>JAWHQI010000443.1:0-1200000 GCA_033032865.1 Dactylorhiza incarnata | reverse complement strand
GGCCGGCACTTGCGTGAGTGCAGTCTGGTAGTGTGTGCTCAAACACGAGCAAGGTGTTGGAAATATTGAAGTGAAGTGGAGGTCGGGCGGTATGTCTTGAGACCGCGCGGGTTGTCTACCCGCAGAAGATCGGGCGGTCTGTATCGAGACCGCTCGGGTTGTCTACCCGCAGAAGGTCGGGCGGTCTGTCTTGAGACCGCGCGGGTTGCCTACCTGCAGCGGGCTGGCGACCTGTCGGTCCGGCTTATTCTTGGACTCGGTCTGCTTCAAGTCCTGGTGTTCCGGTAGACCGGTGCGGCTTGTCTTTAAGCCACACAGTTTGTTTTCTACCCGATGTCGAGTTGGGGCGGTTATCATATCTCTATGGGCGGTTACCACACTCCACCTCGCGCCTATAAATAGGACCTCTCCCTCAGATCAAACACAGTGAACAGTAAGCGAGAGCTCGCAAGTCGTTTGTGCGGTTAGACTTTTCTAGTCGCTCGGGTTGAGAATTGACTCTGTTGTGTTCGCAGGTTGCGCGGCTTGTGTGTGGTTCTGACTTGATCAGAGAAGACCGCGGCGGTTAAGTCGGTGGCAGTCAACGGCGGGTAGCAGCATGTGGTCGCGGTTTGCGGCAGCTTTTCTCTTCGGCTTGTGTTCTTGCTTTCAATAAAGTAAGACCGTGCGGTTAGGCGGCTTGTCTTGCCGGTCTGTTTTCTGTTCAGCTTGTCAGCAGCAGTTTTCGTGGTTAGGAGCGGCTAAGTGACAGCGGTCAGGCGGCCTTGCTCGGGCGGACAGTTTCAGCTTTGGAATAACGGGTAGTCCGCGAGTTGAGTTGCGGTTTGGCGACTTGGCGGTTTGCGCGAACAGCCTTGTTTAGTCGGGCGGCTTGCTAGCGGCTTGGGCGGTTTCTGCTTGTCTTGTTGTTATTCTTCTTCGATTGTATTGGTGAAGCATGTCTCGCCATGTGTACCTCAAATTATAAAGAAGAGTTTTGAATATTAGTCCTCGTGTTCTTTCATTGTTTTTGGTTTATTGTGCTCAGTTTGGTTGAGAGTGTTCCTGCGACCTAGTTCCCATTTTCCGCTTGTCAGAATCTTAACTTGGTGTCTGATAGTATTATCAAAACGAGAAATTTCCACATGGTATCAGAGGGACAGAGGTTTGAGCAGTGAATCAGCCGCAGTTATCTTGCTTGGATTTCTGGAGCACAAGTAAATCAGTAGTACTGCAATGGAAGGTGGAATTGCAAGAGGTCTTGGTATTGAGCTTCTTACACAGACTAACTTTAAGAAGTGAAAGTCTTGTATGGAAAGCTATCTTCTTGGCGAGGATCTCTGGGAGGTTGTCGGAGGAGATGCGAGACAAGCAGTTGTCCCTGTTGAAGGGAATGCAGAGCTTGTGAAAGCTTGGAAGAAAATAAATGTGAAAGCTGAGTTTACTCTCAAGCGGGCAATTTCATCAGAGCTATTTGATCACATCATAGGATGTCGCTATGCTGCTGAGATTTGGACTTCTCTTGACGGGCAGTTCAATAAGAAGAATGTAGCGCGCCTACAGTTCTTGGAAAATGAGTTGGTGAAAGCCACTCAAGGTGATCTTTATGTTTCTACTTTTTTTTAAAGATGAAGAACCTCTGTGCAGAGATTTCTGCATTGGATCCGGATGAGCCCATTTCTGAGGCAAAGCTAAAGAGGCACATTATCCGCGGATTGCGGAGAGAATATATGGCCTTTGTCACTTATGTCCAAGGCTGGGCCATTCAGTCGTCGTTGCTTGAGCTGGAGAATTTGCTTGCTTCGCAAAGCAGATGGCTGGGGTGTCTGTCTCCGGGGGAGATAATGAGGTGCTCTTCTCTGGGAAGAAGAAGAAGTGGGACAAGAAGAAAAAATCATCTGGAAGCGATGGTTCTTCTACTTCAGGTCAGCCGGAGAGGAGACATGCTCCTAAGTCTGATGGAAAGAAGAAGGAAGGACTTCGGTGCTTCAAGTGTAACCAGCTTGGTCACTTTAAGAAGGATTGCCGATTGAATCTTCAGGCAGGGCATGATGCTGGCAAGAAGGAAGTTGGATCCAGGAATGAGGAAGTTGAATGGGGAGGAGAGGGTGCCTTTACGGCAAATCTGACGGCGGCGTCCGTTGATGTTCTTTCTTCTATCAACTACAAGGAGGACTGGATTGTTGACTCGGGGCGTGGTCATCACCTCACCAGAGATGGGTCAAAGCTTTCTTATGTGCAACCCTATTCAGGTAATGATGCTATTATTACCGCTGATGATTCTATTCATGCAGTCAAGCAAGAGGGGGTGGTTTCTTTAGGCAGTGATAAGGGTCCACTCAAATTACGGAGTGTTTATCACGTGTCGGGCATGAAGAAAAATCTCTTCTCAGTGACTAACATTGTAGACTTCGGATATCACGTTCTGCTTGGTCCAACAGAAGTGAGGTTTCTTAAGAATCTGTCATCGGTGCAAGCTGACACAGTTCATGTTGGGAGAAGGGTAAAGGACTTGTTTGTTTTATCAACGAGTTCCTATGTTGATAAGATGCGGACAAATGATAGGGTGGCTATCTGGCATGAAAGGCTAGGGCATGTTGGCATGGCGAAGCTGAAGACTATGGCGGAAAAAGGCTTTGTGAAAGGCTTGCCTAGTTTATCGTCCATGGGAGAGGGTCATGTTTGTGTGGGGTGTCAGTATGGCAAGTCTCATCGACTTCCATTTGACAAGTCACAGAGTAGGTGCAAGAAGCCGTTGGAGTTGATTCACGGTGATCTTTTTGGCTCGACCAACACTGCTAGTCTTGGAGGCAACCGGTATATACTGGTTTTGATTGATGATTACACTAGATATACCTGGGTGTATTTTATGAAGGAGAAATCAGAGGCGTTCAGGAAGTTTGTGGAGTTCAAGGAGATTGTGGAGGGTCGTCTTAGACTGCGGATTAAAAAACTGAGAACTGACAATGGAGGTGAGTTCACCTCAGGTGAGTTCTTTAGTTTTTGCAGGAAGCACGACATCCGGAGAGAGCTCTCTTGTGCGCATACTCCACATCAGAATGGAGTTGCTGAGCAGAAAATCCGTCATTTGACGGAGACCGTGAAGTGCTGGCTTCATGCCAAGAATATTCCAAAGTCCTTTTGGGCGGAGGGTATGTCTTGCGCTGCTTCTGTCATCGATCGGATGCCTCTTAGTCCGATCAACATGAAGACTCCACATGAGCTGATGTTTAAGGAGAAGCCCGGTGTGGGACACTTACGAGTTTTTGGTTCAACTTGCTATGTGCACGTTTCTGATGCCCTTAGAAAAAACTAGATGCGAAGGCGAGGAAACTAGTGTTTGTTGGGAATGATGACCGAAAGAAGGGCTGGAAATGCATGGATCCCCAGACGCTTAGATTTGTAGTATCTCGCGATGTGGTATTTGACGAACTGACGTCATTCCAGGGGAGTTCTGGTATAGAACTATTATATAGCATGGTTGAAAGGCAAAGAGAAGTTGCATAAGGTCTTCAGGAGGAGTTGCATGTTTCACTAGGGGCTCCAGTTGTATCAAGCTCTGGTGCATATGCTTCAGGTTCTGGAAGCAGGGGGAGCAATGCTCCAAGTACGCCTGGAAACAGAGTTGATTCTGAAGAAGCAGCAGAAGTGGTTAGTCCAGTACAGACCTTGAGAAGGTCAAAGAGGACTATATTTCCACCAGCTCGTTATATCGGAGGAAACATGGTAAGCTTTGTTTCATGTTTCCTTGTTGTCCCTCTGGACGAGCGAGAGCCTTCAAGATTTGAGGAAGCCACTGGAGTCAAGGAGTGGGAAGATGCCATGGATGAGGAGATGGCTGCCCTCAGGAAGAACGAAACCTGGGATCTTGTTCCCAATGTTGATGGCATAACTCCTGTAACTTGCAAGTGGGTGTTCAAACTGAAGAAGAAGGCGGATGGTAGTATCAAGCGGTACAAGGCTCGCCTTGTTGCTTGAGGGTTCTCATAACAGTATGGAGAGGATTATGAGGAGACGTTCAGTCCAATGGCCAAGATGACTTCGGTGCGGGTGGTGATTACGTTGGCAGCTTGCCAAGGATGGAAGATTTGACAACTTGACGTAAAGAATGCTTTCTTGTACGGCGAGATTGACAAGGACATCTTTATGGTTCAGTCACCTAGGTACGTATCGAAGTTCATCTGGGACACGTATGCAAGTTGAAGAAGGCCATCTATGGGTTAAAGCAAGCGTCTAGGGCGTGGTATGGGAAGATCGCAGAATATCTCCATTTCTGCGGATACTTTACTTCAGACTCAGATTCTAACTTGTTTATCAAGAAGAAGGGAGAGCTTCAAGTCCTCGTGCTGTTGTATGTGGATGACATGATTGTCACCGGGAACTCAGAAGAGGAGGTAGCAAGGCTAAGGGCTGAGCTTGCTATCAGGTTTGAGATGAAGGATCTAGGTGAGCTCCACCACTTCCTTGGACTCGAGGTTGAGAGGCAGAAGAATGGGGTGTTTATTTCCCAGAAGGGCTATGCGGAGCGAATCGTTAAGAGATTCGGCATGCAGGAAGGGAAGAGTAGTTCAACTCCTCTTGAGGTTGGTCTAAAGCTTCGGCGGGATGAGGGGCGGATTCTTTCTGATCCATTGGTGTTCCGGGCTCTTATTGGGAGTCTGATATATTTGACGATTACCAGGCCGGATATTGCATATGCAGTTGGCAGGGTGAGTCGATATATGGCGGAGCCACGGAAACCTCATCTGATGGCGGAGCCACGGAAACCTCATCTGGTGGCGGCCAGGAGTATCCAGGAGTATGTGAAGTCGACCTCTGATTTGGGTGTCTGTTACAGGAGAGATACGTGCTTTAATCTGCATGGTTACATGGATGCTGATTATGGGGGAGATTCGGGTGATTGGAAATCGACATCTGGATATGTCTTTTTTGTGGGCCCTGCAGCTATATCATGGTGCAACAAGAAAGCAGGATTCTGTATCTGTTTCTACCACTGAAGTGGAGTACAAGGCTTCGGCCTTGGCAGCTCAAGAAGCCATCTGGCTGAGGAGGTTGGTAGAAGACATCCATGAGGAGATGCGACGTCCTACTCTGCTACGCGGTGACAACGAGAGTGCCCTCAAACTGGTTAATAATCCAGTTTGTCATGCGCGGACCAAGCACATCGAGATCGAGCATCATTTTATTCGGGAAAAGGTGTTGGAGGGATCTCTGATGGTTGAGCATGTGCGGAGCGAGGACAATGTTGATGGCATCTTCACGAAGCCGCTAGCGAAGGGACCATTCACTCGGTTACGAGGCTTACTCGGGTTGACTTCCACTTCTCACTTCAAGGGGGAGTGTTGAAAATATTGAAATGAAGTGGAGGTCGGGCGGTCTGTCTTGAGACCGCGCGGGTTGTCTACCCGCAGAAGATCGGGCGGTCTGTATCGAGACCGCACGGGTTGTCTACCCGCAGAAGGTCGGGCGGTCTGTCTTGAGACCGCGCGGGTTGCCTACCCGTAGCGGGCTGGCGATCTGCCAGTCCGGCTTATTCTTGGACTTGGTCTGCTTCAAGTCCTGGTGTTCTGGTAGTCAGGTGCGGCTTGTCTTTAAGCCGCACGGTTTGTTTTCTACCGGCTGCCGAGTTGGGGCGGTTATCATATCTCTATGGGCGGTTACCATACTCCACCTCGCGCCTATAAATAGGACCTCTCCCTCAGATAAATCACAGTGAACATTAAGCGAGAGCTCGCAAGTCGTTTGTGCGGTTAGACTTTTCTAGTCGCTCGAGTTGAGAATTGACTCTGTTGTGTTCGCAGGTTGCACGGCTTGTGTGTGGTTCTGACTTGATCAAAGAAGACCGCAGCGGTTAAATCAGTGGCAGTCAGCGGCGGGTAGCAGCAGGTGGTCGCGGTTTGCGACAGCTTTTCTCTTCGGCTTGTGTTCTTGCTTTCAATAAAGTCAGGCCGTGCGGTTAGGCAGCTTGTCTTGTCGGTCTGTTTTCTGTTTAGCTTGTCAACAGTAGTGTTCGCGGTTAGGAGCGGCTACGTGACAGCGGTCAGACGGCCTTGCTCGGACGGACAGTTTCAGCTTTGGAATAACGGGTAGTCCGCGAGTTGAGTTGTGGTTTGGCAACTTGACGGTTTGCGCGGACAACCTTGTTTAGTCGGGCGGCTTGCTAGCGGCTTGGGCGGTTTCTGCTTGTCTTGTTGTTTTTCTTCTTCGATTGTATTGGTGAAGCATGTCTCGTCATGTGTACCTCAAGTTGTAAAGAAGAGTTTTGAATACTAGTCCTCGTGTTCCTTCATTGTTTTTGGTTTATTGTGCTCAGTTTGGTTGAGAGTGTTCCTGCGACCTAGTCCCGTTTTTTCCGCTTGTCAGAACCTTAACTTGGTGTCTGATAGTATTATCAAAACGAGAAATTTCCACACAAGGCTCAATTGAGATGTTCGGTACGTGAGAAGACTTGTGCATTTGGCCTAAGGGGAAGCGCACATGAGAATTTAGGTGGTGGGCGCGATAGTTGGAACTTCGGTTTGTGCGCAGTAGGACGGCAATATCGCATGAGATATGTCTTCGTCCGCACAATTTTTTTAGAGGATCATATTTGATTATATTTTTGTTTTCTCCGTCGGCACTCTCGTTCTTTTAATGAAATTAACGAGTTGTGACGATTCATGTGGTAATAATCTCGGGAAAATGAATATTGCATATAATTTACTATTTATTTAGCCTTTATATATAATATGGGTGAAACTCAAATTATCTATAATTTTTTTTTTAATTTTTAGCATAAAAAAATGGCAATTGTTATAAGCACACCTTTTGGTATTCACACATCAATTATCTACAATTTTCATGTTAAACATTTTTTCTAAAAATACATGTACAATGCGTATTTTCAAAAATTCGATATAATTACGATCGGTGCAACAATACGCCGTGTGCGTGCATTTTTAGGAAAAGTGTTCAGCACGAAAGTTGTAGATATCGACGAGATCTACAATTTTCGTGTTGAACACTTTTCCTAAAAATGCATGTACAAGGCGTATTTTCAAAAAATCGCTATAATTATGATCGGTGCGACAATACGCCTTGTGCGTGCATTTTTATGAAAAGTGTTTAACATGAAAGTTGTAGATCTCAACGAGATCTACAATTTTCGTGTTGAACCCTTTTCCTAAAAGTACATGTACAAGACATATTCTAAAAAAATGTGTAATAACTCATAGAAATTGGTGTGCGAATAGCCAAAACTGATGTGCTTATAACAATTGCCTAAAATAACTTGTCTACGTGTGTATATTTTTTTGTATCTACATGTGCCTGTAATGCATGCTATTATTATCTTATAACTTTATATTATCCTCGTATTCTTATAGCTTACATACTTATAATAGTATTCTGAAAATATCATTTGATGGAAAGCGACGGCTGTGATCAGCTCTGTGCCGGTCTCCCAATGTGGGGCCCATGTTGACAGCTTTTGCTGACGGGAGACAGTTGTCCGCACAGCAGCTCCGCAACAACCGATCGGGAGGGGTAATTTCGCCATTGCAAGATTTTGATTAAAAAAAAGGAATTGCTACATACACATCAATTATGACTGTTTTAGTGTTTTTATCAATTAAATTAAATTTTTTTATTTCTATAGTTTGATTTCTAAAATATCAATTAAAATGGGTGATTGTTATCCGCACTACAGTTTTGGATATCCGCACATTTTTTGTATGTGTTATTACGCGCCTTTTGGAAATACGCCTTGTACAGGTATTTTTAGGAAAAATGTTCAACACGAAAGTTGTAGATCACGATGAGATCTACAACTTTTGTGTTGAACATTTTTCCTAAAAATGCATGTACAAGGCGTATTTCCCAAAATTCGTTATAATTGCGCACATATTTCAATCAGGGCGGCAATACGTCTTGTGCGTGCATTTTTAGGAAAAGTGTTAAACACGAAAGTTGTAGATCTCGATGAGATCTACAACTTTTGTGTTGATCACTTTTCCTGAAAATGCATGTACAAGATGTATTTCCAGAAGGCGCGTAATGACTCATACAAAAAAAAGTGCGGATATCCAAAACTGTAGTGCGGATAACAATCACCTTAAAATAATTTGTTTTATTCTGTGTTGCCCTGGAAATAATTTAAAGCACTTCTTCAAGATGTCGAGAAAAATTATTATTACACCATCAAATTAATTGTAACGCTAAATTTATTTTCAAAACAAATGATTTTTTTATATAAAAATTAATTTAATTATTTAAATAGTTTATTAAAAATATCAAATTGATATTTTTCACCTATACTAAATAACATTATCAACTAAAGTGTTTCAACAACGCTCTTTATCATTTATACTAAATAATTTTTCTTAGAAAATTTATAATAAATATACATATATATATATATATTTACGTGTGAAAATTGTCAAACACCATGCAACTAAAATATCGAATAGTAATATCTGTATCTCATTTTTGGATATTAGCACCTCATTTTTGGATATTAGCACCTCATTTTTGGATATTAGCACCCCCTTAAGAAAACATCAAATAACACCTAATTTATAATATCTTAATCCTACACACACCCCAACCATAAGTGAGACTACTATCTCACGCCTCCTTGCCCGCGAATTTTTCCTTCGGACCAAGTTCGTGGCTGCTTCTAGCGAGGACATGGCAACAACGCCGCTACTGTTTCAACGGTTGTAAGCTCTTCCACCAAATCGATAGACGAGAACTATCGATCGACTTCCAATTGGTCAAATTATACATCATGCACAAAAATGTTTTCTCACGCCTATTTTTACCGAGACACTGTAAACTCTTCCGGTAAACATCACATGCATTTACAATAATTTCCATAATTTCTACAAATAGGGTTAGAAGAATAAAGGTTAACCCTAAATCTACATCTACATTGTTTCAATCCCAAGTTGAAATTCATTTCATGTAGCATAAGAGACTACATATACATTGTTTCAATCAGAGCATAAGGGCATAAAATCCATCTATTTTTGGTGACCCAATTTTCAATTAGAGCATAAGCCCTTATACACTTCAATTTGTTCCAACAATGTAGATGTTTGCTCTTGTGTTTTTATATGATTTTTTGTCTCGAATTTTTTTTGGTGTGTTAGCATATGTGAATGAATATGAAATGATTCAATAATTTGGCAGGATTGTTGGTCATAATGATTATAGAATCATCCAAGTTGTTTAGAATGGGAGAGCAATCTACAATCATTTAAGTATATGTTTCAGAACATTGTTATTGATATAGTATTTTCAACTAGAGAGGATTTGATTGAATGAGACCATAGTGTCGCTAGAGGTTTTGGGTTTGTAATAATGATGATTCAATGGATAGATAAAATCACTGATAGAGCAAGAGCATGTATTTATAGGTTGTGATGGAGCTGATTTATCTCGAGATAATCAAAATAAAAAAGAATGGGTTAAAATAAACTTAAGAAAGACTAGGACTAAGATGTGACATTGTCCATTCTCTAGGCTAAAAGTGATTTTCGTATCTCTAAACTGTAAAATAGTTCATGCTCCAATGGACAAATTGATGTCAATGCCAGACACGGGCTTAATCATCGCATCAAGCTATAAGATTGTGGCTATTCATTATTCAAAATATCAGTTATTTATATTTTTTTTCTTTTCATTTTGCATGCTCGGATGACCGAAAGATTGTTTTCATTTGATTTGTTAATGGTAGTCATTTCATGAGCTTGCTTATGCACGAGGATTGCCCGCTTCCCCTTATTTTGGTGTGTGGACGATATATCATAGTACACTAGTCAAAACATAAGACTTGTCATATATCTCACGAGTTATAGTTCCCGAATTTAAGGATACTATGAAACAAGTTGTCAATTTATCTTATCTCTGATATGTGGAAGTCTAATATTTCACTTGCTCAATACTTACTATTCACATTCGTTATCTAATTATTATTTTTTTAATTAAAAATATAATCACACTATATGAAGCAAACAAGATTATTGATAATATTTTAGGTTATTTTTATTTTCAACTTGTAGGACGAGACATGCTCATCTTGTATGATGTGAATATGCGATATGTTCGACTTGTATGTTGTGGTACGAGCGAAATATTAGTTGAATTGAAATTTTTTTATTACGGTGTGCGGATATCAAATTGGTGTGTGTAGATATTTTTAGGGTGCTAATTGTGTGGTGTGATATGAGGTGCTAATATAAATGCTCTTAAATATTTAAGAATATATATCTTGGATTAACGAATAAATTACATGTTTCTAAATAAATAATGTTTCTTTTCTAAAACGGAACGTGAAGCTTCACTACCCGACAAATTTTGATTTGATACATTTATCTTGTTCAAAAAAAATTGTATAAATAATTTTAGAAATCCTTCATTTAAAAATATATAATCTCCATTTAATCTTCTCCCCTTTTTTTCATTTAATTAAATAAAAATCTATACCTCACACCTCAATTATTTTGGGACTGCAATTGTGCGCTCAAGAATTAGACTTTTTTCGTGTGTTCGACACAAAAGTTGTGCGCGCAATCTAAATCGTTCATCGCTCAGTTATTTTTTTTACTTTTTTTCCAGCCATTCGATGAAATTGTGGATGGACCACTTGCACTGCACACATAGAGATATGTTCGCACCTAATTATCAAAGTGACTAGTACCATCGCGTCGAGGCACTTTTGAACAGAGTACTATCGTTGGCTGCATAGGGCCCGTGCACCCCGTCGTTATAATATAAATAGGGTCATGTTATATGCAGGCAAGTTTCGGATGAATGCAGCCGAGGATAAATGTAGGCCAAATTATAAACATGTAGGAAGTGTGAACCCGTTCAGAAATTAGCCTGCATATAACCATTTTCAAATTGCACGATCTGCACATAGCTGAAGTCGGTCTGTATATAATTATTGCGCAACATTTATTATTTATAAGAATATTTTTAATAACAAAATTTTTAATTTTAGTCTTGTGGCTCTTGGGTGGTTGGAATCCAAAACCCGCTCACACTCTTTCTTTTGTTTCTCTCTCTCTCTCTCTCTCTCTCTCCTCTCTCTCTCTCTCTCTCTCTTCACTTTCAGCTCTACATTTTCTCGGAGATTGGGAATAATCGCCGCCTTCCCTATCGATTTGTATCTCTTCACTCCCTCCCATAAATCTTCTCCTCTGCATCGATCGCTGGCAAAAGAAGCAAGAAGAAGTGCTTCTAGGTTGATGTGGCTTCTCCTGTCTCCACTTTGAGAGAGGAAGAAGCTTCAGATCGGCGGCAATGAAGTCGGGCACCAGGCTGGATTCGGCAGTGTTCCAACTCACGCCGACGAGGACTAGGTCAGTGGTGAAATCTTTTCCGAGCTTGTAGTTTTAGAGTAGTGTCGGTCACTCTCTTGTTTTTTTTTTCAGTGTTTAGTAAATTCGTTTGTTAGTATTGAAATTGACCACACTGGAAAAAACCAAACATGCCATCGCAAATGGCTATTGTGCCCGGAAATGTTTGATGTTCTTGTTTCTATCAGGTGTGATCTGGTGATCATAGCTAAAGGGAAGACTGAGAAAATTGCATCTGGTCTGGTGAATCCTTTTGTTTCCCATCTAAGGACTGCTCAGGATCAGATTGCAATAGGCGGCTATTCCATCAAACTGGAGCCAGATCCAGGTGCAGAAGCTGCATGGTTTACAAAGGGAACTGTGGAGAGGTCACTGCCCCCTTTCAGAAAATTCACTGATTTCTACTGTATACCTAACTTAAGTTCTCGTCACCAGTTAACTCCGCAAGGTATTTAATTATTAATGTTGATATAAATGGGTGATTTGTTCATTGAAATGATAGGTTTGTTCGCTTTGTGAGCACACCGGAGGTCTTGGAAAGAGTTAATACTATAGAGTCTGAGATTGTACAGATTGAGCAGGCGATCTCTATTCAGGGAAATGACAGTCTTGGCATGAATACTGTATGTATCAGACCTGCACCCTGCATAGTGTCACCTATAAGAAGGAGAGCCAGGCATTGTTATAATGATTTTCTCCCTTTCTTGTGTTGCAGGTGGAAAATCATCATCAAATGAAATCAATTGGAAGCGCTGATGGTACTGCAAATCTGTTTCTAAATTTCATAATTGTAGCTCATGCTTCTTTCATTGTATTTAGGGTTTAGAGGCAATGCATTTTGTGTCCAATTTGTCCACCCAGTTGAATCACTTTCACCGAAGGCATGGTAATGGGGATCACGATTCACGACACACATATGACTACATGACGATCGGAGCCGTCTATTTTGCGTGGATCGACGATCCATGTTTTTTAGTTATTTTTTTGTATTTTTCTGGCTTTATTTTAATGTATTTGAGTGTCGTCATGATCGGAGAATCAAGTGGACCCTTGGTCTATAAATTGGTATAGAAATCTCATTTAGAAGACATCAAAATTTTAGTGAAAGTTCTCCTTTTGATCACCCTGTGCCGAAGCCGGAACCCAAGTGCGAATCTTGGCCATTATCATCCATCCTGCGTCACATGGTTTTTTAGGTTTTTGTTCAAGAATTTTCTCGACTAAGATGCAAACTAAGGAATCCTTATTTTAGTGGAACAATTGGAATGTCATTAATTGAAGATTGGGTAATGGTTTTGGAATTGGACGACACAAAGTAGAAGTAAAAGAACTCATTATATGGGTAGGTAAAATTAGTGTCAAAGATTACAAACTAGAAAGGATAGACCTAAGGTAATAGGGAGAGGAGTTATTCAAAATCATTTGCGAAGACTAGGTTTAACACCTCGGTCAACACACTGCCCGAATGAATGGAATGATGCTACGTAAAATTGACCCCTAATAATTGGACAAAGCTAATGATGATGACAACGATGATGGTCATGATGCACTAATGTTCTCAAGTGCTAAAAGCAGTTTATACTTATTGTTCTTATCTTTAAAAAAATTATTTATTTATCGCCTGCGGTGGCCACCTAATAAGCGCACTTTGTTGGCCATCTCATATGTCCATATCCACAATGACCTTTGAAGCACCTTAAAGTAATAAGTAAAAACACTTTGTTCAGATGACCAACTTATGACTTTACATGATTTTACTTCTGTCTCTACTTTCAACAGCATAATAATGCATCTTCGTATAACTGTTTTGAACTTCAAATCCAGTACTCTTGCTTTCTTTCCCTTTTTTTAGTTCAAGAATGGCCTCATTTTTCATTTGAATGTTGTAGTTAACAAGCCGACATTTGATGCAGATGCTGAAAAAGCAATAATTATTTATAAGGTATTGGCAAAATATATTATCATTCAGGGTAAAGAGGTCCTCTTTAAATACTTCATTTGATGGAGAGTTATTCTGTTGATTTATTGCAGCCTGGATCACATCCCAATCCACCAGAGTCAAATGGATCCAAAATGCATGAGGAGAATTCTAAGTATGCATGCGCTGACTATCTAATTATATGCTGTTTTCTTAATGAATATCTTGATTTCAATCTATTATAGCTAACTATCTATTACAGAATGTATGAAAGTAGCATGCTGTTTGCCAAGAAATTTCACTTTTAATAATTTGTTGATGATTTACAAGATGCAAGTAACATGGAAAGAACAAATGTTATATTTCCTGTTTGTGTTTTAATTGATACAATATCATAAGAGTAAAATATGAAAGATATTATGCACTAAAAACTATATGCATTTAGCGTACTTAGGCATCGCTCTTCTCTCCAGTGCAATATCTTGAAGATCCTTCTTTGCGCCCTATATAACTGGATTATTTATTCATGTATTAATTTTATGCAGAGTTCAGCTTCTAAGAGTTCTCGAAACCCGCAAAAAGGTTTTGCAAAAGGAACAAGCTATGGCCTTCGCACGCACTACGGCTGCTGGTTTTGACATAGAAAACATGACCCATTTAATATCATTTGCCGAGTCATTTGGTGCTTTCCGATTAATGTAAGTTGACAATTTGGAAATAACTAATTGTAGTTTTCTGAAGATTTCTTCTACTTTATTTACGTCGTAAAACATGGAAATGTGGGCATCAGTTAGCATCAGTCACTGATTCATACCGCAGGGAAATTTTGCAAAATTGCATTGCAAGGTATGGAATGGTGGAAGGGGCAGTTTTTTTCAAAAAATATTCCGAAGACAAGCATAAAAATTTTCAAATAAAAGTTTTGTGAACCTGAACATGAGTTGGTTGACCTTATTGGTCATATGATGAAATATTAAGGAAACTTTATTTGGAGATGAGTAATTTAGATTAATCTGTGGTACTTTTTTGGAAATTAGATTCTGATTTAACAGTATACTCTATTTAAAATCTGATATCTTCCTTTGCCCTTAAAACAGGGAAGCATGCACACGGTATATGCAGTTGTGGAAGGGAAAGCATGAAACTGGACAATGGATAGAAGTTGAAGCTGCAGAAGCACTATCATATAGGTCTGAATTTTCTCCATTGAATTCATCAGGGATTATTCTCTCTGGAGATTCCATTAGACAAAAAGAGTTTGGGGAATTGTTGCCGGGGTCTGGCATAGATGCGAGCATGGAGAGCAATGGGAATACTGCTAGTCAGGACAATGATAGAGGTTAAGAATTGATCCATGTGACAGTTTTGCATCCTAAACATATTTCTATTTTGGATGATTTTCAAGGAAAAAAATTTTACTTGTACTATGTTCTCTTCTCATATTTTATGTGCAACCCTTTTCATGTTGTTTTGAATCATCAATTTGCTTATACTATGTTCTCAACTCAAATTTTATGCGTGTAAACCATTTCCATGTTGTTTTGAAGCATCTTACCGGTTATAGTTCCTTATATGCTAGTAACGGTGCTTCACCCAAACATGATGAAAATTTTATCTTGTGCTCTTGCATACATCTTTTGTTGTTGTGCACATTTTCTTTTCCCAAAAGAATCCCTTAAGTTTATGTCTGATTTCATGTCCTTTTCTAATTTATAGTTTGTAATTGCTCCATTCAACTAGTATTTAGAGATGATTAAAACTGTATAATTGGTGTTTAATTTGTAGATAAAAAATTTCCTCCGGAGCCTCAAGCTCCTCGAGGTCCGCATGAATATTATCAAGGACAGTTTCAACACCCAGCTTTTCCTCATTGGCCTATGCTTTCTCAGTCAGTCCCACACGGATTTCAGCCATACCCGATGCAGCCTATACCTTACTATCAGAATTATCCAATGAATGGTCAGTTCTTCCCTCCCCCTCCCACACCAATGGAAGATCCTAGGTTCAACACCCCAAAAAGAAGGGGGAAGAAGAAACACTCCATGAATAGCAGAGATAGTACTTTTGCATCGGAAGATGGTACAGATGAAAGTACATCAGAGTCCGAAGAAGAGTCTACTAAAGGTCGCAGTTCTCATCAGAAGGTTGGCCATTCTAAGACAAAAAAGGGGGTTGTAGTTATTCGGAACTTAAATTATATTGCAGGAAATAGGCACGAGACTTCCGGAAATGGTTCAGAATCTCCCTATGACTCTGAAATTGAAGAAAATAAAGATTCACTCTCCGAAGATGGTAAAAGAAAACACAGAAATTTGAAATCTTCAAAGAGAAGGGATTATCACACAAAATCATTGGACATCTCAAATGCACATGGAAAAGACGAAGCTATTCATTCTCAAGAAACAGAGACCGGAAATTGGCATGCATTTCAGAGTTTCTTATTAAGAGCTGAAGAGAAAATGACTAATGTGGTTAACGATGAGATATTGGCTGGTGAGAAAGAGCCTCCAGTAAAAAAAGGGCAAAATAGAGGTGTACCTGATCCTAGCATTCTTCCTGAAAGGGATTCCAGTAGTTATCGGGAAGAAAATATCATGGAATATGATGCCATTAGTGGAAAGGGAAGCCAAAGTAAACAGGTTGTTTCAGCTGATGAATTTCTAATATCAAATGCAGGTAGAAGACTGGAAGACAATCATATATCTGCTCACTTAAAAGAAATAGAAGGTCGAGTAGGAGGATATCGGAAAACTATGAGTGATGATTTTATTATTGATGGACGGGAAAAGCAGGTGGGTAGCAGGATTTTTTTAGATCCTCTAGTTGATTATAAGCACGAACATGGTGGAAATTCTGAGAAGAGCTCGTTGCATGGTGTGAATGATGAGTCATTCATGCTTCCTTTTAGGTCAGGCTCACAAGATCTACTTGGAGTAGGCAGAAGGCATGCTATTGACATGGACTCCGAATTTCCTTCAGTTCTTCCGAAAAATGAGGATTCTTCCAATAAGGAGACTACTAAAGTCACCTATGAGCCGGATGATTTAACCTTGATGCTTGGACATGCAAGAGAGAGCGGATCAGTTGGCTATGGTCCAGCTATGGATTGTGACATTCAAGCTCCTCTTGTTGTCAAACATGAATCCGAGAAGAAAAATGATATATCTGTCAACAGCAACACAGGATTAATAAAAACTGCCGAGGAGAAGAAGCTAAAATCTGCTCAGATTGGATTGGAGAAGAAAATTAATGATGTGACATCGAAGATGACATCCTCAAGGTCCACCCTTTTGACTGAAGCACAAAAGAGAGCAGAGAAGCTACGAAACTACAAAGTCGATCTTCAAAAGCTGAAGAAAGAGCAGGTATATTTTAGCTATTTATTTTCAATATTGCCCATTAGTCAAAGGTTAGGTCTTTCTCCTCTGAGAGAAGCCACTTTGTGCATAGTGCCAAAGGTTAGGTCTGTTTCCAATCTTCCCCCGCCCATACCCCCAATGATTGGGGACTATATGGGTTCTGTTGTTGTTGTTGTTGTATTTTCAATATTGCCCATTACAATTAATGTTGTGATTTTTACCAAATAACAAAGAGAGCGAATGCAGGATATCTTAGTGGATTGGGCTAGCTAGTGCAGATCAAAATTAGATGCACAAAATCACCTAAGCACCCTTAAGTTCACATCTTACAAATTTTAATTGGGAGATTACTAGTTATTAAGAAAAGAAACACATGCTATTAATTCGAAGACATCCTCCCAGAGTAGTCTACATTATATCAAATTTAATTAGTATCAGTACAAGGTATAATGCACAAGATAAAGATTAAGATGTCACCAAAAGACTGAAATCTAACTCCATGCATGTGCTAGATAATTCTCGCAGAAACTTCCAGGTCTGACATTTGAGCAGGAATGGGAGGAGAATGAATAACACATCCAAACAGAATTTTTATCCATGTCTTCTTGCTTCGATCTTAAATAAAAATTAGTCCAATTTAAGAGTCTGTAACTGCAAATTTAAGTGTTTCTGTTATTTTGTGGATTTCATAGTGGATAATACATTATCAAACCCTTGAACTTAAGACGTCTTGCATCAAAGAAAGATTGGAATGGCAGGATGGAAAATTGCTATCAGTTGTCAAGCATGTTATCTCTGAATTGAAGCTTACTTGTTTTTTCCAATATTTTGCTCTTAACAACTGCTGCATTAATGATTTCAGGAAGAGGAGGAGATGAAAAGATTAGAAGCTTTGAAAATAGAACGACAAAAAAGGATTGCAGCAAGAAGTGGTTCCAATCCTGTTAATTCACCAGCTACCCCACAACAACACAAACCCAGGTTACCTGTAAAAGTTACACCCAGTGCTTACAAAAGCTCCAAATTCACAGACTCGGAGCCTGGCTCAAATTCGCCTCTACAAAGGTTGTCCAGAAATATTAGTTCAATTGGGTCCAATGATTCTGACAAAGCATCTAAGACTACTAGATCAAATAGATTAAGTCACTCGGCAACATCATTGACTGAGTTTAAGAAAGGTGTGAGACAAGAGGGAAGCTCGGCTTCTGAACGAATTAGGAGACTCTCAGAACCCAAAGGCGGTAGTGCACGTAATGTTCCAGCAAAAGTAGTAAACAATATTCAAGTAACGAAGAGATCGTTACTGGAGGAGCCTCAGTCAAAAAAGATATCTGCAATAATACAGCTAGACAGGACCAAGTCAGAAACCCTGCCAGAATTGAAGCTAAAAACATATGGAACCACTTCGGAAGTAGCAAAGAACAAGCTGACAACTAAACAGCATAAAGGGTCTGGAAGCAGAAGCTCGTTGATCTCTGAAAAGATGGTTGAGAAGACCCATAGCTTTACCTACAGTGATGAGAATTCTGTGGTTGAGAAGACTGTTGTGATGCTTGAAAATGAAGTTGTTTCCACTCCAGTTCAGGCTTCTGAAGGGAAGATAGATTCAGTGGATAAATCTCACAGGGATGTTAGAAGAAACATGAGTGGAGTAGATACTGGCTATACTGCTATCCGAGCTCCGCCTTCACCCATTCATGGAGTTGAAGTTGAAAGTCCAGCTGAAGGCAACTTGGGTGATCGACTCAACTCTTATGAGGTAAATATATGAATTCCTTTGCGCTTTTGGTGATAGCTTATTAAGGAACTTCAGGTATGATATTTTACTAGATTGATCTGATTCTGCAGCTGCTGGATCAAATTAATTGAATACTAAACCTGTGTTCAGGAAAAGTATGCTCTATATTTTTCGATAAACAAGGAAACTGCTTTATGCCCTTTTGGCTCCGTGTTTTCTCTTTTCAAGTCTAGATTAGATTCTTGAAATTCACTATTGTTTATCAAGAGGTATGTATATTTAATAAAATCTATGGCTTGCTTGTGTAATATTAATGAACTTCTCGAAACTTCTCTTGGAGGTTGGGTCCTCCAAAGAGCTTCTCTCTAATGAGATCCCCCAAGACTACTATTAGCCAAAAGATGCTAAACACAATACCCCTTCCCTTATATAGATGAGGGAGGGCATGCACCATTACAAAATATTTTAATTAATACAATTAATTTAATCAATATTATATAATAATAATTAATCAATATTAATTAATTAGTTACAAAGAATTAATATAAAATTATCACATCGGCTTCCATAAGTGCTCCCATAACTCCAGCGCGACGGCGTACTTGGGCGGATGTATCGTCGTGACATTTTATTTCATATAATATAATATAATTAATTAGTACTAATTAATTAATATGTACTCGGGCAAGGGTCATGAGAGCACTTAGTACACCGTCGCACTTAGCCAATGTGATAATTTCATATAATATTTTGTATTTAATTAGTATTATACTAAATAATTATAAAATATTATAGGAAATTATCACTGCGGCTTCCATAAGCGCTCCCATGACTGCGGTTTACTCAGGCGGATGTATCGCGGTAACAGTAAACCAAAGATCTAATGCATGTTACAAATCATAATTGATGTTGGGTAAAACATTGCATAAATGCAGTCCAAATTAAAAAACTCATTTAAGTCTAATGTGAGTAACCAAAATTGAAAGTTGACTTCTGATTTTATTATGTGAACTATAAATGTTTTCATCCTAACTACCATTGCCACTGGTGTTTATGACCAATATTTGGTTGCTGCGAATTGGTTTCAAACTCATTAATATGTTCTGGTTTCAAAACTCAATAATTTTGCTGAAATTTCGAACAATAACTTGTGAGTTTGAAGGAACTCATAGCCTTTGAACAAAACTATAGTAAAACACTCTCATTTGTCCCAAAATTCTATTATGGTTTATGTTATGGTCTAACAAGGGAAAAGGGAGAAATAGAGGGAACTAGAGAGGAAGAAGAGATTAGGGTTAGGGTTTGAGGGGGAAGAGAGGGAAATACATGATAATACTTTGATAATCCTCCTCCAAGCAGCCCCCGGGTTATAAATACCCAGGGGAGAGAGGGGGCCGGCCGGCCCCCCCAAGTGGGGCTGAACCGGAGTGGTTCAGCCCCCATTCTGGCCGATTTATTGAGTTGCGCCCGCCCTTTGGTTCGCCGCGAGTACTTATGTCCCGAGAACACAAGCGGGTGTGGGGACATAACATTCCCCTCTCCATCAAGCACCAGCTTGTCCTCAAGGTGGAAATCTGGAAACCGCTGGCGAAACTCTAACAAGTCAACCCACGAGTTGTGCTCTGCTTCCATATGTTTCCATTTGACAAGCACTGCTGGCCGATATTCCGTGCCCGACTTCTTCCACTTGGTCAACAAAATGGCCTCTGGTGCTGGCTGCAACTCGCCACCGCTGGTCGCCTCGGGTAGGAAAGGACTGGCCTGAACGGAAGCCCCGAGCTTCTTCTTCAAAACAAAGACATGAAATGTCGGGTGAATGCGAGACCCTGCCGGAAGATCCAAGGTGTAGGCGACTGGTCCCACACGACGCAGAATGCAGAACGGCCCGTAGTAACGCGGGGCGAGTTTCTGATTGGTCCTCCGAGAGACCGACAACTGGCGATAAGGTTGGAGTTTGAGGAAGACCTCATCGCCCACCGCGAATTCCCGCTCGGTGCGGTGTTTGCCTGCCTGTGCCTTCATGCGGTCCTGAGCGACCCGCAGATTGTCCCGTAGCAAGGCTATGGTGCGATCCCGGTCCTGAAGTGTCCGCTCCACAGCTGGAAGAGCGGTGTTGGTGGGCTCATAAGAACTCAACGTGGGAGGAGGGCGGCCATATACCACCTTGAAGGGGGTGAGCTTGCTAGCTGTGTGGAAAGACGTGTTGTAGCAGTACTCCGCCCAATGCAACCATCGGGTCCACGTGTGTGGCTCGTCCATCACAAAACATCTTAAGTAAGTCTCCACGCCTCTGTTGAGGACCTCCGTCTGACCGTCCGTCTGGGGATGGTGGGTTGTGCTCATTCGTAGCGTAGTGCCCTGTAGCCGAAAGAGCTCCTTCCAAAAACTGCTGACAAAAATCGGATCCCTATCGGAAATGATGGAGCGTGGAATCCCATGGAGGCGCACAATCTCCCGCGCAAATAACTCTGCAATTGTCTCCCTGGAGTACGGATGGCTCAAGGGAAGGAAATGACCATACTTAGAGAGTTTGTCGACCACCACCAGGATGACTGTCTTGCCTTGGGACTTGAGCAGTCCGTCAATGAAGTCCATGGAAATGGTATCCCAAACCTGGTGCGGAATCTCGAGTGGAGTGAGAATCCCGGCTGGTGAGGTAGTCTCGTACTTCTGTCGCTGGCAGATCTCACACTCCCGCACAAATTGCTGGACATCGCGACGCATCCCCTTCCAGAAGACATTTGCCCGGAGCCGCTGAAGTGTACGCAGAATCCCAGCATGGCCGCCTGTGGGGGAGGCGTGAAACTCCTGCATCATCGCCGTCCGCCATGGTGACGCGGAGGGAATGACTACTCTGCCCTGAAAGTAAAGTCGCTGGCCCTGAAGGTGATAGCCCGGCTCTGTAGCCTGACCCTGCTGTAGTGCCTCAACAATAGTGCGTAGCGCGGGATCCTGGAGTACCTCTGCCTGTATCTCGTCCAAGGTGGTGATCACCGGTCCCGACACATGAGAGAGAGAGCCTTCAGGTAGGCGGGAGAGTGCGTCGGCAACCACATTGTCTCTGCCCTGCTTGTACACGATCTCGTAATCGTAACCCATCAGCTTGGTCAACCACTTCTGCTGCAGTGGGAAAGCCAACCGCTGCTCAAGGAAGTGTTTCAAACTCTGGTGGTCCGTGCGGACCTGGAAGTGTTGTCCCAAAAGATAGAGCCGCCACATTTCGACCGCATGGATAATGACCAACATCTCCTTCTCGTACGTCGAAAGCCCCAATGTCCGAGGGGCCAAGGCCTTGCTGAAGTATGCGAGCGGCCGGCCCTCCTGCATCAAGACTGCCCCGAGGCCGACGCCCGAAGCATCAGTCTCCACCACAAACTCCTTGGCGAAATCCGGCAGCGCTAACACCGGCGTAGTAGTCATGGCCTGCTTCAAGGCCCGAAAGGCCTCGTCCACCTCGGTGCTCCACTGGAACGCATCCTTCTGCAACAGCTGGGTAAGAGGTCGAGCGATCTTGCCGTAGTCCTTCACAAAACGGCGGTAGTACCCCGTCAGACCGAGGAAGCCGCGCAAGGCCCGCACCGCCGTGGGCTGGGGCCACGACACCATACTAGCAATCTTCTGTGGGTCCGCCTGGACCCTACGGGCCGACACTAGGTGCCCTAGGTACTCGACCTCCCTCTGGCCGAACGAACATTTGGACCGCTTGGCGTATAGCTGGTGCTCCCGCAGTATTGTGAAGACATGACGAACGTGCTCCAAATGGTCGTCCCAAGTCCTGCTATATATTAGTATATCATCAAAAAATACCAGGACATACCGGCGAAGAAGTGGCAGGAAGATCTCGTTCATCACCGCCTGGAAGGTGGAGGGAGCGTTGGCCAACCCGAACGACATCACCAAGAACTCATAGTGACCGTCATGGGTGCAAAACGTCGTCTTGTGGACATCCTCTTCCTTCATTCGAATTTGATGGTAACCGGACCGGAGGTCCAGTTTGGTGAACAGACTTGCTCCATGCAGCTCATCCAGCAACTCTTCAATCATTGAAATGGGAAACTTGTCTCTGATGGTGGAGCTATTCAGCCCCCGGTAGTCGACGCAGAATCGCCACGAACCGTCCTTCTTGACCAATATAATCGGAAGAGAACGCGTTGGTACTGGGCCGAATGATGCCTGTCGCCAGCATCTCCCGCACGCTGCGCTCGATCTCGGCCTTCTGAATGTACGGGTAGCGGTAGGGACGGATATTGGTGGGGTCCGCCCCTGTCTTCAGCTGTATCTGGTGGTCACGAAAACGCGACGGGGGAAGAGTGCGGGGTTCCTGGAATACGTCCTCGAACTGTGCTAAAAGGAGTTGTATCTGGTCAGGCTCCGCCTGTGTATCAGACCCCTCGGCATCCACCCCAAGTATCATGGCCATCATGCTTCCCTACTCCTCCAGTCTCTGAAGGCTCCGAAGCGAGATCTTTTTGAGGGGAGAAGATCGTATGCCGTGTAAGCAGTAATCTGTTCCCTGTTGCGTGAACTCCAGCGTCATGCGGTCCCAGTCCGTGGTCACCCGCCTCAGTTGGCGGAGCCACTGCACCCCAAGTACCATATCGGAGCCCCTAATCAGAAGAAGGTAGATGTCGGTGCGGCACACATATCCTGCAAGATGTATCTCCACGCCCTTCAGTGTCCCTTTGCACCTCAGCTTGCTGCCATCCGCGACCATAACCTGGAAAGCCGCGTCCCGGTCGACTGGATGCCCAGCCTTCAACGCCACCTCAGGATTGATGAAGTTGTGGGTGCTCCCACTATCGATGAGGATGGTTACCCTTTCCTTGCCAATCATGCCCTTGATCCGCATAGTGAGGGGTGCCCCCCACACCCTTCCATGGCCTGTAGCGAAACTCCAAACTCGGTCAAATCCAACCCCTCCTCGTCCTCGAGGCCCGGGGAATCCTCCTCCTCGTCCTCCTCACGCAGCATGAAGACTTGCACCTTTTGGCAACGATGCCCCGGCGCGTACTTCTCGTCGCAGTTGAAACACAACCCCTTCTCCTTCCTGGCCTGTAGCTCGGGCCAAGTGAGTCGCGTCACGGTCGGTCGAGCTGCCGGTGGCTGCTCCCTTCTACCTGCTGCTGGAGCGGTCGGGACCCTCGGTGGGGCCCGGTTTTTCTGACGGTTGAAGCGCTCCTCTTGTATGCGAGCCAGGCTGATGGCGTGACTCAGACTGCGCGGCATGTACGCATGGACCTCATCCCTCAAATGGTCCCGCAAGCCGGATATGAAACAACTGAGGAGCGTCTTCTCCTCCCAATTGACCCGATTTGCCAGTTTCTCAAAGTCCGCCCGGTACTCCATCACCGTACCCTTCTGACGGAGTTTCTGTAACGTGGCTTCCACATCCTCATAGTCCAACGGCCCAAAGCGTGCCACAAACCCTTCCACAAAGTTGGTCCATGTTGCGTATCCGTAGGCCCGTATGAACCACTAAGCCCACTGGTATGCGTCGTCTTCCAGATGGAAGGACGCCAACTGTACCCACTGATCATCCAGAATCTCCTGGCAAGTGAAAAACAACTCCGCCTTCTGCACCCATTCCAGAGCATCCCCGCCGCGGAATTTAGGGAAATTCATGCGAGTTCTCTTCGGAGGCATGTACGGTCGCTGTTGCATATCCCCATGTCTCCCGTTGGCCTCCGGTCCGTTCTGTGGTCGGCCGTAAGGGTCGTGGAGATTCGCTCCCCCTTGGCCGCCGACCCAATGCTGTCCTCCGCCTTGAAATCCCTGCCTGGGAGGTTGCTCGTGCCATGTTTCGCCGTTTCCAAACCTCATTGGACCTCCAGCGTGTTGTGGAGTAGGTAGGAGGCCCGTTCCTCCTCCGAAAATGGCGTCGACAGCTCCTGGTGGTCGATAGGGGGCTGCTGGAGCCTCTCGGCCCCTCCACGGGGCTGCCCCGGCCCTCTCCTGGGCGGCGGAAGGGCCGCCTGGCCCGCAGCTGGGCTGCAAAGCCGGGTGCGACGACTGCTGGGCGGCCCAGGCCGGCGGGGGGGGGGTAGCCTCCCCCTGGCCGGCCGTAGCCGATCCCTTCTGGGCCCGACATCCATCCCGCCTGATTGTGCGGAGCCCCGATCCAGACGGGTGCCGATCCGGCGCCGGCTGGCTCCGTGCGGCCCGGATCGGTCCCGATCCCGCCAGGAGGGATCACGCCCGAGCCCCCTGTCCCTCCGTTGGTTGCCGGCGGCGCATGGTGTGACGCCTCCGCCTCCGAATCGCTGCCCGGTACCGCTTTCCCCTTCAGGGACTGCATCAACAGCGCCTTGATCTCCTCCATGCGTCCATCCGTGCGTTCCTCCATGTTTTTTGTGGACGTTTTCAAGTGATCTTCGATTGCCGCTACCAAATCCGCCAACCCTACGTAGTTCTCCTCTAGGGTTGCCAATCGTGCGATTTCCGCCTCCGAGCGTGTCACCATGGTCGCAGGAAGGTTGCTCTGATACCAAATGTTATGGTCTAACAAGGGAAAATGGAGAAATAGAGGGAACTAGAGAGGAAGAAGAGATTAGGGTTAGGGTTTGAGGGGGAAGAGAGGTAAATACCTGATAATACTTTGATAATCCTCCTCCAAGCAGCCCCCGGGTTTTAAATACCCGGGGGAGAGAGGGGGCCGGCCGGCCCCCTCAAGTGGGGCTGAACCGGAGTGGTTCAGCCCCCATTCTGGCCGATTTATTGAGTGGGGGCTGAACCAGATGGTTCAGCCCCGTTGTCTTGCGCCCGCCCTTTGGTTCACCGCGAGTACTTATGTCCCAAGAACCCAAGCGGGTGTGGGGACATAACAGTTTATTATTGTTGCCCCACTAAAATTCATGTGTTATTGTTTGAGCTTCAATCATGTAGACCTTTTTTGCATACCTTAGGTATATGTTTTGAAGTATTTATAATAACAGGTAATCAATATTGTTGGAAATCAGATTTGGACAAAGTTTCTTAATTCATTCAATCCCCTAAGGAGGGTTTTATAGGACTTACAAGGGACAACAAAATAAAAGGAGACGATGTGGGACAAACCCATACGTCTAACATAAACAGAAAATACATAAATACCAAAACCCCCCCTCAAGTTGGGCGTGTGATATCGACCATGCCTAACTTGCCAACAATCTCCCCGAAGATTCTTGTACACACTCCTTTAGTAAGGGTATCTGCCAGTTGTTCAGATGGCACAAATGGGGTAACCACAATGCCTTTCACTATATTTTCCTTGATGAAGTGTCTGTCGATCTCAATGTGTTTAGTACGGTCGTGTTGCATTGAGCTGTGAGCAATACTGATTGCAGCCTTGTGATCACAATACAGTCTGACGGACTCATTTCTTTTAAGGCCAAGATCCTTCAGGATGGTTAGGATCCATATCCCTTCACAAATTCCGTGAGCCATAGCCCTAAACTCCGCCTCAGCACTGGATTTGGCAACCACATGCGGTTTTTTGCTTCTCCAGGTAACTAAATTTCCACCCACCATTGTACAATATCCTGATGTGGACCGACGATCCTCGATTGATCCAGCCCAATCAGCATCAGTGTAAACCTCAATAGTCAGCTCATCACTTGGTGAAAAAAGGATGCCCTTCCCTAGTGAGGACTTGAGATATCTGAGGACACGATGAGCAACATCGAGATGATGGGTTTTTGGAGAGTGCATGAATTGGTTGAGCACTCCCACAGCATAAGAGATATCTGGACGAGTATGTGACAGGTAGATCAGTTTGCCCACTAGCCTATGAAAACAGAAAATATCTTCAATTGTTTCACCGTCATCTTTTCCAAGCTTATGGTTAGTTTCAATATGGGTGTCAGCCGTTCTACACCCACTAATTCCGGAAGCTTCAAGAAGGTCAAGTATATATTTTCTCTATGATATGAAGATCCCATGTTTGGACCTTGCGACCTCACTGCCTAATAAATATTTTAGTTTCCCCAAATCTTTCACTTCAAATTCTCTGGTCAGCTTCTCTTTCAGTGCCTGAATCTCATCCTGATCGTCTCCTGTTATGATAATGTCATCCACATACACTATTAGAGCAGTTAGCTTCCCCTTCCTGTGCTTGATAAAGAGGGTGTGATCAGCATTACTCTGGGAGTAACTGAAGCATGTCATGCCCTTGTGGAATCTTCCAAACCAAGCTCTAGGAGATTGTTTCAGGCCATATAACGCTTTCTTCAGCTTGCAAACCTTACCTTCAGATCCTCTAGGGAAAAAAACAGGAGGCAAAGCCATGTAAACTTTCTCTTCCAGATCACCATGAATGAATGCACTCTTGACATCCAGTTGTCTAAGGTTCCATCCCTTACATGCATCACATGATAGGAGGACCCTTATAGAATTCATCTTGGCGACCGGGGCGAAGGTTTCCTAGTAATCAATTCCTGCTGTCTGAGTGTATCCTCTTGCAACCAACCTTGTCTTGTATCTCTCCACGACACCAAGGGTGTTCTGTTTGATAGAGAACACCCACTTATATCCCACAATAGTCTTCCCCTTAGGCAGGGGCACCAGGTCCCATGTGTGATTTTTGTCCAGGGCATGCATTTCTTCGAGCATAACCGCCTTCCATCTGTCATTAGAAAGAGCATCCTGCCACGATGTAGGAATGGAGATAGCAGACAAGGAAGAGACAAAGGTACTATGGGAGGTCGTTAAAGAGGAATAAGAAACGAACTGAGATAACAGATGTTGTGTAGAAGTACCTTCCCTTAGAGTAGACGCAGACGACGGATCCGATGACATCTCAGGGAGCCAGATAGGGGGCCGTGTGTTTGTTCCCTTGGAACGACGAGAGTAAACCTGCAAAGGAGGAGCATGAGGTTTCACAGGAGCTGTAGAAGGCGGAGGCATGGGTGGCTGATACACCGGAGGGATAGGTAACAGAGTAGTAGATGGAGGATCAGTGTGAGTTAAGGGGCTCACTTCCATCCTAGGAGAGGACCCCCCTGAAGTGAGTGTCGGTAATAACTCTCGGATTCATGGAACGTGATGTCCATGGTTAAGACCTTCTTGTGAATCAGATCAAAACATTTATACTCCTTTTGAGTAGGGGAATAATATCCAATGAAGACACACTTATGAGCACGAGCATCAAGTTTGGTTTTCTGATGAATATGCACAAAGCAAACACATCCAAACACGCAAGGGTGCAGAGTGGTGGGCGAAACCTGAAGAGTGTGAAGGTGAGTAGCAGACCCAAGAACACGTGAGGGCATACGATTAATCAGGTAGGCAGCTGTGAGAACCGCATCCCCCCAATAGTACTTGGGGAGGTGCATCTGAAGAAGAAGACACCGAGCAACTTCTAAAAGGTGACGGTTCTTTCGTTCAGCCACGCCATTTTGAGCAGGGGAGTAAACACGAGACGTCTTATGAATAATGCCATGATGAGCAAGATAATGTTCAAATTTAGAATCGATGTACTCCCGACCATTGTCAGTTCGAAGAATTTTATTAGAGGTATCAAATTGCGTAGAAATCATCTTGTGAAATCGTTGAAATAAAGAAAAAACTTCATTTTTAGCTTTCATTAAATAAACCCACGTTGTGCGTGAGAAGCAATCAATGAAGGTTACAAACCAAAAACATTCAGAAATGGAGGCAATGGGGCAAGGCCCCCAAACATTGTTATGTATAACATGAAAATGAGCAGAACTACGAGAAGAAATATGATTAAAGGAAGCACAATGATGTTTGCCACGTTCACAAGCATCACAACGAAAGTTATCAACTAAAATAGAAGATAAAGTGGGAAATAATTGTTTCATAGATATAATAAAAGGATGTTCGAGGCGACAGTGTCAAGACTCCAAGGTGGCCGCCCGTTCAACATGAAGAGCCTGAGGAGGAGAAGTAGGAGAAGAGGAATCAAACACGTAGAGCCCATCCACCAGACTACCAGAGCCAATCACCGTCCCCGTCTTCAGGTCCTGAAAAACACAAGAGGGGAAAAAGGTCACTGAACAGTGCATAGAGTTGGTCAGGTGACTAATAGAGAGAAGATTACGAGTAAACTTAGGTACATGAAGAACAGAAGAAAGAGTAAGAGATGAAGCCTTTCCCAGCAATCGGGGAGAAGGAGTCAGCTGCAATGCTCACCTTGTTTCTACCAAACTGAGGAAGGTAAGACACAACCTGTAGCAGAGCTGGTCATATGATTGGTGGCTCCAGAATCTATAATCCAGTGGGTAGAAGGGCGAGAAGAAGCTGCATGAGCACCTGAGGATCCCTGAAGTGCATAGGAGGAGGAGGAGGAGGAGGAGACAGAAGACTCTGTAGACTGCCCCTGCATCAGGAGGCGGAACGCATGGATCTCATCAGCAGAGAGAGACAGCGGGGCAAGAGGAGCAGTGGGAGGCAAGGTCTCCTCGGAGGCATCCGACAGGTGAGCAGAGCGAGACTGAGTGGATCAGCCCTAAGAGCGACCATAACCGTGGCCGCCGCGCGGTGCCAAACCCCCACGGGGTGTGGGAAAGCCATGGAGATGAAAACAGATGTCTCGAGTATGACGCGACTTCCCGCAGTAATCACAGAGCAAATGATCTTTGTCAGTGGACCTGGGCCTGGAATCACGCGGAGCTCGACTACCAAACTGCACAGCAAGGGCAGAACCATCAGGAGCGGGATTAGGAGTCCACGTCTGTCGCTAATCAAATTCTTGCTGAACTAAACTGTAAACCTCTGGAAGAGAAGGCAGAGGAGAGCGCCCGAGGAGCTGGACAAAAATCTGATCGAAATCCCGATGTAAATCATGAAGGAACTTGAAAACTCTGTTCTTGTCTTCCCGAGCGCGACCAGAATCTCATCCGCAGGAGACACAAGAGTGAGGGAATCAAAGTGATCATATTCCTGATAAAACTGAGTTAACTCCAAGTAGTAAACTGACGGAGGGCGATCACCCTAACGGAGGAGAAAGATCTTCCGTCGCAGCTAGAAAATCTGGGCAGCATTCCCCCTGCAGGAGTAAGTGGCCTCAGCCCCCTTCCAAATATCTGCTGCGGTGTCCAAAAATAGATAATTTCGGGCAATAGAGTCAATCATTGAGTTCGTCAGCCAGGACATAACAAGGGAATTCTCAGACTCCCACTGCAGCCACTCAGGAGAATCCTTGTTAAGGGCGGTCGTAGTACCCAGAACATAACCGAACAAACGCCTGCTCTTCAAGGCAAGGGTAATAGCACGTGACCACGGGAGAAAATTAGTACCATCCAGACATATAGTAGTGATTTGGGGAGTATTGTGGTCATGACTTGACCGAGTAGATCTGCTAGAGATCAAAGTGGCGGAGGAAACTCCGGCACCGGAAGAAACCGTGGGAGAGCCGTCATTCCTCGGCATGATGATCCAAGAATATAAATCAAGGAGCCAAGGGAAAAAACACCACAAACACCTAGAGAGAAACTAGGGTTGCCTCATAGAAGGAAGAGCGATACCAAATCCATGTAGACGCAGCCAATATGGACAGACACCGAAAATACCGTGAGCTTAGGGCTGCATTTCCGGTGCCTAAGCACGAAGAGCCTACTAGCGAAGGCGGGAGGCGCTGCTGGAGGCCGACGAAAAAGAAACGGCTACTGGAGTTGGCGCTGCTGGAGTTGACGCTGGAGGCCGATGAAAAACTGCGCTGGAGGCGCTGGCGCGCTGCTGTAGTTGGCGCGGGAGGAGGCCGACGAAACGCGGGAGGAAACACGTTGGAGGCCGAAGAAACCTGGCGGCTGGACGCGAGAGGGAGTGACGGATAGGCGATGCGTGAGACCGAACGAGAAAAAAACCTAGCCCTCTGATACCATGTTGGAAATCAGATTTGGACAAAGTTTCTTAATTCATTCAATCCCCTAAGGAAGGTTTTATAGGACTTACAAGGGACAACGAAATAAAAGGAGACGATGTGGGACAAACCCATACGTCTAACATAAACAGAAAATACGTAAATACCAACAAATATAAAAATAGAAACTGAATCCGGAAAGTGACAGAACTATCAAATCTACAGAATGTAAAACAATCCTGATGGGACTGAAACGAAACCTGATCTCTAGACCTTCCAGTAATTTAGCAAGTTGGGATTGCATATAAATTAATGTTGGTTTCAAAATCAGAGGATCAATAAGATCTAACACATGGATGCTTGAAAACTCACTAGCTTGTTATGCTAGATTTTTGCAAAACTTTCATGTATAATTGCTCGCTTTGTTGCCACCATCACTCTTGTGCTTTTTTAGAGTTCATGGATCAGAAAATTTGCGCTCTCTTTTTTGCTTAGATTGCAAATTATGTGCCGAAGGATGAATCTGAGAGGTTCTTGGATCGTACGGTCTCTGGGAATCTGTATCGAGCTCCATATGCAAGAGCATCGTCATTGGAGGATCCTGCTGCTGGCAATTTTCGATATGCTGATGGGCAACCTGTTCTAAATACTGAAAATTCTGTGATTGGAATTCAAACTACCAAGGGCGATGTTCACAATACCACAGATTTATGCTTGGTAGTGCACCAATTAGATGAAACCCAAGAGAAGGCACGAAATAAAGAATCCAAAGGCCTTAAGAAGCTCTGGAAATTTGGGAGAAAAGGCCATAACTCTGGCTCGGGTGATGGTAACCTTGATTCAAATGGTTCAGTTGTTGATGATCGCACGATCGCTACTTCCTCATCCAGGGATAGTAAGATCTTTTCCTTTTAGTTAGGCTAATATATTTTTTATGAAATTTTCTTGCTTTTCAATTAAGTGGAGAAACTGATACTCATGCAATTGATGGTGCATTGGTTGGAATTTATAATTTATGTTCTTTTCGTCATCATTAATCTTGTAACTATTTGGAGGTACAAACAAGGTACCCTCTTCATTCATTTGATTTAGGACATACTGAAATTCTAAACTGCCATTCTCATAATATGAGTTCATTGTCATTTCTTTCGTTCAAATAAGCTTGCAATAAATTATCAAGTATTATCTTAAGATGAAACACACGGAGATTCTTAGTGTATTTTAAGAGAAAACCTGAGTTTTAAAATCCTTCATCATCATTTCTTGATCAAGATTTAAACTTACACAATTTCAGGGAGAATAATGTACTCTTAGCTAGCTATCTTACTCGTAATGTAGATGAAATTAAGAGTATATGGAGGAGGTGTTTAGTGGAAAGATAGCAGATAAAGTACTGATAACAACGAAGAGCAATTTCTCGAGCAGTCCTTCACTTCTGGAGTTGAACATCAAGCACAAGAGAATCCTCCTTTTAAAAATACACATTCCCAAGTGTAATTTGCCAAAATATACTTTTCTTTCTCATTCATAGCGTAGCATACTTTCAAGTACAAAAGTGACCTCTATTTACAGGCAAATGGAGGATGACCAATCATCACAACATAAATGAAAAAAAGGAACTTAGAAGCTTGGCTGGCCATATGGTGGGGAATTCAAAAGAGTTTTTTAGGGAAATGAATGGATATTCTAATGAAGAAAAGGAAGATGTAGGGGAGAAGGAAGTCAAATATTTTAAATGCATGGCATTTTTGATACAAACAGGGGTGGCGATTCAATTCAAAGTGGGAAATGAGATACAATCGTGAGATAAGCTCGTGCCTCCGTTCTTGAGGGCTAGTTCCTTCTAAGAACTCCTCTCTAAATGAGAGACATTAGACTCCACATGATGCCTGAAGAATCCCAACACGCCCCTTATATAGGGGAGAGAGAAAAGTCACTTGCAAGAATTTACCAAAATGTCATTACGAAGGAATATCAATACATACCACTTGAATATTGACCTTGTCCTCGAGGTTGAATCAAGTGTGACCCTCTTTGCGCTCAAGGGATTCAAAATTAGCGATGGTGCTGTCTTCATCTCCGGCGCCCAGGAACATGCACAATTACTTATTGGGCCATTTGTGTATGAGAATATGGTTGTTTTTAGTAGAAATATAGTCCATAACCTCATAGGTCGAGGTACTCTTGGTGGGATAAGCACTGAGATTATAATTTCAGTTTTAGTGGAGTATTGGTTGGGGATGGGGAAGGTTGGTGATAGACATATGCGGTGCCATCATGTTTCCTGGTTGTATCTTGTGGTGGTTTGGACGACGTGGATGGATGAACAGCAGAGCGGTGGGAATGGAGTGGGAATGTAGAGAACTTGTCGTGGAGGTAGTGAGCTTGATCCATTGCTCAAGATAGACTTTCATTTTATGTGTTAGATGAGCTCATGCGCACATGGGTAGAAACCTTGATGAAGTTGTCAATGTAGGCAATGACTGAGTCGGTTTGACGAGCAAACCCAAGTCGCTCTTATGTGTTACCCGCGCATCAGGTATCATATTCAAAAATGGTGAAGCAGTTAATCTTTGAGCTCCAACCAAGAGAGCATGAAGGGTCTGTTACGCCCACCAAACCCAATAGAGAGCAAATCATTCCATCTAAATCATATCCGCAGGGATCCTCTAAATGTCTAGAGTGGTTAGTAAATCGAAAACTTATTCAGATTAAGTAATCCAACTGAGAGGTTCGATGTCGTTGAACACTGATATTTCAATGCGGTGGAAGTGGGTCAGGTGGACGGTGGACCCACTATTTAGAACATCTGTCTATATCATCAAGCAACTAGGTGAGCCCTAATTTCATTTTCAGGTCTCCGCTTTGTTTCTCACTTATAATCTTTATCAATCTGTACTCTCTAGCCATAACCCCATCAGGTCATCAAGTTGTTGGAATTTTCATTCTTTGACTTTATTAATTTCAGCTTTTACTCATCATGAATACATTCTGATAAGCAGATGAAAGTAAGTTTAGTGTTTGACTGGATGCCGGGAAATTTAAGTGAGAGAAATTGAAAAGAAAAAAAAAAAGAATAGAACGAAATCAGACTACTTCGTAAGTATATGTTTGTAAAGCTTAAATGAATTACTGCAGATCATTATCAATCTTTAATTCGGATTTCATTTCATGTCGTCCCCCCGAGCAAGGTCAAAAACCCAATATTTTCTTTGCCCACGCACATATTCTTTTTCCTAAAAACAATCTGATGATCCTCTCAACTTTTTTGCCTCAGCTTCCACACTGAAGAATCTGCTTTCTCAGGATGAAAGCAATGCGGTTGGCACTCAGACTAAAGGTTAGACTAGTCATGCAGGAATATTTTTGCAAATGACTTCAAAAGAGTATTTTGTTTATCCCATTTGCTATATGTTATGTTTCATTTGTGATATTTATTGAGCTTCAAATATTTAAAATATACCCAAATGTGGGCGGAGGCATGTATGTTTAGACAGTGATCTTGTTTATACCTCAAGTTCGGAGTTGGGAGAAGGATGGAGTAACTCCAGGAGGCTCAGCGCCGGTTTCGCACAAATTCTGTAAAGTCTCTCGGGCTGCCTTTGCTGCCACCCCAGGAAATTCCACTGCGCCAAAAGCATCGCAAAAACTGGCCCTGACCCAATTGTGACAGCTTTATGATACGGCCCACCCCTTTAGGTCAGCACAGTGGTTCTCACCGTGGCCCAGGGCGGCCGCACCAGGGCCGCGGCCCATACACCCCAACCCGTCTCCCCTTTATATTCTCCAGGGCGGGTTGTTGGAGGAGCGTGAAGCCGCTGGGTTTTGAACACCCGACCTCCCTTGACAAGAAAGTCTTAACACACCCCTCATCACCAACTGAGCGGCCGCCCTGGGCCACGGTGAGAACCACTGTGCTGACCTAAAGGGGTGGGCCGTATCACTTTATGCTCCGTTTGGCACGACGGTGGCGGTCGTGAGCGCGGTGGTTATGAACCGTTGTTCGGGAATGACCTAAGGAACTTCATTCACTTTTATGTTCAAAAAAGGTTTCTTTTCTTGGTAACCGGCATAACCGTCGTCGTGCCAAACATACATTCTGTACAACCCCGTTATTCGCCAGGACGGGAGATCAACGGGAGAAGACCAAATGATCAAGGTTCCCTCAAAGAGGGGAAGGCGAGACGGGCGCTCGCCGAAGGCATGCTGGTAGGAGGGCGAGATGAGTGCTCGCAGAGCACCTGCGAGATGACCTATACTCGGCGACATGGAGGTTGGCGAGGTCGGACCCCGGCATGCACCCTCTAAAAGGGGGACTCGCTGACTGGCGAGCGAGGTACGCGAGGAGGCCAGCGAGAGCTCTCGCGAGTATTGTCCTCGCAGGCCCTTTGCTCCTAGGCCCATGAGAGAAATTACCCTTTTACCCTTGTGGCCTGCCAATAGCCCCTCCGAACAGCGGAGATTGGCTATCAGCAGACCAAATTTGAGGTGCGTATAGTAAAATCGAGAGGTAGAATCCTGCTATTTGCAGGCCAGATCAGAAAGTCTATAAATAGGATCCAAAGGGCACCTTTGGAGAGGACATCTTCCTTTGGGAGCTTCTCTCTCCTCAGGCCTTCGTTGATCTCTCCAAGGTGCCCGGGCTTCAGCTTTTGGCTTGGGAGGGGAAGCGCTCTAAAGATCTTCCGGGTGTGTGGTGGGTCCTCCTTGCTGAGCCTAAGGATCAGTGTCCAACTCCGAGGCTCCGGTCTGTTCTCTCGCGAGATTAGTAAGTGCCAGTCGCCCCCCAACTCCACCAAGACCATTTATTGGTTTCAACACATTCTATGACGGTGACGTTTTTGTCCAAACTCATCGGTGCAAAAACACAGGAGCCTTAGCTGCATCACAAAGTTCTTGAATTTCTTTGGTTGGAAGCCTTAGCCCTATCACTTTCTATCTCTCTCTCTCCTCCATCTGTCACTCTCCCCTCACTCTCCCCTTTCAGCGGCACTCACAGCCCCTCTCTCCTCTATTTTTCTCTCTTTCTCTCTCCCCTCTCTCTCTCTCTCTATCGATCCTTCACCGTCTATAGGTTTAGGAGAGCTAGTGTTTTTTATTTTTTTTAAATATAAATATTGGACGGATGATGAATAACGGAGACAGATCCAACGTCCAAAATCTCTTCAATGATTTGATAATTCATGATTTTGATATTTAGGTATTTACCAGGACCTCCCCTTTAAGTTTGGAAAATTACAGACTTCACCCCTCTTATTATTGAAATTACAAAAACCTCCCCTCAATGTTACAAAACATAACATTTACCTCCCCTGAGGTTCACATTTCATAACATCCATGCACAAAAATACCCCCCTAGGAATACATTTTCAGAGGGGGGGGGGGGGGGGGGGGGGGGGGGGGGGGGGGGGGTGGTATTTTGTGCATGGATGTTATGAAATATGAACTTCAGGGGAGGCAAATGTTATGTTTTGTAACAGTGAGGGGAGTTTTTTGTAATTTCAATAATAAGAGGGGTGTAGTCTGTAATTATGCTATCTTCCAGGGGAGGTTTTGGTTGTGTGTGTGTGTGTGTGTGTGTGAATATTTCATTTTTGGGGGAGGAAAGGGGGGACATTGACTTCATTTTTATGTTGCAGTTTCTCGTCCGTTTTCTATCCTCTCGCCGTTCAGGGGCAAGAAGGCTGCAGCTTGACAATCGCAAACTCGGACGACGGGTATTTTTTGGGTTTAGGGTTTAGAATATATTCAACTTTGTGCGAGGATTAAATTGTAAATTGTCTATTTTGTTCAAATTTATTTCATGTATTTGCATGATTCTATCATCTGCTGCTGTGTGGTTGGTGATAAATTTAAAGTTAATATATTTTTACTCTGTTTTAAGTTACTTTTTTATTGTAAGTTTCTTCTATTTCGTTTTTGTTTCCATTTAATGTTTCCCTCTCTTCTTCCGATTCCTTCCAACAAAACCGAACCCAAGTTTGATTTTTATTTATTTATATTTATAAAAATTAATTAATAGAGGCTAAGTTCGGTCGGAACTTGGAAAGAAATGCTGATGCAAATTGCTATACAGTTTTATATTTAGTGTTTGATTTCACATTAGTCAATGACTAAATCTTCGGGGGCTGTTCGTTTGGACGGAATTAGCTTTTTAGAATTAGCTATTCGATGAAAACTAATATTTGCAATAATTGACTTTGTGCCGAATTTCAATTATGTTGTTTGGCTACAGGATTGAATTCAATCAACAAAATTGGAATTAAGACATAAAAGTTGTACGGCTAAAAGATGTAATTGGTATTGAAATTGACATTATATAATAATTTTATAAAATTCAAAATGTGTATTAGCACCGAACGCATTAAGTTGCATAAGATGTTTTAAGACGAGCATTTTTAGTTCAAGCGCACTTTTTTCGCCCGAGCGCGCGTTTTTTTTTTTCGGGCGCGCGTTTTTTCGCCCGAGTGCGCATTTTTTGGTCCGGGACCGCGTTTTTCCCCCGATCGTGAGTTCTTCGGCCGATAGCGCGTTTTTGTTTGAACCCGCATTTTTTTTCGGGCGCGCAACTTTCGCTTGAGCGCGTGTTTTCTGCCAGTGGCTCGCGTTTTTCGGCAAGGACGGGCATAAACGCGTGCACGGGTGAAAAAATGCATTTTTTCCATGCGCGTGTGTTCTTTTGGCACGAGTGGGCATAAACACGTGCCCGGGCGAAAAATTCGCCCCGGGTGAAAAATGCGCGCCTAAGTCGAAAAACATTCGATTATGCGGAAAACAATGGGCGGAGGTAAGAATTGGCGATTTGATTTTTTTAGTTCAATGTCATAGCCATGAGTTTTCAAATAAAAGTCAATATTCACATAAATTTCGTCGCGCCGAACGATAGAATTGAATTTCTAATCTCCAATTAGGGGTGCAACTCGGATCGGTTCGAATTGTTTGTTTCGGTTCCAGTTAGGTTCTCAGTTCTACCTATGTCTCAAAATAATGAAAAAAAATGACTCTTTCAACTCATGATTCTTTGTAATACAACTATCAATATCTCAAAATAATTGAAACACGGCTCTCTATAATATTGAAGTCATACAGCTAATGAGTATAATAACTATATTTGTAGTCATACGACTATATTCTCAATTATTTTAGCGTAATAAGTCATACGATTATAACCATTTTCTCAAAATATTTTCTTTAGTAAATTGATATTCGGTTCTCGGGTCGGTTCTCAGTACCCGGCCCTTGGAAATATGAACCAAATCAAATTGTCGGTTTTGGTATTATAGGAACCGGACTCTAACCGACCCTATTTGGAACCGACCCAAACCATTCGTTTCGGTTGGTTCCGGTCTGATTCTCGGTTCTTCGATTATTTTTGCACACCCCTATCTCCAATGTCAATTCCGTCCAAACGAACGGGCCCTCAAAAAAATGTGATAAATTGGAAGAAAAATAAGTTTTGAGTTATTCCTTTAAAAAATAAACCTAAAAAAATCAGTTTTTATCAGCTAAATAATTTTTTTTTAATCCAATTTCTTCCCAATCAAGTAATCAACTAAGTAATATCGTTTTAGCTCATCTTTTTTTTTACTTTCATCTCATGATATTTTTGTTGTTGTGAAATTGGTTTGATGGAAAGAGAGAATTTAAGAAACCTCGTGGCTCAATCTCATGACATTATTATAATATCTTGTTCACATTCTTCTTGTTGCGAGTTATGGAGGATAAATGGACTCTTAAACTCTCTCTGCAGTCTGCGCCAACTCATCCCTGTGAGATAATTATATTCTTTTGCAAGTCTACAAATAATTAGAACTTTCGTTGAAAGATGCCTATCTAAGTGAAACTTGACTTGGAACTTAGTCTCGAACTAGCTCTTAGTACTCCCTATCTGGTGCTGTAATTTAGTAGCGAACTTTTCCAGGCTTGATGTCACGACCCGTCTCGACAAGAGTCAGAGTGCGCTTCGGGGCGGGCCGTGATGCCACAGGCATGGGCGAAAAGAAATCCATGTCTGCTAAGGCGGAGACAGGAATACTACAAATAGTTTTAAAATAGTTACTTTTGGTTAAAACGGGTTGATTTATTGCGTAAGCTTTAAAATATGATAACTTGAAACAGATGCACATGCATTTTAGTAAAAGCTCAAGATACAAGTTTTGGAACAGAAATTTATGCAGTGAACATCGCAAATGAATGAACATGATAAATTCTAGTACATATAATATTTAGCCTAGCAGTTGTCCATGAAACAAGAGAAAATGGCTGATCGTAATTACTACATAACAGAAATATCCGACAGTAAAAGAAATGAAACATAAACACAAAACCTGAAGCTTGACTTAGATCGGCCTCAGAGAGCAGGCGGCGCAGGCACGAACACTAAGGCAAATTCCAAAACAAGAAGGAAAAGCCTCAGAACATTGAAATACACCAGAACAAGCAAATAAAATACGAGCAGGAGAAACAAAATATTTGTTTACCGATTTTCATGAAGCAGAGCTAACAAGACAGGCAAGCAAGTGAGACAAGCAGAAATATTTAGAATTATTAGACTACTCTAAAGTATAGCCTAAACATTTATTTTGCAACGACATAAGTTGTAATCGATGAAATGCGCAGGTGTTTATAGTGGGTGCGCATGGTTCACACTCAAGTCCAAGTGTAAGGCTTACTAGAATAAGAGTATTTCCTGCTTACCGTGACCATGCAAACAAGACGATGCACCACCTAAACCCTAGTTTCCAAGATTTGCTTATGACACTCAGGACCTAAGAGATTCAGAAATTTAAGCTCGCTATGACCGGTCCTTTGTTCCTATTAAGGATTCAAGAGGGAACCTAAGTCAAGGAGTTTCATCAATTAAACCCTAGCTTTCAATGTTAACTTACATCATCAACGACTTAGCGCAGGATTTCGTGGATTCTAGCATATCAAGACATGTAACCAAGATTCTGATTTAGATATACAAGAGTATATTTTATAAATGTGAAACAGGAGGAATCAAGTTATATAACGTTATTTAACCAAGTCTTGGAACTAGACAGGCATAAGAAACAAGGTTCGATGACTCAGAGAACTCGATAAAGAGTTTTGGAAACTTGCGGATCCAAGTATTCACGAGTAATAAGGTAATTATAGGATATCCAGTTTTCCTTTAGATTTCGTCATTTCCAAGACACGAATATCTTCTAAGTAACCATGTGTATGAGTCGAAGATTTTATATCGAGCACAATTCACCTAGTTTTTTTTTTTTAGCATAATTCACCTAGTTGCTAGCAGGAATCTTAACATTTATTATTATAACAATTAATGATCATAATCAAATAGATCTACTAGTCTTCCATTTATCCATCAAATGAGATGCAATTCAATTAAGTGGAAATCCAATTTAAACCACTTTCGTTCACTAACTCGTCTTCCAACAAATGAGCCACAATTTATCTAAATGAATATTCAAGCAACCCTCATTCACATTCACAACTTGCTGTTATTCCAATCGCGTGAACCTCAAACTAATAACAAGTCTATTTAGGGATTCGATGTCTAAATTTAATCGACGAAACAAATATTCAAGGGTACATTCATATAAACATAAGAACAGACATGACAATTAAATTCAATATTTGCAAGAGAGGATGATCTCTACTTGCCTTAAATGAGGCTGAATCTGACGGCGACGGCGAAGCGGCGCAAGCAAAAACAGAAATCACATTTTGAACCTGATCAAACACAACGAAAGCGATGCAGCATAAATTATTACGCGAACACATGTTTTCTACGACGTGGAATTTTAAATAACGAGGGTTTAGGAAATTACCTCCCTCAAAAGAGAGGGGAGAAGAGATTCCACGCGGAGACGGAGACTTGGCGGCGCTTAGGTTGCCGAAACCCTAAATCGGAGAGGGTTTTGCGTGATCCCACCAATGGAATCGAGGAGCGGCACCGAAAATCGAGAACAAGACACAGTTAGACGATTATAAAAGTGCAAAAACTTAAAATCACAATTTGCACGCAGATCGGGGCACTAATAAATTATTAGTGGTTATGAAAATCTGAATATGAGGGTTTGGGTGGAGAATCTTACCCATAGGAACCAAATCTGAGTCCAAAAATCCGAAAAGGAGGGTTCGAGCAAAACCCTAGGCGAAATCGGAGGAGGGGGCTGTCGGAGAGAGGTGGCTGTTGTCCACGAGAAGGAGACAAGGCTGCCGGTCCCTTGGAGGAGAGACCTTGCTGCCGGAGGGAGGAGAAGGGCTGCTGGCTTGGAGAGGTGGCTGCTTCCGGCCAGAACAAGGGGAGATTGCTTCCCTGGAGCCGGCCTGAGGAAGAGATCTCGTCGTTCACGAGCACAGAGGAAGCAGAAGGCGGAGGAGGCCACAACAGGAGGAGCAAGAGCAGGAGGAGGAGACTATGGCAGGAGGAGGAGACACCGACGAGCAGGGAGGCGGAAGAGGCCACGACAGGAGGAGACGACCAAGGCAGGAGAAGCTTCTGTTGTCGGCCCCTTGAAGGAAGAAGGAGGCGTAAGCCCTAGAGGAGGCGGCGGCAGCTCTGCGCGCGGGAGACAGGGCAGCAGCTCTGCGACTTGCGGGAGACGGGATCGGGGCGGCTAGCAGCGACGGGATTGAAATCCCTGGACCGGGAGCCCTAGCTGAGGGTGCGGGATTTAAAACGGGGGAAGGGCTGCTCGGGATTAACAGGGGAGTTGGGGTGCGGATAGATAAAAAAAAACTTTCCTTTCTTAATTTAAAATTAGAGTTGTTACACTTGACATACCCAGTCTGGCTTCATATTCCTTCTGAATGAGTTCTGTGGCAAGCTGACAGATTCGAAAGAACTTCTATCCTAAGAGCGTCTATTTCAAAGAGAGCACCGGATCTTGCATGAATGTGCTGGCTTCATATCCCTTCTGAATGAGTTTTGTGGCAAGCTGTTCTGCTACTTCTCTTTCAAAAGATAACTTCTATCATAAGAGCGTCTATTTCAAAGAGAGCACCGGATCTTGCATGAATGCGCACATCTATTCACACGACTTCGATAGCATTAAAGCGTCATACACACTGAGAGGCGGGATTGAAACGATGACAAAATTCTAATCGACGGGTTTCGGCACCTTTGGCAAGCTGGAGGTGGAATTGGCTCACGCAACGCTGCGCCTATATAGCTTTCTCTTTAGTCTGATGCGGCTCAGCACTTCCGCTGAATTTCTTCTTCATTCGCTCTTGGAAAAATCAACTGCCTGCACACTCTGATGCTCCATATAGATGCGTTTTCACCAAGATGCAAAAAATTAGACTACATTCCTTCAAATAAACGTATTAATATCACGGCCCATGCAAATACAATAAAGAAATCGTCATTCTTTTGTTTATAACATGAGATTGTGTGCGTGCGTGTGCGTGTGCGCGACATTAGTATAAAAGAAGGTTAATCCCAATTTGAATGCATTACAAGGGAGGGATGCTGCTGCTGCTGCTGCAGAATATCATTCAAAGTGGGAGGGGAGATGACCTTCACTCTTTCAAATGGGCATAAGATAGCATCAAACAAAAATCTTTTTTTTTTTAAATACAGCAACGCAAAAAAAGAAAAACAATGAAAATAAAATTGAATTACAGCAGCCAAATAAATATATGAAACTTTCATCAAATGTAGGACTATGAATTTTAGTCTAATAATGGTATGCTCAAAAGCTCGACATAAATAAATAAAAGAAGTGTGATCAAAAGAAAAGAAAAACAAAACAAAACAAAACAAAAGCTGCTGATGCAAAGCATTCTCATGATAACTCTGATAATGTAAATCTCATAGTCTCATAGTCAATCATGCTGAAGGAGCTGCTGCATTCTTCTTGAGCTTCGAAAGCTCGCGTCGGGTCTCATGTCCTCTCTGAAATTATTATAAAAAAGGTATTTAATTCATTTAAAAATAAATATACCAAAACTTCACCTCAAAGTTGGCATAATTTCTGGGTGCACCCCTCTTACTTTTGAAATTACAAAAACTTCCCCTGTAAGTTTACATTTCATAACATCCATGCACAAACATATATATACCCTTGGAGTAAACTTACAGGGAAGGTTTTTGTAATTTCAAAAATAAGAGGGATGCAACCTGTAATTTAGCAAACTTAGAGGGGAGGTCAAGGTAAATGGCCCTAACTATTTATATATATATACAAAAAAGAGGGCAAAACAGACCTTGATCTTGGCCAGCATGATCTTAAAGCGGTCAAAATCATTCAGAGAAGCTCTCTTCTTCTGCACAATAAGCTTGCGGCCCCATGAACTCTTCTCCCATCTGTTCTTAACATCTGCGCCATCAACCCATCATCGCTTCAGAAAGCATCAGGAATAATAGAAGACCAACAAAAATTTAAAAAAAATGCAGATTAATAAACGAGCATTCGCTAATGGCCGACCAGCTGCTTCCATGGCGGCGATGAGTTTACTCTTCTTGGGAATTCTGGGAATGTCGATCTTTATATCGGTAAGCGACAACCTCTTGAAGTTTATTTGCCCACGAACCATGTCGGGAGCATCAATTAAAGCCTGAAATAAAAAAATGAATTTGGGTTCGGACAAAGATTTATCTTGATGGTGGCGGACGGCTTAAGAGAGGGGGCCAAACAATAATGTTACAGTATTGAATAAAATAAAGCAAGCCAATTTAGTATAAAACTAACGCAAATAGAAGATAAAAGTTATTCCAAGATACCACCAAATAGAAGATAAAACTAACGCAAATAAATATAAAAATGGCTGATTTATTATATATACCACCTAAATATGTTGGATATATTATTTGTTTAAATGTAACTATAGTCATTATTGGATTTTAAACACCACAAAACTCCTCAAAATCTCGTCAAAAATGAGAGTTACATTTTGAAGAAAAAATAAAATTACCATTTTCGACAACAAGCTTACCATCTAAAAGCAAACAATTGAAAACTCCACTCATAAGTCCTAACATTAGATGAGGCTTATCCGCTTCATCATTCACTTGTAGATGGACCCGACGGGATCAATACAATGCAAAATAACTCTAGATTTAATTTAAATTAAAGAAATCGACGTTAGATTCATCAAAGCAAATTTAGGGAGCAGCATGCAATACATATTTAATTTCTTTTAACGGCGCAAAGTACTCGACGATCGGCAATCCTACAACAGTCAATATGAACTAAAGTAGCAAACTAGTTATGCGAGATAAAACCAATTTTGTACGAAAAGGAAAAAATAATCAAATTTCCTTGAAAACTAGATTGCATACTCTAGCTAGACAGAGACGAACCAAAACCAAAAGATTAGGAAAGATCTCACCGGCTATGAAAGGTGGGGCAGGATGGTCGGTGGAAGGTCCGGTGGAAGACAAGAGACTCCTCAAGCAAATGGTGTAAAGGCTGCAGCGACTTGCAAGGAGGAGTGCCTTGGAGACGAAGGAGAAAGAAGATTTCGAGATGATGATGGGGAGGTAGGGAAATACGGAAGCAGTACAGGGGAGGAGAGGATGATGCGTATACGCATGGAGAGCAGAGGCGCAATGACTATCATAGATTATTTGTATTCACAATTTATTATACATTATTAGGCATTTTGTCTATAGTGGGGGCTCCATCTATATAAGGAGCCCTAGATTGTGAGTGAGGTATCTTTGGAAGTGTGCTATCTTTTGGCTCTCTTGGAGAGGGGAGTGCCTTGGAGAACCCAGTCTCCGGGAGCTTGTCCTCTGATTTGTATCAGTGTTTTCTTTTATGCAATGCAAGTTCGTATTCTTGGTTCTCGTTCTTGATACGGCTACCTCGTACCAATTGATCTGACCTGTCGCTCCTTTAAGGTTTTCCCCGAAACCCTAATTGGATCTGAATCCCAGTTCCAGACCGCACGAGCATGGTTCCCTCGTCCGCTCCAGCACCGCTCGATTCCACTCGACGACCCCTCTGTCAACCACGCCCCGTGAGCAAGACGATGCCCTCCAGCGTTATCGCGTCTGGTCGCACCTCCAGCGGCTCCTGCAGCCTCTCGGCGACCTCCTGCAGCTCCTACAGCATTCCGTCGGCCGCCTGCACTTCCCTCTGCTTCCCAGTGGTCCTTCAACACCTCCTTCTGCATTCCAATTTCCAGCGATCCTCCTGCGGTTCCTGCAGCATTCTGGTGGCCCTCCAGAGCCTCCTGTCATATTCCTTCGACCCTAGCCCCTTTTTCCGCCACGGCCCTCCTTCTGGACTCAATGCATACTCGATACGATCAAATCGAAGTTGTGCTGGCTTCTTATACATGTCCCATTAAAGCTCATGTCCGCCTCTCTGCTTCTGTCGAGCCTCCAACTCCTCCATCCATCCCACCACCACCACCCAATGGGTCTTCGAACATCAAAAACCTTGTCGCTTCCTCCTTTTCTAACACCCACTTCATTCTCCCATTGCAGACCACGACAAACAACCCCCCCCCCCCCCCCCCCATACCCCACATCTTCTATTTTGCACCAACTGCCCTCCAATCCGCTCGCCTTCCGATAAATCCTTGACAGAGGCTCCACCTGACGGTTCGTCAGCTTTTCATACTACGCCACAGGCTTTTTTGCTCCTCGACATTTCTTGGAGACCCCCGCTCGCTTGTCAGCTCTCTATCTTCCAACTTCTCTTTTCCAGCAGGTCTCGAGCCAACCATTACCCTACCCACACATTTTGTCACTCTCCCACTTTGACAAGACTTCTCATCGAGTTTCATTCCAAATCAACACTACCTACTCACCATTGTCCTAATGGCTGGCCCCACGGCACTCATTCAGGATCTTGATGGTGTTCAACCATCAGTCTTCATAGTCTTTAGGTGCTCGGCCTTGAGGATAAGATCTTTTATGGGCATGACATTGCTTCACCTCTCGAGTAGTCCAGTGTCGAGCTCTACACACGTTTCGGTCACCTGAACCTCAGATCTGCAGCAACCAGCCCGACACGGCGCCTCAAAGCTTCTGATGTTTCACTTGATCCCAGCTCGACCTTGGTGACAAGGTCGCTTTTCAGGACGGGTGTGGTGATATGTATATGGATGGCGAGCATAGACGCAACGTCCGTCATGGATTATCTTGTATTTGCAGTTTAATATGGATTATTATGTATTTTGTCGTGCAGTGGGGGCTCCGTCTATATAAGGAGCCATTAGATTGTGAGTAATGTATCTTTGGAAGTGTTTAGTCTTTTGGCTCTCTTGGAGAGGGGAGTAACTTGGAAGACCCAGCCTCCGGGTACTTGGCGGGAGCTTGTCTCCCGATTGTATCCATGTTTTCTTTTATGCAATGCAAGTTCGTGTTCTTCGTTCTCGTTCTTGATACGGATACCTCGTATCAAGGGGCTTGGAGACTCATGGTTTGGAGGTGGGCGAGTCATGGTTTGGAGGTGGGAGACTGACGGCTTGGAGGCGGCTACTTCCGAATAAGGTTTCGGATTACTTTTTTCTTTTTTAATCGCCTGCACAGTATCTATAAGACTATAACGCATCGTGAGTAGTTTACTTCACATGAGAGTGAGGCAAAGGTGAGCACTTGCCTCATAATTTGTTTCATTCCATTTGTTCTTTTTTTCAATTCTGCTTGTTTTTAACAGATTTTTCTGAACCTTTTTTTAAATGAAAACATTTTAAATAGAACAGACTTTTGTTAATCAAAACAAAATAGAATTAAACATGTGTAGGATCAAAATTAAAATTAAGACTTAAAAGGGGATTGGGAAAAAGAATTTGGCTCGATCCAACTAAATCAAAGGGTTACGCCTCCGACTAACCTGAAGTAACAAAACGTAAGACTTAATCGCATTATAGGGAATACATCATTACAACTTCTTCAATACATAAAAAATGTAGGAAAATAAATGTGTGAAACAAGTGAGTGACATAAAAGGAAATGTTCGACATAACTAAAAAAATGAAATGCATACGTAAAGAACTTTGGCGTTGTGAGCGTCTGTCAGCATCAATTTCCCCGGGTGGGAGAATCTCTTCCCCTGACGAGAAAGCCTCAGTGATATGCTAGAATATGTCCAGGCGACGTCTCCATAACTCCTCAGCCTCGATCCACGAGTAATCTGTCAATAGACATCCTCGCTATGGTACTAAGAACCGTCGATGTACCCCATGTCGAGTCCGCATGGTGGGAATATCCACAAAGTCGTCGATCTCGGCAGTCTCTAGCTAGTCCACACGTGTAAATGGTAGTGTCTCTAAGTCCACCTCATTTGTCGTATCTCCTTTATAGGTTGTCGAGTCGACAATGTTGAACACGGGGGAAGTGGCCACTGTAGGAGAAAGATTTAGCAAGCATTAGCCTCCAATATGTGAGGTATACGAAATGGGCAAAACTTTCTCCTGCTCAATTTACCATAAGCACTAATTGGGAATTTTTGACACCCAAAGTATGTCATCACCATATCTCCCTCATGAAAATATTGATCCTTCCTATGTTTGTCAGCAACTGTCATGTACATTGCGTTTGAGATATGGAGTTTCTTAAGTACTTCCCTCTGTAACTTTAGGATCCGATCGTTAAGCTCACTAGCTTATGCAATAATCCAACCATGGAAAGGTGAAGGAGCTCTATCAAAGTGGAGTACATGTTGGTCATAAAGGATCTCAAAGGGAGTTTTTAAGTATTGAAGTCAAGTTGTATGAGTCAAGTCGTACTTACAAGTCATTCTTAATGTTTTAGTGTTTCACGCATCTCTTTTATATTGCGTTTATTTACACTCATGTCATTGTAAGACCTATATATAATATCCCTTAGGCCAGTATGAAATATGAATAAATTAAAACAAGTTTTCCAAATCTCTCTCTACACTCTTCGCCTTCTCTCTCAAATTTCCTCTCTCTCTCTCCTTCCCCTCTTCATCCCTCGAGCTCGACTCCACATGTATCTCCGCCTCCACCGTCATCTCCGACGGGATCCAGGAGTAGGCCCATAACAGTCTCTCTCACGCGAGACATCTAAGTAAGTTACTTATGCTCTTATTGACTACTTCAGTCTACTCATCAGTATAAGGATAATATACACTGCTAAACTGAAGTTTAAGTCCTAATATTGCTCAAAATGTTCTCCAAAAATAACTCGGGAACCTAGTGTCGCGATCAGATGTGAATGTCCTAGGTATGCCATGCAGACGGACAACTTCCCTAAAATATAAATCAATTACAAGTGATGCATTAGATGTTTTCCTACATGGGATAAAATGTGACATCTTGATAAACTATCGACAACGACAAACAAAATTGACCTTCATAGAACTTATAAGAAGTCCTAAAATAAATCTTCATGAGGTTTGCTCCAGATAGAAAGAGATGAATACAACCCAATATTTTTTGTAGTGCCCTTGAAGGATTGGCAAGTAGGGTATCGTTTAATAAAGCGACACATCTCCCCACATGCCTGGCCAAAATATTTATCCTCAACAAAGGCTATAGTATTGGTCACACAAAAAGGGAAAATTTTTGGATGCGTGTCACGGAGAGAGATTTCGGTCAGGGAATAATGAGATTGTGACACGTGGCATATTAAAAAAGAAATGTGAAACCTGAACTATAAAAGTTAGGCAGGAAAATTATTTAATTTCTTGTTTTCTCTATGGAAATCGATAATTCGATTTCCATGGCGCTTGAAATTGATCTCCACGGAGATCAAAATCAATTACCATAGATATTGAAATCTACCATTGTTATTTAAGAAATGAACAAACAAAGTGGTAAATAAGAGCAAGCATCAAATAAATTGCAGCAAAAAGTCAACATCAAAATAGCCGAAAATCAAAGGAAAAAATAGATCAAACACTGCACCGGAGAATATACAAGAAAGATGAACCAGAATTCACTTTGGAAGAAAACTCATTACACCTTTCCCTTCATTACAAGCCTTATTCATTACACCTTTCCTTTCATGGATGAAAACTCAGGAGAAAATGATCCAGAACAAGACAAGTCAAAACTAACATGAGAAAACAACACCTTCAACATGTGGCAAACTTTGACGCTTTCTACGGCCTCGTGGGAGCGAAGATTGGAGACGAAAATCACTCAATGATGTGCTCCTTGAATGCGGCTACGTCGTGAAAGCAACAATTGTTGAAAACGGTGGCAGCAACAAGTTGAAATCAAGAGAGAAGTTAGAAAGAGAAAGTCTCTTTTTTTCTTTTTGTAGCATACTTTAACGCCTTCTATGGCCTCGTGGGAGTGAACATCAGAGACGAAAATTACACAGTGATGTACTCCATGAATGCGACTACGACGTGGAAGCAATAATCATCGGAAACGAAAATGACAACGATGCCAAAATTAAGAGAGGAGTTGGAGAGATAAAAAAAATTCTTGCTAGAATTTAGACTGTGAAGATCAATTGATCTCTACGGAGATCAAATTTGATTTCCACGAAGATCAAATTTGATCTCTGTGGAGATCAATTGATCTCCGCGGAAATCAAATTTGATGTTGCGCAGTCATTTTTTTATTTCCCCTCTGATTTCGCCACCTGTCAGCACGACACTTCTCCCGGACACAGATGTTTAAATGGAACACAGAGCCAAAACTTTCGCCACAAAAAGACCACTTAATCCTCCAATGTGAATTTCCCGAATAAGGCACTCTCTATGTAACTTCTCAATTATGCATAAATGTGGCCTCTTAAATAAAAATCCATCCTGGATCAAAAATTGCGTAGTCGAGTCTATGCCACTATCTAAGTAGGACTCCCAAATAAGACTGTGAGAATTTGAAAATAACAGAATTTTTATTTCCAAAAAACTAAGTATTACAAGAGTATTGTCTCTTTTATATAGATTAGGAGGGAAAAGGGAAAAACCAAATACACAATGTGGGACTAAATACAAATACAATACACAAAGAGAGCTGGGCGGTCAGGCGGTCAGGGAGAACGAGACCGCAGCGACCTCTGCGGTCTGGAGAGGAGACTAGCGGTCACACGACAGGAGGAAGGTCGTGTGACAGAGAAGGCCAACAGACCGTGAGACCGCTCTGGCGAACGCTCCCCCATAAGGGAGAGGCCATGGGTGTGAAGACCCTTCTTTCTGGGCTTCCCCAAATGATCGGCTCAGAATCAATAAGAGATCACAGTACAATCATAACAATTTATTTTATTTCAGCTGATTTACAAATTACATTGTTTTACAGACTTCCAAAACGTTCTAAAAATACACAATAATTTTCACTACAGTCACGAAGATGACTTTCCGATCCTTCTTCAAGTGCTTTGTACATTTTGATCCATACCTGATCTAACTCTTCTGGTGCAGGCCTCTGTAGTGCAACTTGAGACGTACCTGTGACCTAAAAATAGTAAATCCACAACGGGTTAGTCATAAATATGACTAAGTGAGACAGCATCTCGTGAAACTGTGTATACAGGCAACAAGGAGTTATATCAATATGCATACATGGAAACGAAAATGCAGTTATATTAATATATATAATCTTTTCTTGAAAGCTCCTTTTTATTTAGGTTCCATCTATTGGGAAATACTTGGGTAATGCAAATCTTGAATTGGCCACACCCCCGAAGGGCATAATTGTAGGCTCACCCCTACTGGTGATTCCTCAGTGGATGCCTCCACGTCACCGGATTCAAAGCCCTCGTATTTCCCTATGCCAGCTTTTACATATGATTTGTTATTTAAGACAAATTCCCCTCAGAATATATATCGCTATAAGTGTTTCCCTCGCCCACATTCGATTAGCGATTCCATCATTTATAATTCAAATGCACAGGCAACCTTCTTATAATAAAATACACTGACATATTGAAATTACTTGAATAGATAAAATTCCAAGAGATAGAATACTCACTACCGCCTTTCCGGTCCCTTTGTTCGTATTGCCACGATTTGATTGAGAAGCCATCCCTGACTTTCTGGGTCTTGGAAACCACTAGAACATATACTTCTTTAGTCGGTTGCTTCGCAATTCGTAATCGTAATCGTAAATAGCGAACTAATGAAATCATAAATCGAAAACAAAGTGCGAGAAACATAGCGACATAAGATCATATTGTATCCCTTGCTGGACAACTAATTATGCCTCGAAATGTTCTAAACCAGCTCTCTCCAAATGGACTTCCCGTCCTCGTAACGTAGTGTCCAGCAAGGCTACAATATAGTGACAAAAGCTGCGAGAAAACAACGTAAATCTGTCCCAAAATCTGTCCCAAAACTGACCCAAAACTCCTCTTTAAAACAGCGTGCTATGTTGGTGCAAAAAGTAAGGAAGAAGACCCCGTAAATAAATCAGTGAGAAACTTTTGCAAAACCAGTGAGGGTGAGTGTAAACAATGTAAATAGGGAATGTATACAATAATCAGTAAGAAATCCCTGCAGACTTCTAAGTTCATGAAGGCAACCCACAGCATAAGATTCATAGCAAATCAATAGAGAAGAAGTAGAATAATCCCACTGCCAGTCCAAGAGAGAGGAGGGAAATATATACCAGCACAGAAGGAGGTCAAGGGTTCCAGTCGGCGGCCGGCAGACCTCAATGGCAGCAGCGGTACAGGCAGCGGCACAGGGCAGCAGCGGTACAGGCAGCGGCACAGGGCAGCAGCAGCAAGGGGGAAAAGCAGCGGCTAACAAGGGAGAAGGCAGAGCTGGAGATGGAATGTAGACATGAACAAGAGGCTGTATTTATAGCAGAGGATAGGTTGCCAGCAGCAAGGAGAAGTCAATTTCAATCCAACAAGTCTAGTGAGGTGTCACTACATAAACCCCTAAGGTAGTATTCAGCTAACACTTGGCTTGGCAAGTGTCAAAACAACTCTATTCAGCCAACAACTAAGGTTCCAAGTGTCACAACATTATTCCAACTCAGCCACCTCATTAATCAGCCCAATTTACATCATCTTAACAAATTTCGAACATAAAGACTTGAACAAGAAAACTCGAACATAAATTTTAACGCAAATAAAACGCGAATAAGTGTAACAAAAATAAAAACAAATATATTTATACTGCCTTGCGTTTTATCATCATCGGGGATGTCAAAATGTTCAAAAGTGGCATAAGTATTTTTATGGTCGTTACAATGGGTACCAGACCGCTTCTCTTCATATGAAGCGATCTGATATTCCAGAGGAGAGACGACGGTCTGATTCCGGGAGACCGCACAAACCACGGTTATCCAATGGTTATTTGATTGAGTTGGGGACCGCAGATCTTCATACAACGCGATCTCGCACTTTTGAGGAGAAGGCGCGGTCTGGTGCTGGGAGACCGCACAGACCGCGGTTATCAGACCTTTACTTGATGGAGCTGGAGACCGCTGATCTTCATATAACGCGATCTCGTACTTCTGAGGAGAAGGTGCGGTCTGGTTCTGGGAGACCGCACAGACCGATGGCACTAGATCGCTCGGCTTCAACCCTTTGAGACCGCATGGCTTCAACAAAGACTAAAGTATGGATCAGTCGAATAGTGGTCCTTAAGAGAATCTAATGGACTACCAGTGACTAATAGGTGTGCCCTTCTACTTGAAGCATTAGCCATTCGGTTAACAAATCCTACTTTATGTTTAAGATGAAAAGTGTAGTCTTGCAAAAATATGACCACTTAGCATGTCTCCTATTTTAATTTTTTTGGGACCTCAGATAATGCAATGCTTCGTAATCAGTGTTCAATACGATTTCTCGTTAAATCAGATAATGACTCCAAAATTTGGGAGCTTGAATGATCGCATAATATTCCACATCATAAGTATAGTATTGAGATCGTGCATCGCTCAACTTCTCACAAACAATGCAACTGGGCATCCCTCTTGATTAAGAACAGCTTGTATACCAACATAGGAGGCATCACAATCAACTTCAAAGATCTTATCAAATTTGGGTAATGCCAAAACTGATGCTTGTCATTTTGATTTTAGTATCTTAAAGACTTGCTCAACTTCCGGTGTTTACTTCAATATATCTTTCTTAAGCTAGTCAGTGATGGGTGTAATCATGGCTCTAAAGTTCCAAATAAATCGGCGGTAAAATGATGTTAACTGATGAACCAAAGGGCGTGACAAGACACTCATAAAGTCCCTCCAGCGTCTTGAAGGTTGGCTTCCACTCGTCCCCAGATCGAATCCTAATTCGATGATATCCAATTCTAAAGTCAATCTTGGAAAAGATAGTGAAAACGTGCAATATGTCCAACATATCATCAAGTCTCAATATGGGAAATTGATACTTGATGGTGGTCTTATTAATGCCCCTACTATCAACGCTAGTTTCATATTTCTTCTGAGTGAGGTATGTCAAGATCGCACATGGGCTCATAGTCTCTTTAACCAATTCCTACTTTAATAGTTTTGTCACCTGCTTATGCATCTCCTCATAAGCTGGGCTCATGGGGTAATGAGATAAGTGTGGTAGACTAGCACCGAGTACGAAATTCATATGATGTTGTATATCTCGCATCGGCGGTAGTCCATCGAGTAGCTCATCAGAAGTCAAGTGAGAATACTCCTGAAGGTTGGACCTCATGTGGAATCTCAATCTATGTCCCCACCTCTTTCCTTGTCGGGATATATAATAAGTCATATTTTTTAACCTGTCTCAAGTTCAGTAGTAGAAAAAACTAAAGCGGTGGTATTGGTAGTAAGCACTTCTTCCTTCTTTGGCCTAGGAATGTTCTTCTGAAGTGAAGAACAAATTTTTTGACATCTTTAAAAAATGTATATGTATTTAACTTTCCATCATGACATGTCTTCCTATCATATTTTCATGCCTATCAAAGAAGGATATGACCTCTATTGGCACAACGTCACACCAAATATCGCCTTGATATGATTTGCCTAGGAAAAACTTAACTAAACAACGCTCTAGATCGGGACCTCGCCTACTTTAAACCATCCTATCTTATAAGGTTTTACAAGAGGTACAATCTTCAACTTTTGTTTTGTCACCATCTCCGGGTGACACAAAATTTAGAGGGTGCATAATTTCCCATTAAACGTGCACGTGGTGCAAAAAATGGTATGTCTTAGACACATATCTTAGTGTTTACCTTAAGTGTGGCTAAGACAATTGATAACTAAGAAGTTACCATCTGTGTCCCCCCTCAAGCGAGACTCTGCCATCCTCCTCCTATGCTACCTCTTCTCAAAGCTCTTCCTCAACTTCTTCTAAATTCTCTACATCATCACCTTCTTATTTTGTCAGAGTCGCTCTGGGTGGGTTGTTCCTTCTACAAGAGACAAAAATGTGTCCATATTAATCACGCTTGTAGCAAGGACCAATTGGTCTTGCTCTAATTATATTTTTACCCATATCAATTTGATTTGCCCATTGGCTGTGAGGACAACTATTAACATGTTCAATAGGCCTAGAAGTGTTGTCATGGTGTAGGGCATTATTTTGAAGTGCATGGCTAAGTGTACCTTTAGGAGTCTGGGTTCATCCTACCTTACTAATATCAAACCTAATTGCCCCAAATCTTTGATTAACAGATCATTGTAATTCTTTTGCTACTCATTTTGTCATACAATATGCCTAATCAATCTTTCCAATATTGTGTAGGGAAATTTAGTCATGGATAGACCATTTTAATCCGTTCAAGTACCAATCTACAATTTTCTCTTTGGACTCCAACCCATTCCTAGCTTGCAGGGTATAAAACTCCTTAGTATACTCATCAACAGATCGTACCACTTGTCTCAAACTATTATATTCTTGAAATAGTGTATGCATATAATCAGTAGGTAAAAAATTGACAATAGTTTTCTTTCCATTCGATCCCATTTTACAATCTTCTCTTTCTCTTGTTTACGGAATGCAAATAAGGGCATGACCAATAAACTTCAAACTCATAAATTTTAACCTTCTTATCATCGTGTATCTCCTCCATTCAAAAATATGCTAAATTTGTCTATCAATTCCAAAAATTCAGTGGGATTCAATTTTCCTCAAAACTCATTAAGATCAGCTTGAATCTCTTGTTCTCAATTCTGATCATCGCGCTCATCTTCATGGGTTCTTCCAATTTGATGAGGATATTTGAGAAATTTCCATCTACCAGTGCTTCTATATTCTCTCGGTCTATTTATGATAGCTCGAGGAATGTTTCCAGTGGTGAGTGTGGTGGTGAGGATTTACATTTGTTGCCTAAGGACATCTAAGATTGTTTCTTGTCTTTCTAGTAATTCTTTACGAACAAACATGGTGTGCTTCCTTTCAACGATAGGTGTTGTATTTAGTCCTTAATTTCCCGAGTTAGCCATGAAAAGATGTAAAAATGTAGGGATGCAAATACAAGGCTATGTGGATCTTATGATGCACTATAAAGCGAATTGATGTACTGAAATGGCAAATTAAATTTCTAGGTAGCAAATTAATGATGTTGAAATAAAAAATGCAATTTTTTATGTTATTGACTCAAAGAAAGCACAAAGACAATGTTATCCTAACCCTAAGACAACTTGGCTCTGATACCAATTGGCGCACTCGTAGTTGCACCCGACAGGATGAATGCAATGCAAAATAAATTCTAAATGTAATTTAAATTAAAGAAAACATCGTTAGATTCATCAAAGCAAATTTGGACCGCAACCTACAACAAATTGGAAATTTAATTTTAGCGGCGCAAAGCATTCGACGATCAGCAGTCCAGCAATAGTCAATATGAACCAAGATAGCAAACTAGTTTTGCGAGAAAAAACTAATTTTGTAGGAAAAGAAAAAAAAACTAAATTTCCCTCAAAAACTAGGTTTCATACTCTAGCTATACATGTGAACCAAAAGATCAGAAAAGATCTCAACGTTTATGAAAGGTAGGGTAGGATGGTCGGTGGAAGGTCCGGTGAAAGACAAGAGTCTCCTCACGCTAACAGTGTAAAGGCGGTGGCGGCTTGCAAGGAGGACGATGCGATGACGCAGTAGAAGAGATGTGGTGGCATCGAAAATCTGTGGAGAAACGAAAGAGAAAGAAGAATCCGAGACGGTGATGGGGAGGAGTTGGAGACTCGCGACTGGAGGTGAGAGATTCGCGACTGGAGGTGAGAGACACACAACTGGAGGTGAGAGACTCGCGGTTTGGAGGTGGCTGCTTCCGAATAGGGTTCCTTTTTTCTTTTTTAATCGCATGCATAGTACATATAACCCACCATGAGCAGTTTACTTCATCTGAGAGTGGGGAACAGTTGAGTACTTGCCTTATAATTTGATTCATTCCAATTGTTTTTTTTTTCAATTTGCTTGTTTTTAAACAATTTTTTTCCATGGACCTTTTTGGGAAATGAAAACATTTTTATAGCAGATTCTTGTTAATCAAAACAAAATAACTTCTAATGAAAATTAAACATGTGTGGGATCAAAATTAAAACTCAAAAGGGAATTGGGAAAAAGAATTTGGCTCGATCCCACTAAATCAAAGGGTTACGCCTCCGACTAACCTGGAGTAACAAAACATAAGACTTAATCGCATTACAGGGAATACATCACTACAACGTTTTCAATACATAAAAAATGCAGGAAAATAAAGCGTAAAACAAGTGCGCGACATAAAAGGAAATGTTCGACATAACTAAAAAAATAAAATAAAATGCAAGTAAATTTGGCACTGCAAGCGTCTGTCCGGATCACTTCACCAATGAAAATGAAAATCTTTTGCAACATAGTGCACAAAAAGACTACAACAAAGCTTATAAATTATAACTTCAATAAAACGGCATAGCACCCCTCTCAAGCTTTATAAAATCGCATGATTTCACCATCATCATTTCATCTGATCTGGCTTCGAAAGTGCAATAAAAAAATTTAGTTTAAGAATTTTAACAACGGATCAGAGAATGGGACATCAAAAAGCTTCCAGATCCATGTAAAAGTTTATAAGCCAAGTACTTTGAGATTTTCAGTATCTATGCAAAACTAGTATTTTAAGTGTCATCTGATGTCACTCAACATGTCAATTTAGAGGGCTAAATGATTATTTCCAATCAAAAAAAGGTTATCATTTAGTAAATAGACAATAGATTATATATATACAAATATATGTATATATGCACAAATATATTTTAAGTGTCATCTGATGTCACTCAACATGTCAATTTATAGGGCTAAATGATTATTTTCCATCAAAAAAAGGTTATCATTTAGTAAATAGACAATAGATTATATATATACACAAATATATGTATATATGCACAAATATATGTATATATCATGATTATCAGGATCGCAATCCGGATCGTAGGATCTTACGATTCTACGATCCATATTTTGTAAATCGATCCGGATCTTACCTAGGATCTAAATCGGCACATCTACGACTGGGATCGCGATCCGGATCTTAGGATCTTTAGGATCGCGATCCCGACCCGATTCTACCGGTCCGGACAAAGGGAACTAGAAACATGTCCAACCATATCCCGACCCCAGTCAACCGGTCCAACGCTCATAACCCATTGCTTAACCTTATCCCAATCCCACCCACTTACCCCATCACAAAATCATATCATGTTGTTTTACCATATCCCAAGTGTCGATTGCTGGCTGCAAACGGAGTCCAAAACCGACATCTTCGGTCGCTTTCAGTCCATACAATGTCTTCCTTTTCCTTCCTTACCAGGTTCCATTTCAAGTGGTGTCAATGTCTTATCTTATATTTTTGCAAATGAGCAATCCAGTGGTTGGTAATCCAGTGGCGTCCTGCTTCCTACTTTCAGGCCGACGTCTTCTCTTCCTTTCTAGCCTATGAGCAATCTAACGGTTAGAAATCCAATATACGAGCAATTCAAGCTTCCTACTTCCAGCGTACGACTTAAGATGAGTCATCTTACTAACTTATAAAAACATTAATTGACCATAATATTTCTATTTTTTACTAGGTACCCAGATTAAATTAAAATCTTAGTTTCATCATTGTTCGTTATCACACACTGTGCAGGATAACCTCACGCGGCCAATAATGTTATATATATATATGTATATACATATATATATACTTTTGAAAATTCAATTTGTCTGAGCATTTGTTCGGGAACCTAGAACCATTCCTGGAATCGAACTGAGACATATTCCCATAATCGAAGAAGAACCAAAGTACTTGGTTTGAATCTGGTTCAAAAGAAGTGAAAACATGGGTAGCTTCCTAGTTTTGAGTGGAACCAGAATGAAATGACCCGAGCTGCAAACTTAATTAACCTTTTGTTCTTGTCCTCTGAATAATAAAGTCAAACCTACTATAATACAATAAAATGTGCGTGTACTGCTAATGTCATTGGACCTATTGCTAAAACACCTTAAAAATATAGAGAACAAGATTCTCGGTCTTTAATATAGTAGCAACATTCAAAACATTGAGATCAATGACCTCGATTACTCTTTACTAATTATCTAAATGCAATCATCCAAAACATTGCAATGATGAACAAATGTAAATATTCTCATAAGAGTAAAAAAAATAACAAAATTATTTAACTCTTTACGCTTATTTATCAAAGGTTGGTTGTTACCCCTAATTTTGTATACATTAAGCCCTCTATGAATTATGGTACATATCTTCGCTTTGCTCACCTTGATCACTTACGAAAAACATCCAACTGTATTTTCCAACTAGAATGGAAAATTACTGTGGAAATTGCATTATTGAATCCAAAATGGACCTAAAAATGCATGATCCCAAGTGTATACTTGACATGTACCCACCACCCCACATCCTACAAGGGACACAAAAACCAAAGATTTGCTTTATCAATTATCAAATGGGAAATGCGAGCAAATAGAACACCCTTCAAAATACAGTCACGTGAATTGTAAATAAATTTTCAAGATATGATGTTATCCTACAACCTAACTATACAGTAGGCTCCTTGATATATTGTAAAATGCATTGTATCACATGAGAAAACATGTTAAAATTTATTAGTTTGCAGGTGACATAAATACTCCTTAAATTTGTGACAATAGTGGCAATCAACAATATCACAAACACAAAAGAACAATGCTGCGCGAAGTTAGAAGAGGAAGAAATGTTTTTGCAACATTTTAAAGAGCCTAGAGCAGAAGTGTAAATCCTCTTCACAAGCATACAGAGGTTTACAACCATTGCACGAACCGTTATAGCTAACAGTTAACACCATCATCCCAAACTATTTGATTGAATCATCGGAAAAATAGTTAGAAATCAGATAACATGAAATATCCATTTCCAATTCAGGAAAATGCAACAACAACAAAAACGCACCCGGTTCTGATCGATGACATCCACGATAACAACAAGCCTCCCGTACTCTTTCCCATAGTTGACCAAAGCTACCCTCCCGATCTCCACGTACCTCTGGAAAGGCTTCGGAAACAAGCAGGAGAAGAATCGAATCAGCGCAGAAATGACGACGACAACAGAAAAGAGAAGAAGGAGAAGCGAATGGAAGACATTGAAGCGATCGAACTCACCATGGCTAGCTCGATCTAGGAGTAGCAGACGAGAATGGAGTTCCTGATTAGGGTTTAGGAACATGCGGCGATGAAGATGTGGAAAGCTTTCCGCTCTTTATTAATATATATATATATATATAAATTGGGTTTTCTTTTGCGCTCTGGGCCGTTGGATTGTTTTCGTGATTGGTAATCAACTCCGTCCGATGGCGGAGTAATTCATTTAATTTTGTCCGTCCGATCGAGTCGCTGGGTACACGGAGGGTTGTAAATTAGTGCTCTAGTCGGTTTACAGCAACAGGTTTGGTTCAGGACCTCAGGTCACCTGCACACACAGTTGATGATTAGGCCAAATTTTTCCTCCTGCAAAGTTGGAAGACAAAGCATGTCTTGTAAGGGCGATGTTATAAGCAGCCCTATCATGCCTAAATGCAGTTCATTGTTATTTGCAGTCCTATGAATTTATGTGTTTTTAGGATTACGAATAATTATTTTAGTTATTTTTAGGACTGCTATTAGTCGTCGTAGGACGGCTAATAACACCGCCCCCCCTTTTAAAGGTCACGAGCACCACCGAACCCGCGGTAAATCTAGCTTTTAACTTTAAACCACATGTGAGCAAACACTTTCATACCCCGGAGAAAAATTGGATAAGATTTGGAGGCAGTGCTTTGTGCCTTTGACTTGAGGCAGTGCTTTGTGCAGGTTGTGTTTTTCACACTGCTAGTGCTTTTGTGCGGGTTGGGTTTTTCACGCAGCTAGCGCTTAATGCACGTGGTGGCTCTGAATTCAAACTAAGGCGGTAAAATTGGTGTAGTTCATATTGGTTCTGATCCATATTCGAATCGAACCGAATCCACATCAAGTTGAGGAGGTCCATAACTCCTATGAACAAGGCATTGAGGCTTTGGCTTTGGATATTCCACACTTTTGGAGTAGCGGACGTCAGGATTATTAACGCAAAAGTGTTTTTCACATAAGCACTATTCACATGAGTGATGGTTGGTGAGTGCAGAGCGTGTGATAACCATTATATGAGTGCTTAACACTATTTACGTGAGTAGTATTATGCGAGTGTTGTTTTCCATTAATGTTCGAGTACTATTTCACGAGTGTTGAGTACGTGTATGATGTATCAGTGCTTGCTCTCTTCTCCGGCGACGGTGGTGTGTCGTCCAATGGCGATAATTGTGAAATTGGATTATAGTCCAGTCGTTCTATTCTCATGTGAATTCTTTATAGTCAGACTTCTAGTGCAATATATTTCGAACATGTATTTATCATTGTGCAATTAATAAAACCGAGTGGTATTGTAAAGTTGTGTGTTCTTGTATTATTATTTTTTAGATGCACTTAGGAAATGGCGGCGGATTCCTAACAATTGTCTATCCGCAGTGTACGACGGTTTCAATACCCAATCGGCCAATCGGCACTTGATCAAACAACGTTCGAGCAATATAGTTTTTGCACACTGATATGAAATGTTAGAATATTTTTGATATATTCCTATATTAATGTATATTTTTTGCTTTAAAAAAATCAGCAGATAGTAAGATAATAATAGATCTTGAATAATCAGAGAAGTGAGAAATAAAGGTAATCTGATTCTCTCATGTGATCCCCCGGGATGCTATTTCCCCTCTTATAAATACAGGGATCAAGCAACCCAAAGGACACACGGTGAAGAATTTAAGGAGTGAGTGTGAGAGTACTTTGAAGTGTGCAAGTGTGTTTTGTATTCTACATTTATAGGTACGAATTTTTCTTATCTACTGTAAACTGTCGCTACAAGATATGAGTTTTACATCGACGTTTTTATTGTGATGTTTTTTAAGCATCGTCGTTAATTTTCTATTTAGTGTCATTTTTATTCAAAAACGTTGTCAATGCAAAAATTATGCATTAGTCATGTTTTTTATGAAAAATGTCAGCATACATATTTAGCTTTGTGATAAATATTTTTAAAATGTCACCAAAACATGTGATTTCCTGCAAAGTTTGTCATCAAGTAGTTCAAAAGATCTTTTGTCGAAGAGAATATTAGTGGCATAGTTATCATCTATCAAATAATTGAACAACTTAATTTCTCTACAATTATGTCATATATTTACTAAAGCTGGAATGCATGACATTATATTTACATGCATTCAGATATATAAATGATGTCAAAAATATTTCTTAATTTAATATAATATATTTAGCAGAAAGATAAATATTACTTTCTGATTATCAGACAATCACGTACTTAATTTGTTGAAACCAGTTTCCCGGCCTCAGCGTTCGAAAGGGGGTTGCGACTAACCCTTACTTGACCTAAGCCTAGACCCTTGACCGGTCACTAGGAACTGAGAGACTTGGACTTGATGAACACTTGAATCTACAAATGGACGCCTTAAGCTGCAGCGCGGAGGTCCCACCACATACCCGGAAGATCTTAGAGCGCTTCCCCTCCCAAGCCAATGCTGAGCCTGGGCACCTTGGAGGGCACTGAGAACCACCTCACTGTCAGCTGAAGGATGACAAGGGAGGGGGGGGGGGGGGGGGTGCTTGCTCACAAGACACACGCGAGGGGGGGTAGTGACCAACCCTTCCCAAGGTGCCCATGAGGGTCTATTTATAGACTTCCCAAAAAATGGACTGCGGATAGCAAAAATCCCGCTATTCGCAGTCCAACCATGACCACCATCGATCACGCGTGAGGGGGGGGGGGGGGGGGGGGGGGGGGGGGGGGGCGAGTGGGACTCGAGGTGTCCGTCCCCCCCCCCCCCCTCCCGGGAGGTCACAATGACCTCCCAACCTACACGGGGCGAGTGGGAGGATCCCTCCCACTCGCCCAAAGGGGGCGGCGAGTGGGAGGCCTCTCCCACTCGCTCGGCAAGTGGGAGGCTCCTCCCACTCGCCGCCCCTCCCACTCGCCCGGCGAGTGGGAGGGCTGCTCCCACTCGCCCGGCGAGTGGGAGGCCCCTCCCACTCGCCCGGCGAGTGGGAGGCCTGCTCCCACTCGCCCGGCGAGTGGGAGGGGCGAGTGGGAGGGCTGCTCCCACTCGCCCGGCGAGTGGGAGGGCTGCTCCCACTCGCCCGGCGAGTGGGAGGCCCATCCCACTCGCCGAGGGCCCCTCAGCGTCGCCCGGATGAGTGGGAGAAATTCTTCCACTCCCTCCGTGGCCTCTTTCGCGGTCGTTTTGCTCGCCTCGGCCATTTTCGCTACCTAGGCTTCGTCCGGGTCGGGTCACACCGATTCGAGAAATATGAGGGTTGTACACAATCCCCGCTCTTTGCGAGCTTGACTCAAGCTCGGAAAGAAAGTCCAACCCACCTATTGAACGAGTTGGTGGGACCCGGAGGGAATCTTTGGAGGGTTCCACCTGATGGCTATATAAAACCCATCGAAGAGGAGGGTAAGGAGAGCACCCTTCCTGAGTGCTTCCCCCACTCCCTCTTCGAACGAGATGGATCCACCTCGAGACATGACGGAGCTTAAAGCTCTGGTCCATGGCCCTCCGTCTTCTCCTACCCGCCCCGCGGTGCGATCACCTCGGAAGAAGCCCCGCCCCGAGTTGTTGAAGGAGGCTGCGTCATCATCCTCTCATGGGGTGACCGAGTTTGCCCGCGAACTGGATATGGATATGGTATCGGTTCTCTCCTCCTTCCTGCTTCGCACTTGTGGTTACATCTGTCCATGACAACATGCTTTTTCATTGTTCATAGCTTCTCGCTGATGACCTCGAAGGGATCCGAAGAGTGGTAGGGGGAACGGGTGCAGACGCTCGGGTGAGTCCTATCTCTCTCGTCCGAGAACCTGCCGCCCTCTCGACTGCTCACGATGACTCATCTGCTGGAGGGGGTAAGACTTCGACGGGCCAGTCGAGCCGAAAGGAAGTCTCGATGCCACCCCACTCTCCTACTGCAATCACGGAGCCCGTCGAGGACCGACCCGATGTCTTCGTCCGTCTGAACCGCTTGGAGACTCTTACCCAGGAGCTGCGGGAGGGGAGGCTATCTTCCGGACCCGACCCCCTCGCCCGTGTTGGCGTGCTGGAGCGTCGGGTGGAAAGGCTGGAGGCTGAACTCAATCTCCTACGAGGGGAGGTCTGGCTCGCATTTGGCGGCATGACGACACCGTTCGAGGATCACTTTTGCCGGGTGGAGGTCTCCGTGCGTACCGTGACCGAGGAGCTCTCCTCAGCCAAGGCATGCTTTGAATCCACGCATGGGGGGTCCCCTTCACCCAGGACCAGGGCTTCTGGAAGTGGACGGCGCGTTAGCCACCCCTCCCCTTTGGGGATGTACTATTTGTCATGTAATAATGAGGATCGACTCGTCGCCGCAGCTCGTCTGCTTCGCGGCCGGACTATTTGTTTTGTCATGTTTATGTTATGTTTGTTTTAATAACTCTACCGAGTTATATCTCATTTGAGCTGTCATTATTTGGCTAACTATCACGCAGGGTGAGCGCAGCAACACTGGGACAGTGGAGTAACAGGCGGGGGATAGGGACCTCGGGTGGACGGTTCGAGGGCGAAGCAGTTGGGTGGTGTGTCAGGGGGGAGACGTAGGCGAAGAGACCCTTCGGTCCGCATCGCTACCTCAGGGGAGAGGGCCGCGAGGCCCTCCCTCCTCTGTCGGGCGAGTGGACCATGAGGTCCACTCCCGTGCACTGGGCGAGTGGACCTCAAGGTCCACTCGCCTATGCTCGGGGCGAGTGGGCCTTGCGGTCCGCTCGCCCGGGGCGAGTGGACCCCATGATCCACTCGCCTCCTCTTTTACCCCTCACTTATAAATACCCCCTCCTTCCACCTCTGGACTCTCACCTTCATTTCCTCATTTGCCTTGCCTTTCTCCCAGAGCCAGCTCTATCCTCTCCTTCCACTCCTGCAGGATGGCATCTAACCGTTCAGCTGTCAAGACGAACGGTCGGGAACAGAACGCGGCCAACTTCTTGGGGGGTTCTTTCCCCGTAGGGAAAGTATCCAAAGAGGAGCTCTCCGTCTTCAGGACTTCCTACCTCCCTGAAGGGTGGAGATGCAGATGCCCATCAGGGGTGAGACCGTCAACTCCTTTTACGATGACTGGCTTGCATTCCCTCTCCTTCACTTCGAGGCTGGGCTACGACTGCCCTTGTGGCCTGAGGTGAAGGAGTTCCTGGACTACTTTGGCGTAGTCCCGGCTCAGGTTAACACAAATGCGATCTCGATGTTAACAGCTTACGCGTGCTATTTGCGGGAGGAGAAGGTGATGTTCGACCTGAACGTGTTCCGCAAGATTTTCACCTTCCGAGCGACAGCTGACGGGGTGTGTTTTCTGACCGGAACACACATGGAGGTGCACGAGACCCTCAACAAGGTCCACCACTGGAATGAGTCATTTGTGTTCATTCGGGGTGACCTGGACGGCATCCCCTTCTCCCCCATACAGAGGTCCGAGAAGGTTTGCAAACCCCCCTCGCTACGTGGGGAGGCCGCTGTGCTGCACCGCTTCCTCAAAGGTGCGAGCTTCGAGGTTGATCACCTCCGGAGGAACATCAACCAACTCATCTACGTGGAACCGGGGACGGGTACCTGAGCCTTGACAACTTGCCTCCCTTATGACTCATTTTCTCCCATTGCTGCTCAATTCGTCCTAACTTGTGCAGGTGTTCGGTCCCTTCCTCGACGCCTTCCCTCTGCGGGGGGAAGTTCCTCCTCCGCCCATGGGCTCAACGAGGAGGTTGCGGCTGATTCGGCTTCGGCTCCGAAGATACCTGGGTCGAGTCAGAGGAGGGATAAGGAGCGGGTGGTGGAGGAGGGAGCGCCCTCCTCCCCACCGAAGGAGCCGAGGATGCGGCGGGGGAAAGCAGTTTGCCGAAGGGATTCCGGGGTACTGCCTAGGGAGAGGGGGCAACCGAGTGACCCCAACGCACTGGCCAATCACCCCAACTTCGAGATGGGGGGAAAGGCTACGGACCCTCTTGGCGAACCTATAGTCCATTGGGATGAGACGATGAACCGGGTCTCCCTCACCTCCCACCGGCCTTCGTGGGCGAGGGGGATGTCAAGGATGGCGCGGCGCATAGCCTTATCTACGGTATCTACGGTCGGCAGGACGCGGCATCTTACAAGGAGATGTCCATGCGCGATCTTGCGTACGCGAGTTCCCAGGCCCAGCTTCGTGCGACCGAGCTCTCCCACATGGCCGGCCGCCGAGGTCTTAGTCTCTCGTACAGGTGGATGCGGACGGACGCGTCGAAGTTGGATGCGGAAGAGAGGGCCACTGACCTTGCGGCTCGCTTGGCCACTGCTGAGAAACTCTTGGAGGAGTCATCCGGGGGCTTGGTTCGTGCCCTCCTTAATGAATTCTCCTTTTCTCCTTTTAATTCGTTATTATTCGTTGGCTCTACTTTATTCGTCGTGTTGGCCCGCAGGGACCCGGTGCCGCCGACTCGCTTAGGAGACGATGTGAGGAGTCGGACCAGGAGGTGCAGGACCTGAGAGCTCAGCTTGCCGAAGCTCAAAGGCAGTTAAGGGAAGGGGGAGGAGAAGGAGGTGCACCTTCGAGAGCGGCGAGGCCAGCCCCATCTCTGCCTGCTGAAGTCGAGCGTGCTCGGGGGAAAATCATGGCGTCGACGGCCTGAGCCTTGGTGAGTCGCCTCCATGACGTGGGCGCTATTCAAGACAGCTGGAGGGGGGTCTCTGCCAGCGACATTCTTCCTGAGCTCTTCCCTTCGCCTGGGCGGTCCGCTCGCCCCCTAGCAGCGGCGGCTACTCCCCATGATCGTGGGGATGGCCTGTGACGTCTTCTTTTTTCCCGTTCCTCACGGGAACTGTGCAACTTTTGTGTCTACTTTTCTCTTTCAGGCCTGCATGTACTAGGAAGAGAGAAGCAACAATTCATGTAATACACGTTATCAATGAATCAGTAGTTATTGTAATGAATGTCCTAGTTTACTCCTCCCTTTCATTGCTTGAGGGTGTGATACCTTACTTGAATCAACCGTCGAGTAGTCGATTGAACCGGTGAGTTCCCCATCTGCCGGTATGACTGATCTTGGAGAACGGTTGTCTTCAGTCTGGGATCTTACCGATCGGAGGCGGAAGTACCCATCCACGTCCTGGGAGTCTTAGCTCAACCGGGGGTGGAGGAACTCAACGCACTCCTGTTCTAGCTGGAGGCGGAAGTACCCATCCACGTCCTGGGAGTCTTAGCTCAACCGGGGGTGGAGGAACTCAACGCACTCCTGTTCTAACTGGAGGTGGGAGTACCCATCCACGTCCTGGAAGTCTTAGCTCAACCGGGGGTGGAGGAACTCAACGCACACCTGTTCTAACTGGGGGCGGAAGTACCCATCCACGTCCTGGGAGTCTTAGCTCAACCGGGGGTGGAGGAACTCAACGCACTCCTGATCTAACTGGAGGTGGTAGTACCCATCCACGTCCTGGGAGTCTTAGCTCAACCGGGGGTGGAGGAACTCAACGCACTCCTGTTCTAACTGGGGGCGGAAGTACCCATCCACGTCCTGGGAGTCTTAGCTCAACCGGGGGTGGAGGAACTCAACGCACTCCTGATCTAACTGGAGGTGGTAGTACCCATCCACGTCCTGGGAGTCTTAGCTCAACCGGGGGTGGAGGAACTCAACGCACTCCTGTTCTAACTGGAGGCGGAAGTACCCATCCACGTCCTGGGAGTCTTAGCTCAACCGGGGGTGGAGGAACTCAACGCACTCCTGTTTTAACTGGAGGCGGAAGTGCCCATCCACGTCCTGGGAGTCTTAGCTCAACCGGGGGTGGAGGAACTCAACGCACTCCTGTTCTAATTGGAGGTGGTAGTACCCATCCACGTCCTGGGAGTCTTAGCTCAACCGGGGGTGGAGGAACTCAACGCACTCATGTTCTAATTGCCAAACATCGAGTTGAACCGATGTGCCCACATCTACCGATATGACTTAGCCCGGTGGAGGGCCTCTAGCTAAGGATTTTGGACCTGGATGTCTTTCCAGAACCCCTCTCCCATTCATAGTTCTTACCTATTACAACTTGCTTATACTACGCCCCTTTGGGCATTCTGTTACACCTCGCCCTTTTCCGGGCCCCTCCTTACATCTTGCCCCATCTGGGCACTTCACCATACTTCGCCTCTACCTAGGCACGATGTTACACCCCGCCCCTTCCCGGGCACTTCCTTACATCTCGCCCCATCTGGGGCTCACTTGACCGCCTGCTCACTGGCCATCCCTGCCATTGCTTCTTCCACTTCTTCGGCTGCTTGCATCCATCCGATTGTGTTGACCGCAGTAACGTAGCATTGGCGCGCCTCCCGGGGATCCCCCCTGACTCTCACCTGGAGCTCTCCGGAGTTGTACTTCAAGCACTGATGGTAGGAGGACGGCACGCACTTGTACGCACTGATGAGGGGACGCCCGAAGATGGCGTTGTAACTGCTCGGCGCGTCCACGATGACGAACCGGCAATTCTTTGAAGTTCCCCCTAGGGTGACGAGGAGTTCGACTCCCCCTTCCACCTCCTTCCTCTCTCTGGAGAATCCGAAAAGTGGCCCATCCGATGCTAGCACTCGCTTTGCGTCAACCTTCATTCCTTCAAAAGCCTTCTTGAACACCACGTTCACCGAGCTCCCGTTGTCGACTAGGATCCGGGAGACGGTGAAGTTCTCGATCGCCGCCTTGATAACTAGCGCGTCGCAGAAAGGGTCCTCGTTGGCCGGCATGTCTTGGATGGAAAAGGTAATCTTCTCGCTCGAAGGTGGGGACCGGGAAGTCGAGGCGATGCTCCGACGGTATATGGCATGGAGGCTCCCCTTCCGGGTGGCTTCTTTGCCTGCTCCCCCGTGGATGACTCTGATCCCTCCTAGGGCCCCTATATCGACCATTTCTTCGCATGGATCCTCCTCCTCCTTGTTCTTCCCCTTCTCCACTGCCCGAGGTCCTTCCAGGCACAGCTGCTTCCCCCCTGCTGGGGCTCTTCCTTCTTCCCTCATCTCGAGGAACTCGGGGCAAGCTGCGGTTGCGTGGCCCTCTTGCTGGTGGAAGTCACAATATAGCAGCGCCATCTCGCCTCCCTGCTTCTCCCAACGTCCCTTCTTCTTTCCGCCTCTCTTTCGACCGATGGCCATGGCTTGCAGGGGCTGGACTTGCAGCGGCCCCGGGCCTTGTTGCCAACCTGCCGGGTGGAAACGCCCGAGCCTCCCCTGATAGCCTCCTCCTCCCTGGAAGTGGCCCCTTCCTTGGCCTTGAGAGGGACCAACCTGTGACCTCCAAGCTGGTCGGGCGGCTGTCGGTTGCGACTTCCAGCCTTGCTCCTGCCCAACGGGAGGTTCCTGTTGTCCCTGGCTCTTCACTTCCTCCTTCTTTCTTCCTCCACGCTCTTTCCTTTCCTCCTCTGCTACCTCGGCTAACCTAGCCACGAACTCCTGATTGGTAGCCTCAACCTCGGTCTCGCGGTCGGCACGCTTCATTAACTCCTCGAAAGATAGCGGAGGGTCCCGAGTTAGACTCATCCGGAACAGCCCCGGCTGCAGCCCAATGGTGAAAGCCAGCTGCAGGGTGTGTCCGGGCACTTCGACGACAAGGAGGACCTCTGCCTGGAACCTGTCCATGTAGTCAGCCAGCGGCTCCCCTGGCTTCTGCCTGACTGCGAACAAGGCTTCCATACTCTTTCTCCTCTTCTTCGAGGTAGAGAATCTCAACAAGAAATTTCGACGCAGATCTTCGAAACGGAAGATTGTTCCTGCCGGGAGCGAGTGGAACCAATCCCTCGCCTTTCCCTGGAATGAGACAGCGAAAAGCGTACACATGAAGGCGTCCGACATTTGCCTGATCGAGGTCATGTCCTCGAACCACTGGAGATGCTGGAGTGGATCGCTATCTCCCTCGTAGTAGGACATGGCGGGATCGGAGAACCCATCCGGGACGGGAGCTGACATGACCAGCTCGCAAAAAGGGCTCCTCCATTCTTCTTGGTTGAGGGGAGGTGCTCCCATCGCCTCCCTGCCCGGGCAGCTGGTCCGGGGCGAACTATTGAAAAGCACCCGTGCTTGGAGGCCCAAACCTTCCTCCGAAGCTGGTTCCCTCCCTTGCTGACTGCTTCTTACTTCCACTAGGGGGAGTGAGGCGATCCTAGGTGCAGGTAGTGTTGAGCATTCGCCGCGAGCGGAGGACATGGCCTGCATGAACTCCAGGATCTTCTTGCTGAATTCGTCGAAGTCGCTCTTCTTCACATACTTGCAAGGCGGAGGCGGGTCTCCCAACTCGTCGCTTCCAGCCATGGGACTTGACTCAGAGGTTTCCGAACTAGTCGCTTCCACGCTCACCGCACCAGAATGTTGAAACCAGTTTCCCGGTCTCAGCGTTCGAAAGGGGGTTGCGACTAACCCTTACTTGACCTAAGCCTAGACCCTTGACCGGTCACTAGGAACTGGGAGACTTGGACTTGATGAACACTTGAATCCACAAATGGACCCCTTAAGCTGCAGCGCGGAGGTCCCACCACATACCCGGAAGATCTTAGAGCGCTTCCCCTCCCAAGCCAATGCTGAGCCTGGGCACCTTGGAGGGCACTGAGAACCACCTCACTGTCAGCTGAAGGATGACAAGGGAGGGGGGTGCTTGCTCACAAGACACACGCGAGGGGGGGGGGGGGGGGGGTAGTGACCAACCCTTCCCAAGGTGCCCATGGGGGTCTATTTATAGACTTCCCAAAAAATGGACTGCGGATAGCAAAAATCTCGCTATTCGCAGTCCAACCATGACCACCATCGAACACGCGTGAGGGGGGGGGGGGGGGGGGGGGGGGGGGGGGGGGGGCGAGTGGGACTCCAGGTGTCCGTCCCCCCCCCCCCCTCCCGGGAGGTCACAATGACCTCCCTACCTACACCGGGCGAGTGGGAGGATCCCTCCCACTCGCCCAAAGGGGGCGGCGAGTGGGAGGCCTCTCCCACTCGCTCGGCAAGTGGGAGGCTCCTCCCACTCGCTCGGCGAGTGGGAGGGCTGCTCCCACTCGCCCGGCGAGTGGGAGGCCCCTCCCACTCGCCCGGCGAGTGGGAGGCCCCTCCCACTCGCCCGGCGAGTGGGAGGCCCATCCCACTCGTCGAGGGCCCCTCAGCGTCGCCCGGATGAGTGGGAGAAATTCTCCCACTCCCTCCGTGGCCTCTTTCGTGGTCGTTTTGCTCGCCTCGGCCATTTTCGCTACCTAGGCTTCGTCCGGGTCGGGTCACACCGATTCGAGAAATATGAGGGTTGTACATAATTATTCCAAAAGGTGTTTTCTATAGAAACTAGACGATCCCATAATTTGGTCAAATATTATATATATAAACTCGTATGTTTCTTTCATTATAGAGCTTTTATATAAACAAGTTTCTAGATATAACGCTTCAATTATATTGATGATATCGATAGCATTTTTGCTCTTTAGCAACACTTAACTTGGCAACATTTATAAAAATATTGTCTAAACCTCGAATAGAGAACCGTTTATCAGTGTTGCAATAAGTTAACATCTTAAGACAACACTTTCTATGCAACATTCAATAAATGTTCTCTAATCCCTTATCGGGAATATTTTTGAAATGTTGTTGTTGACACTTCACGATAGACAACAATTATAACATGTTGCCTTTTTAAAAAATATGAAATGCAAGGATAGGTGCCAAACTATGGAAGAGAAACTGTACAATCATTGGAGGATGAATTATTGCATTACAAGCCGTAGCTAGTGAGAAAGAATTTGGAAGAGAAGTTGCACCATCATTTATAAATTATTTTTATGATTGTGATCACTTTTGAACTGTACCGTCATTGAAAATTATTATACATTGTCATATGATTGTGATTATTTTTAAACTTTTGGTACAAAATGCAAGACAGTGCACTATTAATGGTATGAGTGGTTGCAAGATATGTTTGTGTGTTGAGATTTGTGTTTCGTCCCTGCTAATTTATATTGTGGTTGACCTTGAAAAGTTGACACAGTATCATAAGTGTTGTCGTCCGCACCCCTAAAATGTCGCGATATGGGCGTTTTTTTTAAATGTCTTAGCTTTTTGGCAACATTTTTTGTGTTGTCATTACGACTTTTGACAATAATTTGTAAATGTAATAATACATGGCAACATTTCAAAACTGTTGCAATAGGTCCATCGAAAAACTGTTGTCTATTCTAAGGGTTTAGGCAACAGTTTTTGTATAGTGTTGCCTAAAGGTATGAAAATTGTTGCCTTAGACATTTGGTAACACGCGTATAGAAGACACCCCTATGGTAACAGTTTTCAATGTTTTGGCAACACTTTGCAGTTTTAGGCAATAATTTTCAAGTGTTGCTAAAGGCCGAAAATGTTGTAGTGGCAGTTCTGATAATGACATTTCTGATAGTAATGAAGCTATATTGATAACTAGGGACGATCTCGATCGTGACCTTTATACAAATAATTATGATGAATGTGTTGATTGTGAATATGATGTATATCTATATCTTATAAAGAAATACTTTTAGGACCATTTTGAGGCCCAAATAGAACCACAAAATGAATCTCGGACATTCGATTAAGACAATCTGGGCTGCAAATAGCGATATCCGGATTTAGGATGGCTGCGAATAGCAAAAAAAAATCTATACCTAAACACGATGCAGCCCCGACCTCCCGCCGTCTCCCTCCCGTGTCCATACGCCGCCGACGGCCTGACCGGAGACCACCGGCGAGTGGCCCTGCCGCTGGTGGCCCTGCCGGATCGCCGCCGGACCAACCCCGGCAGGTTCGCCGGGGTCCGGCGACCTCGCCGGTGGTCTCCGGTCAGGCTGTCGGCGGCTCCGGCGGCGGCGTATGGACACGGGAGGGAGACGGCGGGAGGTCGGGGCTGCAAGGAAAAAATAAAATAAAATAAAAAATATATATATATTATATATAATTAATGTATATATATTATTATATTTAATATAACGTAATATATAATATATATATATATATATTATATATAATATAATGTTATATAAAATACATAGAGATATAATATAAAATACATAATTTTTAATTTTTTAAAATTTCTAAAAAAATGAAAAAAAAATATTATATAACTACATGCGTGTCGGGGGCGGGCGAAGCCTGTTAGAGGCGTGCAGGGTACTATCGTGCGGGGTACGGGGGCGGGCGAAGCCCGCCGAGGGCAGGCAGGGTACTGTTGCGCAGGACACGGGGGGGGGGGGGGGGGGGGCGTGCACTGTCACTCGTATAAACATACATATCTGTTAGGGTCGGGATATAAGGCAGTCGTTATTTGGCTTTTAGCGCAATGATCTCGTTAAATTGTTATCTTTGATCATACCGAGATATTTTTTCTATAGGGAGAATGTGGTTACATCAACGAGGCACTAGCTAGGTGAATGTTCCAAGGTATAATAGGAGCTGAGTCACGCACGACAACAACGAAGATGACTACATCGATGCGCTGATTAGACAAATAGTACTATGAGATGAGAGTGATCCCAACCTCATTTTAAATGCGCATACAAAGAGTTTTGGGGGATTCCGAGATCCCAACCTCACATCAAATGCCCCTTAGATAGAGTTTTTTGGGGTTCCGCTGCCCAATCTCATATCAAATGCCCTATGCAGTGTTTTATGGGGTTCCGCTGCCCAGTCAGCGGATGGGGGCAGGGTTAGCGCCCCCCTGCGGGGTCCAGGGGCAGCGTCTCATGCCTATTTTTTGTATATTAACATGCATTTTGAAAGAGCTCACTCATCTGCTTTCCATAATTAATAATAGTCATTTTTAACAAGTTTGTTGTATCATTATTTAATTTTCAATAAATAATAATAATAAGTCTTTATAATTGCTGCGGGTCGCTCGGGTGCTCTGGTAGACCGGTCGAATTGAACCACCTTAGCTCGGAAGCGAACCGAGCGCGCAAACAGTCAATTAGAGATTCGTTGAGTACAATGAGACTTTTTAACGTGGAAAACCCGAAATGGTAAAAAACCACGCGGCCGGAGTTGTGCCGACCAAACTTCACTATCTTCTGAGAGCTTACAGTTAGGTACTTAGAATTCGAGCGCGACAGGCCGCCGCTCGTTACAATAATAGAGAGAGAGAGAGAGTTCCGAGGGTGACAAGCCACCTCTCGGAAAACTAAGTCTTTTTTCCTTCTAAGAACTGTGGGGAACAAAAGTGAGAATGCTCCGGAGAACGAATGTGAGAATGCTGAGTCGCCTTTGGGGATGAAGGAAATCTTCAAGTCCACGAAGGAGATCTTCAACCACCGAAGGAGAATTCCGTCTCGCCCCCGGGCAGTTCGGGCAACTTCGTTTAAGGTGAAAAAGGCGACAAGCCGTTCCTGCAATCTGAGAAATTAGAAAGACAAAAAGTGAGCGTGCCCGAAATGTGAAAGTGCTTTGAGCGCGCTCAGAAGCGTTCTGAGTGCGCAACGAATGGAGAAGCAATCTGAGCGACTGAGGAGGCATTCTGAGAATGCTCAGAAGCATTCCGAGCGCGCATGAGCGCGGAAGTGTTCTGAGCGCGGAAGTGTTCTGAGCGCGCAACGAACATGGAAGCGTCATGGTCGCGCTGTGAGGCGTTCTGAGCGCGCGCGGGAGTGTTCTGAGCGAACGGAGAGGCTTTTTTAGCGCGGGAGCTCTGAGCGCGCAACGAACACGAGAGCGTTCTGAGCGAACGGAGAGGCGTTCTGAGCGCGCAACGAGCGCGGGAGCGCTCTAAGCGCGCAATGAACACGAGAGCGTTCTGAGCAAACGGAGAGGCGTTCTGGGCGGAATCTGGAACCCAAAGAGCGGGCGGCGAGTCAGAAGAGGGGGATTTGCCCTAACCCCGTTACGGGGGAGAGTGGCTTGGCCGCACCCTAAGAGGGGCACGACGCGACCGCACCCAAGGGGGGTGCGACTTGGCTTGGCCGCACCCAAGGGGGTGCGGCTTGGTTTGGCCGCCGGGCCGCACCCATGTGGGGTGCGGCCTGGCCGCAGCCCTCATGGGGTGCGGTTTGGCCGTGCCCCCCACTATGGGGGGTGCGGCTATTCGCACACACTAGTGGGGTGCGGGCTAATCGCACCCAGTAGTGAGGCTCGGCCATGGCGGCGCGCGGCGTGCTCCGTGCGTGCTCTCGCACTGGCGGTTGGCGGCGGAAATGGCAGGTTCGGTTTCTTCAACTCGAGCGATCATGCGTTGACCGTTGACCCCACCTTTTTTTAGTGGAGTTTTCTCTAGACGCACCCCAAGACCTTTATGGATGTATAACAATAATTAATGAGAATCATCATCATGAAAATAAGGGAGGAAAAATAAAAATACCCCCCCCCCCCCTCAAATTGACGAGGTTCTTTTCTATATGTGCGTCTCTCCTAATCCTCTCGCGTCTCGCTAGGTTTCACGCAAGGTTCCGCTCCCTCGACGAGAAGACGACATCGGAGTGCGAAGCGTTGGTGTCCTCAATGAAGAAGGTGCTCGGCTCCCTAGACTTCCTCGACGAAGAGGTGCTCGACTCCCTCAAGGGTGCTTGGCTCCCTCGACCCGCAGTTCCTGCTCCAAATTTGCGAAGCATCAACGTCCTCATTTCGCAAGGTCCTTTCCTCGGAAGCGGATGAGAGATCGACTACTCACTATTCATAAGAGATAATTAAGAGATACTTAGGCCTACTGCTTTGGCTACCCCTACCTTAGCATTAAGATGTCAATGCACTACATGTCTGATAGAAACATGTAAATTATGTATACAAACAAATTAAAATCCAACTTTTCTTACAAATCAAGTCAGTTTCCCTGGACAACGTCTGAACGATATCATTGAACTCCGGATATTAGATATCGAAAACCAAATTAGTGACCTAAAAATTCAAGTTTCAATCCTTCAAAAATATATTACAAACCTTTTTAGTTTATTTGATACATTATACAATTATGTACATGCTCAATAAGCTTCGCCTAGCAATACATATTACATATGATGAATACATATTTACAACAACACCATCCCCGTAACCAACTTTATATTACGCAAGCATTAGAATCAATAATAAAGCCCTATTAGCAACAAAAATCTTTATTCGCAAACCAGCACCCAACTAGCTATTACTAAATCTCGTCTAGCCATTTTGAAGGACCGGTATTTGGCAAAGAAGGTGCTTCTCCTGTGAACACCTCCTCACCAACATCGGTGACGACAATAAAAAATGGCAGCGATAGTTTGAGGTAATTGATATTTCTCTTTTCCGTCGATCAAAGATTTTTCATTTTTTCTCAGATCGCGGTCCAAATTTTCAACTCTTGCGGCTTGGAACTTGCGTGGATTAGAGGAAGAAGCTAATAAGCTATAGCTACTTCGTGAACAAGGAGTTGATATTATTTTCCACGGCAAATTTGCAACGATCATTTCCATCTATGGATGCGTGTGCTTCGTTTTAAAGATGATACCGGACAAAGAACTATTAAAACTGTGCTGCATAATATCCTGTTCAAAAAGTTCGACCGGGCCAGTTGGGCCCGAGCTTTTTGCCACCCGGGCTCGGGCCGGGTCCGACTTGAGCCGGGCTCGGACCCCCTCTTAAAGAGGGAGCCTGTCATGGCCCCCAAGGCCGAGCCGGGCCGGGCCAGGCCCAGGCGGGATTTTCCCGCCTATATTGGAAATCCCGCCTGGGGCAGGATTTCCAATAGGAAATCCCGCCAGCAAGCGGGATTTCCAATTGGAAATCCTGCCTGGGGCGGGGTTTCCATCAAGAATTCCCGCCCGGAGGCGGGATTTCCCGTGGCCTGGGTGCCGGGCCCTGGCTAGGCCCGGCGCCCGGGCTTATTCGGGCCCAGCCCGGGCACCGAGCCGATACGGGGGCCCTGTAAGGCCCCTAAGCCCGGCCTAGACCCGGTCCGGGCTTTTCCCATGCTGGGCCTAGCTGGGCTTTTTCTGGGCCGGTCTCGGGTCGGCCCCCGAAGCCCTGTCTTTTTGAACAGGTGTATATAGAGAAGCAGATCCCATGCTGTTTATATTTAATGTTAAAATTTTTTCTAGATGAATGAAGAAGTGACAATTCAAATTTCGACTTAAAGAATTTTGACTTGCAATCGAACGACATAATTGGAATCACCTCAATTACAATTCATGCGAAAAAAAACCTGAGTCAATGCCAATTCGTATCTCTCAATTCCTTATGAACGAACACATTAGATACTATTAAATATGATATATTATTCATATTTATTTTGTAAATTTTACTTTTAACAAATTTTATCGAACTAATTTATATACGACGGTGACAAACGAGGAGCTTCGCCCCTACGACCAACTGCGACAGTACCCCGATCGCGATAATGCACGGGGTCTCCCAGTGCCCCCCACACGACAGTACTCCGGCCACGACATTGCCCCAGCGCTCCCTCCGCTCGCAAATCCCCTAGCGCTATACTCCGTCGTCGCTCGTTTTTTCCATGTGCACTGAGGTTTCCGAGCGAAGGAGATAACACATTTTTTATTGTAGGTAAACTACTGTATGAGAGCACAATTTTTAAAATTAGAGGAAACATATAAATTAAAGAAATTAAATTTTTTTATAATAAAGATGAGTAAAATCAAAAAATTGAATGATTTATATTTTTTCCCTTTTACCTTTTCTGATAGTATGAAGGGGAGCCTTGGCGGCACCGATTGAGGTGTTGCCGTGTGACCTTGAGGTCACGAATTTGAGTCCTGGAGGCAGCCTCTTGCAAAAATGCACGGTAAAGTTTGCCTATATTTCACCCTTGTGGTGTGGGATCCGGATCCCCTGGAGTTCGTGCGGGAACTTCAGAAGTGGAGTTCGCGCGATATAGCTTGTTGGATTTCAATCCAACGGGCGAGAGCCCCCTTATTTTTTTTATATATTTTTTGTTTTTTTACTTTTCCTCTTTTGTCTTCTGGCGGATAAATGATCTCGCTCGTTGGATTGATGGAGTTGGGAGTCTTGCGCAGTTGGATTGAACTCCACCCTGAAATTTCCGCACAAACTCCAAAGTATCCGTATCCTGTGGTGTGACCCTTCCCCGGACCCTCGCTGTGCGGGATCTCTTAATATAGTATAGAATTATAAAGGCTCTTTGTAAGTTTGTTTGAAAAAAAGTTGAATAGAAAGTTTTGGCATTTTAAAGTTTCGGTAGGAAACTTAGAGAGAGAGAGGGAGAGTTTGTAGAGAGATAAATTAGTTGTATTATTCCCGCAGGAATAGGGGACCTCGCCATTTGGACCTCGTCATTTCCTCTCGCCAACAACCTCCCGCAGGAGGATCTCGCCAGCCCGCCTCGCCTGCAGTATCAACCCGTCAGCAATTCGCCGGTGCAGCCCGCCTCGCGTTCGTGGAACTCGCCTATCGTCGAGCTCGCACAAGCACCAGTCGACATTCGACGAACTCACACAGTCCCGCTGAGCTCGCAGCAGCCCGCTCGCCCAACCTACTCGCAGCTCGCTCTCGCCAACCCGTGCTCGCCGGTCTGTTTTCACCGGCTCGCCAAGCTCGCACTCGCCCGGATCACCTAGTGTAGAGGTGCCGGTATTATGTGTAGTGCTAGTGCGTTAGGTTGATAGATTTTGCGCGTGCCCCTCGTGCGCTTCCAACATGGAATACCTGTCATTGGTATGAGACCCCAAAATCAGACCAGAGATTTTCCTGGATTATATTTCCTCTAGTTGATCGTTCTGCTCTTCCAGGAAATGAAGAAGTGGGTTAGCTTGTTCCAAATCTGAATGGATATTCTTCCTCTTGAGATCCTCGATCAAGACATGCAGGAATAGAGTGGTCAAAGCATGCGGTAATGGAGGAGCCAAACAGTGCCAAAAATGGAGAGGTCAAACCTTGCAGGAATATGGAGAGATCTTCTCTGGATCCGAGAATTGCAGGAACGAAGTACTCAAGTGGTCGATCATTCCTCTTGATAAAAGGCGGCTGCAATGGTTTGCCTTCCAAAACTGGATCATCTTCAACGCGTATCCAAAGAACTAAAAATCGTCTCACTCAAGATCGAAAAACCTAAAGCCAATGGAGAGGATCGTGCCCAAAATGTCCTAGTCGGCGGTTACACAAACTGAAGGAGAAACTCATGATTCGCCCCTTGTTCACGGTGCCTGAATGAAGCAGTAATCCGTTAGGGTTTCATTTTAGGCTTTAATAGGAGAAGCCCTCACGTGGAGTTACAATATTTGGGCACAATGATTTCCCAATAAATCTCCAAACACAATGAAACATGAAACTCCCGTGAAATCAATTTGATTTCATAACTACGTCAATATTTGTGTCAAGGGTGAGACCGAGTTCGCGACATAAAATTACGAGACGTTCTGGCCCACCTATCACAGGCTTCGACCGTTCGCGCGACTAAATTAACGCGCGCTCGCGGGAGTCCGAATAGACTCTAATTCTCGTGTATTTATTGGGACGTCTCGATGAATTGAGTCCACCAAATGGAAAAATTCTAACAGAAACAACACAAGAGGCGTGTGAGATTTTTAAAACAGAGTATAAAGGAATTGCGGGTAATATCCATCAGATTAACTCTACTATGGAGATATTTTGACAATCTCAACATGGAGATGGTGAAGCAGTGCAGAGTTACTTCTCAAGAACATCCACCATAGTCAATCAGATCTAAACCTATGGTGCCGATCTCCCAGAAAAAAAAAAGAGTCATTTCAAAAACCTTAAGCAACTTAACATTTGAACATGTTGTTGCTGCCATCAAAAAACTAGAAACATTGCCAAATTAACAACTGTTGAACTAATGAGCTTCTCCTCTTGGTCACGAAGAGAGAATGAAAAGGAAGGATACTCAACTTGAGCAAGCATTTCAGAGCAGGCTATCTCTAGACCCCACAAGTCAACTCCTTCAACCATGAATTCTACCTCCAGAGAAAAGGGTATCGAAGAAAGAGGTCACCCTCCTTACTGAACTATCCAACAAGAACACACATTAAATTAAAGATTGTCTTTCCAAGTGCAAGAAATGCAAGAGAAACAATCATTTACAGAAAGATTGTTGGTACCGTGATACAAAGCTGAAGGAGGAAGCAAACTTCACTAACTACCATGATTCATTATTTTATTCTTCCCTTATAAATGAAGAATCAGAGGGTGAAGTACGGTTCCTTGACAGCGGCTGCTCGAATCACAAGTCCAATTGAAAGTCTTTATTTAAGGGTAGCTAATCACCTAGAGGGGGGGGGGGGGGTGAATAGGTTATTTTAAATTCTATTTAAGTTCTTGATCAAATCCTAAGTGTATGTGAGTTATAATCAGAGCTTTCAAGAAACAATCTCAAACACACAGAATTTTATAGTGGTTCCCCTATCTAGAGTAATCCACTTTCCCCCTTCTCCCCTCTAGCAGTGTGCCAGATAGGGCTTATATCTCCTCCAAATTTCAGACCACAAAAAGGTCTTACAGCTCAGATCTCTACAGATCTTACAGTCTCAGATCTCAACAGATCCTACAGTCTCAGATCTCAACAGATCCTACAGTCTCAGGTCTCAACAGATCCTACAGTCTCAGACTTACAAAATCCTACCTCAGTCTTTATAACAACATGCCTACACTCAGATCCACCCTTGGATCCTACAACTCAGATCACAAAAGATCCTGCAGCTCAAATCTTCAAAAGATCCTACAGGAATTGAAAATTGATTGTAATATCACCAGACTCTAGTTCTTCAATGTATAGAGCCGTTTATTCTATCTGAATGATCAGACAGAATTCTTCAACAGATCAGCAACAACAAAATCGTCTTCTTGAATCGCAGAGACTTTGATGATTATTGTTCTTTAGGAAGATAAGTTCTTCCTCCTTGACCTTCTCTCTTCAGAAAATGTCAGCAACAGATTGCTGAAATGATTTCTTCAAGTCAAAACGGTTCTGAAGGAAGAGAAGATTTCTTCTGATTCTTCTTTCGAGAGCCTTTGATTTGCAGGATAAAAACAGTACTTCTCTTCAATGGAAACCTTTCTTTTGTATCCTTGATTGCAACGGCAATATCTCTAAAATAGGAAATGAATGTCAGCTGCAGATCTTGATGAATTCCCTGGATATTCTTCCTTGGATGCTTCCTCAAATTACGCCTTGAAAGATGGAGAATATAATGGCTAGAACACTCTCTGAATTACAGATCATGCCTTTTATTTATAGCTCGCAATCTGCGACATCTGAGATGCTCCTTCATGTCAGCATGACGTTAGATCATCAACGGTCTTCAGCGGCTTTAGTATTGACAAGGCGTTGAGACATGGTCGTCGTCTCGACGTGGCTTAGCTTGTTGTAGATGTACTGTAGCATAATCCTTTACTTAGAGCATTTCAGGAAGAGGGCGTTGATCAGTGTGTAACTCAGTCGACGCTTCTTATTCCACGACGTCGAGTGATGTTCCTTGGTTCGACGCTTTCTTTTGACTTAGTCCCAAATCTTCAGTCAGTGACCTTGCCGTTGAGACAACAAACATAGGTCGACGCTTTTGGGTCACAGGCGTCGAGCGATGTGTAGTGTCTCGACGCTTGTGGACTTAGATGAACTTCTTGATCATTTAGCTTGACAAGATCTCATGCACAGTGATTCTAGATAATATATCAAATACATTGTGAGGTATATCTTTGATTTAGGAATTGACTTCTCTAAATCTAGGATATTGTGGGCAATGGTCCCAACAATCTCCCCCTATTTGAAGAAGTCATAATCTTATTCAATGTTATACCCCTTTTTACAAAGATAACCAATATTTTCTACACAAGCAATCATAACATGATTAATATAACACTTTTCGTAAAATCAGATTACCATATCAATCTAATAAGAGAAAACTTCCCAGGCATGAGTTATAACATAAGCAGAATCACAGATTATATGATCTACATCACAAGCAGTTCAGAATTAATCATGTAGATATAGTGAAAAGATCACATCACAAGCATATATATATGATGATAATCAAAGAAGAATCAGTTTGCTCTGGGAGCTCATTAAGATTGTCCAATTTACACAATATATTGTCTGAGATATTTTTTTTTAAATTTCAAGTCCCATTGTTGTTCTGGTTCCTTGATTTCTGGTCCTCTCCTGGCTTTCTTGGCTTGAGCTTCAGCAACTCTCTTCCTTCTCTGGAAGTAGTCAAATGGCTTTGGAAAGTATCTGATTGGCTCCTTAGTATTTGCCTGAACTCTCCCGGCCAGCTTGTCAGCTTTGAACTTTATAATCAGCTCCTCCTGATCCCTGTATTTTCTCCACTCAACTTCAGAGTACCACTTTTCTCTTTCTCCTGGATTAGTTTTAACTGCTTTCCATGCTGCCAGAATTATTTCCCTTGAGGAGGGAGACCAGTGTTCATAATCATCCCTTGCTTCAATTTATTCTCTGAATTTCCTCTTGCTGGATTCTACTTGTTCATAAATAATATTCTTACTCTTGTTCTTATCTTCAGGACTATACATCTTAGCAATGTTCTTTTGAATTTGGGTAGGAGATGCAGGCTTGGATTCAGAAACTTGATCATCATAGTTTATGGGAGGATGGCCTAAGGTTTCTCTGATGCAATTGGAGGTCCAAATAGCATGATCAGAGTTGGCTTTAATTATTGACCTCTCCCCCTTTATGACTTCTTCTACTATATGATCTCTGATTACGTTTCTATGAAATCTAACCTGACCCTCCAGATGATTGACTCCTCCTTCAATAGTTTTCTTGACCTTGAGAAGGTGGTCATCAATGATATCTGTAGTTATTTTTACTTGATTGCTTAATGTAGAATAACTCTCATCAATCTTAGCTAACATATCAGTATCATGTTGTTGCAACTTGGCTTCTATTTTGGCAGTTCCTGTTAAAATCTGTGCAACTTGTTCTTTATATAAAACTTCCATATTGTTGCTCAAAATGCCCTGATTGCGTTGAACATCATCTGCAGTCTTTTCAATACTTGCTTGTTTTGCTTTAATGGTCTTTGAAGTCTCTTTGATGTCATTTAATTGGTCAGCTGTGTAATCCACAGAAGCAGCAGCCCTTTTGAAAAACGTGACCATTTCATCTCTCATTTCAGTCATCTGAAGGTTGACTTCAAACCTTACTAATCTCATTTGAAAATTTACTTCATTTTGCATTTTAGTGTTGTTTTCCTCAATATACTGCTCCAATGATCTTCTTTGACTGTTAAGCAAATCCTCCAGCTGAGGTAGTATAGAACTTAGGTCCACATTATTTGCGCTTGCTTCACTAGCACTGCTACTGCTGTCTTCTTTGAACAAAGAATCTTTTCTATAACTCATATATGAACTGGAGGATGATTCTATTTTGATAATTTTCTCAGTCTTTTTCTTTTGGGTTTGAGATTCTCCTCCCACCTTCATAGTATCAATATCAAGGTTCTCTGGAGCAGGGATCTCATGCTGAAACTCCCCCTCAACTTCTGCATTGTCTGGAGCAAGGTTCTCTGGAGCAGGGATCTCTTGCTGAGACTCCCCCTCAACTTCTGCATTGTCTGGAGCAAGGTTCTCTGGAGCAGGGATCTCAGTATTATCTTGAGTAGGGATCTCATCCCGAGCCTTCCCCTCAATTAGAAACTCCCCCTCAGCTATAGCAGGGAATCCAGATGGAACTTCTCTCTCTTCTTCTTCTTTCTTTTTCTCATCTTGTTTCTTGTTGATCTCAGCACCCACTTTCAATATTGGATCAGTATCTGTTTGTGTGTCAGGAATACTGTCCCTAGGAGGTTGTTCCTTTTCTTCATCTTCAGATGTTGTCAGATCAGGATTGTGGATTGGGGTGGATTTTGATTTCCTTCTGAAGGATGATGAACTTAAAGGGCTGGAATAGACCTGCTTCTTCTTTTTCTTTTGAATTTTCTTCTGCTTGAAGGATGTCTCTGCTGGTGGTTGATTTGACAGAGTCCTTTCCCATCGTTCCAGCATCTTTATGTCCATTTTCTTCATATGGTTTATTCTTTATCCAAGTCTGTGGTTCAATGTATCTCGGATCACTTTTACCAAGTAAAGGGACAGTATCCTACCCATGTTGGGTGCTTGGATACATTTTATCACTCTATCAAAAACAACCTGTCCCCAGTCAGTTTTGAGAGTATTGATGATTCTGGTCATTAAGATGAACATTTTCCTAGAGATTTTGTCATGGGAGCCTGTCTTACATAACAGTCTCTTTCCAATTATGTCTTGATAATAGCTTTCCTCTTGAATTCATTCCTTTCCTCAAAACGCTTCCAGATATTTTGTGTGAAGTTTCAATCCCACACCAAACTTGAGCTAACCTGATTTGTTCAGAACTTACCTCTTCTTCTTCTTCATCACACTTGTGCCTTGGCAGTTGTAGTGCCTTAGCAAGTCTTTTAGGTGTGATCTTAACTTTCTTTCCATTCACGGTAGATTTGAGCTTGGAATTGGCGATATCTACTGCTACATTAGAGAATAACTCTAAGACTTCTCGTTTCCAGATTAATCTCGATTCAGACAAGAGGTATTATAGCCCTGATTTTTGAATTAACTCGATAGTGTTCTTGATTTCGTTTGGTGCGGCTTGGAAACCATTTCGAACTAGCTCTCCTCCTTCGTAGAGGTAATCGCTGTTCTTGGGAGGCATTGTTGTTGTAGGTTTTTGATTGAAGGTCTTGAGAATGAGATTTTCTAGGGCAGAGAATTTCGAACTGGGAATTCTAGGTTTAAGAAAGCATAGGTACTACCGAAGTATCTTCCCTATATATAGAGTTTCTAGATCTTGATAGTTGAAACACCGCGCATAAGACTTGTTTGACAAGATTGATCAAATGGTTCAGATTCACCCTGTCTCGAGACGGCCTTGCTCTTTCTGAAAAAAAAACTTGGAGACCGCTAGACGCAAGTTATCCTCGCTCGACGCCAGTTATCCTCGCTTGACGCTAGTTATCCTCGCTCGACGCCATATATCATCGCTTGATGCCAGTTATCCTCGCTCGACGCCAGATATAATTTTACTCACCTTTTTGGACTTAATTCAATTATTATTTTTATTTATTTATTACATTTTCTATACTATTTGAAAATTGTTATTTATTCTAGCTTTATTTTGGATTATTGTATATTTCAAGACAAAGCCAACTTCATTCCATATTTAGCATTCCTAATTCAATTTTGAAGTTATTGAATTTTGTTTCATCCAAGGGTTTAGTGAATATAGCAGCCACTTGTTTGTCTGTGGGGACATATTCAATTGTGATATTCCCATTTTCTACATGTTCCCTAATGAAATGATATCTAATTTCTATGTGTTTTGTTCTACTATGTGATACAGGGTTATTAGCAATAACAATGGAACTAGTTGAATCACAATATAAAGGGGATTTACTTAGCTGGATTTTATAGTCTCGGAGTTGATGTTGAATCCACAGTAGCTGAGCACAGCAGTTTCCAACTGAGATGTACTCAGATTCTGCTGTAGAGATAGCTACACTAGTCTGCTTCCTGCTACTCCAAGATATTAGCCTTTTGTCAAGGAATTGACAGGTGCCTGATGTGCTTTTCCTGTCCTCCTTGCATCCTGCAAAATCTGCATATGAAAATCCAGTCAGTTCAAAATCATTGCTCCTAAGGTACCATAGGCCAAGATTGAGAGTACCCTTCAGATATCTCAGGATTCTTTTGACATCAATGCAGTGAGATTCTTTGGGGTTCACTTGGTACCTAGCACACACACATGTTGAGAACACAATGTCTGACCTACTAGCAGTTAGGTAGAGCAATGAGCCAATGATGCCTCTGTACAAGGTTTCATCAATAGGTTTCCCCTTGTCATCCTTGTCCAGTGACATGTTGGCTGCCATTGGGGTTTTCATGACATTGGAGTTTTCCATTCCAAACTTCTTGATGATCTCATTGGTGTACTTGGTCTGATAAATGAAAATTCCTTCCTCAGACTGTTTTACTTGGAGTCCCAAGAAGTATTTGAGCTCTCCCATGCTGCTCATTTCAAATTTCCCTTGCATAAGGCTTGCAAACCTTTTGCAAAGATTATTATCAGTTGAGCCAAAAATTATGTCATCTACATATATTTGTACTAGTAGTATATGACTTTTAATTACCCTAAGAAACAATGCCTTGTTTATCTTTCCCCTTGAGAATTTGTTCTCAATAAGAAACCTAGACAATGTCTCATACCAGGCTCTAGGTGCATGTTTTAGACCATACAAGGCTTTTAGTAATAGATAAACATAGTTTGGATGAGTAGAGTCAATAAAACCCGAGGGTTGTTCTACATATACTTCCTCCAGTATTGTTCCATTAAGGAATGTTGACTTCACATCCATTTGATATACTATGAATCCAAGATGTGCTGCAAAGGCCAGGAATAGCCTTATTGCCTCCAGTCTTGCCACAGGAGCAAATACTTGATCAAAGTCTATGCCTTCCTCTTGTCTGTATCCTTGGGCAACCAACCTTGTCTTGTTCTTTCTTTTTGATGGGCAATCAACAATCATGTGCCCAGGTTTCCTGCATCCAAAGCACACAGTTTCTTCTGAATTAAATTTATTATGTTTAGAATTATACCTGTCCTTCTTGGAATCTGGTCTGAATCCTTCTGAATAGTTGGAGTGCTTCTTGGATCTGGATGACTGAGAAGGCCTAGTTTTCCAGTGTTGTTTTCTTCTGAGCATCCTTTTCAGCTGTTTGGTGAAGAGTGCCAGTTCACCATATGATATTTCAGAGTCAGAATTGCTGGTCACTGATTCTTCAGATTCAGATGGTATCCTGGGGGTGATGACATCCTCTCCTTGCTTCTCTTGGAACTTTCTGCCTTCAGAGCAATGAGATTCTCCTTGTTGTGTCCTTCTTCAGCTTTTCTGGTGTTCACGTGAAGTTCATGGGACAAAAGTTTTCCATATAGGTTCTTAGGCTGAATGTTTCCCAGATTTCCTATTTCCCTGATAGCACAGATCTTGATGTCCCATTCTTTATTAAGGGATCTCAAGAATTTACGAGAAAACCCAACAATTTAACATCACGAAAGCGAATTATTTGAAAGTTTAGCGGCGTGGGCAGAGGGCGCTATTCCCCCGGTTCCAAAAACCTAGACCTTCGAAAATCTCATCGTCAGCAAGGGAGAGGAAGCGGAGATGAACGGGTTTCCTGGAGATCCGGTAGATGTTTTGCGGCTCGAAGAGACCATGCGCGTCGTGGAGCACGCTTGCTCTATGATCCAGGTCTCGTTCCTCCCTCTCCAGTTGCCCTCGCTCTCTCTACCTCGGCAGAATCTTTGCTGATTGTCTGTGTTTTTTGCTTTATTTTTGTTGTTGTTGGGTTTTAAGGATTGCGTACTATATCGATCAAACCCTGTGATAGAACCCAATTTTGATACAGGACAGATGGACGGTAGTTGCCCTGAAACCGTAGTTTGAAAAGGGAGTGATGCCGGTATTAGGGTTTAGGGAAAAGGACGAGATAACACACAACACAAGCATTCAATTCATTCATCATCATCTTCACCACACATTACACCGGTATATATACCCTTCACAGACTATATTTTACTAAATGACATAACTTGTTTTTTTCAGTAAAATATTATCGTTCCCTTAAAACCTACATGTCAGTTAACATGTCGGAGGAACATTGTTTAGAAACAATGAAGCGCAAAGCAGAAAAACAAAGAAGGGTTTTAATAATTGTGTTGAAGTACATCAATACAATTATTGACATTTTTATTTTTTTATTCACAAGCTGGGATGCTTGATGCAACTAGCTTAATTCTTATAATTTTTATCCTCTAAGAACTACATTCTACTTGCTTTATTTGTGAATGTTAATTTGTTAACTTATAAGTTGTAATTTCATTATTCTCTTTTATCAAATTTCTACTGCTAAATCTGCATTCTTCTTTTAGATAGTACATAGCCGAGATTGCTTGCTCAATTTTTTCGTTGTCCTTTGTACTAAACAGATGCACGTGAGTCCACTGGAATCAGAGCAAATTCTTGTCTTCCTGCGTAAATCTCCAATGCCTTATCAGTCTTGCCGGTTTATTCTTGGTATGCTAATACTTTAATTTGTTTGGTTTCCCACGTATTGCATTGTCGTAGTTGCTTTGCCTTATAAATTGAGTTTACAACCTTACTTTATACTATTTTTACTTTGATTAAATAGACAAAAGTAGCTGCCCATTCCAATAGTTCGTCCAGCAAAGCAATTTTGTACCTGATGCTTTCTCATTTACTTGAGAAATTCCTCTTGGATAAGTCCTTATGAATATCTGGGCATGCTTGCCCCTTACATTCAAACCCATATTTGATTTTAAGCTATGACTAACAAAGAGCCAATTCAACATCTGTACCATGTCAAGATGTTTTGTTCAAATTTTTTTTAAGGTGCTTCTAGTTTAGGGCATTTGTAAGTGGAGCAGATACTGTCTTGTTTTTCTTTGGATGATTGCAATTCCATGTGTTATCTATTATGCCCATATTTTGTTTTATGACTTGAGAATTCAAGTAGTTTTCACTATGATATAGGAAAAGATTATATGGACAAACAGCGATCTAATTCCGTATGAGAATGCATGCAGACATATAATTGATGAACACAATTATCAACTAATTACGCTCTAATATAATGCATCTGTATGAGTCGGATTCAGGTGGAAATGATGTAATACACGGGCTTGGGTAGGCGCGGGATTACTCATATGATTTATCATGTGGCTGGAGAAGGGTTAAAATCAAGGAGTTAGATTTTTAAGACTTTTGGTGGAAGGGGAATGTCTGACGAAGTGTTTGTCGTCGGAGATGTATGCAAGCGGCGGTGGGAGGTGGTCAGAGGTAGTCAGTGTTAGGGAAGGAGACCAGAGGATGTTGGAGTTCGGTGAGGAGTGGCCTTGTTCAATGTGTCGAGGAAGGCAATGGGGGGAGCCAATGGTTTGGTATTCTGCGTCTGGGAGGTTGTAAGGGTGGTTTATTGGAGATCTGCAATTGAATGGTTGTTGGAGGGTGTTCGATTGGAGATACGCGGTTGAATGGTTGCACGAGGCAATCTAGATTGTGACAAGAGAAGAGATGGAACGGGGTAGGGAACCCAGACTATGACATTTAGGGAACGATGACACTCATGACAGTGGGCTTGACTTCACCCCATGAATAGTGTTTCGGCTTCTGCACCGAGAGGAGACTACTGACAATTTTCTATTTCTCAAACCTTCAAGCCCTTATATCTTCACTTCTACTCATATATAAAACACCTAAATCTAGGTTAAATGCGATGAATGGCCATAATATTGATCATCACAATTAACAAAAAAAGAAAATATGTCTCCAACAAATAAAGAATAAATAATATTTTTTTTTAGAAAAGATGCGTTATCTTATTCGAGGACTCCGATTGTCGAGATGACGATTCTATAATTGTTTGTAACAAGGATCGATCTTAAGAGGGTTCTGCTGTGCGCGTTCTAACTACTGCTCATGTTCCCCATTAATTCTTCCTGTTCCTTCGTTAATTGTTCCTCTCCATCGGTGTAGATATTTTGATGTCGCCTCGATCTCCTTTTCTAGAATGCTGCAATACACTTTGGAAGTTGTCATACTACTGAAGCCTCTACGAGGTTAAGGCACAACCGAAGGGGAGAATGAATATGAGGGGTGCTATGGTTGAGGCTGAGGTCAGGTGTCATCATGATGGTCTCAATAATTATGTGGCTAAATATAATCAAATCCCCGTACATTAAATACATGATGAACACGTGTATTCCTAAAAATATAAAATTTATAATAATTTGACTCGATCTCTCTCAGCTCAGTACTGTTTAAGGACCTACTCACCTAACACTCAAGTTCGTACTAGTTCGCGATGGGAACCTCTCAAATTGAGTGTGAATCATCATACAATCACCTTCTTTGAATTTTTGTTCTCTCCCATGACTATTTGATGCAGACCAAAATTAGGGATTTGAAAATAAGGTTTTTTTATGCGTTTGATTTTCATGTGATGTAGGCCGAGCTGGCCAAGTTGAATTTTGTGCACGCGGAAATATTTTCAAGACGTTGAACTTCGTTAAAACCATTAAATTTTGTTTAGTGAGAACTTTCAAGTATTTGACGAGACATTCCGTCGCGAGATCAATACATCCACAAACAAAATCACAATAACAATATATGAAATAACGGTAATAAAAGTAGTGCGAACGTTCGAGACAAGCTCTTACTAATTAAATGAATTTGCATATGATTAAGCTAATAAATGGGAGCAAGGAAAACCTAGACCGCCAGAGTACCCGTGCATACACAAACCTACGTCGAGGAGGCCACTTCAATCTCTGTAGCACAGGGGTGTCAAGGGTTTTTTTATTATATTTTCAAGTTTTATTTTCTCGTTGATCTATTTCCTAAATTAAAAGGAAATTAAATACTATTCTTTTTTTAACTTTTATTCTAGATCATACTTTCTTAATTCCTCCTCTTAATCGAATCTCTTCATTCCAGAATATATACTCTCTTAATCTGCTCTTTATCAAATCTTTTTAATTAGGGATATTACCATTTTAATCGTATATGTTCTTAATTAGATAAGCTTGCCCTTTCTGTCCTAGCTACTCAAATTACCAGACCATTTATTCAGGGTCTCACCGGGTGGTCAAACCGATGAGCCGGAGCTCAAAATAACATCGGTGCACGAAAATTGACAGGAAAATAGAATACAAGTAATAAAAAAAATAATATATAATTGGTGCGTGATGATATCACGCGTCCTCGTGTGCGGCGACGGTTGCATCACTATCTATCTAAGAAGCACTGGTATGAGTACGAGTATCAAATGCTATACGTATCCAGTACAACTTTACGACAAAATTTAATAAGCAAGGATACGAGTATGATGGGATATGTGTGTGTGTGTGTGTATATATATCCTATGTTATCAAAGACGTGCCTCAGGCGCGAGGCACTTAAGGCACCACCTCAGATTGGCTCAGGCTGGCGACTTGAGCCAGGCGCAGTCCAGGAGCACGCTTGGACTAAATTGTTAGGTGCGTCTTGCCTCTCCCCTTATTTGGTCTTCCTATGGAAATGATATATCTGCTATTTTACTCTTCAAAACTGATGTTCCAGCAGTCTACAAGTACTAGATTGCAATTCAAGCACTTATATACAACGTTTTAGGTGTCCAAAATTGTTGTCCAACATTTTTAAGCGCGTGGATAACATTTTTTAAACTTGTAGAACTATTGTTTTCCTCTCCAAAACTGTTGTCCCAACACTCTACAAGTCCGCATTGGAGTTCCAGTGCTTTCGAACAACAGTTTTGCTATCCAATACTCCGGTCCAGCATTTTTAAACGCGTTAACAATAGATTTTAAGTTCCAGAATTGCAATTTTCATGTTTAAAATTACTGTTCCAGTAGTCTACAAGTGCTGAATTGCTGTTCTAGCACTTTCGTCCAAAACTGTTGTCCAACATTCATTTTTGCTACTATGGTAGATGTTTTATATTTTGAATGTTGTTGCATTTAGTATTGTTATCATATTATCTTACTTTACGATTTTTTTATATTTTTGCGTCTTGCCTTTAGAAGGTGAGCCTCGACGCACTGGTTGAGGTGTTTCCGTGTGACCTTGAGGTCACGGGTTCGATTTCTGGAAGCAGCCTCTTGCAAAATGCAAAGTAAGGTTTACCTACATTTCACCCTTATGGTGGGACCCTTCCCCGGACCCTCTGCGCTGGGATGATTTGTGCACCGGGCTGCCCTTTTTTGTGCCTTGCCTTTGCCAGTATATATCACAAATGCGCCTTTAATAACATAGTATCTCTCTCTATACATATTTTAGTATATATCACAAGTTCAATAAAAGTTCTTAAAACAATGAAACGTTAAACATAAATCATAATTTGAAATACAAGTGCACAAACCAATGCAACACAACATGAAGTTCTCAAACACAAAACACGCATAAACATTCCAAATTTAACATCTTATATTATTAATAAATCACAACTCTAAAGTGTTTAATTATAAGAGAGGAAAATAAAACTTAGTAGGTTCATCAGTCATATTTTCTTCTGCTTCTCCATTGTTGGAGATCAATGCATCTTTAATATTTGGTTCTTCTAGAAACAAGTTAGCAACACTAAGCATGCCAACACCATCAAAAAAATTCGCCCATGCATCACCTCAAATATTCCGCATTCTTCTTCCTTTATGTTAGATGTTGTTTCTCCTTGATAGTACGTGTAGATTACTGTGCACATAGATCTGTTGTGGTTGAGTTTTGTATCTTTTCGTCCATGCATCACCTCAAAGAATTTTTTTTTGCAAACTTGTGTCATAGACAAAGCGACTATATTACAAAGCGGCTATATTACAAAGCGGCTATATGACAAAGCGGCTATATGACAAAGCGGCTATATGACAAAGCGGCTATATTACAAAGCGGCTATATGACAAAGCGGATAATATGATAGATGCCCCCAGCTAAGTAGTGAGAAGGAATGTTGGATAGGAGAAGACTTATGAAGAAAAAGAGTTGATGATGATGGAATTTCCAAATGTCCTTCTATGTAGACACCGAGAGAAACACGAGCTAGATCTTTGGCTATCTAATGCCTTATGATGTTTTACGTTTGAGAGCTTTGTGGTATGTTGCATTGGTTTGTGCACTTGATCCTTTTGAGGCGATGTATGAGCGAATCCTTTTGATGGTGTTGGCATGCTTGGTGTTGCAAACTTGTGTTATGGATCCCACGCTGTTGGTTATCTAGTATTAGAGTCTTTTTATATTGAGTTGTATTTTATCGAGACATGTTGTATCGAGTCAAGTTATGTGCGTCGTAGTAATTTGTGATCTTTATAAAAAAATATGCATGTGTTCGTTTACTTGTAACACGTGATATCATGATTATAAAGTTATGGTCTATCTAGTGGTACATGACAACATTCATGAGGAGAACACCACAAATGACCCATGTGTTTGATTGCCTACCCAAATGACCAAATATGGATTGGGAATCTTGCCAATGTTATGCTTTAAAGCACCTTTTGCACTAGGAAATACATGTATTATAACGCGTCTCCAATGCTCAATTCACCCAACTCGATGGCTCTGTCAGCACCACTCTCCAAACCATTCTCGACTTCTACAATAACATCCTCGTGCCCTGGGCCACTACAATACCATCAGAATGAGGTGATCCTATAATGAGCTTCGACCATTAGTTTCTGTGGGAACACTGACGCAGGACAAATCTATAGGTGGACGCGATAACACAAATCCCTAACCCACGATGCCATGCAAACAATCACAACCAAATACAATCGACCAATAACGACCCTAAAGATGCGAGAAAAGACGCAAGTGCACACAACCCAACGACATAAACCTTAAACCTGACGAGAATGTGAGTGACTCAATCATGCAATGAGTTCCTACGTGCAATTAATTAAATAATGTTAATTTTAAAATTCTCGCGCTTTCAATCTCAATTAAGAACAAATGCCCAAAATTAATAATTAGGCGAGTAATGCAGAATAAATTGAGAGTGCATTGAAAATTGAAATGCAGAGCGAATAAGTAATGCACGTCAATAAATAGTGGCAATAAACAGATTAATCTAAGCCAAAATATTACTAACAATGTAAGTTATCTGCACAATGCGAAGAACTGAATTCTGGGAGTAAAAGCCAACAAGTAGTTGACATTGGTGGTGGTGGAGGTTGTCAGGAACTGTAGACGCTGCTGTTTGGGACTGAATTAGGATTAACAAGGGAATTGTGGGCTGTTTTGGAGGATCCATGGCTTCATGGATGGGGCTTTTGGTGGATGTAAATGGAGGAGGTGTGTCTTCAGGGATGGGGCTTTTGGTGGATGTTGAGGGGGCTGTTGGTAGGAGTGGTCGGTAGTGGGATTTGGGGAAAGGAAGAGTGGTCGGCAGCGGGGTGGAGAAGGCTTTAAGGTTGCTGCTGTTGGAGGTGAGATGGGGGTTATGGAAGGGATGGGGGTTGTTGGGAAGGAAGTTAGGGGGTTGTGGGTGGCTGTCGGGCTAGTGGAGTTAGGAATAGGGCTGAACTTGGGCTGGTGGTTGCTGGGAAGGAAGTTAGGGGGGATGTGGTGGCTGTCGGGCGAGTGGAGGCCGGAATAGGGCTGGACTAGGCCTGGAAGGGGTCGTCGACGGAAGGAGGGATGGCGTGAGGCGACAGAAGGCTCGAATCTGGGTGCTGGAGGTAGGAAAGAAAGCGGATGGGAGAGTTGACACCTCCGGAGGCAGGATTTGTCAGCATCACACCGCGCGGGAGGCTCGACGTCGCATCGAGCCCACGATCGAGTGGTTCTCTTCTTTCCGAAACCGTAAATCATCGATGCCCCTTAATTTCGGCTGTTGGTAGAATATAGGGGGGGGGGATTTAGGTTAAGAATATCCAACGACCACGATCGTTCGAGGGATATTTTAACATAACTCCCAAAAGAGAAAACCAAAAAAATAAAATAAAATACAAAAAAATATGAAAATCACGACGAACAAGATGACGGTCTCCGATCATCCATCTGATGATCCAAAAGTCATCGATCTCCATCAAACACGACTAGGCACAATAATGGCCTCAGATTGGGGAAGCTCCCTAAAAGTGATGACCATGGTGATCATCGAAACTACTAGTTTTGTCTACTTGCACAAGAAGGGGCCGGGCAGGGCTCGCCTCGCTGAGGTGGGGTGACCTAAATTGAGCTCCTAAGTTTAACTTGTCGACTATGTTGGTCATAATTCCCAATTGGATACTTAGACCTCAAGTGCTTGTCGATGTGACGAAACCGATCTATAGGAGTCTCTGAAATTTTGCATTCAACGTCTTTGTATTTGAGTTAGTTGCTTTGATATTAAGGTTACTAGGACCTGCCATTGATTTCCATAGACCTTATCTCTACGTAACATACATGAAGCCTTATACCTGGCGCTCTGATACCAAATATGAGCAGGTCAAGGCTACAAGGGACAGATGCCGGCAAAATTCTATATGAGAATGCAAGCAAGCACACAATCAATGGACATGATTATCTACTAATTGCACTCTAATGCAATGCATCTATACACGTCAGCGTGCAATATTTACGAAGCGCAATTAAATAAATAAGAGGATTTTAGAACTTACTCAACTAATCATAATTAATTACAAATAACTTAAACAAAGCTAGCAAGTAATAGTTGCGTGCTACTCCAAAAAGCAAATTCTCAAGCCAATTATTCGTCCAAGTACTGAAATAACTGACCAACTATTATAAACTGAAATTTGCAAGAAATAAAATGGCTAAATATGGATTTTGGTCCCTAACTTTTGCCACCTTTATGAAATCAGTCCCAATTTTTTTTTTGCTTTTAGATTTAAGTCTCTAAAGTTTATCTTCTTTATGATATTATTCCTCAAGTGAAATTAAACTAACATCTTTAATGGAAAATACATATTTGTTTGCTTATGTTGCAACCTTCAGGCTTGAGAGTGAAAATAGCTTCGATAACAATCAATTTTTTTGATTTTCTTAATTCTTAGCCTTAAGCTATTATAATGCAACTATTTTATACATAAATAGCTATTTATATATACTAATTTTTTATTCTAGACTTATTTTGTATTAATATTTATTTTATTTTGCTTTACTAATATTATTTATGCTTGTTCAATTGTATTTTTAATCATATATATAAATAAATATGCACACATTGATTTATTAATAATTTTAATTTTGGATTTTTACTTAAATTTTTAAGATGACTATTGTACTGTAATAAATATATTTTGTTTTTTGTTTTAAAAAGAGCTAATTATTTTAAAATACCTACTTTAAAAAAATGCAGTTTTTTTTAACTGGGAAAATAAGGAGCAAAAGCTTTCGAGAAAAAACATAAATTGGAGTCACTTTGATACATTTACTAATTTTTTATTCGAACATAAAAATCAATCTTAAATGAGCATGAATGAGTTATGAGTCAAAACAATTTTATATTCAAATAAAAATGTTTGTAAACAGCTCAAAATAAAATCAATTTTGTAAATTGCCCTTTAAAAATAAAGTAAAAATATAAAATTCACATTCTTAGTAAATCAGTGTGCGCCTGTTTATTTATTTTTATGGATAAAAGTACAATTGAATAAACATAAATAGTCGTAGTAATCAACTCTAGCAACAAAAGTAAAATAAAAATGAATATAAAATAATTCCAGAATAAATAATCATTATATAAATAGCTATTTACATATATAGATACTACATTATAATAACATAAGGCTAGTAATTAAGAAAATACAAGATTTGGTTGCCACCCAAGTCATTTTCTCTCTCCTAGATTGCTATCTAAGCAAACAAATATGTATTTTACATTAGAGATATTAGTTTAATTTCATTTGAGGACTAATTTCATAAAAAAATAAACTTCAGGGACTTAAATCTTAAAGTAAAAAGTTTTGGCCATAAAGGTGGCATAAGTTAGGGACCAAAATCCATATTTAGCCAAATAAAAATAATACTCGTATAATGTAAAAAAATGAAACCAAATACAAACTCACAGGGTAATTAGATCCAAGGCAGAAATGATGCACTATGCTGACCTGGGTATGGGTGTGCGGTTAGCATAAGGCTAAAATGAGGTATTGAGAGTAGAGACCTTATTGGAAGTGGAATGGCTGACGAAGTTGGTGGCTAGCGGTGGTGAGAGGTGGGCGGAGGTCGATGGAGTCGAAGGACGGAGATTATATGATGTTGAATTTTTTTTATTTTTGTTGTGGGGGGGGGGGTGTTTGAGGCGTGGATTGTCCGAGTGAGTGGGGATCGGCAGGTGGGGGCGAGGAAGGTCTCAATGGAGTTGGTGGGAGGGGAAGTTGGAGGAGATAACGACGGTAGCATGATGGAAGAGGCATTGAGGGCTGCACATGGGAGTGGGGGTGACTCAGGACAGTCTTATCAGGGAAGAATGAATGATTACTAAATGCTGCCTCAATTCTAAGTTATTAAATGCGCAAGGGGCACTGAGGCGCAAAGGGGTCTTGGAGCCTAGACGCAAGGCGCATGCGCGCGCCTGAGGCACGCGAGGCGCAACAAGAAAAAAGAAGAAAAAATACAGCTTATTAAATACAAAAACACATAAAATAAATTTACCACCATATCAACACACTAGAATTGCATATATCACAACTCCAAAGGCTACTTTTTAGTTTGTGTTTTACAAGTATTTACCGTTATAGGTGCAAGGGCTGCAATCATATAGATTTTACGTTGTTATTCTTCATCAGTAGAGTTTATAAGCCATTTTTTGAGCAGGTTTAATTATGTAATTTCATCATTACGGAGCAACTTCCCTCACTAGATGGTAGATACATATAAGAAATCATGTAATATAACCCTGAGATCATGTTTTTGCCCATCTCCCCCAAAAAATAAGTAATCAGGTTGAATAAAAGCCCTTGAAAGGCTCAGGCACGCCTAGGAGCTGGCAAGGCACGCGCGCCTGGGCGTGCCTGAGGAACCTCGCCCGCCTTTGCCTTGCAGAGGCGAGGCCTGGTGTGCCTGGTGCACTCGATGCCTCAGGCGCGCCTAGGCGCGCACCTTAATAACATAGCCTCAATATGAATCCGACAACTTTAACTCGCAATAATTATGATTTATAAAAGCCATCACATGAAAACCACATTAGAAGAAAAGTTCAAAAATTAGAGAGCATTTGTAGCAGTATTAATGTGGGTGTGCACAAATCTTAAATATAGAAATGAATATCAACACAAGCCACAAATAAGGTGGAAACAAAGTTACAAAAAGGATATGACGCGAGCAAGAAAATAATCACCAATTCAATAAAGAATCATTAACATCCGACTTTAGAACTCATAAAACTATAAGGTAGGAGGCTTGGAGAACTTTCCCGTGGTTGGAATCGAAGTGGGCATGTACTCCTGGGCTCCCACTGGTGCTGAAGACTGCTGTACAACACAAACCAAGGTTGGAATTGTGCCTCCCGATGGCTGGAATTAATTGGTTGTAGTCGTTGGAAGTAGTTGAGGCTGTGGGGAGTATTGGTGGAGGCCGGTAGGGAAGGAGAAGCCCTCAAAACAATAAATAAGTAGGTGACTGCACTGGATGAAAGCTGACAGGCAGTTGGTATTCCAACGGTAGACCCGATAAGCTCGAGTTAACGAGGCGGGAACAGTAAGGGTCCGTTTGGTTGGGCTGTTGCTGATGAAAAGCTGCTGATCAGAAATAGAGTTTTGAAAAAGAGCTGTTTCTGAGAAATGGAGTTTTGTTAAAAAACTGTTTGGGTGAAATGGAGTTTTCAGTGCTTATTGAAATGGAGTTTTATAAATATTGTTTGGGTTAAATGGAGTTTTTGAAAAAAAAATTGTTGTTCCATCAAATACACAATCTTGATAATACTGACTATAATAGATATAAATACCAATAATTCATCTCACCATCTAAGATCTAGAAGTGTACAACTGTTGCGCTATATTTTCACGCAACATGATCATCTCATCTACCCCGCCTGCTGTATCAGGACAAACTACTTGATGCCCTTGTGTGCTCACCTCCTCATCACCACCTCCCTGCTCGAACTCATTGAAATCAATATCCCTCCGCGACGGGTGCCTCCGAATAAAATTATGCAGTGCCATTGTCGCCATCACAATATCAGTTTGTTTGGCGAAGCTGTAGCTCGGCATATCACGCAATATGACCCACTTTTTCTTCCAAATCCCGAACGATCTTTCAATGACACTTCTAAGGGATGAGTGCGCGTGATTGAATATCTCTCGGCGTTCTTCCGGTGCACGACCGCCACGAGCAAAGTCTGGGAGATGATAACGTGTCTCTGGATATGGTTTCAAGTATCCCCTTTGTAGCGGATACCCAGAGTTCACCAAGTAATATTTTCCTGAAAACCAGGATCAAAATTCGTTATGCTTCAAAGGTGAGAAGTATAAAAAATGGAGTAGAAATCTTATTACCTGGTGGTGGATGCGGAAATTTGTAACGGGGGTCCCGAAGCACATAATTGAAAATGCGGCTATCATGCGCAGAGCCTTCCCAACCTGGCATAACGAACGTGAAACACATGTTGAAGTCACAAGCAGCCATCACATTTTGTGTCGGCATGCCATGTCTCCCAATGTACGGTACTTGATCACGAACAGGTACGCATGCATGAACATGTGTTCCATCAATTGCACCGACACAATCTTTAAAGAATGACATGTAACGTGTGTCATACAGAATCTCTGGCGGTGTGCTACTGAAAGATCTATCTAATGGTTGAATCACTTCAGCCGCCAGTAGTATCAACACACGAATGCCTTCTCCAAAAAACCTGCTAGCAGTCTCTGTCGAGTGCTGAAACCGCTCACATGACTTCCTCATGACCTCGTTATGAGACAGTATGTCCAAGGTCAGTGCCAAAATCTCTCTAGATGCTGTCCGTTTAGTCCCGTGAAATCCGTACTTCTCCTCCAAGATATGCAATAGATCCATAAAAATTTCTTGGGACATCCGAAATGAATTATGAAACCTGACTGTCGAAGATTGAATCTTTTCTCCTACCCATTTATCACCTGTTTGCTTCGAAGTCATGCAAGGTACTGGTTGGTTGAAAAGAGAACTGCTTTCAGCTAAGATACTAACTGCTGCTACCACATTTTGATGATGTGCGATCGCATAATTTTGAATAGCCTCAAAGCTATCTTCTGAATCATCAGAGTCATTGGTAGACATATTCTGATACACAAAAGACATGACAGTAACAGTCTAATAAGAATAATGTCTAACCACAACCACAACAACAATAACATAAAACGTCGTAAACAGTCTAGCAGAAACATACAAATACTAGAAATATCCAACATTGTAGCAGAATAACAGTAACAGTCAAACAGTAATAACAGTCTAACAGTAGTAACAGTCTAACAGTAGTAACAGTACAAATAATAGAAATAACCTCGGGTATAAGTCCATGACCCTAAAAATCATAATTCTACCCCCCACCATTGTAGCGGTTATAAATACACTTTATGTTCATACCCTCGGGTAGGAACATAAATGCCTCTCTATGACCTTTGTCCAACAGAAATGTGATGGCAAAGTCATAGAATTTCTCGTCCGCTACAACGTCGGGGTATCCACTTAACCGCTCTAATGCCTGAGTAATAGTGTAAGGGTTGCTCTTTGGATGCTCCTGAATGCATCGACTGATGGTCTTTGAAGATTCTGCCAGATCTTCTAAGACGGAGCTGGTGGCACTTCTCTTTCCTTTCTTCCTCTTCCTCGCCGATGTGACCTCGGGGGGAGGTGGTGCAACATTATCCTCCTGAATGTCATTCTCCCCACCGGACAACTCTCTCTCGTCGGTAGACTCAGGTGGATTACTCCTTAAGCCAGGAATGGTAGCATGACGTCCACATGCAATAACTGAATCGAACATCCTCCTCAATCGTTCCTCTAACTCAGGGGGATGCCCGCATATCTGAACTTTTTTGCCGCTGGGACAACCTACAATATTATAACACAAATTAGGAAGGGCAAATAATTGAACATAAAATTAAATCATAATTTTTAAATAAATGAATACCTTCAATCTCTCAGTCCACCACTCGTCCGAAGCATCTATAGTCTTTGTAGTCGGATTCCAACCCAAACCAGTGGACTCACGTTTTAGCTCCAAATTTTCCACTCCTTCTTCAAATGATCCCATTTGTTCTTCATTTGAACTTTATCGTACTTTTTCCAGTTTGATGTTGAAATTTTGTAGTCACATTTAACCAGCCCTCTTTACTAAAATGGGTTGTGGGTCGGTTACCAAGCTCACACATACACATACATAACACACATACACACACATACATATATACAGCCACAACAAATACACCACACACACACATATAAACAGCCACACACACATACACACACACACATAAACATACACACACACACACACACACACACACACACATATAAACAGCCACACACACATACACATATATATATACAGCCACACACACACACATATGTTCACAACCAAACACACCTACAAATATATACAGCCACACACACACACATATATATATACAGCCACACACACACACTCATACACACACACTCATACATATAAACACACACTCATAAACATATAAACACACACTCACACACACACACACACATAAACACACACACACATACATATAAACATATAAACATATATACACATACACAAACACACACACATACAAACACCTCCATCTCCACACACACACATACACACACACATAAACATATACACACACACACACACATATAAACAGCCACACACATACACATAATACAGCCACACACACACATATATATATACAGCCACACACACACACTCATACATATAAACACACACTCATAAACATATACACATACACACACTCACACACACACTCATACATATAAACACACACTCATAAACATATACACATACACACACACTCATACATATAAACACACACTCATAAACATATAAACACACACGCACACTCACACACACACACATACACACATAAACACACACACATACAAATAAACATATAAACATATATACACATACACAAACACACACACATACATATATACAGCCACACACACACACTCATACACACACACTCATACATATAAACACACACTCATAAACATATAAACACACACACACACACACACACTCACACACACACACTCACACACACACACATACACACATAAACACATAAACACACACACACACACATAAACACACACACACATCCACACATAAACACACACACATACAAATAAACATATAAACATATATACACATACACAAACACATACACAAACACACACACATACATATATACAGCCACACACACACACTCATACACACACACTCATACATATAAACACACACTCACAAACATATAAACACACACACACTCACACACTCATAAACATATAAATACACACACACACTCACACACACACATACATATAAACACACACAAACATAAACACACACTCATACATATATATATATATAACACAAACACAAAACACACACATATAAACACACACACACACATAAACACACACTCATACATATATATATATAACACAAACACAAAACACACACATATAAAATACAACACACACACATAACATACACACACATATATAATACACACACACACATAACACACACACATAACATACAACACACACACATATAACACACACACAAACACATATAATACACACACATATAACACACACAAACACATATAATACACACACATATAACACACACACACACACATATATAACACAAACACAAAAATTAACAAAAAAAAAACAATTAACAAACACATTCATCTCACCACACACACTAATAACACACACATTCACCACCATCATCACACCACACACACAAACACATTCATCTAAAAAAAAATTAACAAAAAATAATGATTTCTACCTAAAATCCGGCGGAGGAGGAGGAGGAAGAAGCTGGATAGGTTGATTCCGGAGGAGGAGGAAACTGGAATGTCTATTCCGGCGGCGTCGAGAGATCCAGACGAGGAGCGGCGGCGTGAAGAGCGGCGGCGTGAGGAGCGGCGTGAGGAGTAGGTCCAGGTGACGACGAACGGCGGCGTGAGGAGCGGCGGCGGCGACAAAGACCGGCGAAGGAGATCGGGGGAGAGTCGTCAGGAGCGGGCGAAGGAGATCGGGGGAGAGAAACCCTAGAAGTGCGGTGAGGTGCGGCTGGACTGGCGATAAAAGGCGCAGCTGGGGTTAACAAAGAAACGGAGGTTTTTAATAACCTCCGTTTCAGTCCATAAGCCGCGCCAAACAATGCTTTTGCCTAAACCTCCGTTCCGTTCCAACCGCACCGGAGCAAATAAGCCGCGCCAAACGCACCTTAAATGTGATTCATGATCTTTTACAGTTACACAGATCAAGAGCAAAAACTCAAATATATTTTATTGATATCTCATAACTTTATAAGTACATAATCATATATAACATTTTTCTTATACTTGACATAATTCATAATACATACTAGATTACTAGTCTTCTTCACTGTTCTTTGGCGCCCATGTTTTCACCGGTACCTAAAAATATTTAGTAGGCCGGTGAGCATCTTCGCCTACCCTAAAGGAATAATACAATATATCTTTAACTACTATATAGAAGAAGTTGTCTTTGGTGCAACATTCAAAACTGCCAAATATATCCTCATTCTTTTACTCCAATGACTTGACATATATTATAAAAAAATGAAAATTCATAAAATATAAGGACTATTTGTGTAATTACATCATATTCCTATAATAAAAATAATGATGGAAATTCATAAAATCCAAAAGTTTTTAGTTGATCTCCTAGACCTACTATGTAGGTTACATTAGGCCTACAAAAACTATTTTCGAAATGTAATTGCTTACTTTAAAATGATTTTTTGTTAAAATCCTAATATTTTTGAAAAAAATAATTATTAAATATTGATGTATATTTTTACGGTCATTTTGAGTACTCATATGTATATGTTGCGGGCGAAGCCCGCCGTCGTCGGCTGGGTACTGTCGAATGCGGGCGTAACCCGCTAAGCGTTAGCGAGCACGGGCGAAGCCCGTGCGGAGCTGCTCGTATGTGTATATGCAAGACACAATTTCCAGATAAGATATGCAATGAAAGCAATAAACAATAATCTAGATTGACACGTCAACATATGTTTTATTTTTTTGTCAAAATACAATTTCTTTCCTTTTATAAAAAACAACTAATTTATTAGTTAGCACTTACAGTACACTGATGGGCCGAACCGGAGGGCTCGCTGTCTTTACAGGCCAGATTGGACCAACCGTCCTGCAGAGAGCGATTCCGCCAGATAGGAGCGTCACTCCCACAAGGCCACAATGTCTTATAGGATAGGGCCAAACGCCTTCAGATTGCGGGTGGCTAAACCCACTAGATTGACGTGCTACTCCCGAGATGCCCCCCCTCAAAACATAGGGAACTTGTGTAAAAGAGCAAATACTGGGCTAACATAATAATACACAATATCACACATTAATATTTTACTATTTTTCATAATATCATGCACGTCTTATCATCACATCTCAAATTATCATCATTTATTTTATCAAAAACCGATCGGATAGTCACGGATCAGTATGGTCTCAAAAGACCCCTCGTATGACTGCTGTAATAATATTATTATCGACCAAATTACGATAATTCTATATGCGTGATATCCTGTAGTTTTATTAATATTTTTGCACGATAATTTTTAAATATGCTCATGCTATCAATATGCATGCGTTGTAAAACTCGGGGCCTCATTATCGCTTGAACACAAGCGACTCTACCCTAAAATTTTGCAATAATTTCGACTTTATTTTACATAACAATTACTATTAGAGGCGTCACAAAATAAAAGCTAGCGCAAGACATAAATACTGCATTATTTTCCACCTACCTCGATTTTGGCGCTTGAATTATTGTAAGGCAGTATATCTGCGCTTGAATTATTGTCGGGCAGTATATCAGTGCTTTTTAAGAATTCGGGCTTTGACATCAATAAAACAACACTTGGGTAGCACTTCAGTACTAACTCAAGCTAAAATCTCCCTCTAGAACCTTCCTCGGAGCTTTCCCGAATTTTTTGCAGTGTTTCGACACTTTCTCTCTCCTCTATTCCTCACTCTTTCTTGATTTCAGAGAAATTGAAAAAGAGTTGAAGTGATTCGAACATTTCATTGGATCTGTATTTATTATTCCTTTCCAACGGCCCCAAAATTTCCTTAATCGGAGTTTGCATGAAAAAGTGCAATTTTCGGTATAAAATGGTGCGAATATCGAGAAACAGAGTCCGCAGTACAACTCAGAACATCGAAATAACTATAAATCGATATAGAGTGCCACGTGGCGAGCTGCATGGCGACCACACGGCGCTGCATGCCAGTAGGGATACATTGAAGAACAATGTGGCTCAGGGATGTTGGGGACTGAAAAGTTACACAGTGAGGGTCCGGAAAGCTCTCCCTGGGGCCCACTAGGGATTCTGGAGACAAGGGATGGCAAAAATGGGGAATGATTCAGCTGGAATGCAATTCCAGAAACTGGAATCGAAGCTGCCCCTCTCTGGTCCAATTCCGACAACAAAAAAGGGGTGTATCAGTGCTTTGGAAGTTGGGGAAGTATGGGAAGCGGGCGCCAACAATTTTGGATGAGGTGGGCGTTTGGTTGGGTGGTGAGAGGTGGCTCCACGTGAGGTATAATGTGGCTAATTGAGGGAGTGGGGGAAATGGGAGGTGAGGAGTAATTTTAGGATAATGACATATATTTTAGGATAGTGTGGAGTTATGAGGGTAGTAGGGATAGTGAGAGGTAGTTATGTCGGTTATGTTGGGTGAGGGGTGATGGTTGGCCGGAGGTGATTGCTGGAGGTGGTGGTGGTGGCCGGAGGTGATTTTCGGTGATCGCCGGAGAACTGAAATCGACGGGGTTTTAAGGGGTGGTGGTAGAGGCTTGCTGGAGGTGGCTGGAGGAGATGTCTGGTGATCGTTGGAAACTGAAAATGGAGGGGGATTGAGAGGGGATGTTGTGGTCGGTTTGGAGGGGGTATGATTGAGGGCTGCCGACTGATGCAAGTGGGAGGGGGATGCCTGCTGGATGGAGATGTAGGTGGAGGTGGGCCGGCCAATGGAAAAAAGGGAAAAGAAAATGATAACTACCCAGCTTCGGCGCTTGGATTCCGACTTCGACACCAGGTGATCGAAAGGAGTAGTTTCTTCTTCACTCAATCTTTCAATGCCTTCTAAATGAGTCATCTATACCTATTTATAGACTAAAGGTCCACCATGGACGGTCATGATTCTCCGATCATGATGACCCTCAAATACATAAATAAAAATCAGAAAAATACAAAAAATAATTAAAATTCATGGATCGTCGATCCACAAAATGGATGGCTCCGATCGTCATGTAGGCCTATGTGTGTTGTGATCTCCATCAGGGGGCAAGGGTGGTTTAGGATTTGCGGCTTGGCGGTCATAAGGGTGGTCGATTGGAGATGTGCGTCTGAATTGTTGCATGATGGTGGTCAGTTGAAGATTTGCATATGAATGGTTGCATGAGGCGGTTAATTGGATGTTCAGGACTGGACGACAGGAGTTGAAAGGCTGTAATGGCAGTGAACCTAGATTTTGACATTTACGAAACATTGGTAGCGGGCTCGACTTCACGCCAAAGATACATCTCTCGGCTTCGACATTGAGAAGAGACAAATGACGGTTTTCTATTTCTCAAACCTCTGATCCCTTAAAATCTTGCACGATTACTGAACAACGAACAGCGAAAAATATAAAATACAGCTCAAAAGATAAAGAAAAAAAATACCGAAAAGTAGGAAAAATACATTGACCGCATCCATGAGCTCTCAACGTCCAAATGACGATCCATAACTATCTATAATAAGAACCAACACTTAATGGCCCATCACACTTCTTCATAAATCCCTTTTCTCGCTGCTCTACGGACTGTCACCTCACCTTTTGTTCTTTGAGCATCTCCTCTTATCTAACCATATGGTATGCAAAAATGTTCATATGCTATTTAAAATGGAATAACTGAAAAAAATTAACAAATTATCACTAGTCATATCTTCTCTTGTCATACCTTCTTATTGCTATTGGTTCTCCTTTTTCATGCATATGAAGGTGTTTTTATTTGTCTCTAGTTAAGAAAAATGCCTTGATTCTGCCAGCACAATTGTCATTTTTCTAACATGCCCATTGTTTAACTTTTCAGAAAATTCTCAGTTGCCAAATGCACGGTTTCAGGCTGCTTCTGCAATTAGAGATGCAGCAATAAGGGAATGGGGAATTCTTACAGATGAGAACAAAAGAAGCCTAATACTGTAGGGGCTGCCTTTTAACATGAACTAGTGCTCAATTGTTTTTTAGGATCAGCAATCTGAATCCTTCTATTTTGTAGATATTGCCTTCAATATGCAACTGACCATGCTAATGTGACTGATGCATACGTCCAAGTGAAAGTTACTTCGGTTGCTGCTCAGCTACTGAAACGAGGCTGGTATTTCACTTTCATTTTTAGTGGTATTTATTTCATATTATATTCTTTCTCCAATTTTGAGGTCATGAGTTCTAGTCCTGGAAGCAGCCTCTTGCAAAAATGCAGGGTAAGGTTTGCCTACATTTCACCCTTGTGGTGGGACCCTGATGCTTCGTACACCGGGCTGCCTTATTTATATTCTCTCTCCAATTATACAGTTTTTAATTATTTAACAACTGATAACTTGTTTTGATCTATAACTTTTGACTGTTTTGTCACCTGCAGTATTTGGATATCCGTCCTATATTAGTCTCAAGCAGTCTAAAGGAAAAAAGCTCAAACACATCCACTACATTATAATACGTTTTTCAGAATGAAAACAGTGAAATAGTTCTCTAAATCAGTGCAAAGTTTCTTCTAACAACACATTATACATGCTATCTTCATTAAAACTCCATATCCAGTAGTCCAACCATCCCTATTCATTAATACACAACAAATAGTGACAAACAGTCCTAAAACAACAATTCGAAAACCTGGAAAACCACTAGACTCCATAAGATATGCCCAAAGTGAAAAAAAAATTACCCACCCATAATATCTAAGTATATTCCTTCATCAAGACATGAAAATACCACCCAATAAGTCCCAAAAATTGTATTCTAAAAATCTGTACAGTAATTCCGCTCAAAAAATGGGGTGAAATTAGATTGGGGATGGAGGGATACAAATTGGCCACCGGTGGAGATAAGACCACAATTGCCACGCCAAGGATAATAAGAGCACTCGCCACGTCAGGGTGGGTACCAAGCGATGAGAGGGAGAGTGAAGGAGAATTTCTCCTTCAGGCATTAAGCCGTCAACTCTAATCACACAATCATCAAATGTCTGCCTCCAACCTGTCGGCCTCTTTTTCCGAGGCCAACATTGCAATATTATGAAATCTGCCCTCACAAGATTTTCAATCTAAAGTTTAAATTAAAATACTACAAGATAAACCCTTGGATGGTTTTAAATTAAAAAAAATCAAATTTAAACTTCATTATGGTGGGATAAAGGCTTGACTGTTGTTGTTATTGTAAACTTCATTAGAAGTACTTCAAAATCTTTAAAAAGTGAAATGAAGGCATTAGACTAGTAATACATCGCTGAATCCGCGCCAAGGGCGCTTGATGCTGGTCTCCTTACACAGTCACACTTAACCTCCATGATGAATTGATGCATCTTGAAATGCATCAATTCCTTCTTCTTGTGAAAGATTTACCCTCAAATTCAATTGGTCTTCAAACCACAATAGAACTGTACGTCTGTGCACATAAAACTTTAAACTCTAAACCCAATGAACGCCTGCTCCCAAATTCCACCCAATTGTCTCGACTATAAAACAAATAGTTTTTTTACTCTCTTATCTCTCTCTCACATTCGCATACTGACGTCACTGCAATCCGACCAGAGACCACAATCCTCTTCTTCGGTGCTAGCCTTCTAGTTCTAGACTCCAACACTCGACTCTGATGGCTCTTACTATCGCAGTTGCAGCCACATGCCCTAGCCGGCCAACTCCAGACGGCTGGTCCCCGGTTACCAGATTTTGCTCGTCTCTGCATCGCTGATTCGCTGATCTCTGTCTCGACTCTCGTCTTTCAGCCTTGAGCTCTCGGATCTCCCTCTCAGTCTCGACCTTTTCTCCCTTTGTCAATTGCTGATCCAGTCACTCTCTTACCATTGCAGCTTGCACTTGCCTCTGCTACTCACGTCGATCTAGTCTGACACTCCTACTAATCCAGTCTGGAGGTCACTTATACAATTATATGTTAATTGTTAGGTATGGTTTTTCAGGTCATACGTAAGAGTCACAATATTATTTGTAGTGATAGTGATGAGTTGCCGGGTATGGTTATTGACTTTGTATGGTTGATATTACTTGTTGATGCAAGAAAATCAACAAGGAATGTTCGTGATACGACCCCTCGACTGAGGCCTAGTTCGGCCGGGGAGGAGAGGGAAGTTCCGTAGAGGGTTGGAGTTGCGCTTGCGAGATCCAATGGTGCCGGGGAGGAGTCCACGGGGAAGGAGGAGGCCGGAGGTGGCGGCGGTTCGAGATCGGGGACGGGATCGCGTCGGGCGTCGCGATGCGGAAGCGGGCGGCGGCTCGGGCTCGTTAGGTTACGGGGGAATTAGTTTTAGAGAGAAAGAGAGAGAGAGAGAGAGAGAGAGAGAGAGAGAGAGAAGTAGAGAGAGAAGGAGAGTTTGGAAATAATTCTTGCATCCTTTCATCAAGGGACTCAACCAAATATTGGGTTGAGCCCAAACCAAACCAAAAGATACATGGTCTATTTTCTAAAACATAAAAAACATAACATAAAATAAAGATACAATGCCACATAATAAAAACGACTAATTGGATCGTGCCGGGGCGCGACACTTGTATGTTAACCCCCAACGTGGGTCCGTAACATCTCCGCCGGCGTCCTCACCAAGCTTGTCCTCAAGCTTGTCCTGCAGCTGTGGTGGTATGTCGACCAAGGGCTCCGGGGGGGGGGGGGGGGCACACCCACGAACAGTTTCGACTGGGATACGTGGAAGACATCATGGATCTTGGCCTCGACTGGCAGGTGGAGACGGTATGCCACCTCTCCAATGCGCTCTGCAACCATGAATGGCCCGTAGAACTTGGGCCCCATCTTGTTGTAGGCTCTTTACGCGATGTTCGTCTGCCGGTATGGGCGGCGTTTCAGCCACACCCAATCTCCTGAGGCAAAGAACAGCTCACGGTTCCCCCTGCTGTAGGCCGTCTCCATACAGGCCTGAGCCTGAAGTAGCCTCTCCCGGGCCATCGCTAGGACCTGGTCACGCGTGGACAGCTCGGTGTCGATCGCCTGGGAACGAGCATAGGCACTGGTGTAAGGAGGCGCGACGGTTCGCGGCCATAGATCAGACGGAACAACGTAGTCTGCAAGGTGGAATGGTAGGACGCGTTGTAACAATACTCCACCCAAGGGAGCCATCGTACCCAATCCTTGGGGCGGTCCCCCGTGATACAACGCAAATACATCTCCATGGTTCGGTTGACCACCTTCGTCTGGCCATCCGACTGCGGGTGGTAGGCGGACGTTATCTCCAACTTGGTACCGCACAATGCAAACAACTTCTGCCAAAATAGGGACGTAAACACCTTGTCCCTGTCAGACACTATGCTCTCCGGGATGCCGTGCAGACGGAACACCTGGTCGAAAAAGATGCTGACGACCATATCCCCCTCCACGAGGCGACTCATCGCCATGAAGTGAGCGCCCTTGGACAGGCGATCGACCACCACAAAAACAACTGATCGCTCCCTTGATTTGGGTAGTCCATCAATAAAATCCATCGATATGTCGGCCCGTATCTGTGTCAGAACGGGAAAGGGCTGGAGTAAACCGGCGGGTGAGAGGTTGTCGGTCTTGCTGCGCTTACAGACGGGGCAGAGGGCGATGAAGTCTTGTACCCCCCTTTTGAGTCCCTTCCAAAAGAACTCGGCTCGAACCCGCTGAAGGGTCTTATGAACCCCTTCATGTGTGGTGCCATGTAAACCTGTCAGAATGTCCGATATCAAGGGCGAGGTGGCCGAAAGGTAGAGGCGGCCCTTGTACCAGATGAGGCCGTCCCGAACTGTCCAGGGTGAGGGTAAACTCCCCTCCTCAATACGGTGATGTAACTCGCAGAGAGCCGGTGTGTCTTGGATCTCTTGCTGAAGGTGGTGGTGGATGGTCGATGTCGGACAAGAAATGACTAACAAGGACCCCTCCTGATGGTCGTGGTGGGAAAGTGCGTCTGCGGAGCGGTTCAAGGTGCCCGCCTTGTACTCCACACGGAAATCAAATCCCAATAGCTTGCTGATCCAACGCTGTTGCGGTGTAGTGATGAGGCGTTGCTCCAAGAGGTACTTGAGGCTGAAATGGTCGGTGCGAATAGTGAATGGCCGCCCCCATAAGTACGACGCCAGTGTTGGACGGCCTTGGCCAATCCGATAAGCTCCTGCTCATAAGCCTGCAACTTCTGATGATGCACGACAGTGCGCTGGCTGAAATAAGCCACCGGGTGGCCCTCTTGTTGGAGCACCGCAGCGTATCCTTGGCCGGAGGTGTCACACTCTATCTGGAACTCCTGGTCGATGTCTGGCAAACGCAGCACCGGGGATGACACCAGTGCCTGCTGGAGAGCGTGAAAGGCCCCCGTCGTGCTGTCTTCCCACACAAAAGACTGCTTCCTCAGGAGGGCAAATAGTGGTGCGACAATGATGCTGTATCCCTGAATGAAGCGTCTGTAATAGCTCGCCAGTCCGAGGAAACCCTGCAGTTCCCGCAAGGTCTTGGGGGTAGGCCACTCCATCACGCCCTGGATCTTGAGAGGGTCTGCCGACACCCCTGTGCTATCCACCACATGTCCCAAGTAGGACACTCGTTCCGTGCCAAAAGAATACTTGACGCGCTTCAAGAAGAGCCTGTGCTGCCTGACTAATTGGAGAACGGCTCGGAGGTGGCCAAGTTGGGCCTCCCAAGTCACGCTGTATACCAAAATGTCGTCAAAGAAAACAAGTACGCAACGACGCAAAAGGCCATGAAATTCCTCATTCATCAATGCCTGGAAGATGGAGGGGGTGTTGGTGAGCCCGAACAACATCACCAAAAACTCGAAGTGGCCGTGGTGGGTGCGGAACGCCGTCTTTTCCACATCCTCAGGAGCCATGCGCACCTGATGGTACCCGAAACACAAATCCAGCTTGGAGAAAAAGTGGGAGCCATGTAGCTCATCCAGGAGCTCCTCCACGACCGGGATGGGGAACTTGTCCTTGACTGTCCGCGCATTCATCTCGTGGTAATCGACACAGAAGCGCCATGTGTCATCCTTCTTGTTGACCAACAAGACCGGCGAGGAGAAAGGAGATACACTGTGGCAGATGATGCCCTGCTGTAGCATGGTGTCGCACTGACGCTCGATCTCATCCTTCTGCCTGAATGGGTAGCGGTAGGGGCGAACCACAACTGAGGCCGTTCCAGGAAGGAGACAAATACGGTGATCCCGCCGCCGAACGGGAGGAGGCCTGTCGGGGCTGCCGTCATGTCGCTGTACTCCTGTAGAAGAGCCTCAAGATCAGAGGATTCTGTATGGTCCCCGCAGGCGAGGAAAACCTGTCGGGAGGTAGTAGTCATGCGGCCCTGTCACACCATCTGCTGAGGATGTCACCCCCAGGTCATCGTCAGTGCGTCGAAATCCCATAGAAGAGGTCCAAAATGCGGAGCCAGCAGACTCCCAACACTGCCTCAAAGCCTCGCAAGGCTATCACGTAGAAGTCGACGTGAGACTGGTAGCCCTCAACGTTAATCGACACCGCTCTGCAGACGCCCGTGCAAAGCATGGCCATGCCATTGGCAACAGAAACTCGGAGGCTCGGACGGGTAGTAACCGGTAAATGAAGCTGCTGTGCTGTAATGTCGCTGAGGAAACTGCGTGTACTGCCCGAGTCCATAAGAGCGACTAGCGGATGGCCTGCCACCGAAATCTGTAGCTGAATCGTGTCCCCAGTCTGGGATCCAGTCATAGCGTGGATGGAAATCTCAGGTTCTCCCGTGTCCTCATCACCTGGGTCCTCATCAGAGGGATCCTCCACCTCTAACCAAAACAGGCGCTTGCACCGATGTCCACGGGTGAAAGTCTCATCACAGTTGAAACAAAGGCCCTTGGCCTGGCGATCCGCCATCTCCTGAGCAGAGAGCCGCCAAATTGTAGACTGTCTGTCGCCTTCCTTGCCCCTGCCCGCTCCCGGGCTAAACATAACCGGCGTCGGGCCAAAACTCCTGGAGGGTCCCTCGCCAGATCGACGACACAAGGACTGCCGGTTGATCAACAGGTGCCGCTCAAAGATGCGGGATAAACACATAACGGTGGAGAGGTCCACCGGGGACTGCAACTGAACGTCCATCCGCAAGCGCTCATGGAGGCCCAGCCAGGAAGACTGGAACCTGCTGTGACGTAAGGACGGTAGGTGCGCTAGCGAGAATCACCTGAAACTGCTCGATATACTGCTCAATGGATCCAGTCTGTCGGAGAGAGATAAGGTCACCCACGGGGTTACGGAGAAGTGGGGGTCCAAAATGCAAGGTGCACTGAGTCTTGAAATCCTCCCAAACCAACTGGGGTTGCTCCCGACAGAGCTGTGAGAACCACATCCGTGCCGACCCGAGAAGATGAAACGACACAATCCCAATCCAGTCCTCATCCGGAGTGTGTTGGGTTTCAAAGAACTGCTTGCAACGAGTGAGCCACGTGAGTTGATCCTTCCGACCATCAAATAGAGGGAAGTCCAGCTTCACAAAGCGAGGAAACCCGCCTCCTTCGTTTCTCGGTGCCGAGGATTCGTGTACCGTTTGGGAGGAGCCCGAAGCGGCGCGCGGGGCCGGCGGGGACGCATCCGGCCTAAGGGCTTCGATGAGGGCCCTATTGTTGGCCACCATCATTTGCTGAAAGAATTCCACGATCTGGGCCAAATGAGCCCTCCCGGGTTGCCTTCGTCCATGGGAGCAGGCCAAAAGTGAGGGTTTAGGGCCGGAGGGGTGGGCAAAATGCCCGTGCTGTCCGAGAGGAGTGGGGAACCGGAGGAGGAAGCCCCCAACAGGATCGGCGAGGGAGGACAACGGCTATGGTGGCCGGATCCGGGCTGCGGAAACGCCGAACGGGGCTGTTTGTGTGTGTGTTGGGGGGCGGGCTGCCGGAGCGAGGACAACGGTTACGGGCGGAGGTGAAGGCGGAGGAGGCGCCGAGGAAGAGGAAGGCTCTGATACCAAATTGATTCGACCCCTCGACTGAGACCTAGTTCGGCCGGGGAGGAGAGGGAAGTTCCGTAGAGGGTTGGAGTTGCGCTTGCGAGATCCAATGACGCCGGGGAGAAGTCCACAAGGAAGGAGGAGGCCGGAGGAAACAGCGATTCGAGATCGGGGACGGGATCGCGCCGGGCGTCGCGATGCAGGAGCGGGCCGTGGCTCGGGCTCGTTAGGTTACGGGGGAATTAGTTTTAGAGAGAAAGAGAGTTTGGAAATAATTCTTGCATCTTTTCATCAAGGGACTTTGAACCAAATATAGGGTTGAGCCCAAACCAAACCAAAAGATATATGGTCTATTTTCCAAAACATAAAAAACATAACATAAAATAAAGATACAATGCCACACAATAAAAACGACTAATTGGATCGTGCCGGGTCGCGGCGCTTGTATGTTAACCCCCAACGTGGGTCCGTAACAGTTCGATATTACAATATGCTTGTCTTTTGATAGCGAGTTAGTGATGAGTCACAAACTCACAGTTATTATCTCTAATATGATAATTAATGTGGCTTATCCATTTTTTATATGCAGAACTCATATAATAATATATACGCATATATGATTTTAGATTTTTTGGGTCGGTTCACATATTGACATTCCCTTAATATTTGAGGTATCTATTTTGGTAATCTCTGAGATTAAGCCGGATATCTACATGCTTTTCATACAACCCTACAATTTCATTGCCAAACCAAAATCACATTGCAAAAAATAAATTACAAACCTCATCGGGTTCAAACCTCATGGAGTTCAATCTGCACCACACAATTTCGATACAATGTGGTTTTGCTCGGTCCAAAATTGAACCCTTGCGGTGCTGTTGTAGTTTCGGCCTGAAGCACACAAGATTTCACCACATGCATGCCTACCTTCTGATCATCTGCTACCACTGCTCACAGAGTTGAATGGTTAGTCATTAACAATAAGATATTCTTGTAGCAATCTCTATCACTTCATTGTGCAACTGATTGACAATAAGTATAACAAGGACCCAGACTTCTGAGTGCTACCGTCACATAGTATCTGTCCAATATCCCAAAAATTCTAACCAACCTTCCACTTGACTATTAGATGAAAGTCATAAAGAGTAACTGAATACCGGGGGTCAAACTGCCCACAATCTTGATGAAATATACTGAGCATCTTTTATGTACCCTAATTGCTATAATAAATAAATATGCCTATGTACGGAGGTACATTCGCGAACCACACTACTATCACCTGCAACACTGTAATTGCCATCATAAATAAAAATATCAATACGCATGGAAGTACATTCGCTAACCACACTACTATCACCTGCAACACTGTCCAAACAATATGAAGTCACCCCAATTTCAGCTGGATAATCATGCAGGGCAAATCTATCAAGCTCTGATCCTTTGCAGGACACATGTCATGGCTTGGAAATACCAAAACAATCTCTGCATCTATCACACTATCATGAAAATTGACTGGTAATTTTTTCGACAACAAAAAGCCCAATGAAGGTACTCTTGGTTTCCGCAAGAGGATGCCAACAAAATTTAGTATTCTCTTGAATTCCAACATGCTACAATCCTTTTTTCTGCAATTGAGTCAGAGTAACTTTGACGAGGTTTTTGCTGCCGTGGGAAAAATTAGAGCAATTGTTTTTCATGCATAGGGGACATTGTATACTCACCGACCACCGCTACATCTATTATATTATTTAAATGAAAGAACTTCCATATTAACATCAAATCTACATTTACCTGTGACAATTTTTTTATCTTTATTTTGTTTTTATAACTGCTACGATTCACTGTAAATAAAAAAAAGAAGGCTTCGCTCGGAAACAGAGGGAGTGTGAGGGAGATGCTATTAATGATGGTGATACTGATAGATTGATTTTAATTTAATTGTATAACTAAAAAGAGAATGTGATGATTAAAATTTTTTTGAGAGCCCCGCAAAAGCTTTCCGGGTGCGGGTAGAATTTGGCGTGCGTGTTCGAGGCGTCTCGCGAGTACTCCTACTTCGAGGAACTAACCTTTATCCTACTTCGATGAATAGAAGTAACGGTCTTTCCTTCTTTCGAAATATCGACGATCACGCCGCGGCGGCGGGGGCGCCGAATTCAATTAATTTTTTTATAGAAATGGAGAGTTTTTGCGAGTCTTTGTATCGTTATTATCCAAACTAATCATTCGAAAAGGCAAGTATACCTTATTGCGTATAGTATAAGATAAATTTTTAGAAAATTATCAAGGTCGTATTTTTCTTGGGTCTCGTCGAGTACTGCTACTTCGAGAATACGGCTATTGTTTTATCGGATAAAAACGTGATTTAAAGAAATTTAAATTACATAATTGAAAGACAGAAATTGAAATTACAGAAAATGAAAAACAGAAGTGCAATCTCTACCCGAATAGGTAGAGGGGAAATAAATGCGTGAGCGAGTTCTACCCAAACCGGTAGATGGGAAATAAATGCATTGCAAGTTCTACCCAAACGAGTAGACGGGAAATAAATGCAGTGCAATAAAATAAAACTAAGCTATTAAAGGAAATAACGAAAACGTAAAACAACGGAAAGAAAAATAACGGAAACGGAAAACAACGAAGGCGAAAATTGCGGGAACGAAAATAACGAGAACGAAAATTGCTTCGAAACTAAAATAAACGAAAACATAATATTCGGCTCTAATCTCTACCGCGTCATGGAAGAAAAAGAACGAAAATTACTGCGACGAATACTTTCGTATCAAAGCGAAAATAGAGATAACCAAAATTCGAATTAAAGCGAAAATAAACGGAAACGTAATATTCGGCTCCATCGATTCCGTGACAAGGAAGAAAAAGAGCGAAAGTTACGAAGACGAATAAATTTGAATTAAAACGAAAATCAAAATTACGGCGGTAAATAAGCTTAGCTAAAGAAAGGAAAAATGCAGGAATTGAAGTGCGGATAATAAAACTAAGTTATGAATGGAAATGACAAGACATAAATGAAACTAAATTATGAATTTAAATACAATACAGAAATGAAATTGCAGAAATGAAACTACGCTATGAATTTGAAATTGCACGAAATAAAAAACTAAACTGATTTTATTGCCATAATAAAGGAGTTTACAAGAAATAAAAAGACAAGAAATGAAAATTACAAGAAATAAAAACATTACAACAATTAAAAAGAAAATACAAAAAGAAATAAAAATACAAAAAACTAAGGTGGAAAAAGATGGTGGAAGATCACCTGAAAATGAGCAATCCAAGAGGGGTGATTGAAGAGGGGGGGGGGGCAACCTCTATTTATAGAGAAAATTTGGGCTGCATTTAGCAAAAAAAGGTGTTGAAGAAGGTGCTAGAAGAGCAGCTGGCGGTTTGACTAGAGAAGCTAATTTTGACTTGAGAGCTGTGGGGTGCGGATAGCAGAGCAGCTGGCGGGTTGGGGTGCGGATAGCTCGATTTAATCCAGCAAAATTGGAGCAGGCCTGGATTCGAACCCACCACCTCAAGGGAAGCTAGCCAGACCAAGTCCACTGGAGCAAGCGTGCTTCTCTGTTGAATACAGAAACATATCTTTATTATATAAACCAATATGCATATTTGGAAGCACACCAAGAATCTCATTTGGACCGTCCGATCAAGCATCTCCAAATACTGGCTGTCCGATTCAAGGTGGGAGGACTGCTAATAGCCGATTCCTCCAAAAACATCTTCTGCCAAAAGCAGAAATCCCGATACTTTCAGCCGCGCCTCACGGATTCACCACGCCGCCGCCGCCGGAGCCGCCGGATGCCTGACCGGACACCACCTGGAGGTTCGCCGGCCCCCTACGAACTCGCCGCCGGTTGTCCGGCGGCGAACGGGCAGGGCCACCGCCGGCGGCGGCCCTGCCCGTAAGCCCCAGTTTTAGGGCTCACGGGCTGGGCCACCGCCGGCGGTGTCCCTGCCCGCTCGCCGCCGGAAAACCGGCGTCGAGTTCGTCGGAGGCCGGCGAAGCTCCAGGTGGGGTCCGGTTCGGCAACAGGCGGCTCCGGCGGCGGCGGCGTGGTGAAGACCTGAAGGCTCGGGCGGAAGCGGAAGCGGAAGGAGGAGTGTTCACGGGAATGTTTTTTATTTCGTTATTTTATTTCATAATTTAATAAGTAATTAAATAATTTAATAAATAAAATTTTAAATTCTTAAATTTTAAATAACTGTTTGGGGCGGGGCGGGCGAAGCCCACCGAGGGGGCGAGCGAAGCCCGCCTGAATACGACCGAAGGCCGCAGCGCCGCATCGAGAACGGGCGAACCCCGCTTGAATGTCAAGCGGGCGAAGCCCGCTTTGTTACGGGTGAACCCCGCTTGAATGTCAAGCGGGCGAAGCCCACTTGGTTACGGGTGAAGCCCGCGGCGACGCATCTTATTTCGTTTTTTATTTTATAATTAATAAGTAATTAAATAATTTAATTAATAAAAATTTTAATTCTTAAATTTTAAATAACTGCTGGGGCGGGGCGGGCGAAGCCCGCCTTAATGCGGCCGAAGGCCGCAGCGCTGCATCGAGAACGGGCGAACCCCGCTTGAATGTCAAGCGGGCGAAGCCCGCTTGGTTACGGGCGAAGCCCGCTTGGTTACGGGCGAAGCCCGCAACGACGTATCGAGAACGGGCGTAGCCCGTTCGAAGATGCTAGTATATATATTATATGTTATAATATGTTAGAATAAAAGCATTATAAAGACGGGAAGGGAAAATCGACATCCCGTCCCGTCGATCGACGGGAAGGGATGTCGATCGGGACTTAGGCTCAAGGAGAAATCGACTGGAAGGGAAGCTGATCGACGAGATCGTCATCCCGTCCCGCCGATCGACGTGATGGGAGGTCGATTGACGGGAAGGTAACCGACGGAATGCTTTAAGGGCAAAAACAAGTGAAAATATCGACGGGACTGATCGAAGGGATCGACATTCCGTCCCGTCGATCGACGGGATGGGATGCCGATCGACGGGATCGAGTTAAAATATATAAAAAACAAGTTTTTAAAAAAATCTGAGTTATTATTTATTTAACTTAATTATAGCTTATATTTATATATATAGATATAATTTTTATTTTGATAAATATTTTACATATACATTTACAAATATATTTAGTATACTTTATATATATATATGTATATTTACATATATATTTACTTACTTAAATAGTTCCTTTTTACATAAAAATATATATAAATAAATATTAACTAAAACAAATCATTTATTTAATAATTTAGATGAAATATGTACAATATTTACTTAAAATTATGCTAAAAACTTTACTAAAATATGTATAATTTACTATTCTTCAAAATGCTAATTATATCTAATATTCTGAAACCTTAAATATAAGATTCTAATTTTATTTTTCTGCTTTGCTACTGATAATATAATTGTTCAATTTCATTATTAAAATTGGTTAGAGGAAATTATTAAATCATTTGAAATAATAATAATAGAAGAAAATATTAATATATTTAAACTGTTAATGTATTTGAAATTCTTGCAACATTTAATACACAACAACAACAAAACTCAAGCTTTTACCCCACCATAGTGGCCAGTGGGGTCGTTTAGAAAAAAAATTAATGTTTAGAATTATTTTAAAAAGTTTTGATAGAAGTACCTTAAATAGTATGCTGTTAGTATATATACAAAAACAAATATTTATATATATCTGTATGCATATATATTATAAATCACGCTTATTCCTTTTTTGATGACAATACTCTTCTAAATAGGGTGTGTCGTGTTAAAAGTGACGCAAGCAATTATTCAACTTAGGGCGTGGTTGGGAAGGTGTTGGCGGTTGGATATGGAGATGAAATGACGTTTCTAACGTGGCTCTCTCCTTGTGGCTGGAATTAGACAACAATATTTGTAAGGATCCGCGGTTTCTAACTGAGGTTGCCAAAATGAGCAAAAAAATAGCGTTTGTGCATTTTCAAAACCGCATCCCAGAAAAAGCGTCCAAACAAATGGGCCTTACTTTGTACTAATATCCATATGATTGTTGCCGGTGCCTGAAATTTCAGTGGTAACTTTTGATAAAAGTATCTTAAATAGTTAAATGGTAGAGGGTATTAAGCATTTGGTAGTGTAGTTGATCCAAGTTGAGATTTTGATCAAAACTATGTTTCATATAAATTATGCTACAGTTGACGATCATATGATTCATATTAATGGTACAAAAGAAGTTGAATGATCGCTCAACATATCTTTTCACTGAGATAGTATGATTCCTATTAACAGTCATATGTTTCATAATGATAGAAACTAGAAAGTAAGTTGAATGACAGCTCAACATCTCTTTTCACAAAGACAGACCTTAATGGAGATCACTGTCGAGCAAAATAGATGAAGCATGACTTAGTATTTCTCGGGGCTTTATATACAACATGACCTAAAGCAAGATAAGATACAATGACACAAGGTTGATAAAGAAATGGGGATACATTAAATTAAAATCAGAACATACAATCATGCTTATAGAGTAAACCTCAATCATGTACACACATATATACATGCACATGTATATTTAAGATTAGGTGGCAAAAACTTTAATCCAATGCATGTAGCTTGTCAAAGGAGACCATTAGAGGCACCTGTTAGGCGCTGTGAGAGTTTAGTCACTGGGCATGTTAAACGGGGGAGGGGTAGACCAATAAAGACTTAGAATGAAACTATAAGGAAAGACATGATGTACTTAGGCATTAGTGTGATTATGACTAAAGATAGGGCACAATGGCGACAAAGGATCCATATAGCCGATCATGATGTGCTAGGAAAGACATGATGTGCTAGGATCATTATCCCCCTGTTCATACCTTTTCTTTAAGTCTTCCTGTACCTTCTCCGTACATAAGAGGACATTTGGCGCAAGGCGAATGTGAGGGAGTGGTGTGATTATGTTTGAATGGAACCGTAACAGATGAATGCAAATGTAGTGTTAGGATAGATCTAAATGATGCAATGTTCATACAATTGTCTGACAAATAATAATACGAACTTGAAAGAGTATGCTTGAATCAATGAACCGCGGATACAATCCGGAGCGAGCTCCGGCCAACTCTCGGAGGCTGGTTCCTCCAAAGAGTTTCTCTCTAATGAGAGCCCAAAAGACCAATGATCGAAAGATAACCTAACTCCCCAAAACCACCACCTTATATAGGGAGGGTGGGGGCTCACATCAACCTTAATGACCTTTAAGATAAAATACTAATAATAATGATACGCCGCGTGCGCGTAACAATACACCCCGTCAGTAAAACGACCTTGATCCCAAGGTCGGCACGCCGCACGCCGATCAGTAATGATATGCACGCGGTGGGGATGTCGTCGATGTGCCCGGGGGGCCTCCTGGTAGTCTGTCTGAGAGCAGCAGGGCGTCGAAGTCGGCGGCGGTGAGCGCGGCCACGTCGTCGCCGATGAGGACGCGACACTCCTTCACTGAGCATGCATGACCAAAGTCCAGGAGAGTAGGGTTGCTTGCAGCGGAAGTACATACCCTTGCTCCGTAAGTCGTTGTACTCCTGATTGGTCAGGCGGTGTGTAGGGACAGGCCGAGTGGTGGTTGGGCCCATAATTGGTGCCGGGGTATGGGAGGTGGCAGAGGTGGAGGTTTGGGATGGGTCGAGAAGTAAGGTTTGGAGGGATGCATGGAGGAAGGTGATGGGTACGGAATGTCGCCGGATGTCGCGAGGAATTCCGCCTCCACATGGGGGGATAGGTTGATGGCTTGGTGGACTGTTAATGGCTTGAGGGTGCGGAGACGGGAGCGGAAGTGGGGTTGCAAGCCGTTCATGAAGAACCCCAAGTAATGGTCTGGGGGAAGTCCGGGAACATGAGCGACCAATTCCACGAAGGCATCAATGTACGAGTCAATGGAGCCGGTGTGACGGACCCCGCAAAATCGCTCGATCATGGGACCGGAGTAGCGGTCGTCATATCGCTGAATGAGGGCCTCGGTGAGATCTGTCCAGGTAAGGGTGGGAGAGGTCTGGCGGAGCCAGCGGACCCAATGGAGGGCAGACCCTTCCATGCCGATAAGCGCGGTGGAGACCCGTTGCGTCGGAGGGGTCTGGTGGATGTCGAAGAACTATTCGGCGCGGGCAATCCACCAAAGGGGGTCAATCCCGGTGAATGTGGGGATGTCAGGTCCACAGTACGGTGGAGTTGGTAATTCCACCACTGCGGGTGTATCGGGGATCGTAGTGCTGGGGGATCCCGTAGCAGAGGCGGCAGGAGGCCCGGAGAGCTGGCTGGGCTGTAAGTTCTGGAGCATGGTCAGAATCGATGAGAACTGCTCGGTCTGTGCCTCGAGACGCGCGTTGATGGTGGCGATGGAATGTTCGAGGGCTTCCACGCGGGATTCCATCCGGCCCTTTGGCATATGAGGACGACTGCGCCGTGCTGTAGGTTGGCAGGAGAGTGTCGGAGCCTGGGAAGGGGCTCTAGCAGCGGACGATCGCTGCAGAAGAGCAGGCGGCGGTGAAAGAAATGAAAGTAGCAGATCGGGGCGCTTGCGGCGGATCTGGGCACTGTGCGTCGGATCTGGGCTTGCGGACGAGGGCGCTTGCGGCGGTGGGGCGCGGTGGATCTGCATAGGGCGGAGCAGGCGTGCTAATACAACGGCGGATCTGGGCTTGCGTCGGATCTGAGCTTGCGGTGGTGGGGCGAGGCGGTCAGGACGCGAGAAGTCGGCGTCAGATCTGGCGAGCGGATCGGCAGCGGGCGGAGCAGGCTTGCGTCGGATCGGGCGAGCGGTCCTGGGCGAGACGTGCGAGCGTAAGGGCAGCGGGATTCGATTATCCGGCGGCTGTAGCAGCGGGCGGAACGACAGGTCGGACCAAATAATACGAACTTGAAAGAGTATGCTTGAATCAATGAACCGCAGATACAATCTGGAACGAGCTCTGACCAACTCTCGGAGGCTGGTTCCTCCAAAGAGCTCTCTAATGAGAGCCCAAAAGACCAATGATCAAAAGATAACCTAACTCTCCCAAACCACCTCCTTATATAGGGAGGGGGGGGGGGGGGGGGGGGCTCACATCAACCCTAATAACCTTTAAGATAAAATACTAATAATAATGATACGCCGCGTCGCATAACAAATAATCACAATATTTTTTGAAGTTATTAAGGGTCCGTTTGGATCACGAGTTTAGGTGCATGATGGAATTGAACAATAAGAATTAGAATTGAGTAATTCTACTGTTCAGTTATATGATGTAATTCATCACATGAATTGTGATCTAGTCAATCCGACACTGTCCAGAGAGCTTAAAGATAATGTCTTGATTACTCTCGTGGAAAACTATGATCACCGTAGAGTGCATAATTGATCTTAATCCAGGAAAAAAATATTATTTAATTGTTTGGGAGTTAGCATATATTGAGAAAATAAATTTTTTTGTTTGGCAATCCAATAGTGTCCCGAGAAATTTTTTTTATTTGGCAATCAAATAGCACATTATTTTTATTTTAAATTTATTAAAATTGTTTGCTCTCAAAATACTTTAATCAGCTTGAAAAGATTAAAAATCATTCTTCTTGTTGTTCTTTGTTCTCTTCTCTGAACTTCCAGTCAATCAAAATTGCAAAAAAATTCCACACTTACTAGTAGCGGAAGGAAGAAGAAGACATCCAAGACATCGTTGCAAGTGCATTCTTTCGGCCCTAGAGAAAAGCAAAAGGGGAAACAAAGCAGTAAGCAATACTCCGCTTCTGCGGCTCGCTGATCCGTAGATCACTAGCACCGAGTTTCACCTTCATAATACCCAACACACCTCGACCACCTTTCCGCCGAGATCCTCAAAGTTGGAAATTCCACAATCCTCGTTATTTAAATCATCCTCGAAAGGATGGATACATGACTTGGAGAAGATTTCTCCGCGACCACGACACGAAGGTTCGGAAGATGGGAAGCTTGTCGCCATGTCGTATGCTGCCGCGGTCCGAAATCGGGGAAGAAGGAGAAGTTGCGCTCTCGTTTGCTGCGGTCCGAAAATGGGTGAAATCCAACCTAGCGACACAAGAATTGGGAATTGGCTTAAAAGAAAATCGATGGTTTTGACCAATTCCTATTCCGTCTTCAATTTCCATCCGAACAACCTGAAGTGAATTATTTTATGCTCAATTCCAATTCCACTCGACCAATTCCGTCGATCCGAACGGACCCAATTAGAGTTTACAACCATTTGCGTTTGAGAATAGACGTTAGAGAAATAAGCAAGGTCTCCAGCTAAATACTAGGATAATATGTCTTTCAAGTAGAGTGAACATTGAGCAAATTTCTACAAAGTAAGTTCCAAAATCATATGTTCTTTCACTAAACAAACACCATTAAACAATATTAATGTCAAATTAGAACTTACACAAGAAATATGAGTCCAATAAAGTGATTGGTTACTGAAATCAGGGCCTGGACAACAATTTCGTCGAAATTATGCTCAAATTTATGATTCTGGCAAGGCTATAACCATTTTTTTGGAAGTTGGTGACTAGAGCTGCCACTTAAAACCGAAAACCGTAAACCGAACCGGAACTGAACTGGAACCACAAAGAACCGGACCGAACCGCTTGCGAATTATTTAGGTTTCAGTTTGAATTTTTAAACCGTAAACAACAATGGTCTGGGTGCGGTTCCTTCATTTTATTATCCGGACCGGAATTGGAACCGAAACTGCAACATAAATATCTCGAGCGGTTTTATAATTTTTAGATCCGATCCAGACCGGACCGAAGCTGAACCGAAGCGAACCGCAATCCGTTTATTATTATTATTATTTTATAATATATATATTTATTAATATTATTATTTTTTATAATATTAATAATATATATTTATTATCCATATGACTATACCTATATAAGTCGTCCTATTGCAACCGTACTCGGTGATGGACCCTGCCAACATACAAAGATGATATTTGGTGGTGGTTTTTTAATTTTGTTGATTATTATATTCTCTACTTTGTGCATGCTTATGCTTGTCATTCCTCAACTACTTCGGTAAAATGACCGTTTTTGCTGCGCATCGAGTGTTACTTGTTGTTCATCATGCTAATGACCATGTTTATGTTAATTAATTTTTTGGAACAGGTTTATTGTAATCATACAATATTCTTTTTATATTCAGTGCACCAAATCAGATATTATTGCATGCATATCTGTGTTACTTCGAGTTTAATATATTTAGACTTAAGAAAGCATGAAATTATTGCTCCATCTATTTGAATTTCAATTTCCTTTTCAAATATGCATTTTTAAAGAGATAATAATCATTGTGAATGCGTCTAATGACTCAAATTATAGAGTTATACAATGATTAAAATTGTAACACAGAATTGATTGGAACCGGACCGAACCGCATAGAACCAGACCGAACTGTTTGTGGCCGGTTTGGTTTTGGTTCTTGTTGAATCGGAACCGAAACTGTCGACACAATGGTTCCAAAAATTATGCCGGAACCGGAACCGGAACCGGTCAAACTAAATAAGATTTTGGTTCTAATTTGAGGATCCGTTACCTTAGCGGTTCGGTTCATGGTCTTAGTAGAACTTGATAATATGGAGATCATGAGGTGGAATTTGATAATTTGGAAATCTTGACAGGGGAAACAGCCAAACAGGTAGTTATGATTATAGTAGAGGGAGGCTGGCTGATCAAAGAAGGAGAGAGAAGTTAGTGCTTTGAATGGGCAGCTATGGACTGTTTTTAGCAGGGAATAAGTAGTTACAACAATAAGTGGGGGTAGAGTGGAGGTTATGGGTAGTTATGATGGTAATTGAGTGGTGGAGGAGCGGGTGATGGCTGGCTGATGCTCTGAGTGGTGGTTTCCTACAACCGGAGAGGGTGGAGCAAGGGCGGTAGTCGACCAAGAGGCAGGAGGTGGATCTAGGCTTCAACACTAGAGTTCCATGGAATCGACACCATGAAGAGATCGCAAGAACCCGAAAATCTGTCCAAATTATTCAATAATCTGAAAAGTAGCTCCTAGACTCCTAATTTTATAGACAATGATCTCACTTTGTTCGGTTACAATCCCCGATACAATAATGCATTGAATATACATAAATAAAAATGCAAAAATACAATAAAAAAATATGTCGTCGTTCTGAATGCTACTATCGGATCGGATCATCCATACGACGATCCTATCTCCACCTCCGAGTATGTAAACCTGTGTGGGTTCCGATAAGGGCCGACCTGCTCGCGATCTGTGATCCCCATCACTATTAGGTTGCTATGTTATTAAAGCGCGTCTTATGCGCGAGGCGCACCAGGCGCACGTCGCCACGCCTCAGCTAAGCAAAGGCAGGTACGGTGGCCCAGGCGCGCTCCTCAACTGAAGCGCATGACACACAGTGCCTTGCGTTCCTCACGACTCACTGCCAGCGTTTATTAACATCAGGTGTTTTTTGAATCCCATGACTTGTAGCCACTCCTCTTGCCCTTGCCTAGTGCCGACCGACGATTTCTTTCTCCTCCCGATTTTCTCGCCGAATTTCTTTCTTCGCCATGGATTCTTCTTCGCCGGAGTTCTTTCTTCACCTGAGACTCCTCTCTTGGATTCTTCTTGTCGGAGAGACGTATATTTTTCTTCCTTTGAAGATTTTCTCCATGCTAGCTTCTTCTTCGCCGGAGTTCTCTTGAATTTATTCTTCGTTGGAGCTTCCTTTTCTTGAACTATGGTACCTCCTCAATCATCATCCTTGTTTTTTATGCTAAATATTGTTAAAAAAATTCTTGATTTGCAGTTTTTTGGTTTAAAACTGCTGTGGAGGTTAATTTTTTTTGAAATTGCATCCAGAGTCCAGACATCACTTTTAGATTTCGAAATTGCTGCCCAGATACAATTGCAGCAGTTTTATACATCCGAGCAGCAATTTTAGGATCCGGGCAGCAGTTTTAAACCTTAAAACTGCTGTTCGGAAGTTAAAAACTCCTGCAATTACATTAGGACAGCGGTTGTAGATTCTGAAATTGCTGTCCAGAAGCAATTGCATCAGTTTTAGACATCCGAGCAACAGTTTTAGGGTCAGGGCAGCAGTTTTAAACCCTACAACGGCTGTTCGGTGGTAAAAAACTTCTGAAATTGCATCCGGTCAGCAGTTGTAAAATCTGAAATTGCTGTCCGGAAGCAATTACAACAGCTTTAGTCTAAAGCTGTTGTAATTGCTTCCGGACAGCAGTTTTAGGGTCCGAGCAGCAGTTAAACCCCACAACTGCTGTGTAGAGATTAAAAACTCCTAAAATTGCATTAGGACAGCAGTTTTGGACTTCAAAATTGCTGTCCGGAAGCAACTGCAACAGTTTTAGACATCCGGGCAGACATCAATTTTAAATCTTACACTGCTGTCTGTAGGTTAAAAACTCTATAAATTGTATCTGGTCAGTAGTTGTAAAATCCAAAATTGCTGTCCGGAAGCAATTGCAACAATTTTAGACATCTGGGCAATAGTTTTAAGGTCCGGGCAACAGTTTTAAACCCTACAACTGCTGTCTAGAGGTTAAAAACTCCTGAAAGTGCATCCGGACAATAGTTACGGACTCCGAAATTGCTCTCCGTATGCAATTGCAGCAGTTTCAATATATTTAACTTTCAGTTTACCTGTAAAAATATTGAATAGGCTGTAGTGGAAGTGAGTGGGCCTGGTTCATCAAATGTTCAATGAAACAAAGATCTCGGATGCAAGTATGTGCGTCAAATTGCTCTTACTATATGAATGATCTGATTTGTAAATTTTGTGGGAATGTTACAAAAGGTGGAATTTATCGTGTGAATTTTTTAGTCGAGTCATTTCTGTAGTTAAGAAACCCTAGCCGTCCGGCCCGTCCCCGACTACGAGCGATGGTGCGGCTGCTGACTACCGATCCGGCGATCCTCACAACTGCTCTAGGCCGTTCCCGACTGTCATTTCTCATGTGTTCTCCGATCGCTGACTGCCACCGACCGCCATCAACAGCCATCGTCTGCCGCTGCCTCTCCAACGCCGATTTTCCTCCATTTTTTCTTCCAGCTAAGGTAAAAGCTTGAAAATCTGAGAGTTTAGGGAAAATTTTAACAGCTTCCCCTGACCTTTTTTTGAAATCTGAAATCTGTTGAAGGTTTTACTCACTTGCTCTCAAAGATTACTGAAAGCTGAAATTTTTGGCGTTGAATCCTATTGAATCCCCTCATAAATCTGAGAGTTCAAATACACATTCTAATATAATTGCATTTTGAGCTTGTTCAGAATTATTGGGTATTGCCTAGGCCTGTGCAGGAAAACCGAAAACCACACCAAACCGACAAACCGCACTGCACCGAAATCCAAACCGCACCGCACGGTTTAGGTGCTGTGCGGTTTTGCCCGGCCAAAAATCGCACCCCTACAGTGCGGTTTCGGTTTGGGCCCAAACCGCACCAAACCGCACCAAACCGCACCGCTCGCAGGCCTAGATTTAGGAATACAATACCTTGTCTCAAAATGCCCCTAATACATACGCATGGAAGTCCAAGAATTTTTGGAAAGAAAAACTAGTGCTAACAATACAGAGAAAAATGCTTTCCTAGATTTTGTAGATGTGGATACCTTTGGAAGTTACGAAGAAATGAATGACATAGGAGAGAAGATTCGTGGAAGAAAAACTCTTCAAAGGAGTATGTCAAAGAACCTTTGTGTCAAAGGACCAATATATATTTTTTTGCACCTAACATTGAAATGATGATGCCAAATAGAGCACAACAAAAACTATGAAACAAACATCTATTAATAAAGCATGCAAGAAGAAACTTAGAGGGCGAGCATCATAGGCGGACCCAGCAAGATTTTTCAGTAGGGGCATTCAATAAAATAATGACAACAAATATTGATATGTACAATAAAAAATTACATGTTTGCAAAAAAAAAAATCTAAATTAGTATATTTTTAATTAACAAAATAAGATTACATACTTGCTTACAATATTCCTCTTCGATGTTTCATGTTCTGAAAACATTTCATGATAGCTTTGTTGTCGATGGTAGAAAAGACATTTTTTTCAATATATGTTACTAGACAAGCATTAATTCAATTATCTCTCATCCGTTTGCGTCATGATGTTTTGATAATCTTCATCGTAGATAAGACTTTCTACACTTGCAGTTGCAACAGATAATAGTAGTGTCAACTTCACGAGCAAATACAACAATGGGTATAGAACATACTTCTTCAATTGTACTAACTTTTGAGCTAATCCTCCAAGCCCTTTCACATATGAGAATTCTCTGCTTGAGCGAACGTCTAAAATGTAACTTTCAAGTTGATTATCAAGTTCCATTATATTAATTGGAGAAAATTCCAACGAATAATGCTCAGCGAATCAAATTAATTTCTGCTTATCAAAAGCTAAAAAGTCATTTCTTGGATCTAAACATGCCATACATAGAAGCAATTCTGTGTTTACTTTATCAAATTGACTATTTAGCTCAGTAAGTTGTAAATCAATACAACAACAACAACACTCAAGCCTTTATCCCACCATAGTGGGGTCGGCTATATGGATCCTTTGTCTTCATTGTGCCCTATCTTTAATCATAGCCTCATTAATACCTAAGTACATCATATCTTTCCTTATAGTTTCATTCCAAGTCTTTTTTGGTCTACCCCTCCCCCGTTTAACATGTCTAGTGACTAAACTCTCACAACGCCTAACAGGTGCCTCTAATAGTCTTCTATGTACATGTCCGGACCATCTTAAATGAGCTTCTTGCATCTTCTCTACAATTGGCGCCACTCCTGTCTTATCCCTGATACATTTATTCCTAATTTTATCCAGTCTCGTGCGACCACACATCCACCTAAGCATTCTCATCTCCGCAACTCCCATTTTTTGCTCATGTAACCATTCACTGCCCAACACTCAGAACCGTAGAGCATTGCTGGCCTAATTGCAGTACAGTAAAATTTGTCTTTAAGTTTTAATGGTACTTTACGATCACATAAGATCCCAGACGCGCCTCTCCACTTCAACCAACCTGCTTGGATTCTATATATCACATCTTTATCTACACCATTTTTTTGAATTATCGATCCCAGATATTTAAAGCACTCACTGCGGAAAATATATTGGTCACCCAATTTAATGACGGAGTCATCCGACCTTCTTGCATTACTAAATTTAAGCTCTATATACTTCGTCTTTGTCCTGCTCAACCTAAAACCCTTTTTTTCTAAAGTGTCTCGCCAAGATTCAAGTTTCGCGTTTACACCCTCGCGCCTCTCATCGACCAAAACAATATCATCTGCAAATAATAAACACCAAGGTAGTGCTTGTTGGATATGTCCAGTGAGCTCATCTAAGATAAGGGTAACGAGATAAGGGCTTAAAGCTGACCCTTGGTGTAAGACAACGACGATAGGGAATTCCTGTGTTAATCCTCCAGATGTCCTCCCCCTGGTCACTGAATTTGTATACATATCTTTGATTACGTCAATGTATGATACATTTACACCTTTCTTTTCTAAGACTCTCCACAAGACCTCTCTTGGAACCCTATCATAAGCCTTCTCCAGATGGATAAACAACATATGCAAATCTTTTTGTCTTTCCCGATAGTTGTCAATGAGTCTCCGCAAGAGATGCTTCCATGGTTGACCTCCCTGCATGAATCCAAATTGATTTTCTGAGATGCTAGTCTCTCGTCGAACTCTTCTCTCTATTACGCATTCCTATGGTTTCATAGTATGACTCATTGATTTAATTCCCCTGTAATTGACACAATTTTGTATATCTCCTTTATTCTTATACAAAGATACCAAAATACTTTCTCTCCATTGGTCTGCCATCCTCTTTGTCTTCAGTATCTTATTGAAGAAATTTGTAAGCCATAAAATTCCTTCCCTCCCTAAGCATTTCCATACTTCAATGGGTATATCATCTGGCCCAACCACCTTTCTATTTTTCATCTTCTTCAGAGCGTCATCTATCTCTGATGCTTGAATTTTACGATAAAAAGTTATGTTTCTATACTCCTCCGATTTACTTAACTCTTCCAAGTTCAGTTCATTGTATTTTCCTTCATTGTATAGTTGATAAAAGTATCTTTTCGATCGCTCTTTAATAGCTACATCATCTGTCAAAACCGTATCTGATTCATCTTTTATGCATTTAACTTGCCTTAAATCTCTTGTCTTCCTCTCTCTAGCTCGAGCAATTTTATATATATCATGCTCTTCATCTTTGGTATCTAGTCGTTTGTAAAATTCTTCATAAGCTTGACTTCTTGCTTTACTTGCTGCATTTTTAGCTTCTTTTTTGACGACTTTATACTTTGTCAAGTTTTTATCATTCCTATAAACATATAATATTTTGTAGCTGACCCTCTTTTCCCTCACTTTGTCTTGCACTTCTTTTTTCCACCACCAAGATTCTTTTTGTGGGGGCGCACGACCTTTAGATTCTCTAAGTACGTTCTTTCCACTTAACCTTAAGTGAGAAGTCATAACTTCCCATGTGACACTAGGATCAATATAAGGATCATCAATTAGTTGTTTTAAAACCGCTGCCTTTAAAACAACCTGTTTTTCCTTCTTCAAGTTCCACCACCGAATTTTTAGCAACACTTTTGTATTTCTCTTAAAGTTACTATATTTAATTTGCACATCCAACACCACTAGCCTATGTTGCGTTGTCAAACTTTCTCCTGGTATGACTTGCAATTCTTACAAATCTTTTTATTCATTTTGCGAGTCATTAAATAGTCAATTTGTGACTTATTTTGTCTGTTCTTGAACGTAATTAAGTTGTAAATCAATAATTGCATAAAATAATTCAACACGATAGAAGTGAATGTTTGCATTTTTTTCTGATTTGCGTCTCGATCTCGAGCTACAAATTTGTCTTCCATATTTAGAACAATAATATCATTTTTTGGCAAAAGATAGTTACTTCATGTAACATAGAATCCCATCCATTATCTCGCATTGCTTGTAGTTGTATCTTGGAAACTTTGACACAAGTCGTAACATTTACAAGATCTTGATCGTTCCTTTGTAATACTTGCGACACCTCATTTGTAACCCCTAAGATGGTTTTCATTAAGCGAGTCAAAAACACAAATTCAAAGCATTGCATAGCCTCCAACAAATCACTTGCTTCAGCTCTATGTTCCAAAAGGTTGCCATCCTTTTCAATGACTTCAAGCACATCAATCACTGGGGAGAACAAACAAATTAAATTCAAGAGAGTTATATAATGAGAGTTCCACCTTGTGTCCCCCTACCCTTGTTAGTGCTCTTTCTTGATTCAATCCTCTTCTTGTTACCACTTCGTCACTGTAAATCTCATCAATAATTTTTGCATAATGTTTTTCTCGAAGAATATCTTTACGCTTGCATGATGCACCAATAACATTTGTTATAATTGTTATCAAGCTAAAAAAAGAGCAAACATTAATTTGTTTTTTTGCGACCGCAACGAGTGTCAGTTGAAGTTGATGAGCAAAACAATGAATTTAGCATGCTGTTGGATTTTCAGCCATAATCAATGTTGTAAGCACGTTGAATTCACCTTGCATGTTACTTGCCCCACATATCCTTGTCCCTGCATGATTGAATTACTCAACCCATTTTTTGCAAAAGAAAATTCAACGGCCGCTTTTAATGATAAAGCTGCAGTATTTTCTACACACAATTCCTAGAAAGCACTCTTTTACACTTCCTTTATTATCAACATAACGTAAAACGATTGCCATTTGCTCTTTTAACTAAGGAATCCCGAGCTTCATCTACTAAAATAGAAAATAATTTTGCTTGGAAGGTCATCTACATTGAGCACTCTTTGCGGACTTACATTCTGATTTTGTGATTGAGCTATGAATGTTCTTTTAAAATATCTATCTATGAATTTCAGAGCTATCTATACATTAACAATTGAACATTTATTTAAGATCTTACTGAGTAATCAACATTACAAAATGTGATGCAGGACGGGCGTTACACCTGTCTGCCACCCTGGAGTCCCACCAGGGGCCCACCTTGGCGTCACACCAAGGCGGCTTTATCAGGCCCGCGGGCCGTACACCCCAACCCATCCCCGGCTCCACCACAGGGCTGATAGGTGGTTGAGGCCGGGGCTCGATCCCCCGACCTCCTTGATAAAGAGTCTTTATCAAGGAGGTCGGGGGATCGAGCCCCGACCTCAACCACCTATCAGCCCTGTGGTGGAGCCGGGGATGGGTTGGGGTGTACGGCCCGCGGGCCTTGATAAAGCCGCCTTGGTGCGACGCCAAGGTGGGCGCCTTGGCGTCGCACCAAGGCGGCTTTATCAGGCCCGCGGGCCGTACACCCCAACCCATCCCCGGCTCCACCACAGGGCCGATAGGTGGTTGAGGCTGGGGCTCGATCCCCCGATCTCCTTGATAAAGACTCTTTATCAAGAAGGTCCGGGGATCGAGCCCCGGCCTCAACCACCTATCGGCCCTGTGGTGGAGCCGGGGATGGGTTGGGGTGTACGGTCCGCGGGCCTGATAAAGCCGCCTTGGTGCGACGCCAAGGTGGCCCCCCTGGTGGGACTCCAGGGTGGCAGACAGGTGTGACGCCTGTTATGATGCATGACAAGCGTCACACCTGTCTGCCACCCTGGAGTCCCATCAGGGGGCCCACCTTGGCGTCGCACCAAGGCGGCTTTATCAGGCCCGCGGGCCGTACACCCCAACCAACTCTCCGCCATGGAGTCATCACCATGCGACAGGTTGTTGAGGCCCGGGATCGAACACCCGATCTCCTAGATAAAAGTCTTTCAGGAGAGCTCTCATCACCAACTGAGCTATGATGCAGGACAGACGTCACACCTGCCTGCCACCCTCGAGTCCCACCAGGGGGCCCACCTTGGCGTCGCACCAATGCGGCTTTATCAGGCCCGCGGGCCGTACACCCCAACCCATCCCCGGCTCCACCACTGGGCCGATAGGTTGTTGATGCCGGGGCTCGATCCCCCGGCCTCCTTGATAAAGAGTCTTCAGGCAGACTCTTTTCACCAACTGAGCCGCGGGTCAGTTGGTGATGAGAGCTTGCCTGAGAGCTCTTTATCAAGGAGGTCGGGGGATCGAGCCCCGGCCTCAACAACCTATCGGCCCTGCGGTGGGGCCGGGGATGGGTTGGGGTGTACCGGCCGCGGACCTAATTAAAGATGCCTTGGTGCAACGCTAAGGTGGGCCCCCTGGGCTGGTGCGACGCCAGGCTGTAGGGTGGCAGACGGGTGGGACGCCCGTCCTGCATCAAAATGAACAATAAAAAATCAAAGGAATCAATTGGAATGCTGGAAACATGCTTGGAGAAGATAACATAAAAAATGTTAAGAATGCAACAAATTCTAGAAAGTATTTGCCTTGAAAAAATGAGTCAATGGAACAGAGTCACTGACCGAACAAATTGATAACTCGAAAGTATTTGCCTGAAAAATAACTAGAAAGTAGTTTCTCTTCCCTAAAGGGTTCAATTGATAAAAGAAGTGGTCATATTTTTGTAAAACACCGTGATAAAAGAGATGGGTATGGCAGTTGAACTGTAGGAGACCAATTTAACCATACCAAACAAAAGTCTTCTGTGTAAAGCATAAAGTACATGTATATACTCAAAGAAGGCAGAAAACTATGATTTTAGGGGAGCTTGCTTACACAAAAGAAATGCAAAGTCATGTGACTACCTTCTCATATTAACATAGAAAAATGCAACAACAACAATGGAGTCTCGGTAGAAGCTCGTCGGCGGCTCGTCGCTGAAGAGTTGAGCAGAGCGCTCGTCGGTGTCGTCGAAGAAGATAAAAGGCCGCATCACTGCAATCGGTATCGCGGGATCGGTAGAAACCTAGGGAGACGGCCGACGAAGAATAAACCTAGGCTTGGGCGAGTGGGGTTCGCGGTATCGGGACTCAGGATAAATGTAAGCGGGATCGTAAGGAGGTGATTTGATGCGGGGCAGCGGGGTCTTAAAAATTACCGAAATTTTAAGACATAAATGAAAAAAATAAGCCTATTAGTTATTTCATTTTTTTTAGTGTGGGCGGCCGCCCACTCCTGGCCCATGTTATGTCTGCCCATGGAGAGCATGCAAAAATATGGCCAATGGATGTATGACGCAACCATCCCATTTAATGTTATTACTTATCCTAGCTTTGCGTTGATACTGAAGTCTATTGGATAGTTTGGGGTTGGATTAAAAGCACCTAGCTACCATGAGGTTCACGTGCCTTTGCTTAATAATGATGTAAATGAAGTTAAAAATATAACAAATCTTATGAGGATGAGTGAAGATTATATGGTTGTTCTATCATGGCTGATGGATGTAGAGATAAAGAACAAAGAACATTGATAAATTTTTAGTGAATTCGCCCAAAGGATTTTTTTTTTCAAATTTGTTGATGCATCCAATTATTTATAGATTGGAGAGAGGATGTTCAAATTGTTTGATATGTGGTGGAACGGGTTGGAGAGACAAATATTGTCTATATTGTTACAGACAATGGAAGTAAACAATATACTAGCACGTAAAAAACTTATTCATTTATTCATTTCATTTTAGTAAAATAAGTTGATTTTATCTTTGCATTTTTTTTATATGATACCTCACATGAAAGTTATTGGAAGCTAAGGCTTATTGCATTGATTTAGGCTTCATTTGGTAGAGCGGTTGCGGTTGTAAATGGAGCTGTTGTAAATGCAGGTTTGTAAATGGAGCTGTTGAAAACTGGTTGCTGGAAATGGAGATCTTTTTGGATAGTCTGTGTTTGCAGAGCTGTTCAAAACAGCGAATCGTTTGACAAAATTGCGGTGACGTTTTATAAATATTTTTTATTATAAAAGATTTTCTAATATATAATTTTTTATTTTATTTTTCTAACTATCAACATTATAATATTTATATATTATTATATAAATATTAATAAATAATATATAAATATAATAATATAGTATTTATATATTATTATATAAAGATAATAATATTTATATATTATATATTTTAATGTTACTGTTTACATTTTATAATGTTACTGTTTATAATAAATAATATAGTATTTATATTTTAATGGAGTTTGAAGGAAGATAATAACTCGTTCCACGTTCGTCGAACCCATCCCCACGTTCGTCGAACTCCTGCCATCTCCACGTTCGTCGAACCCATCTCCACGTTCGTCGAACCCATCTCCACGTTCGTCGAACTCCTGCCATTACACCCGACGACCCCACTGGTGGTCTCCGGGCAGGCCGTCGGAGAAGAAGGGCCGACAGGGAAAACCTCCGCCGGAGAAGATGCAACTTCGAAAGGGAGCGTGCAGTGTCGGCTTTCACCTCCTCCAAACGCGATAAACGGAGCGCGCAGTGCCGATTTCCTCCTGCAACTTTTTCACTTGCTCGCAAACGCCGGGCGGCTCGAATTTAGGCGGAAAAACAAATGAAGCCTGACTCGCGCGGTGCGTTTTTAGGAAACGAAACGCCCTTAAAAGCTAAAACAAATGAAGCCTTAATGTTGGAGGATATTGGAAAGATGTCTAATATCACTGGAACGCTAAAAGGGTAATGACCATAAATGTTATATCTATGTTCGCCATGGAGTAGTCAACATGCTGAAAAGCTTTACAGACAAGTGGAGCTTGTTAGACCTGCTGTGACAAGGTTTGCGACGTCCAAACGCTTCATTGCATTCACAGACAGAGAAACAATTTGAGAAAAATGTTCAGTTCACTTGTGTGGACATTAAGCGAGTGGGAGAAGGATTTTCGTGGTTAGCAATCACATGACATGATCTTAATGATCTCTTTCTCGAGCAATATTGTGTATATTTTAAAAATCTTCGTACCTTTAGTATGTGCACTGAGATTGGTTGATGGTGAGAAAAGACCGGCCTTTTGTAATATCTATGAGGCTATGAATAAAGCTAAAGGGACCGCCATTAAGTCTTTTAATGAGAAAGAGGACAATATGAATATATCCTTGAAATTGTGGACAGAAGATGAGAAAGTCAGAGGGCGAGCGGGTCATTATTGCTTCATTAGTCAATGCTTATTTCATAGTTTTTTGTTGTGCTCTATTTTGCACAATCTTTTCAATGTTAGGTGCAAAAAATACATCTATTGGTCTTTTGACCCGAGACTTCTTTGGCATACCCCTTTGAAGAGTTTTTCTTCCACAAATCTTCTCTCCCATGTCATCCGTTTCATCATTATTTCCAAAAGTATCCCTATCTACGAAATTTAGTAATACTTTTTTCTTTTTTGCTAGCATTAGATTTTCTTTCCATAAATTATTGGATTGTCATGCGGACGCGTTGGGGCATTTGAAAAAAGGTTTTTTGTTCTTAAAGCTCACAATAATGTATTGTTTTTTTGTATGATAAATTCAATCATTTGTAACATTTTCACAAAACTTATAAATAAGATCATTCCTATTAGTAGGAGTAATTTGAGCACATACTTTCATATTAGAACTTTGTTTGATTGAACACTTGTTGAACCAGACCCACTCGCTTTCATTGCAGCTTTTTCAACAATTTTTCACAAGGAAACTAAAAGTTAGTATGTTAAAACTGTTGCAATTGAATATAGAGAGCAATTTTTGGAGTCCAAAATTACTGTTCGGATATAATTTTAGAAATTTTTATCCTCCGGACAGCAGTTGTAGGGTTTAAAACTGCTATTCGGACCATAAAACTACTGCCCGGATGTCTGAAACTGCTGCAATTGCTTCCAGACAGCAATTTCGGAGTCTACAACTGCGGTTCGGATGCAATTTCAGGAGTTTTTAACCTCAGTACAGCAGCTGTAAGGTTTTAAACTGCTGTACGACCCTAAAACTGCTGCTCGGACTAAAACTGCTGCCATTACTTCTGGACAGCAATTTTGGAGTCCAAAACTGCTGTCCGGATGCAATTTCAGGAGTTTTTAACCTCCTAACGGCATTTATTGGGTTTTAAACTGCTGCCCGGATGTCTAAAACTATTACAATTGCTTTCGGACAGCAATTTTGGAGTCTAGAACTATTGTTCAGATGTAATTTCAGGAGTTTTTAACCTCTGTACTGTAGTTATAGGGTTTAAAACTGCTCCCCGGATGTCTAAGAGTGCTGCAATTGCTTCTGGACAGCAATTTTTGAGCCTGCTACAACAGCTGTCCGGATGCAATTGCAGGAGTTTTAACCTCCGAACAGCAGTTTTAGGGTTTAAAATTGCTGCCCGGACCTTAAAACTGCTGCCCATATGTCTAAAACTGCTGCAATTTCATTCGGACAGCAATTTTGATGTCTTAAATTGCTGTTCGGATGCAATTTCAGAAGTTTTAACCTCCGGACAACAATTTTAGATAAAAACTGCAAACAAAAAAACAAGATTTAGTATAAAAAACAAGGAAGATGATTGAGGAGGTATCATAATTCAAGATGTGGAAGCTCCGATGAAGAAAAGTCCAAGAGGACTCCGACGAAGAAGAAACTAGGGTGGAGAAAATCTTCAAAGGAAGAAAAATCTATGCGTCTCTGCCAAGAAGAATCCAAGGAAGGAGTCTTCGGCGAAGAAAGAACTCCGACGAAGAAGGATCTCCAGCGAAGAAATAAATCTGGCAAGGAAATTAGGAGAGGAAATCGAGAGGAGAAATAAATCGTCGGTCGGCACTAGGGGAGGGTGAGAGGAGCTGCTGTGGGTTTTGGAGTTCAAAAAGAAACGTAATGTTAATAAATGCTGACAGTGAGTCGTGAGGAGTCCAAGACTTGGGCGCGCCTCACCTGCGCATGGGTCTTTGCTTAATAATGAAGTGAAATCAAAGGCATGATGAAAGCTTATGAGGACGTGTGGAGATTATATGATTGCTCTATCAAGGCCTAGACCTAGGTTACCAGCGCCTAGCCCTAGGCCACTGCGCCCGCCTTTTCTTAGCCGAGGCGTGTCGCTGCGTGCCTATTGCGCCTCGTGCTTTAGGCGCGCCTCATGCATGCTTTTAATAACATAGGTTAGAGATACAAATTATTATTACTTATTCTAACGAAACCGCCCATAAGAGCCACTGTTAGCCATTGGTCGTTTGGCCGTATTCTCAAAAGACCTATATCTACAGCTGTGGCAATGGGGGGCATGGTTTGACAGTACTACAATTTGTCAACTAATAGTAGATAAATTAATTTCATTCACTTCGGAATCCCAATTCATTGGAGCAGGAATCTATACACAAATTTATGGTCATTTCTTTAATTTGCTCTCCTCTTCTAAGTTCATAGCTTTCGTGGTATCCTCAGGTCGTCACGAACTTTTCGCTCCATTACTCTGCTAAAACCAAAGAATAACAATAAGAATATAAAACTATAAAAGGAAATAAGTAGGTATCAGTTCCTCTGAGACAAAAATAGATCTTTCTTAGTGCTTGCCTGCTTGGAGGGGAAGTTCAAAAACTTCTCGGTAAGAGAAGGGACCTCTACAAAGAAGATAAAGCACCAGCTCTCGCTGTCAAGCAATATTTGGACAAAAACTTCTGCATACAAATCTGAGTTTAACATTCATCATTATCTTCTCAATTAAGATCAATTTGTTTTTATTATCCTCTTTTATTTCTAGTGTCCTCTTGCATGCTTATTGCCTGAGTAGTGTCATTTATAAATTGCATCAAGCATTTGTATCATGCATAATCCATCATTCACCAATTATAGCTTTTTTATAGACATCTTAAATTTTGATATCTCTTACAGTGGACAATAGTTAGGTTAGGCTTTGCAAGTGCTCATACATGGCCACACCATCAACCTATGAGCACTTGTTCTGACTGAAGAACTATGGATCTTTCACCTTCTTTTATTGGAATCAGAATGGTCAGCAAAGCTCCCCTACAAAAACCTGGATTCCTAAAGTCTAAAATTTGAGTCACCACTCAGAGTGTTGGCACTGGTCTCTTTGTTCTAGATCATATCTGGTATCTTTTTGTCTAACTGCCCTACATGTTTTAACCTCATCCATGTTTTCAAATCAGTAAGCTGCATATTAATCTTCAATTTATTATTAAGTGTTCAAATTTACTATCTAAATTTTATGAGGATTACTCTATAGCCTCTTTAAGTTATTTTAGAAACATTTGGGTTGTGACTTGTGAGAGACTCACCTGTAACTATCATGTAGTTTTTGTACCACTACTAGTATTAACAATATGGTTAAACAAGTTGAAGCTTAAAAGTTTGTTGTTACAGAAGATTTTATAGGCTTCGGGCCGATGTTATGTGCTCTGAGCCGAGTTATCTTATTATGCACGAGTCAAATGAGTCTTATTGTATGTCATATCTTTTCCTTATTAACGTTATTATATTTCGTGTAAGTCTGCAGTCAGTCCGATTATCTTTTATTCTTATTTAAAGGCCTTTTGTGCAAGTGAAATGACACAGAAAGAATTAATCTATTCTCCTTGTCTCATTGTAGGAAATTTTGATATCTCTCTCTCTCAAGCGCACCCCGCTTAGGAAGCTTTGGTTCAGACTCCATAGTATCCTCCTTCTTCATCTCCACCTCCAGACATTCTTCGGTGAAGAGACCAACGCTCTACAAGTTGACCCGCAACAACTTGGCATTAGAGCTAGGTTCTCACCTCCATCGCCTCCGTTGATGTTGCCTCGCTCTCCATCGACTATTGTCCACAAATTCACAACCCACTAGGTATCTCCGACTGCGCACAAGTATCTCCCCAAGCTCACGAGCAGAGACCCTCCTTTAGCTCAGGGGCCATCAACATCCTCATTTCTGACGTTGGTGTTCCTGCAGTTCTGTTTTAGTATAGGTGGCCGTGCTCGTTCCTTCCCTGTAAGTACAATCGAGCTTGGCAGAGTTGTCGAGCAGATATTTCATGAGTGCCTCCTTCAGTTCCATCATCATATCTAGCGCCTCCTTCTGTTCCTTCATCGTCATCAAGACTAGCGCCAACATTACGCGCGCCTGCTCATCTCCATCGAGCTGTTCCCATCCTCGCCAAACGCCTATTCATGCCCTATGCCTCCAACAACCCTCACGCCGTCCCAACACCGATGTCCTCTAGCATCACCGTTCGCTCCCGTCTACGCCAACGTCCCCCTTGCAATCCTCAAGTCCTGGCCCTATCGAGCCCCGCGTTTCCAGCACTTGTTTCTCGAGCCCTGGCCCTATCGAGCCCCGCCTTTCCAACACTTGTTTCTCGAGCCCTACATCAATCGCATAATGGATCCGTTGGGATGGCTCGCCTGGTGCTAGCACTTTTTTAGTCACCAACAGACACCGATGGCAGAATGGATCGGTCCTACCCTTCCGCCTTCTCAATTCAGTTCAACTGTGATTTGCCCGTTTGCAAGCCGGAAAACCAAGGATGACTTGGGACGACTTCAAAAGGTTCTACAACATGCGATTCGGTTCTCCCATTCGCAAAAATTCCCTCGTCGCATTCACTACCTTACGATAAATAGGTTTGGTAGATGCATATCTAGAACTGTTTCAAGTTCTTCTAGCTCATGTTACGGTACACCTGGAGCAGCATGTCACAATATTTACGACAGGACTTCAGGAACGCTTACTGCTGGACGTCGAGTTTGAAGACCCCCCGAGATTTAGTTACCGCAATGAGTTTTGCTAGATTTGTGAGTGTCGTCTGCGTATTGACTATAGAACCATATGCACCACCCTAGACACCCAATAGACCAGCCCAAGGATGCCCAACGTCGACACATGCTGTATGTTGCGCTCGCTGAACGCTGCATAAAGGAGTTATGTTATAACTGCGATGAACACTCTACCCTCGCTGCAAATGAATTTTTTTTTTGGTTCTTGAAGTGGATGACTCTACCGAAGAAGGAATTTAGTGAAAATGACACGAGAACCTGATCTCTCTCCGAGCTTTTTGAGGACATGCCCATTTTGAAAGACGAGAGTAATGCTATGGGCTTCGGGTCGAATTATCTTATTATATAGAAGTCAATCAAATCTTGTTGTATGTCGTGTCTTTTCCTTATTCGTGTTATATATTTCATATAAGTTTTTATATTTTGTGTATGTTTGGACTTTGGAGTCAGTCCGAATATCGCTCTCTTATATAAAGGCCCCTTGGGCAAGTGAAATGACATGCAAGAATTAATCTTATTTTCCTTGTCCTCTTGTGAGAGATTTTGATAGCTCTCTCTCTCGTACCCCGCTTAGGCAACCGTGGTTCCGGCTCTATTGTATTCTTCTTCACTGCCATCTCCTCCTCTGGACACCCTCCAGTAAAGTGACCAACGTTCTACGGGTTGATCGACAATTAACTTGGAGCATCCCCCCCCACCACACACACACACACAATTTCTAAAAATTAAAGTACTTTAGGTGCCAATCTTTTGAACAACATTTCCCAACTGAAAGTGCCTTGAGTTATGTGTGCATCTGATTATTCTGGTATTTTCCCTATTTTCTGGTCATGCTTTTATTGAGCAGTCTTCCACTCTTTTTGTAGGCTTGAATTTGCGGAATCAGAGAAGGTGGAAATTATTTGTCAGGTAATAAATTGCAGTACTTTCTATTGATGTTCTATTTTGACTTCTGGACTCTTTCTTTGTATGCAGTATTATTTATATTACTTCCCTGGTTATTCTATATCTATCATATCTCATGGTTCAAATTCAAAAGTCATTGAATTTTATCTGATTATGCACCTGAAATTTAAGGCTTAGCTTTAATTGAAAAATATTTCCTTTGGGCATTCCTTTCCCGAGCTTGCTCTGATTTGGCATGTTCTAGTTGTCAAGATTTTTTTTGTAAAGGATTAAATGAGATGGGAGAGGACCAAGGCTGTCACTACCCACATTAATCAATTATATATATAAAAGACGAAACAAGGATGAGGGATAAAACCCATGCCATCCCGAAGTTATAAGTTATAATAAACATTTGCTATGGTCAACGGTACCTAAGTACAGTAAGGGAGTACCTTAGTGTTACAAATCCTAAATAAATAAAGCCCATGTATTTAGGCCCATAGGCATCTCTCCTCTAGCTCCTCCTTTAGTCACACATCTTGAGTTTGTAGTTAACTTTCTCTCTATAAAAGGAAACTCATTGTACAATGTAATATTTAGTTTTTATGAGAATAATAAAATATTGACCCATTTTATTCTCAATTTCCACATGGTATCAGAACCAAACAGACCATTTTTTTCGCGATTGAGCCCATCCTGCTCTCGCCTCTCCTGCGGACTCATCTCGTAACCATGGCGCCCGCTGTTCCTCTCCTGCGGACTCATCTCGTAGCCGTGGTGCCCGCTGTTCCTCTCCTGTGGACTCATCTCGTAGCCGTGGTGCCCGTTGTTCCTCTCCTGCGGACTCATCTCGTAACCGTGGAACCCGCAGTTTCGCGATTGGCCTTATCCTTTGTGTGGATTTATTGTGCTTTTATAGCCCCTGGCTTCGTCTGGTTTTTCCCTACCTTCCTGTGTAACATCTCTCAAAGTCCGCACCACCTATCTCTGGCCACTGGCGACCTATCTTCGGCGCCTGACCACCCAAAGCCTGCTTCACCTTCTGCGACCTCTCTCAGAATCGGCATCCACTTCAGAGCCCGCGCGAATCCTCTGTGGTCTCTCTCAATGTCCTCACCTTCTGAGATCGCAACCTGCAACTTCTCTGCGCTGAGACTTGCGACCTCTCTCAGAGCCCCCCTCTGAGACCTCACATGCTTCTTCTCCTTGCTGAGACCTACGCCTCTCCCCAGTCTCTGTCCACACGGACCCCATGCTTACTGCTCGCCGGTTGCGCCCGCTTGCCTACTAAGTCTGCTTCACGTGCTGCCTTTGCGACCACCAACACTACTGTCCGCTCGACCATTGTCGTCCGTCGGAAAACGCTCACTGTGACCGCTTCTGCTCGCGCGCCCCAGATATACGCTGCCTCCAACTGTGTGACCACCTGACCTTACTGTCTGCCCGGTCTTGCTGTTCGCGCCCTCTTGTGACTGCCCGACCATGTCTGCCTGCCGGTCTCTGTGCCTGCTCCTCATCTCTGCTCGTGGTGCCCATCTGTTCGCTTGTTATGCTCACCACAACTGTTGCGACTCCGTGCCCGATCTACTCGCCGTGCTTGCTGCCTGGTTCGTCGTCTTGTCCCTGCATCTGCTCCTTCTGATTGCAGCTGCTTGAGTCTGGTTCTAGCTGCTCTCCATGGGCACTCCAGCTTTGCTTCCCTACTCGCTCTTCCTCCAATGGTTCCCGCGCTAAATTTGATATCTTTCGGGATCAACTTCGGCAACTGTGGGAGCTGCTTAACCGCCTAACCAGCCCTGTGGCCCTTTCCTTTCATGCCAACCTCACTTCTTTTCATCTTGGCTCCTCTTGGATTATGGACTCCGGAGCCATCAATCAAATTTCTTCGTAGAAGCCCTCTCGCTACACGGATGTTCCTACTCCCCAATTTATCACAGTTGCCCTGGCCAACAAACTGTCTTTTCATAGCGATAATATTGTCTCGATCTACTTCATGATGCAAGTTACTCTGGTTGTAAGCCTGTGGATACATCTATGGATGCCAATCACCAACTCTGTGCTCATAGTTCGAACTCTGATCAACTTCTTCCTAATCCAGAGTATTATCGCCGCTTTGTTGGCAAGCTAATCTACCTTACTGTCACACGACTAGACATTTCTTTTGCGGTCAGTGTGGTTAGTCACTTCATGCATGCTCCTCAGACCTCTCATCTTCAAGCAGTTGAGCCTATTCTTCGATACTTGAAGACTGCTCTGGGACAAGGTCTGGTGTATTTGTCTTCTACTTCTCTGTCTCTCATTGCATACTGTGATGCTGACTTTGCTGGGTCCCTCGACGATCGTCGATTCATGAGCGGCTACTGCACATATTTTGGCTGGAACTTGGTTACCTGGCAGAGCAAGAGAAATATCATGCTACTTCATACCAGCTTCCTACAGTTATCCCTCCATTCTTACAATTACCCCTCCTGTTACCTCTAACGTCCACGAGAAATATCATGCTCCCCCTTTGCAGGTTTACTCTTGAAGACATAATGGTATAGACACGCAAGCTTCTCTCAGGACACCAGAGCTGACTACTGATCCATCTACAAAGTCTATCACTCTAAGAGAAGGTACTTCTACCCAACATCTTTTGTCTCAGTTTGTGTCTTATGGGTCTCTGACCGCTTCACATAGAGTCTTTATTTCCTCTTTGTCTATTCCGTCATCTTAGCAAGAAGCTTTTAGTCACTGCAAGTGACAATAAGCTATGCTTGAGGAAATGCATGCTCTTGAAAAAACTGTACATGAGATCTTATGCATCTTTCTCAAGGGTAGACGCATGTTGAGTGTTAGTGGGTGTTTTCTGTCAAGCAAAACACCCAAGAAATAGTTGAAAGATACAATGCCAGACTGGTTGCCAGAGCACGCTGTTATAGTTTATGTGAACGATATTTTTATATCAGGAGATGATTCAGAAGAAATTCAAACTCTAAAAAAAGTTTGGCTAGAGAATTTGAGGTGAAAGGCTTATGAAACTTCAAGTATTTTCTGCGAATTGAAGTCTCCAGGTCCATACATGGGATTTTCATTTCATAGAGGAAATATATCCTCGATTTACTTTAGACATCAGGGATGAGTGGTGTAGATCTACTGAGACCCCTATCGATGCAAACAACATGCTAGTGAGAGATGACAGCGAAACTGTTGAGGACATCACTAATTTTCAGAGGTTAGTGGGGAAGCTGATTTACTTGTCACATACTCACCTAAATATCTCGTATGCAATTGGAGTGATCAACCAGTGCATGGACTCCCTAAAGACTCGCCATCTTGATGCTGCCCACCGTATTCTCAGATATCTCAAGACATCTCCTGGGAGCGGTATCCTATTCTCACCTAATGATGAGTTAAATGTTGAAGTCTACACATACGCAGACTGGGCTGGGATCGGTTGATGATCGACGATCCATCTCATGATATTACACTTTGGTTGGTGAGAATTTACATGAGTAAAAAAATAACATGAGGTTGCCAGATCTACTGTTGGAGCTAAATTTAGAGCTTTGACCCACAAAATATGTAAAGGACTGTGGATTTAGACTATTATGAGAGACCTTGTCCTTGAGAAAAAATGAGCCAATCAGACTATATTATGATAACAAAGCTGCCATTAGCATTGCTCATAACCCTATTCAATACGATCGCACCAAACACATTGAGGTTGATAGACACTTTTGTAAAGAAAATACAATAAGAGGAATTGTATGTACCCCGTTCGTTCCGTCTGAACAAGTGGCTGACATCCTCACTAAAGGATTGAGTGAGTGCTTGTTGACGTTAAGTTACATTATTTTGTCAAGTCGTATTAAGTCACTTGTCGTAACTGTGTAATACCCGATAAGGGTAATTTGGTCATGTGGGTATATTTTCTCCATTCAAGTATATGTATAAGTTAGAGCCGTTGTTATCATTCATGAGGCAATAATATTTTCTAGCTTTGCTTTCTACTTGGTATCAAAGGGACGCACCTGTGCCCTAAGCAGCTCCGTCCCTCCTCGGTCACACAACTAACAACCGCTCCCGCCCTATCCCGATCGAAGCAGGCGTCTTCTTATTCCTCTCGCACGAGTCGCCTATGGTATAGGCGGATGCCATAGACGGAGGACTTCTGCCCATCTTTGGAGGATGGATCGTTCGTTTTTGCTCGATCATGTCATGGACGAAGGCCTTCCTTCTGTGATTCATCGTCGACGCCCATATGCCCTCGTATGTTAAGCTCCAATCGCTCGTTCCCTGCTCCGTCGCTTCCAGCTGCTGCTTCGTTCCCGCTCGATCGTCCAGATACTGCTCTTTCCGCCCAGTCGCTACTCCAGCAAGCTCATTCCATGCTCTGTCGCTTCCAGTTGCTTCGTTCCCGTTCGATCTTCCAAACGCTGCTCCCTTCGAACAAAGCTCCTTCCAGACGCTGCTCTTTCCACCTATTCGCTGCTCTCGTCCAGTTGCTACTCCCGTCCAGTCGCTACTCTAACAAGCTCATGCCTGCTCCTTGCCGTTTTCTTCCAACATCGACGACTGCTGCCCATAATTCCGTGATTATCCTTTCGGTTTGATCGTTTCTTGTTTGGGTGGCCATTTCTGCCTCCACCAAGCTGTGCCAACATGAATGACTCTTCCGCCTCTCCGCCATGTGTTGTGGTACCACAAATGAGTGACCCTCAACGAACTCATGACCACACTGGCTTGTTGAAGATCACCACCATGCCACTTGATGTGACAAATTACCTTGAATGGTCCTGTGCTGCCTAACATGTGATTCGTAGCCACCAGTTGTTTGGATACAAAGCGGACCATTGACAGTGGTAGAAATCAGTATCCGCCCAGGACTGACCCATCCCGGAAGCGTTGGGATTCAGTAAATTCTCTAGTCGTCTCCTGGCTCCTTCATTCCATGTCCTTGAAGGTGTATCAGAGTTACATGCTTATGGACCCGGCCTTTGAGATCTGGACTCGAGCCTGTGAAACATACTCACAGATTGACAACACAACCCATGTATATGAGCTTACCTGCCAGATTTTGGAATTGCGGCAAGGAACTACGGGTGTCTCTATGTATTATTCTAAGTTTGAGAGGCTCTATCGGGCACTGGATTTTTTTGAGCATTTCACCCGACATGTACTGCCGGTGCGGTTCAGTTGCAAAAAAAGGCAGAACGCTACCCCCTTCATGTCTTCCTGATTGGTTTGAACATGGAGTCCGATTCAGACTCATATCCTACATCGCTCGCCTCTCTCTTCTATTTGAGAAGCATTTAATATGGTTCAGGGGGATGAAGACCATCACAAATCACTCAGCACAGGTATATCAATGGATTGGTCCGCCTTAGCTAGTTTTGGTCAGGGCAACCCCGACGCTCATGACTCTACATGTGATTATTGTGGACGCATAGGATATTTTAGGGAAGCGTACTTCAAACTCCATCCTCATCTTGCTCCTCTTGGCTGAGGTCGTGCCCTAAGCCGAGGGGGCTCTCGTCCTGTGAGTTTGAGTCCGCATGATTCACTTTACTCCACAAAGGTTTTTGAAGAGCCTCCCATGTATGCCTCTCCTTCGGGTCCTCTGCATATTCCTTCCTTCGGGACCTTCACAACTGATTAACTTGACGCTCTCAGAAGGCTGCTCCGCTCATAAGATGACATAGCTACAGGTGTCTCCACCTCCTTTGCTATAACCGATATACCCAGTGCGTGTGCTGCGATCACCACTCGTCTGATTGGATCATCGACTCAGGGGCGACATATCATATGACTGGGTGCGCTTCATGTTTTGTTTCCTACACCCCGTTGTCTGGTAAGGACAAGGTCCTCTTTGCCAATGGCACCTTGTCCTCCATTGCTGGCAAAGGCGATGTTTCATGCTCTCCATCCATGTCCCTCTCTTCTGTTTTCGATGTTCATTCTTTTCCCCGCAATTTACTTTCAATCAGCACTATTACTAGATCTCTTCATTACTTTGTAGCATTCTTCCCTGATTCTTGTGTTTTTCAGAAACTGGGTACAAAGCGGACCATTGACAGTGGTAGAAATCGCAGTGGCTTGTACTTCCTGGACCACCAGATACCGTCTCAGGCTATCTCTTCTACCACGTCTCGCACCACTACGATTGAGGATGTTCAAAGATGACATTGCTGTCTCGGACACCCTTCCCCGTCTTATCTTCAAAAACTCTTTCCCTCGTTTATGTTTTTTATTAAAACATTATCCTGTGATGTATGTGAGATGTTCAAACATGTTGGACATACTTTTTCTCATTTGTGACCCAGTTTAAGGGCACCATTTGTGTCCTTTGCAGTGATAATGGAGTAGAATATGATGATCATGGTTTAATTGGTTCCTATCTCGCTACTCTTGGTATTATTCATCAAACCACTTGTGTTAACACCTCCACTCAAAATGGGGTTGCTGAACAAAAAAATCGGCTCCTTGATGTTGCTCGTTGCATTCTCACCACTATTCATCTTTCTAAATCCTATCGGGTTGATGCAATTTTGACCGCGACACATCTCATCAATTGCATACCATCCCAAGTCTTGGCCTATATCACACCTATCACCCGTCTCTCCACCAAATGTGTCGTTCATACATATCATATTTCACCCCGTATCTTTGAGCGCGTTTGTTTTGTCAATGTTCATCAGCCTCATCTGGACAAACTTGATCCTCGGGCTCAAATGTTGTGTATTCATTGGTTATTCCTCCACGACAAAGGGGTATCGTAGATATTACCACCCACCGTCCCGACATATCTTTTGCACCATGGAGGTTACCTTCCGCGAGAACAAATCCTACTTTCCGGATCCGACTCACTCCATTCGTCAGGGGGAGATCAGTGACAATGTCAATGATACTCTTCTTCTCATTCATTCCACTAATAATCTACCTTCCATCCAAGGAACACCCTAGACCCGGGTTACTCCTCCTTGGTCTATGATTTCTCCATTTCCAATTGTTAACAGGTACGCATGCCACTACCATTCCACCACTACAAGTGCCCGCCTCAAACTTGGATTCTGGTGATGATCTTCTTCTTCTTCTTCTTCTTGTTTTGCTGAAAGGTAAAGCGATTTGTACGCAACATCCTATCTCTAATTATGTCTGTTATCATCACCTTACTCATGTGCATCAGATTTTTGTTACTTCATCATCCTTGATTACCATTCCCAAAACGTGGCAGGAAGCACTGTGTATCCCCAAATGGACACATGCAATTGAGGAGATGCCTGCCCTTGATAAGAATCACACATGAGATATTTCTCCTCTTCCCCCAGGGAAGAAAGCAATTGGTTTGAGGTGGGTGTTCTCGGTTAAACAAAATCAGGATGGCAAGGTAGAACGTTACAAGGAAAGGCTGGTGGCTCTAGAATATACCTAGACTCAAGGAGGGGACTACCAGGAGACCTTTGCCCCGGTAGCGAAGATGGACTATATACGATTTTTTTATCATGTATCGCTTGTCTAAGTTGGGATGTTCATCAACTTGACGTGAAGTATGTCTTCCTCCACGGTGAGCTGGATGAAGATGTATATATGAAATTTCTTCCTGGGTTTATGAGAAAGGGACAAGCAGATCTCGTCCGCCGCATGAAGAAATCATTATATGACCTGAAATTGTCACCCATGACATGGTTTGGTAGGTTTCACATGACCATGCTCAAGTTTGACTACAAACAAGGACAATATGATCATACTATGTTCATTAAAAGATGTGATCAGATCGTAATTCTCATTGTGTGTGTGGATGTCATAGTCATCACAAGCGATGATTCTGAGGAGATCTCCAACCTCAAGACACGGTTATTCATAGAGTTTGCGGTGAAGGATTTAGGAAGACTACGATACTTCGTTGGAATTGAAGTGACTAGATCGAATCAAGACATCTTTATATCTCAACGTAAGTTTGTCTTGCACCTGCTAAAGGAAACTGCAATGCTCAGTTGTGCCCAAACAAACACTCTCATGGAAGAGAGTTACAAGATTGATGAAGACTTTGATGGTGATCAGATTGATATATCATGGTATCAAACTATTAGAGGTTGGTCGGAATACTTATATACCTATCTCACACACGACCTGACATTACATATGCGGTTGGTATTTTTGAGTAGATATATGCATGCTCGCAGAGTCAAACATTAAGAGACCGCAGATTGAGTGTTGAGATACCTGAAGACAACCCTCTGGTTTTCCTGTTCTTTAAGGACAATCACTTAAAGATTGAAGTCGTAACTGATGTAGATTGGGCTGGAAGTCGCAATGACAGGAAGTCAACTATGGGTTATTGCATATATGCTGGGGGAAATTTGGTAACCTGATGAAGTAAGGAATATAATGTAGTATCCAGATCTAGTGCAGAGGCTGGGTACACAACGATGTCCTAAGGTCTTTGTGAAGGACTATGGTTGCAATATATGTTACAGGATCTAGGACTCCGGGAGTATATCCCTATCTCCTTATACTGTGATAATAAGCTGGCCATTAGTATAGCTCACAACTCTGTACAACATGATAGGACCTAGCATGTTGAATTCGATCGACACTTCATCAAAAATCACTTGGTCAAAGAGAACGTGGTCACTCCATTTGTTCATTCGAAAGATCAACTGGATGACGTCTTCATCAAAGCCCTGAGTTGCTATATGTTCTCTGATGATATACACAAGCTAAGAATAATTGATATCTTCCATCCAACTTGAGGGGAAGAGTTGACGTTAAGTTATATTATTTTGCCAAGTCGTATTAAATCATGTGTCGTAATTGTGTAATACCCGATAAGGGTAATTTGGTCATGTGGGTTTTCGTCCATTCAAGTATATGCATGAGTTGGAGCCCCTGTTATCATTCATTAGGCAATAGTATTTTCTAGCTTTGCTTTTTACTTACTTTCACAAGGATCATTACCAAGTTGGGCATGATCAACTATTACCCACCCAACTTGAGGGTGGGTGGGTGTTAGCATTTATTACTTGTTCATTATCTGTATTTTCTATTTCATGTATTTCGCTCCACTCCATGTATTTTTCTTCACTCCTATATGTAAGTGAGAGACCCCTTGTAATTCGGTAAGTATTTTTTTGGAACATTTCATCAGTTAGAAGTCATCCATTTCTCTAACAATCGTAATGGAAGTTGGAGCATATATTTTTAAAATTTCGAGTCTTGAGATGAGTGAATATGACATTTTAGTGCTTTTTCTGGTGACCACTATGTTGGTAGGTTAAGCAAGCTGTTCAGGGCGCACATGGTGTGGATGCGCAAGTTTCGGGGATCAATTTTATAGAATCCTTGGTATTCATTATACTTCAGTTCCTATATAAGAACATGAAATGCAAGCATTTTCCTTTATGAATTTTCTGAATTTATGAAATTCCCAGGTATCAGAATTTTCACCATCGACTTCAACTGCTTTGGGCCTCCCTAGAGAGTTTCATGAGCAATGTCATAGATCATTGGAATTGATCTGTTTGAAGGTTGATGGTTCATGTCGAACTTCTTTATCTTTGGAGTTAGTAAAAAACCCGCCAACCATTTTCAAAGTCTCAATGGCTGAATTCATAATTTTTTACTTAAGGTTATCTTCTTAGGAATTTTATTGTTGGGCCAAAGATGCTACTGTTAGCTTGACTGATAAAATAGTTGGGGGTACTGCAAGTCTTTCTGAAGAGAAAATTTGCTCTTCAGCAATGCGCATTATGTTCCAGATTCTGAACTGGGATTTTAGACAATCTGCTGATTCACGAGATCGTGCCAACTTTAAACCAAATGCATGTTCAGCTGGAATCAGGCGTGAAGCCACATTGCTGAAGAAGTTTGAGAGAACTTTGGTGCAGGTAGACCTCTCCTGTTTATACACGATTCTTCAATATCCTACATTCCTACATATCATCTAACTTGGTGATCTTTTTACATGATGCCTGTAGCCAGGAGTCTCTTGGCACGAGCTCTTAATATCTAGTGGTCAAACTACATGGATCCTGAACTTTTATGCAACTCTACGTCAAAATTTTTCAGTTGAGGAGTTATGGCTAGATTCCCCTATTGCTGTCTCTGCTAGACAACTTATTTTGCAGTTATGCTCATTGACAGGAAACGTGTTCCCAGCTGGTACGGTGTTTGCTGGCCTTTTTGTTTTAAATCTTTTTAGATGAACAATTTCTCAGTTTTGAATGCATCATGCTAATACCTTTTTTTAACAAATAAGCTCCTACTTTAAGGAATCACTGATTGATCTGATCAACAAATATACTTTTAATTTTTTCCAATGAGATTTTTCAAACTGGATAGTAATTTATTATAAAAAAAACTGCTACCTTAACACATTTTAATATGGAATACTTGCAATACTGAAACATTTATTTGAGTCCTACAAGTTTAAATTGAATACGATTGTAAATAATGGTCACTATTAATTTACTGCATGTATGCTTGTTTTAAATCAGTTTTCTAGCGACATTGAGACGTGTTGATTAGGTTTTAGGAGAACCTTGTACCTCATATGAGGTATAATGATATATATATATATATAGTTCGAAATACAGGAAAGGCAAAATACAGGAAAATATGTATATAATATTAATATCTAACACCCCCCTCAAGTTAGGTCATGGGTATCAACCAGACCCAACTTGTTACATAGAAATTTCATTCGAGGACTTTAGTAAGAATATCCGCAACTTGGTTTTCAGTCTTCACCTGACTTAGTGAGATAAGTCCTTCTTCACACTTCTCTTTAACAAAGTGACAATCAACCTCAATGTGTTTCGTGCGTTCATGAATAATAGGATTAGTAGCAATCTGTATTGCAACTTGATTATCGCACCATAGTTGAGTGGGATCTTGAATAGGATATCCTATTTCACTGAGGGTTTGTCTAGTCCGCATAATCTCAACAATAATATGGGACATCGCTCGATACTCTGCTTCAACACTAGATCTGGCAATAGTGGTTTGTTTCTTACTCTTCCAAGAGACAAGATTTCCACCCATAAAGACAACCATGTAGTCGACTTCAGAGTAACTAAACAATCTGCCCAATCAGAGTCACAATAAACCTCTATGTTGGAGTGTCCTAGATTTATATACGAGATACCGGGGCCAAGATTTTTTTTATATATCTAACAATTCAGAGGAAAGATTCCCATTGGGATTTGGTAGGGGCTGCCATAAGTTGACCGACTTTACTTACTGCACATGCAATATCTGGGCGAGTCATGGTAAGGTTGTTCAATTTTCCAACTATTTCGCGATATTTTTTAGGTGAATCAAATAACTTACTTTTGTCATGGATGTTCGTTTCTCCTGGTTCGAGTGGGGAGCCCATAGAATCACAGTTAGACATCACTAGATCAGTTAGCAAGTCAAGGACATATTTTCTCTGACATATGAAGATGAAGTTATCCTAATTTGCTACCTATATGCCAAGGAAGTAACGTAACTCGCCCAGATCCTCTGTTTGATGTTTGAAAGTTGGAGTATAAGAATGCCTTGAGTTTGGTTATCCCCTTTGAATTGCTCCATGAGATTACAATATCATCGACATACACCCCTAACAGGATGGATCCTGGAGTAGAGGTCTGATAGAATATGGACGAGTCTTTCTCACTCTTTGTAAGACCAAACTGAGTGACAACAGATCTAAATCGAGCAAACCATGCCCGAGGGGATTGTTTCAACCCATATAGAGACTTCTTGAGGTGGCACACCTTGGTTCTTCCCCCCTCAGCAACATACCCAGGTGGTTGTTTCATATACACCTCTTCTTCTAATGATCCATGAACAAAAGCATTCTTGGTATTCAATTAGAGCAGGTTTCTTGTCATGGCGGCAAGGCGAACCAAGGCGAGCCCCGGGCGCCTGGACGCCAAGGCGACAAGGCGGACGCCTAGGCGACAATAAGGCGAGAAGTCGCAAGGCGACAATAAATATTTTTTTTAAATAATAACAAAAAAAGACAGCGGTTCTTCATTTAACCGTTGTCTATAGTGACAGTTATTAAACTATAGACAGCGATTAAATGAAGAACCGCTGTCTATAGTGATGCAGATATAAAATTCAAGACAATTTATATATAAGCTGTCATTATAGACAGCGGTTACATATAACCACTGTCTATAGATATTAGAGACAGCGGTTTTGTAGGTTAACCGCTGTCTATAATACTATAGACAGCGGTTAAAAGTAACAACCGCTGTCTATAGTTTTTTTTTTAAAACGCAACAACATTCAGCATTCAGCCAACACAGTATTTTTAAACTGCAAGTCTGCCACCCAACATGAATCACAACAAGCCCAAGTCAGTACTCACTAAGTATTCAACAACATGTAAATCTAAAGTTTGACACATTGAAAAGCAAAAGAAAAGAGTACATTTCATAAATATAATATAAACAAGCCCAAGTTTCAAACTTGACATATCAAATAACTTGAGATCAAGAATACATTTCATGAATGAACATTGTTTTTAGATCAATTAGAATCATCATCTAGTAAATCATTTTTGGCATTGCAGGTGCTGGGTTGATTTGAGGCACTTGTCATTTGCCCATAATTATCTACAAGATCTTCATCATCATTTGCAACTCTAAAGTGATCTAAATCTTCATCCCCTTCAGCTATTAGTTCAAGATTAGCTCCACTTCGTAAATTTCTAGCCCAGGTTCCAACAGCTTTCTCTACAGCTTCCCATGTGAGATCATCATCATCAAAAACTAGAGTATCATCTGGTTTGTTTATCATCCACTCATTACTCCAATCTAGCTCATCAAGCACTAAAGGGTTGTAATTTCTTCCCTTTTCATGTCTTTCTTGAAATCGTGCTTGTAGGCGACGATTGTATTGGATGTATACAAGATCATTAAGCCTTTAATGCTCTAATCTATTCCTTTTCTGTGTGAATCTGAAACAACATAATTGCAAACTAGTTAGTAGTACTTACTACTTAGTACTTAGTAGATATTTGTAAATAATTTTAATTTTATATGTATATTAATTATTGAATATTTGTATACTTACAAACTCAAAAGTACTCCAGTTGCGCTCACAACTAGAAGAGGAACAACATAAACCAAGTATGCGCAATGCTATCTTTGTAAGTTCAACATTCGGTCCTCCATGTGCACCCCACCAATCCACTATTTATTTAAGACGAATATAAATTATTTAACAATTAACATACATATAGTTTAAGAAAATATAAAAACGTAATCAATACTTACTTGGATTTAAGGTGGTTCGTTGCCTAATAGCCATAGACTTTCCAAAACTATTTCGAGATGCTTTACAGTTAGTGCCTTGTTCTGCGATCTTGTCTTGCAAGTGTTGATCGGGCACTAGTCTTGCAATAACGTCATTGAAAGCATCTTGAAATTTCCAAGCATCATCATTATGTTTTTCCTCATATTCAAAATATTTGTTTGGATTTAAAAACAAAGCCGCCCTATACAATTTTTGCTCCATTTGATTTGTCCACCTATTTTCAACAATGTCGATAATCTTTTTATATAACCTTTCTTTATCATCAAAATGTTCTTTGATCCTTTGTTTTGCCTCTTCCATTGCCACATAAACCTCAGACATAGCTGGTCTTTCATCTCCATCTACTAACCGCAAAATAGCCATCAATGACTTTCCTCCTTTGAGGCAATCTCTTACTCCATTCCAAAAGACAGTTGAAAGTATTACTTCAACAACTTGTTTTCCGGCTTCGATTTTTGCCAAATTAGCAGCATTCCACGAAGGCGAAACAAAGAATAATTTCAGCTTCTCCTCATGCTTAAGCACACTTTGTAGAGTAAGGAATGATGTTGCAAATCTAGTCACTGAATGCCTCACTAGATCACCACCTATTGTACTCCTTACTGCATCAAGTAAACGAGTGTGCCTGTAGATGAAATTTGTAATCATTTTTGACTTTTTAATCACCATTTTGTTTTGTTGAAGCTTTCCAATGTCTTCTAGCATGAGATCAATGCAATGAGCTGCACAAGTAGTCCAGAATAGACCAGATGCATCTACGGAACCCATAAAATAAGTTCCCTCTGGACAGTTGACTAGGAAATTTATCAAATGTCTCCCTCTCCTATCTGTCCAACCATCTGACATAAGAGTGCAACCGTATCTCCTCCAATATGCTTGATATTTTGCTTCATCTCGTTAACTTTCTCTTTTGTGTTTAGTAACAAAGGAACCCGTAAATCATGATAACTAGGACCTTTATAACCAGGCCCATATTGTCCAACTGCTTCAAGCATGATTTCAAAACTTCGTGCCTTTGCAGCATTGAATGGAATTCCACATTCATAGAACCAATCAGCAACATACCCATCAACTCTCTTTTTCTCTTCAGGAGATCTAAAACATCTCTCAATAGTTGTTTGTGCAGGTCCTTTATCACGCCTATCATCAACAACATCTTCAGGTGCACGTCTCACATGAGCATCCATAGGGCCTCTCTTTTGTGGAAGGTGGATTACTTTTCTCTTTTTGGCACTTGTCCCAGAACTTGGGACAAATGAAGATTTAGCTGTAGATAATGCCGGGGATACTTGTGAACCTAACAGCTCAACTTCATGTTCACTCTCATTATCATCATCAGCATTCAAATCGACCTTGTCCTTTTTTTGTCATTTAGAGCTGCATACATTTCAGTTGCTATGTCCGAAGTAGTCTTCATACATTTTGATACATCACCATACCCGCCACACAAGTGTTGTTTCAACCTTTTGATTTCACCTTTAATCAACCGATCACACAAATTACATTTAACTGTATTTTTATCCTTTATGTCGGGCCAATGCCCATACTTCCATCCAGGATCCTTTGACTTTGCTTTTCTTTTAGGGTCAATTTTTGGATCAAGATCATTGCTATCAACGGATGGAGCAAAACTGTTGTTGTTTAGGTCCTCCATCTTTCACAAACTACATCCATAGAAAGAAGAGTTATGTCGGGCACATAACAAAGTGAATAACTACTAAATAGTTCTAAAGCTAAAGAAATCATCATCCATCACATATTCACATGACTAACATATAGTTCTATTTCTAGTTTTCCACAATCCACATCTACACAAGTATAAAATAACTAAACAATGCAAGTATTTTTCAACTTTCAGTAACACAATTAGTGATTATATAATCACAAATCAAATTTCGCATATAATCAATTTTTTCTTTGGAAAATTCCGCCACTCCATCATAAAGATGTCTCTGCAAATACTGCAATAAAAAAAATATTTGTTAAAAATTTAAAATCAATTCAACGTAATTATAAAATCAATCCAATCAAACTATATGCAGTTAACTTACCAATGATGACAATGTCGTACTCCTAAGAGCATCAACTATGTCAATCATGTAGCACATGATATAATAGCCACACTGAATACTATCCGGTTGTTTTGGGCACTAAAATAATAAACAAATAGTAAAAATTTAATTTAGAATTTTAAAAATTAAAAAAATTATATAACATATACTCTTATAGGCTATAGCAGTATAGCTTACCGGAGTCCACGTTAAAAACTTTGGTGTTTTGTGAACACCGTATTTCCGATCCTTTGCCAAATCCTTAAATACACTTTGTAAATCATAAGAGTATAAACAAATTAGTTTATGACCGAATCTAAATTACAAATATGAAAAAAAAAAAAAATTTACGAACTTACAGTGTAATGACATTTTTAAGATCGTCGCGCACCTCACGATGTAAGGGATCTAGCCAATAAATTGTACTTTTACTGAAATCAATAATAGCCAACATCCAATGTTCTCTGTGTAACAAATGAAATTATTATTAACTAAATTAGAATAAAAAAACAATAATCATAAATCAATAACAGTAATACTTACGTATTATAATAGGGCAAAAATAATAAAGAATCTGGTTGGAGTTGCGTAAGCCTGGTTTTCAGATCTTGAGCTCGTGATTTCAAATGAGCCTTGGCAAATTTATCATTTAGAGCATAAATGGATGTTGGATTATATAAAGATACATTTCCTTTGTATGAAAATTTCTTTAGTTCTGAATCTATGTATCTGCAAAATAACATGCAAATTTAGAATCAATATACATATAATCATTAACCCTTAATTTATAATATCATTATGTGAAACTCATTATTCACTACCCACCCTATACATGCAAGTATGATGTCAACTCCAATTTTTTTCATATTAAGAAATTCGTACAACTCTTAATTCTCGAAGTATGTACGTGTTGATTCAGGAGTACCAAATATATTTGGATCAAAGACCAGAGATATTGCTTTATTTTCATTCTCTATCGTAGTAATGAAATGTGGTAACATGGTAATCCTCTCATTTTTATTCTGTCGGAATAAAAAACATTAATATTTTGGACATCAATATTAACAACATAAAAATCAAAATTACTAATCATAAAAGTATAAATGTTAACTACATAAATTTATAATACCTCATGTGAAGTTCCAGGCTCAATTGATGTTTCAGGCTCTTGATGTGATTGTGAAGCTAGTACAAGTGTCTGGACAAACCAAAAATAACAAGTTAACAACATAATTATTAGGTACCTATTCAACAAAAAGAGAGCATGACATTTCATAAAATTATAAAAATTAACACATAAATGCATAATAATACATTAATACCTGAGAAGTTTCAGTTCTAGTACCAAACATGCGCATAATTTCATTCATTTGATCTCTCATTCTATTCATCTCTGTTGCCTGATCTTCATGTTTTTTCTTCCATATTTCTTCTTGTTGGCTCAATCTTTCTTCCGCTATAGCTTCCACATCTGTTATGTGAGCCACTGACGTCTCGCGCCGCCTATCATTTTTGAAATAACTTTTAATGGTGGAAAACTTGCCACCAACTCTAACTCTGCCCGGATGTTCTTTGCCTAAAACAGAGGCAAGGATATCATCTCTTCCTTGAGTTCCTTGTGTCACTGTTTCAACACTCTGGGACTCTTGACTTGACAACTCATCCTAAGCAAAATCAATAAATGTTAATGCAATTAAAGAAATGAAATTTTAATAAATGATGAAATGATAAGTTGATAACTTAAACTTACAATTTTGGCTGCCAAATCAGCTGCCTCTTGACTAATGTATTCACCGGTCTTTCTTTTGTGACCAGCTTTCCATAGCTCTGCACGTGAAATTGGTGCAGTTGCACCTTGTTCAACCTTGACAGTAAAATGCAAATAAATTATTATTTAAATTATGATAAAAACTAATTTTAAAACAAAAAATACGAGAGAGAACTGCTGAGAAGTAGAGAACTAATACCATCATTTTTTGTAATCCAGCATAACCCTTCCTTGAAGTAGTATGAAAAGCCTTCTGTGCTTTTGCTCTCTCTGTATTAGCCTTATTAAACTCCTATACAAATAAAGTATTTGTTAATACTTTGATTGCTTACAAGTTACAATTACAAAGGTAATAAATGTTATAAAACAGTAAATTTACAAAGAAGTGAAGAACACATAACCATAGATTCCGGAGTGGTGCGATGGTCCACAAAAACTTTCCAGTCGTCTTCGGTAATAAAGTTATACTTAACAGGAACATTGTATCGATGCTCCAAATCAACATCTTTTACATAAGTGACATAAAGTTTGGATTTCCAAGACCTCCAACTTTCACCCATGCTTTTCATTAATTCATTGCGAAGAGAACCAATATTATCAAAATAATTCTGAAAATAAAATACAATATTAATTAATAATTAACTAAAAAACAAAGCTAAATAATCACTTATAAAAACTTACGTACATTTAATTCTTCTCATATTCGATCTTTATGTTGTTTATCAACCTCCTTCCATCTAACATATGTAATTGACACATGACATCTCACTAGAGAACCAATATAACTCATTAATTTATTTGTTTCAGACCCGGGAACAATGCGACCATCATCATCCACAGGAATGGTAAGCTTCTTCCCCTCTAGACTAAGCTTATGCAATTTAAATATTTTTGTGTAGCCTCTTCTTGACTTTGAGGAAGATCTTTTATCACTCATTTTCCTGTAACAAGAAAACCCTAAAAAAATCCTAAACCATCCAAAATTCCTACATAAAATTCAAGTGTAAATGTGTAATAAACTAATACCATTCCATCACTCAACCACACATATATATTGGCTACATTCATGAGAATATATAGAGAAAAAAATATGAGCAAATAAAACAACCATTGCATCATCAACTCATCATTCATCAAGGTCTAAAAATCATGAGAATATATAGAGAAAAAAAAAGAAAATCTCCAAGGCTTATGGAAAAAAGAAGATTGGTAGAAGAATAATATACCTTCGAAGAAGAATCGCAAGATCGAACAATGGAGGGCCTGAATATTTCCGAAAATCGCCTGTAGGGTTTTCGCACAGAGCAGCGACACAGTAAGAAGTAAAAACAACGAGGTAAAATCTAATTTCCGGGTTTCAGGTATATATAGATAGAATAGACAGCGGTTAATGTTAAAAACCGCTGTCGTACCTCCATTCGACAGCGATTATATATACAACCGCTGTCTAATGTAGGCTAAACCGTACATTCGACAACGGTCGTATATATAACCGCTGTCTATTCTATCTTCGACATCGGTTATATATACAACCGCTGTCTAATGTACGGTTTAGCCTACATTAGACAGCGGTTGTATATATAACCGCTGTCTATACTTGGAAAGACAGCGGTTATATATAAAACCGCTGTCTAATATAGGATTTAAAAAAAAAAAAAAAAGGCGGCTGTCGCCTTGTTTTCACTTGGGCGCCTGGACGCCTAGGCGACGCCTAGGCGACGCCATGACAAGAATGCACTGGTGAGAGACTTCAAGAGATAGGAGTAGGCAAATGGATGACATTTTGGCAACCGGGGCGAACGTTTCATCATGGTCCACTCCATACGTCTGAGCATAGCCTTTAGCCACCATGCTGGCTTTTAACCGATCAAGAGAACCATCACATTTACTTTTATAGAGTATATCCACTTGCAACCAATAACACGTTTGCCTGAGGGCAAGTGAACTAAGTCCCATGTTTGATTTAGTTGTAAGGCATCCAATTCATCTTGCATAGCAATAGCCCAACCTGGATGAGCTTGTGCATCAGTAATGGTGGAAGGAATGCTGTACTGATCAAGTGTGAAGATCAATGCAGTATAAGATGTTGATAGACCTTGATAAGAAGTGATAAACAGAGGTTTGTCCCGACAAACACGACTTCCCTTACGCACAACAATGGGTGGCTCTATGTCAGAAGGCAGCGCATCTTCGTTTTCACAAGCAACTTCTTCCATAGGAACAATCATAGGACTCCTGTGGGAAGAGGAATGCTAAGTTGGTTTCGTGGATGTCCTAATAGAGGGGTGACGAGAGTAAATTTGTTCCCAAAGAGGATTCTGAATGTCCTCCGGGGAAAGCACAACCTGTTTAGGATGTAGTACGAGAATATAATCAAAAGAAGAGTCTTGAGCTATGGAGAGTGCTAGGAATATAACAGTCAGATTCAATAAAGACAAATGCTTCGTTTGGCGCGACGATGGAGGTCACGAACGCGGTGGTTATGAACCATATTTCGTGAAAGCCCGACCTCACCCAAGGAACTTCATCCACTTTTATGTTCAAAACTAGTTTTCTTTTTTTGATGGCGGTCATGTTGTCTTGCCCAACATGCATTCTATGGCAGTAGTTTTTTTGTCCAAACTCATCGGAGCAAAAAAACCTCCACAAACGGAGCCAACATCAACAAAGATGATGTATCTCTTCAGGTTAGAAGAATAACATTTGTAACCATTAGTTGTGCGTGAATTTCCAAGGAATAAACATTTTAAGATAGACGGGTGATTATGGTGATAATGGAGATCCAAAACCTTGGCGGAAGCAGCAGAAGAAGCAAAGGGCGAGACTTCATCCAGAACATACACTCCACCAGTTTGCTGCCTTTTACCAATAATACGGCTTGTCGACTGTTCCTGAAATACAAAATCATAAGACATAAATGTAGCAGTGCAATTTAAATCATAAGTGAGCTTACTAATTGCCAGTAAGTTGTAAGCAGATTGAGGAACGCGAGCAACCAATGACTGATTCATGCCGGAAGTGACATCACAACTACCAAACCCAACAATGGGTACACTTGATCCATCTGCCACAGTAATAAATGATCCAATATGAGGCTTGTACGAATGTAAGATATCTGAAGTATTAGTAAGATGATTTGAAGCACCAGAATCTGCCAGCCAACAAACATGGCACTGAGAAGTACATGCTGGCTGAATGGTCTAGGCAACGACATCACTGTGGGTCAGAGTCTCAATTTGGAGGGCCTGAACGCGATAACACTCCTCTTTAGATATCTCGATAGTCCTCTGGGTCCCAGATCAAGAAGCAGAGTCAACAAGCATTTTAGTCTTTATTGTAAAATTTGAATCAAGGCCATTCAGTAGCCAAATAAGTATGAGGTGCTCCCGCTGAGTCTGGTGCTCCTCTATGGTGGTAGGGATCTCCCAAAGATCCAAGATCTCATATACAAGAACCTTCCATTCAACGAAGTATTTGGTGACTGAACGATCACCCTGTTTCAATTTAGCCATCCTAGGGAAGAGTTCCCCAAGGCGGGTGAGATTGTTCGCCTGAGAGAACATCATATGAAACGCATCCTATAACTCCTTAGTACTCTTGTAGTTCTTACACATTTGTTGAATGGAGGGATCCATAGAACTCATCAGAAGTGCAGAGATCCGACAATCATCATTATACCAATCCTCATACGTTTGATGATACGCCGCGCCGTAGTCGTATCAAGAACAAGGAACTTGCATTGCATTGAACAAACATAAAGGGAACACAAATATAATCGGGAGATAACTTCCGCTAAGCACTTGGAGGCTGGGTCCTCCTAGACACTCCACTCTCCAAGAGCCCAAAATACAGACTCCAAAGATAAGCAAGACTCCACCCCTAAGGCTCATTATATAGATGGAGCCCCTCACAAGCCCAAACACTTGAAGGCACATACATGACAAGATACGTAAAGACACGTGCGTATCAATACACCCGGCCTGAAAAGCGACCTTGTCCTCAAGGTCGAGCCGGGAAGCGTCCCATGGGCGCGACGGCGAGACTCAGGCGATTCCTCTAATGGGCGGATCAGGTGAAACATCAGAAGCGTAGAGGCATCGCGGCGGGCCAGTTGCTGCAAATTTGTGGGACATGCGACCGAAACGGTCTTAGAACTCGACATGAGACTGCCTGTGAGGTGAAGCAATGTCATGCCCGCAAAATATCTCATCCTCAAGGACGAGTGAGGAACACGCTAGTTGGGCTAGGGCCGTGGTCGAAGGTTAGATGCTATGAAGACTGATGGGGGAAACCATTCCAGGTCTTGAATGAGGGTCGTAGGTTGATGAGGGGTAGGTAGTGATGATTTGGAAGGAGACCCGATGGAAAGGCTGCTCAACGTGGGTGAGTGATAATATATGAGGGTAGGGTAACAATGGGCTCGAGAGATGCGGGAAAAGATGAGTTGAGAGATAAGAGAGCTGACAGACGGGCGAAGGTCTCCAAGAAATGACAGGGAGCAAAAAAAGCTTGTGGCTCCGTGTGAAAGGTTGGCGAGCCGCCAGGTGGAACCTCTGTAATGGGCTTGTCGGAAGGCGAGCGGATTGGAGTGCAACCAGTGCAATTCAGAAGATGGGGATGTATGAGGAGGGTGCGTGCCGTGGTCGGCAGTGGAAGAATTAAGGGGGTGTTGGAAAGGGAGGAAGCGACAACGATTCCAATGGTCGAAGGCCCACTGAGGGGCGGCGGTGGAATGGAGTGAGGAGGAGGCTTGCCGAGAAGCAGAGAGGAGGGCAGGGGCTGTAAGGGTGCATGTGGAAGAAGCCGACAACGAATTTCAACCGCCCCGACGAGGAGATTATCTAGGGCAGCTTCAATTCGATCGCAACGAGCATGCACTGAGTCCGGAAAGAGAGCTATGGTGGAAAAAAGGGGGAGGGCCGCTTGAAAGCGGCATTAGGCACAGGAGGGCTGCCGGAATGCTGCAGGCGCCGCCGGATGGCTGCCGGATTGCTGCAGGAGGAGCCGCAAAAGGCCTGCCGGAATGCTGCAGGAGCCGCAAGAGGGTTGCCAGAATGCTGCCAGAGCCGCACGAGGGTTGCCCGAATGCTGCCAGAGCCGCAGGAGGGCTGCCAGAATGCTGCCGGAGCCGCAGGAGTGCTGCGAGGGTGACGAGTGGCCGCTGGAAGGTTGCAGACTTGCAGGAGACGGCTGGAGAGGACAAAGAGCCGCCTGGAGGCGCAGAGAACCGAAGGTGCACTGGAATCGTGCGCTGGAAGAGGGGCCGGTTATGGCGAAGTTGATCAAAGCAGGAATCGGTCGCTGGAAGTTGGGCAAAGCCGGAATTGGGTACAGTGAAGGCGATGAAGTCGGGGAAGCCGCGGGGTGTGCGATGAAGTCGGAGAACCCTAAAAGGGAGTCAGGTCGGACCAATTGATAGGCCGTAGTCGTATCAAGAACAAGGGCCTTGCATTGCATTAAACAAACATAAAGGGAACACATATACAATCCGAAGATAACTCCCGCCAAGCACCTGGAGGCTGGATCCTCCTAGACACTCCACTCTCTAAGAGAGCCCGGAACACAAAGAATCCAAAGATAAACAAGACTCTACCCTAGGGTTCCTTATATAGATGGAGCCTATCACCACAAGACAAAACACTTGAAGGCACATACATGGCAAGATACGTTGACACGTGCGTATCACTTGACTCCCTGCTGTATCAGTTGGGAGCCTGGTAACGTGGTGCATACGTCGTATGCCAACTCAAGACATGGTGACCCCCTTTTAAATAATAATTGGAAGTTCGATGAGGTAAGAATGGTGGTGGTAAGTCTGGCAATTAGGAGGGAATGTATTGTTGACTGTTGTAGTCCCATGCGGTATGGTTGTAGGGGTAGTAATCATGGACGAGGATTCGTTGACGTTCTTCGCCATGTTCCAGAAGGGAGAATGAACAAATTTTTCCCTAGGTTAAGGTAATAAGTCACTTAGTCTTCTAGAGGCATTCCCGTGGGAGGCCAACAATCATGACATCTGTGGTCTGCATAATAAGCAATAATGAGCTCGTTAACCACAATATCAGTCTAAGAAGTTCATGGATCGATTGAAGAGAGACCTATTTCCGTCGATCAGTGCTATCAGCAATCGGGGGGGGGGGGGGGGCTCAATGTTTAGGTGACCTCTGTCTTTGAAGACAAGCCGCACGGTTGTAGATCATGCATCTGTCGTCAGGATCAGGCCAGAGGCGCGGGTCGCCGGGTTGGATCAGATCGACGCCGCATAGATGTAGATCGACGTTGTTAATCCTTTTGTAGGTAAATTAAAGAAGGTAAAAAATTGTTTAGTCTTTTGACTAATTCTTTAGATAAATAAATTAGTGTAGGTGAAGGATGAAACGACCCCCGATGCCAACAATAAACAGATGAATGAGAAGAAGAAGTTTCAGATAGAAAAATAGTATCATCTTTACCACACCAGTATGCAGAGTACTCGACGCTCACTAGGAGAGCTCTAGGGACCCGGAATGCCCGCATGAGAGCTTTTTATTTTATTTTATGTAGATTGGTCTCGTCTGTATGCGATGTATATATTCTTGATGTTGGCTAGCTGTGACACTAGATGTTGGTTAGTGTGTTTGCATATGCTGCAAATTTTGTAAGCTCTAACTTTTGTGTACTATATGTAGGGCTTTCTCTATGTATCATGTAACTGTTTAATGAAGTGACTTATTTTGTCCTGCACTTTACTTTTAGTACTCTGTCATGCAATGAATATTTCGATGCACACTATATGTTCTTACCTTGTGCCTCTGATGATACATGAAATGAACAGATTAAATTGCAGCGGTTGCCGAAAAGGGGGCCTTTACAATTGCCCCGACAGTTTAAGTTTCCTTTCTGTTCTTTTGATGCTGTATTTGAACTTTCAAGTCATTTCTTGTTCTTGTTAAAATAAATTTCTTCATTCTTTTTCCTTTTTATAGTTTACTTGCTTAAAATTTGAAGGCTTAACATAGTGATGTTCAAATTTCAGATAATGGGCATACCCAAATCAATAACCTTCTGCAGATACTCTCTTCTGTTATTCCATGGATTGAACCTCCTGAAGTGGTTATAGAAGCAATAAGGTTGGGCCGAAGCGAAAGGCAAGTACTTGGTTTATATTTTCTGTCTCATGACTTTTCTTTCTAGTACACTTTGTTTTCTGTGCTGCTGTTACATTTATAAAGATGAACTGCTTTTGATTCCCATAAGCATGCTCTCACTTTGTTCAGCGAATTTCTTGATGGTTGTCATGCATTGCTGTCAATAGCCACTCTGACTACTCCTTTGCTATTTGACAACCTTTTGCATTCTCTGAGGTTAGCAGTCATATTTTGTCTTTCTAGCTTATACAATTGAGTTATATGCATTTAATTTCTGCAGAACCAGTTCATTTTTTTGGAACCCAAAATATTGAAGTTTGCATTATTCTGCCATTTTCTTTCTTGGTTTTCAGACCTTTTGGAACTATTCACTTCATGTCTATCTTGACAAGTGATGTTATAAAAGCTTATATAGTTAATCATGATGAAAAGGAATCATGGATGGAAGAAGCTTTGGACGTTCTACTAGAAACATGGACTGTTATTTTTGAGGTATCTCAGATCGTATTTTTCAGTTCTACAATATTACTGCAAATTGTTGGCTTTTACATGCCAAATCTTTGTTATTTAATCATTTAAGGATAAGTTAATGTTAACATGGTGGTTCTTGTATTTATATCTTTTCAAATGAGATGAAATTATGATTAGCCTGATAATTATGTTTTTATTTTATTTTCTTCTTCTTATCTTCCTTTTTATTTTGGATTCATTAGGATCGACAATTGGCCTTTCGAAGACCCTTTTACTTGTGAAATTGTTAAGCTATCCCTGGATGTTGTTTTTGCCCCTTTTTCTGTAATGTTCTACTTAATTCTAAAATATATGTTAAGATCTTTTCATTTGGAATACAGTCATCAGAAAGAGACAAAAATTCAATTACAGCAGAAGGGAGATCCGCAGCAGCCAAACTATTCAACAATATCATGGAGGCTCATCTGGAAGGTAGTGTTCATCACAATGGTTAATGAGAACTATTTTTTTGAAATGGTTACTGAGAACTATGTTTCCAATCTTCCCCCGCCCATACCCCCAATGATTGGGGACTATATGGGTTCTGTTGTTGTTGTTGTTGTTGTTGTTGTTGTTGGTTACTGAGAACTATGTTTGTGCTTCACCAATGCTCTGGATGCTGAATGAAGGAAGCATGGTTATGTGCACATAAATCAAAATGGATTCTTGGGTCTGCTCTCTCTGATGTCTTTGGCTTTGATTTGAGGGCATGATTCCGCAACAAACGCGACGGTATATGGGGCCACTATTTCAGTGGTACTATGTGAGCAACCACTTTGTGCATTTATTGTCAAAGGTTAGGTCTTTCTCCTCTGAGAGAAGCCACTTTGTGAATAGTGCCAAAAGTTAGGTCTGTTTCCAATCTTCCCCCGCCCATACCCCCAATGATTGGGGACTATATGAGTTCTGTTGTTGTGGTGGTGGTGGTTACTGAGAACTATGTAAGGTAAGATTTGCCTACACGGGGACCCTTCCCCGGACCCTCGCTGCACGGGGATGCTTTGTGCACTGGGCTGCCCTTTTGGTTAATGAGAACTATTTTTCTGAAATGGTTAATGAGAACTATGTAAGGTAAGGTCTTTATTTGTCAAAGGTTAGGTCTTTCTCCTCTGAGAGAAGCCACTTTGTGCATAGTGCCAAAGGTTAGGTCTGTTTCCAATCTTCCCCCGCCCATACCCCCAATGATTGGGGACTATATGGGTTCTGTTGTTGTTGTTGGTTAATGAGAACTATTTTTCTGAAATTGTTAATGCGAACTATTTTTCTGAAATTGTTAATTCAGTGGTATTCTGTGAGCAGCCACTTTGTGCATTTATTGTCAAAGGTTAGGTCTTTCTCCTCTGAGAGAAGCCACTTTGTGCATAGTGCCAAAGGTTAGGTCTGTTTCCAATCTTCCCCCGCCCATACCCCCAATGATTGGAGACTATATGGGTTCTGTTGTTGTTGTGTTAATGCGAACTATTTTGCTGAAATGCTTAATTGAACTTGTGCTATAAATGTGACGATCTCTTACTGTGGATATGCTATCTATCTTCAAATGTATTGATAGTTTATTCTAGGAAATCTCACGTTATGGGTTTGGTAGTACAGCTGCTTCTGCAACAGCCTATGATGAGGATGATGATGCTGAACACTTTGTTGCGTCTGTCTCAAGTATGCGGATTGTCATGTTAAACTATGTAATTATTTACCCATCACAGTTAAATTTCTTGTTAAACTATTCCTGAAATTATGCTTCTATAATTGTAGAAAGAGATGAAAGGTTGGGGTCATATGCTGTTATTGCTCGAGCAACTGCTGACATTACTATTCCTTTTCTCTTAATGGTTTTCTCTCAACATATTTCTCATCTTAATCAGGTGATCTGCCTATCTTTCTATACATAGAAAATTAAAATAGATAATTTATGATGATTTTCTCTGTACTCCGTATTTTATGCAAGTTAAAATTGATTTAAAGTTTTTATTAAGAGCAAATTGTTTAGAATCTTGAAATTGCGAGGCTATTGGTTATTTTCCATGACATTTCTTTGTAAAACATCAAATCTTACTAGAGTTTTTGTCTACTCGCGGTCATGCACAGGCCCTTGTGCAATGTGTGTGGAAACAATACTCAGTTGTATGTCAAATCCTATGCATAACGTAATATGACAAACTAAATACTTGTTCATATAATCATAAACCTTCTGACAGTGTAGCTTATTACAACTCTTGCTACCCCTGATTTAGTTAAAATTGTGTACCGGCTTATGGGTAATGAGTCAGTTTTTCGCAATGGAGCGCCCTTCGATTTACTTAGTTTGATTTTTAAATTAGCATCCAGTCGAGCATAATTTTAGTGAATCTTATATTTGAAGTTGAAACAAGCAATGAGATGATAGTCATCGAGGGACCACAGGGTTTCACACTTATGGATCTTTATGAGGACTGAATTATTGATCACCCATAGCAGATGTCATTCACAAAGATCTTATGTTCTCCTAGTGGGTATAAAAGAATACGACATTGAATCTAACGAGAATAGGCGTCTTATTGGGTCCATCACTTTTCACATCAAAAGTCACTTCATCTACACACTGAATTGGTGGAGGCGCAAAGCGGCATATTGCCAACATCAAATATCAATCTTCTAGTAATAAGGTCGTGTAACTCTTGATGATAGTCAGTTTCACTGAACTGCCTTTTAAAAAAGGACGGCCTCCTTGTGAAGATCACATGCATGTTCACTTTGGCTCCCATAACCGTCATTGCATGTAGTAAATCTTTTTGTTTTGTTTTGGCGAACCCTAATCACAACCTAAAAAAATCTAGTGCTTTTATCCCCCTCATGAAACCAAGAACAGTCGACTCTTTGAACCGATATATTCCCTTATTGGGCTCTATTTTCTTGTAGATCATTTTATGGAACAGTTTTCTCCCTGACTCAATCTGCACTATAAGGGTATAATTGCAGAACAGACTGCACTAAGATAATCGGTTTAGGCCAGGAAACTCACTTTGCCAAACTTTAAGGCCAACGCTTATCACGCTAAGCTTGTTAATGAGTCAAAACATGTGATTACCAACAACGTCACAATCCAATTTCAATCACCTTATAATATCTCTCAACACGAGGCATAGGTATTATGCGATCTTCCCATACCACGCCCGAGACGCTTGCTTCAACCCGTAAAGAGCCTTCTTGAGCGTGCAGACGTGTCCTGGATGAACTTCCGATATATATCCAGGTGGCTGAACCTTGAAGATATCCTTGTCAATCTCGCCGTACAAGAAAACATTCTTTACGTCGAGTTGCCAAATCTTCCACCCTTGGCTAGCTGCCAATGCAATCACCACTCGTACCGAAGTCATCTTGGCCACCAGACTGAACGTCTCTTCATAGTCTTCTCCGTACTGTTGAGAGAACCCTCGAGTTACAAGGCAAGCCTTGTACCGCTCGATACTCCCGTCAGCTTTCTTCTTCAGCTTGTAGACCCACTTGCATGTCACAAGAGTAATGCCATCAACTTTGGGCACAAGATCCCAAGTCCCATTCTTCTTGAGGGCAGCCATCTCCTCATTCATGGCATCTTCCCACTCCTTGACTCCAGTGGCGTCTTCAAAGCATGACGGCTCTCGCTCATCCAAGGGACCAGCAAAGAAACATGAGATGAAGCTCCCCTGATTTTCCCCTGTATACTGAGCTGGTGGAATAATAGTCCTCTTGGACCTTCTCAGAGTTTTACTCTGATCCACCTCTTCCACTGCAACTTCTGGATTAGCTCTTTTCCCGGGCACACTTGGAGCATCGCTCCCCCTGCTTCCAGAATCTGAAGCACTTGACCCAGAGCTAGAAGCAACTGGAGCACCTGGAGAAACAGGCAACTCCATCAGAACTTTCCTTGCAGCTTTTTCTGGTCCACCATCTAACTTGCTTTCTTGTAGCTCAACAGAAAAGCTACCTTGGTATGATGTCAATTCATCAAATACCACATCCCTTGAGACCACGACTCTTCGTGTCTCTGGATCAATGCATCTCCAACCCTTCTTCCAGTTATCATAACCGACGAACACTAGCTTCCTTGCTTTTGCATCTAGTTTTATTTTAAGTGCCTCAGGAATATGCACGTTGCAGGTAGATCCGAACACTCGAAGGTGTTCCACCGTAGGCTTTAGCTTGAACATCAATTCATGAGGGGTCTTCATGTTGATTGGACTAAGAAACATCCGATTGATGACATAAGTTGCACAAGACATTCCCTCTGCCCAGAAGGACTTTGTGATACTCTTGGCATGAGACCAACATTTGCAGGTCTCCGTCAGATGACGGATCTTCCGCTCTGCAACTCCGTTCTGTTGTGGAGTGTGAGCACAAGAGAGCTCTCTCCGGATGTCATGCTTCCTGCAGAAGTTAAAGAACGCATTTGAGGTGAACTCCCCTCCATTGTCAGTTCTGAACTTCTTGATCTGCAGGTTAAGCTGACCCTCCACTAGCTCCTTGAACTCCACAAACTTCCTGAACGCCTCAGACTTCTCCTTCATAAAGTATACCCAAGTATACCTAGTGAAGTAATCAATCAAGACCAGTATATACCTGCTTCCTCCAAGACTGGCAGTTGCGGTAGGTCCAAACAGATCACCATGAATACACTCCAATGGTGCCTTGTATCTGCTTTGTGATTTGTCAAATGGAAGGCGATGAGCCTTACCATATTGACAACCTGCACAAACGTGACCTTCACCGAAAGATAACAGACAAGGCAAGCCTCTCACAAGGCCTCTTCCCGCCATAGCCTTCAGCTTATCCATCCCAACATGCCCAAGTCTTTCATGCCAGATAACAACGCTATCATTAGTCCTCATCTTATCAACATAGGAACTTGTAGATAACACAAACAAGTCTTTCACCCTTCTACCAACATGAGTGACTTCAGCCTTCACCGCTGACATGTTTCAAAGAAACTTCACTTCTGTTGGCCCAAACAGAACGTGATAGCCAACATCAACAGCGTTGGTCACCGAGAAGAGGTTTTTCTTCATCCCCGGAACATGATAGACACTCTTCAACGTGAGTGGACCTCTATCTCCATTTAAAGCAACTACACCCTCCTTCTCAACTGCATGTATAGTATCATCAGCAGTAATGATAACATCATTACCTGTGTATGTCTGCAAAGAAGAGAACTTGGATTCATCCCCGGTGAGGTGATGACCACACCCCGAATCCACTATCCAATCATCCTGATAGTTGATAGAAGCCATAGCCCGAACACAAGTGCCCGTCATAAAAGCTCTATCACCCCAACTAACATTATTATTGGAACCAGCCTCCTCCTTTCTTGCAGCATGCCCCGGCTGAAGATTAACCCTGCAGTCCTTTTTGAAGTGACCAGACTTGTTGCACCTGAAGCATCTAGGTCCTTCCTTCTTCTTTCCATCACGCTAGGAGCATAGCTCCTCTCCCGCTGATATGAAGTAGATGAACCATCATCTCCAGATGTCTTCTTCTTCTTGTCCCAACGCTTCTTCTTTCCAGAATAAAGAACCTCACTTTCTCCCCCAGAGACAGACATCCCCTCCATCTGCATAGCCAAACTCTCTTGCGAAGCAAGCAAGTTTTCCAGCTCCAGCAACGATGGCTGATTGGCCCAGCCTTGAACAAAAGTAATAAAGGCCACATACTCCCTCTGCAAGCCGCGAATTATGTGCCTCTTCAGCTTAGCTTCTGAGATAGGCTCATTCGGGTCCAATGCCAAAATCTCTGCACAGAGATTATTCGTCTTCAGGAAGAACGTTGATATGGACAAGTCTCCTTGAGTTGCTTTCGCCAACTCATTCTCCAAAAATTGTAGCTGAACTACATTCTTCTTATTGAACAAGCCATCCAAGGCTGTTCAAATCTCAGCAGCTGATCTACATCCAACGATGTGATCAAACAATTCTGATGAGATAGCCCGCTTGAGAGTAAACTCCGCCTTAGCATTAGTTCTCCTCCAAGCTCTCACCAGATGAGCATTTCACCACCAACAACAACCACTTCTTGAGTTTCTTCTCCACCAACAACCTCCCAAAGGTCCTCGCCCAAAAGATAGCTCTCCATGCAAGACTTTCACTTTTTTAAGTTAGTCTGCGTCAGGAGCTCAATACCAAAACCTCTAGCTATTCCTCTTTCCATTGCTATACCACTGATAACTGTGCTTCCAGAAATCCAAGCAAGATAACTGCGGCTGAATCACTGCTCAAACCTCTGCCCCTCTGATACCATGTTGAAAATTTCTAATAAGAGGAAAAACGGGAACTAGGTCGCAGGAACACTTTAACTATACCAAGCACCAGAAACCAGAAACATTGAAGAAACAAGAAAAATCTTGTATCAACTATCTTTTGTACATTTCGAGACATACATTGCGAGACATGATTTATCAGTACACACAATGATGAGGAGAGAAGAAAACCAACTACAAGAAGCTGGCGGTTACAACTGGAACTCGCCAAACCGCAACTCAACACGCGGACTACCTGTTATTCCAATGCTCACTCTGTTCTCCCAAGCAAGGCCGCCTAACTGCAGTCACCTGGCCTCTTCTAACCGCGAACAAGCTGCTGAAGAACTGAACACAGGACAGTCCGGCAAAGGCAAACCGCCTACCCACCGCGGACTGATCCTTATTAAAAGCTGAAACAACCAGAGAAAATTGTCTTGTCACTAACCGCGACCTCCTGCTGCTACCCGCCGCTAACTGCTACCGACATATCCGCTGCAGTCTCCTCTGATCAAATCAGAACCACAAGCAAGCCGCACAACCTGCGAATACAGCAAAGACAAATCTCAAACTGCGCGAACAAAAAGTTCTATCCGCACCACAAAATCGCGAGCTCACACTTACAGTTCTTGTCTACTTTCTTCGATCGGGGGGGGGGGGGGGGGGGGGAGGGGTCCTATTTATAGTAGAGGTGAGGAGTGCAGTCACCGCCTACACGAGAGGATAACCGCCCACAGCAGCGACTAGCAAATAGCTCGCGCGGCTTTCTGAGATAACCCTGCTAGCCTTTGAGAAAAGAACCGGCCAGAGCTCCAACACCTAGAGGTAACCGCGGATACTAACCGCCCGGTTACAACCTGATAGCTGACCCTAGATGGTTGAAGAACAAGGCCATCTGCCACTGGCTAACCGCCAGTCCACTGCGGGAAGACAACCCGCGCGGTCTTCCTACCAGACCGCCCGACCTCCGCGGTTTACCAGACCCCCCGGTCTGATGCCCAGACCGCCTGACCTCCACTTACACTTCAAAATTCATCACCTTTCCCTACCAACCACCCCCTCTTTCTAGATCGAGGCCTCTCCTCCATAACCGACCTCCCAACCTCGAAGTTCTGACCACAACCCCTCCTCTTAACTCCTGTCGTCACCTTCTACAACAAACCGAGCAGCTATCCTCCAAGATTCGACATGCACCACCTTGACCGACCACCTCAAGGTCGATCCCCTTGGCCGAAAACTGTAGCTCCTTGGATCGACGACCTCCTTCTCCAAGATCCGACCTCCTCTCCACCTCCCCTCTCAAGTCTGATCAAAACCCGATCATAGCTCATTTTCAAGCTCTCATCTCCATATCTGGGCTTCTTCTCCCCCACAAAACAAAGCATCCCCTCTCCAAACCAAAATTTCCACCACCTCCTCCCAAACCTATAACAACCATCTCTTCTCCCTCCAAAAAAGCCGTCCGGCCACTCAAACTGACATCAACAACGCTTTCATTCTCTCCACTGATATGCAAAGTGCACCGACATTGCGTCTTCGAGATCCGGCCACCATACTTCAAAATTCGGCTGCCTAGTTCCGATCACTTCGACTTCAAGAGATCGAACATCGTCTTCACCAAATCCGGCCACCTTCGTCAAGATTCGGCAACATTCGATCAAATATGACACGTTCAACAAGATCCGGTCATGGATGGGAGCGACACGCAAATGCCGTTTTCGTGGCGATCGGATAACATGCATGGACTTCGGTGAGTTCCTTCCTTCCACCATCTGGACCTTAGATATAAGTTTCTTGCATTTAGAGCTTTCTACCGTTAATGACGCTTAGGGTTCGGTTCACCGACGGGCGATATCGAGAACAACACAGGACGCTCTCGGAGTTGAGGGTCTAAGAACCCATCTTCGTTGACCCTTGAGTCATCCTTGCCCGTAAAGGTGAATAATCGTGACCATTGAGCTACTGAAGGAGAAATGATTAGAACTGTGTAAATCCTTATGTCGCGCGACTCATCATAAACTCAACGTCGAAGTGTTAGTGATCTATATGACTAATTAACAGTCGTATTTAATGCTGAATCGCGTGATCAGAAGTAACGATGAATCGTGCAGTCGTAAATAATATCAAATCGCGTGATTGAAATAACGACGATAACGCAGTGGAAAATAATATTATATCGTTCGACGGAAAATAAGTTGAATCGTGATCATACACATCATTTGAAAATATTATTATTTCGCGTGTACATACACATCATTTGAAAATATTATTATTTCACGTGTACATACACATCATTTGAAAATATTATTATTTCGCGTGTACATACACATCATTTGAATAAAATTGAATAAGTTCGATGTTTTCAATCAAGAATAGCTCAAATAATAAAAGAGGATTCGAAAAGAAATTCATAAGCGATTGATAATTTGAGGGGAAAAACTATAATTAACATCTTTAACCCTACGTATAAATAATAAGAACGAAATATGTATATATGAAACCTTCTGTTTAATAATTGAATGCATCGATGCATAGGTAATGTGTTACGCCCCCACTGCGCTTTACGGGGCGTCATTATGTGCGGCGGAGCAAGGGCGCGCTAAACAACGGGGCTGAACCTTCCGGTTCAGCCCCCATGCTGTGAACCGGCCGGCCGAGGGCTGAACCGCGCGGGTTCAGCCCTCCTTGGAGGGGCCGGCCGGCCCCCTCCTTGCCCGGGTATTTATATACCCGGGCAGCCCCCCCCTTTGGGGATTATGAAGAGTATTATTCGGTTAGTCTCCTTCCTCTTTCTTAACCCTAATCCTAGCTTTCTCCCTCTCTTCCTCTAGTTCTTCATCTCTTTAGCATCTCTCGTAGTTTTGCCCTAACATTTGGTATCAGAGGAGTTCTTTCTCTCCGACATGGTGACCACTCGCACTCAAGAAGAGTCCTCACGGATCGAAACCCTAGAGGAAAGCATGGTTGGCCTCACCGACTCTATGGCGGCCATGGAAGGACGGATCGACGCGCGTATGGAGGAGATTAAGGCCTTGCTGAAAGGGAAAGCCGCAATCGGTGAGGATTCGACCGGATCGGGGGCGGACTTGACGGCAAACGGCGCGCAAGGGGGGGTCGGCAGCGGACGACTTCCGGACGACGATCGCGCGCGGGCAAGCGTTCTTCCGCCAGGCACGGGTTGGATCCCGCCTGGAGGGGGCTGGCAGGGCACGGGAGGGCTCAGCGGCGGCGCGTACGGGCCAGCAGGAGGGTCCTCGGCGGCTTACGGAGCAGCGTCGGCGTCGGGGGCCGCATACGGGGCATCGACAGGGCCGACTGGTCCTGGACTTGCAGCAGGAGTTCCTCCCGACTTCGGTACGGGCCAGGGGGTGCGCCGGCAGGGCTGGCAGGAACCGGGAGGGGTTCGTCGGGGCTGGGAGGACCCGACTGGGGTTCGTCGAGGCTGGGAGGAGCCGGTTGGGCTTCGGCGACCTCCAGATCCTGCAGGATATCAAGGGGGAGGGCTTCTCCCTCCTCCCCGTGGGTTTGGACAGCCGGGTATGGGTGGATTTGGCCAAGCATGGGGCGGACAACAACAACCCCCTCCTTGGGGAAACGGTCAGCATCATCAAGGCTACGGATTCGAGCAAGGTGAGCCCGCAAGACGGGAAGGAGGTCAGGGGGCACAACGTTTGACTCCCGGATTAACTCGCATGTACTTTCCAGAGTTCAAGGGCGGCGACGCGTTGGAATGGATTCAGAAGGCAGAACTCTTCTTTCAGTATCATGAAGTGCCGGAAGGGCAGTGGGTGCAGTTGGCGTCCTTCCACTTGAAGGACGACGCTTACCAGTGGACACAGGGGGTCCTGCGGGGACGGGAGTACGTGCCGTGGGGAGAGTTTGTGGATGGTTTTACGACCAGATTCGGGCCACTAGAGTATGAGAACTTCGAGGCCCTTCTTCAGAAGCTCCGTCAGAAGGGGTCAGTGATGGAGTACCGCACTGAGTTCGAGAAGTTGGCAAACCGGGTTCAGTGGTCGGAGAGGACTCTCTACAGCTGTTTCATATCAGGGCTCAAGGATTACATCCGTGATGAGGTGCAGGCTCTCATGCCTCGTTCGTTGAACCACGCCATTACCTTGGCGCGCATTCAGGAGGAGCGGTTCAACAGACAGCGAGCCCGCACCACGAGTAGACCGTCGGCGGCGGCCGCCACAGCAGCACGACGGGAGCAACCCGCGGGTAACAAGCCGACCGTGACTCGATTATCGTGGGGTGAGTTGGCAGCTCGGAAGGAAAAAGGGCCGTGCTTTAATTGCGATGAGAAGTTTCTGCCGGGTCATAAATGCCAGAAGGTACAGGTTTTCATGCTGCAGCAGGACGGAGACGAGGAGCCGGCTCCCGATGAGGGGTTGGAGGTGGACTTGGAGGAGCCGGAGGAGTTCGGCGTCTTCCTACATGCTCTTGAGGGTTGTGCGCCCCCACTTGCTTTACGGCTGGCGGGTCGGATCGCCCAGGAGAAGGTTACGATTTTGGTGGACAGTGGGAGCACCCACAACTTCATACATCCCGACGTGGCCCGACGGGCGGGACATGAGGTGGACAGGGATGCGGCTTTTCACGTGATGGTGGCAGACGGCAGTAAGCTGCTGTGCGAAGGAGTGCTGAAGGGCGTGGAGTTGCGGATACATGGCTATGTGGGCCGTACTGACGTTTACTTGTTGCCCATCCGGGGTTCAGACATGGTGTTGGGGGTCCAGTGGTTACGCCAGCTACAGCGGGTGACTTTCGACTGGGAGCATCTGACCATGGAGTTCGTGCATGGGAAGAAGCAGTTTTGCTTGAAGGGCATCACGCCATCTCCTGTGAAGGAGGTTTCTATCCACAGCATGCAGCGGTTGAGCGGGGAAGGACAGCTGATGGCTATTCTTCGGGAGGTCCACTCTGGTGATTCTACGGCGGCAGAGGTACCAGTTCAGTTACAGTTACTACTGACCGATTATGCTGATGTTTTTCAGGAGCCGCGCACTTTACCTCCGGCTAGGTTCCGTGATCATCATATTCCGCTCAAGGCGGGTGCTGAGCCGACAAATATCCGTCCTTATCGTTACCCGCACATTCAGAAGGCGGAAATTGAGCGCGCTGTCCGCGAGATGTTGGAGGCCGGCATCATTCGGCCTAGTACGAGTTCCTTCTCGGCTCCCATTATTCTGGTCAAAAAGAAGGATGGGTCTTGGCGATTCTGTGTGGACTACCGGGCCTTGAACGGTGCTACAGTCAAGGATAACTTCCCGATTCCCCATATCGAAGAGTTGCTGGATGAGTTGCATGGGGCCAAGCGGTTCACCAAGCTGGATCTTCGCTCCGGCTATTACCAGATCTTGATGGCACAGGAGGATATCCACAAGACGGCTTTCCGGACTCATGATGGCCACTACGAGTTCTTGGTTATGGCCAATGGGCTGACCGGAGGGCCCTCTACATTCCAGGCCAACATGAACGAGATATTCAGAGACTTCCTGCGGGCATTTGTGTTGGTCTTCTTCGATGATATCCTCATCTACAGCGCGACTTGGGAGGACCACGTTCGCCACGTGGAGCAGGTCCTTGCCAGACTGCGGCTGCACCACCTTTACGCCAACCGTTCCAAGTGCTCCTTCGGTCAGGAAGAGGTGGAGTATTTGGGCCACTTGGTTTCCGGCCAGGGCGTCAGAGCCGACCCACGAAAGATTCAAAGTATGCAGACTTGGCCGCGGCCGGTTACAGTCCGCGCCTTGCGGGGCTTTTTGGGGCTCACGGGATATTACCGACGGTTTGTGCAAGACTATGGCAAGATAGCTCGGCCCCTAACCCAGCTGCTGCAGAAGGACTCCTTTTCCTGGAGTGAGGAGGCGGAAGAGGCATTTCAATCCCTCAAGCGGGCCATGACCACCACGCTAGTTCTGGCATTGCCGGATTTCACACAGGAGTTCGTTTTGGAGACGGATGCCTCAGGTGTCGGCATTGGGGCCGTGTTGATGCAGGGAGGGCGACCGATAGCCTTTTACAGCAAGGCTTTGGCCCCTCACACTTTAGGCCTCTCGGCCTACGAAAAGGAGATGTTGGCAATTATTCATGCGGTGGCTGTTTGGCGGCCATATCTGTTGGGCCGCCACTTTAAGATCCGGACGGACCATCAGAGCCTGAAGCATTTCCTAGACCAACGGGTCTCCTCGCCGCTACAGCAGAAATGGGTGACTAAGCTTCTCGGTTATGACTACGAGATCGTGTATCGCCGCGGCAAAGAGAATGTAGTCGCTGATGCTCTCTCTCATCTTCCGGAGACCACTCTCGCTCATATTTCGGGACCGTTAGTCGATTCAGTAGCGGATATTCAGGAAGAGGTCCGGCGATCAGACAAGCTGCGTCCGTTGGTGGAGGCTTTACAAAGGGGAGAGGCCGTCGCAGCTGGCTATCACTTGTGCAATGATCGGCTCTATTATCGGGGCCGGGTGGTCGTGCCCGCCAATTCAGCCTGGAAGACTGTGTTTATGCATGAGTTCCACTCTTCTCCTACAGGAGGGCATGCAGGGGTGCTCCGGACCCTTCAGCGGGCGCGAGCAAATGTTTTTTGGGCAGGCATGCGACGGGACATTCAGCAGTTCGTTCGCCACTGTGAGATCTGCCAGCGGCAGAAATATGAGACCTCTTCTCCTGCGGGGCTGCTTGTGCCATTGGAGATTCCGCAGCAGATTTGGGACACAGTGTCCATGGACTTCATTGATGGACTGCCAAAGTCTAAGGGGAAGTCGGTCATTTTAGTGGTGGTGGACAAGCTGTCCAAATATGGCCATTTCCTGGCGCTTAGCCATCCGTACACCGGGGAGTCTGTGGCCGCGCTCTTTGCTCGCGAGATTGTTCGCCTTCATGGCCTCCCCCGCGCCATTATTTCAGATCGGGACCCCACCTTCGTCAGTGGGTTCTGGAAGGAGCTCTTCCGACTGCAGGGCACACGCTTGCACTTCAGCACGGCCAACCACCCGCAGTCGGATGGTCAGACAGAGGTGCTTAATCGTGGGGTCGAGACTTATCTGCGTTGCTTTGTGATGGATGAGCCGCGAAGCTGGCCGGACTGGTTGCATTGGGCCGAGTACTGTTACAACACGGCTTACCACTCCGCCAGCAGGATGACACCATTTGAGGTGGTTTACGGACGGCCTCCTCCCACCTTGGGCAGCTATGAGCCTGGGAGCACCGCTCTTCCAGCGGTGGATCGCGCTCTGCTGGACCGGGATCGTATGTTGGTCACACTTCGGGAGAATCTTCGACTCGCTCAGGATCGTATGAAGGCCCAAGCGGACAAGCACCGTACTGAGCGGGAGTTTGCTGTGGGTGACGAGGTGTTCCTCAAACTCCAGCCATACCGACAGTTGTCCGTTGCTCGTCGTGGCAACCAGAAATTATCCCCGCGCTACTACGGTCCCTTTCAGATTGTCAGCAGGGTGGGACCGGTAGCTTATACCTTGGCATTACCGGAGGGGTCGCGCATCCACCCTACATTCCATGTCTCTTTGCTCAAGCGGAAGGTAGGGCCGCATATTCAACCGAGCACGGTGTTGCCTGAGGTCACTGCGGCCGGCGAGCTGCGGCCGCTTCCTGAAGATGTTGTGATGCTCAAGTGGAAGAACCGGGGCGCGGAATACCGGCCCGAGCTGTTGGTCAAGTGGAAGCACCTATCGCCGGCACACAATTCCTGGGTGGACTTCTCCGACTTCAAGGAGCTCTACCCCGACTACCACCTTGGGGACAAGTTGGTTCTTGATGGAGCGGGGAATGTTACGCCCCCACTGCGCTTTACGGGGCGTCATTATGTGCGGCGGAGCAAGGGCGCGCTAAACAACGGGGCTGAACCTTCCGGTTCAGCCCCCATGCTGTGAACCGGCCGGCCGAGGGCTGAACCGCGCGGGTTCAGCCCTCCTTGGAGGGGCCGGCCGGCCCCCTCCTTGCCCGGGTATTTATATACCCGGGCAGCCCCCCCCTTTGGGGATTATGAAGAGTATTATTCGGTTAGTCTCCTTCCTCTTTCTTAACCCTAATCCTAGCTTTCTCCCTCTCTTCCTCTAGTTCTTCATCTCTTTAGCATCTCTCGTAGTTTTGCCCTAACATAATGATAAGGGTTGTTCATAGATTGATTTCCATTTCGGTTTGGCCGACGGGCCTTAACGTGTGGGAGCGCATTGGATTGGACTTCCGGGGGCTGAAATGCCTGAAGCGTGTGGGAACGTGTTGGAGCAAATAATGCGTCCACTTCAGTTTGGTTGGAAGTCCTTAGCGTGTGGGAGCTCACTAGATTGGACTTGTCAACCAATTTAGGGGGCAACAGGCCTGGAAGCATGTAGTACGTATTGGATTGGTAGACGATGAGGACCATGAGGTGTTGGGCTCAAAGACTGTACTGATACTGATGAGGCTACCCTTAGCGGTACCTAGACTGAAAAATGAAAAGCAAATGAAAATGAGGAATAAATGAAATGAACATTGAAAAAATTTAAAAAGATAATGAAAGGAACGTTGAAAAATGAAAGGAATGGACACTGAATGTAACAAAACTTATGAAAATATGATGTATATAGAACTTCCTACTGATTCATATATTTATTTATTGCTTACAAAAATTTCACACAACTTTTACTGACTAAAATTTTAATATAACTCTGATGCATATTGCTATTACTCTTTTGTATTGCATATGCAACGATTAAAGAAGTAAAATTCTCGCTTAGTCATTTTATTATGGCTAACCCTTATTGTTTTAAATTTTTAGGGTCTAAGCGACAATCCAAACCAGCTGATGTCGGTCCCAAGTCCGGATGAAAAATTGTGAGGGTTGTGTTAGGTAGACGATCATCGTAAAATTTAGTCATCCTTAGGAATATGGATCTTTTGATAAATTGTGCTAAAGCTAGGTTGTTCCTCATAAGGAACGCGTCGTATTGTCCGAATGCGGCGTCTTGGCAAAAGACTGCTATATCTCCAGGACTTGGGTATAATGTTAAATAGGCAAGAGTCCTCGTCGTATGGTCCGAATGCGGCATCTTGGCAAGGACCGCTGCACCTCCAAGAGGACTTGAGTGTAGTGTTAAATATGCAAGAGCCCTCACATATTAGACGTCCTAGAAAAGTAGATCGTAGGATTTGTGATAGACTTAGGTTTGGAAGTTGGAATATATGTACGCTAACAGGAAAAACGATGGAAGTAGTGGATACAATGATTAGGTGAAAAATAAATATTTTATGTCTGCAAGAGACTAAATGGGTGGGTGAGAAAGCTAAATTTCAAGATAATTCAGGTTGTGTGTGGGGCAGCTTATGGTCTCCGATGCGGCAGCTCAAAAACTGTGTTTTCATCGTAAGCGCTGTTTGGTAATCAAAAGCACCGAAACAGCGTTTTTAAATATATGTTGTTTATACCTAGGGCTCATAAGCGGGCGATTCCTCCAGTTCCACCGCCCCGCAAGCGCGATTCTTCTTCCGCGTCTTCTTCGTTCCCGACTCCCTCCAGACGGCCCTAGCTCCCGAAACTCTCCTCCCTCTGCGAGTCCTCCTTCCGCGCCTCACTTCTTCAGTTCGACCGTGCCTCCGCCGGCTCCCGATCTCTGACGGCCACAGCTCCGCCGGTTATTCTCGTTTCTGCACCCGATCTACGACGCGAGTCCTTCCGCGTGTAATCCATGCTTGTTTCTAACGTCGTTTTTCTGCCGGCGATCTCCTCTCCCAACGACCTCAACTGATCCAGATCCAACCTCAGGTATATATATAATCTCTTCGTTTGAAATTTTTGTTGGGATATGCAATTTTTTTGTTCTTTATACTCTTTTCATTTCTTCCAATTCTTTTGGAAGAGGCAAATCAGGGGTGTGTGTGCTTGATTGTATGTGTGTGTGTGTGTTTGTATATGTGTTACGCGCACGCGCCTTTTTATTATTACTGCTTTTATTTTAAATATTAGGTTTGATGTGAGCCCCCTCCTCCCTATATAAGGAGGAGGTATGGGAGTGTTAGGGTTATCTTTTGATCATTAGGAATTTGGGCTCTCATTTGAGAGAAGGCTCCTTGGAGGAACCAGCCTCCAAGAGTTGGCCGGAGCTTGCTCCGGATTGTATCCGTTCTTCATTAATTCAAGCATCTTCCTTCTTGTTCGTATTAATTGGTCCGACCTGCCGCACCGCCCGCTGCACAGGCCGCCGGTGCTTCGTTTCCGTCGTCAAGCTCGCGTGAACAGCGTCGATAGCCAGCGTCGATCGATAGCCAGCGTGATCGGTGCTTCGTTTCCGCTCGATCGCGCCGATCGGTGCTTCGTTTCCGATCGATAGCCAACCCAGCGTGATCTGTTCTTCCGCTCGCACGCGCCGACCGATCTTCCGATTGATCTTCCGCTCGATAGCGCCGATCGATGCTTCCTTTCCAGCGTCGATAGCCAGCGTGATCTGATCTTCCGCTCGATCTTCCGCTGCACGCGCCGATCCGCCAGCATCCGCTCGATCTCCCGCTGCTCGATATTCCGCTGCACTCTCCTGCCGACCTTCCGCTCAACGCAGTCGTCCGCATATGCCAAAGAGCCGGATGGAATCCCGCGTGGAAGCCCTCGAACACTCCCTCGCCACCATCAACACGCGTCTCGAGGCACAGACCGAGCAGTGCTCCTCGATTCTGACCATGCTCCAGAACTTACAGCCCAGCCAGCTCTCCGGGCCTCCTGCCGCCTCTGCTGTGGGATCCCCCAGAACTACGCTCCCTGATACACCCGCAGTGGTGGACCGTACCGTGGACCGGACATCCCCACTTTCAACGGGACTGATCCCCTTGGGTGGATTGCCCGCGCCGAACAGTTCTTCGACATCCACCAGACCCCCCCCCCCCCCCCGACGCAACGGGTCTCCACCGCACTTATTGGCATGGAAGGGTCTGCCCTCCATTGGGTCCGTTGGCTCCGCCAGACCTCTCCCGACCTCACCTGGCCAGCTCTCTCTGAGGCCCTTATTCAGCGGTATGACGCCCGCTACTCCGGCCCCATGATCGAGCGCCTTTGCGGGGTCCGTCACACCGGCTCCATCGACTCGTAGATTGATGCCTTCGTGGAATTAGTCACCCATGTCCCCGGTCTCCCCCCAGACCATTACTTGGGGTTCTTCATGAACGGCTTGCAACCCCACTTCCGCTCCCGTCTCCGCACTCTCCAACCGTTAACGGTTCACCACGCCATTGACCTCGCCCCCCTGGTGGAGGCAGAATTTCTCGCGACGTCCGACGACATTCTTTCCCCATCACCTCCCTCTCGGTATCCGTCCTACACATATTTCTCGACCCATCCGAAACCTACACCCCCGCCACCTCCTCTTCCCCGGCCACCAATGATGGGTCCTCGCAACATCCGGCCCATCCCTACCCACCGCCTCTCCAACCAGGAGTACAACGACTTACGAAGCAAGGGTCTGTGCTTCCGCTGCAAGCACCCCTACTCTCCTGGTCATGAGTGCTCCGTGAAGGAGTGTCGAGTCCTCATCGGCGACAACATGGCCGCGCTCTCCGCCGCCGATTTCGACGCCCTGCTGATCTCAGACAGATTACCGCACGATGCCCCGGGCACCTCGACAGCATCCCACTATTGACCGGCGGGCGGCGCTCCGACCTTGGGGACAAGGTCGCTTTTCTGAAGGGTTGTATTGTTACGCGCACGCGCCTTTTTATTATTACTGCTTTTATTTTAAATATTAGGTTTGATGTGAGCCCCATCCTCCCTATATGAGGAGGAGGTATGGGAGTGTTAGGGTTATCTTTTGATCATTAGGAATTTGAGCTCTCATTTGAGAGAAGGCTCCTTGGAGGAACCAGCCTCCAAGAGTTGGCCGGAGCTTGCTCCGGATTGTATCCGTTCTTCATTAATTCAAGCATCTTCCTTCTTGTTCGTATTAATATGAGTGTGTGTGTGTGTGTGTGTCTGTTTGGAAGAGGCTTTCCAATTTTTTCATTGTATGTGTGTGTGTGTGTGTGTTTGATTATATACGTGCATGTATATGTATATGTGTGTAGGTGTGTGATTGTATATGTGTTGGATTATGTATGTGTGTAAATGCATACATGTGTGTATGTGTGTGATTGTATGTGTGTGTTTTTGTGATTGTGTGAAGTTTTTTTGCGTGTTTGTATATGAGTGTGTGTGTGTGTATAATGTGTGAATGTACAGTTTGTGTTTGTATATATATGTGTGTGTGTGTTTGTATATGAGTGTGTATATGTATGTGTGTGTGTTTGTGATTGTGTGAAGTTTTTGTGTGTTTGTATATGAGTGTGTGTGTGTGTATAGTATGTGAATGTATAGTTTGTGTTTGTATATATATGTGTGTGTGTTTGTATATGAGTGTGTATATGTATGTGTGTGTGTGTGTTTGTGATAGTGTGAAGTTTTTGTGTGTGTGTTTGTGATTGTGTGAAGTTTTTTTGTGTGTGTTTGTGATTGTGTGAAGTTTTTTTGTGTGTATGTTTGTAAATGAGTGTGTGCGTGTGTATGTATGTGTGTGTGTGTATGTTTGTATATATGTATATGTATATGTTTGTGTATATGTATAGTTTGTGTTTATATATATGTGTATTTATATGTTTGTGTGTGTGTATATGTATAATTTTTTTGTATATATGTGCTTTTTGTGTGTATGTGTTTTTTGTGTGTGTATATATGTGTTTTTTATTGTATATGTGTTTTTTGTGTGTTTTTTGTAGGTGTATGTGTGTATGTAGTTGTATATATTTATATGTATGTTTGTATGTGTGTTTGCAGGTGTATGTTTGTATGTGTATGTGTTTGTGTATGTGTATGTGTGTTTGTGTGTGTTTGTAGGTGTATATTTGTATGTGTATGTGTTTGTGTGTATGTGTATATGTGTTTGTGTGTGTTTTAATGTACATGAGTGTTTGTATCTAATTTTAACAAATTGTAGATGGGGAAACCAAAAGATGGAGGGATACCAGCTATATGAGATCAAAATGATATCTTTATCTTTTGTGGCATGCATTATCGAAATTGAGCTCAGTAATTGGCCGAGTACACATTTCAACAAAGAGGGATGAAATAATTTAGTTGTAAAATTTGAGGAGAGAACCAGAAAGAAGTACGATAGAATTCAAATGAAAAATAAATGGGACCACCTGAAAAAAGAGTGGAAGTTGTGGGTTGAGCTCAAAAGAGGGAAAACTTGTCTAGGTTGGAATTCCTCCAAACAAACCATCAATGTTTCAGACGAATGGTGGGATGAGATGTTGAAGGTAAACTATTAAATTAAAATTGCATTATATTTAATTAATTTCTTGTATTAGGTTGTTCCTGCCGCGAAGAAGTTTAGGTATGCAGGCATAGCCCCAGAGCTTGAGGAAAAATTGAATATGATGTTCAGTTCGGTTGTCGCCACTGGAGTTCATGCTTGTACCCTGAACACTATGTCCCAAGGCCGTGAGTCTATTGATGAGCGTGATATGTCTGAGGATGACAATGTTCCGGTTGAGATCAGTGGGAATGCAGAGAGTATTGATCCATCCGTTGCATCTGAATCTTGTAAACGACAGAAGAAGGAAAAAAAGGCAGCCAACTCAGTCCTAGTTGATTTGGTGGAATCTAATAAGGATATCGGTTTATCTCTCCGGGAGCCACCAAGGATGACTTGCCCATTCACTATTGCCCAAGCTTTGGAGAAACTTGAATCCTACCCTGAGATATGCAAAGAGTATGATTTTTTTGATTTTGCTACAATGCTGCTGATGGATAAGAACCATAAGGAGACCTTTATGTGCCTTAGGGAGGAGATCAGGGTGAGATGACTGCGTACACGCTACGAGAAAGGGTCTGAGTATGAGATGCTATGTAGCTGATTTGTTGCAACTTTTTTGTTCAATCCATGTAATTTGCTTTTATATCTTGATACATTAGCTATGTTTAACTTATGTTTTTGTCATGAAAGTTTGTTACCTTCCTTGCTTATGTGTACCCTTTATATACTTGTTATGTCACATTGCTATAATTTAGTTTGTAATTTACTTTATTTATGTGATACAGAGAATGTCTAGTGAGGATTCATATTATTCTATTGATGAGTATGAAAGGGTTATAAGGCGTCATGTTGTTGCCCACCATCAAGTTTTAACTTCAACGATATATGTGTTAGCTGAACACACCAATTTATTCAATTCTAGCACACCATGCATGACATCAAAACAAACCAGTGATAAATGGCTGAGTGAATTAGTTGGTGGGCATCCGGTTAGATTTCATAATGCTTTCAGAATGCAAAACCAAATATTTTTTGATCTACTACAAACTTTAGAACAAAATTACGGATTGCAAGGTTCGCAAAGGACCGCAAGTAGAGAGGTCCTTGCAATTACATTATATGTTTTATCACATAACGAGACCATCAGAAAAGCAAGTGAGCGGTTTCAACATTCAACCGAGACTGTTAACAGTTATTTTAGCGAAGGTCTTCGTGTTCTACTGCGCCTTGCAGAAGATATTATAGTGGCCCAAGACAGATATTTTGCTACTACTCCACCCGAAATTATGGAAGATGCGCGTATATGCCATTTTTTAAAGACTGTATTGACGTCATAGACGGAACACATGTTGATGCAAGCATTCCAGTTAAAAATCAAGTACCATATATTGGACGTCATGGAATTACTACACAAAATGTAATGGTTGTTTGTGATTTCAACATGTGTTTTATTTTCGCCATGGCTTGTTGGGAGGGATCTGCGCATGATAGTCAGATTTTTAATTTTGCTATAAGCAATCCCAAGTATAACTTCCCGCACCCCCAGAGGTAATGTGGTTATAAATGTAGTTCATACATTACTTTTTCCCTACTTTTTTCATTAAAATTTGTGCGTCAATCATGCAGGAAAGTATTATTTGGTAGACGCTGGATATCCAATACAAAGAGGGTATATAAAATCATATCCAGATACACGGTACCATCTTCCTGATTTTGCTCGTGGTAATCGTACAGTGGAGGGACTTCGTGAGATTTTTAATTAAACACACTCTTCTCTCAGGAATGTGATTGAACGCACATTTGGTGTATGGAAGAAAAAATGGGCAATACTGCGTGATATACCTACCTATAGTTTTGAGAAACAAACTCATCGTCCTGCGACAATGACTTTGCATAATTTTATACGGAGACATCCATCACTTATAGATCCTGATTTTAGAGAAAGTGAGAGAATGCGTACGGGAGGCGGAGTAGACTCACAGAGACGACATGATACATGAATTGATACATCAAGTGGTGTAGACGAGATGATAAGACTGCTAGAGTCTATAACTCAACAACTCTATGAGGCAAGAAGGTAATATTCATTCCTCATATTTTTAATTTTAATTTAATATAAGAATCTAATATAAAATATTTTCAATCATGCAGGCGATACACTAAAATACTTGCATGCAGCAGATGGATCCGTGCGTCGAGAGTTTAGTCATTTTTTTGTAACGTTGGTTTGTAATATCTGGAAAACATTCAAATTTTATTTGGTATGTCGTGTGACGTTGGTTTTAAATGTTTAAAACTATTTCAGGTATTGAACAAAATCTTTAAATTAATTAGGAAAATTTAACCTACAAAAATTCCATTTTTCCCAAACAGTTTTTACAAAGCAGTTTATCAAAAGCTCTGCAAACTCCATTTCACACAAATAAGTTTTTAACAAAACTCTTTTTTCAGAAACATCACTTTTACTATTAGCAGCTATTCATCAACAGCTTTTCATCAGCAACAACTCAGTCAAACTGGCCCTAAGGCTTTATATTATGGTACACAGGAAAAAATAAAACAAGCAATGAAGTTGGTATTATTGTAGATACTACTTGAAGGGATGAAGTTGTTGGGGTAAGCAGAAAAGGTGATAAAATCTTAGCTCTGAAATTAATCGTAGGAAAGGAAACTATTAATGTAATTAGTGTTTATGCGCCACAAGTAAGATTACGTGAAGCTATTAAAGTACAATTTTGGGAAGACTTAAATGATTTGGTAAGAGAAATCCCACAAAGAGAGAAAATTTGCATTAGATGGGACTTTAATGGACATGTAGGGAAAAAATACGGTTTATACAAATGTTCATGGAGGATTTGGGTATGGAGAAAGAAATGAAGAAGGAAGAACCATTCTAGACTTTGCCGTAGCACATGAGATAATTGTGACAAATACGTTCTACATGAAGAGGGAAGAACACTTAATTACGTTCAAAAACGGACAAAATAAGTCACAAATTGACTATTTTATGACTCGCAAGATGAATTAAAAAATTTGTAAGGATTGCAAAGTCATACCAGAAAAAAGTTTGACAACGCAACATAAGCTAGTGGTGTTGGATGTGCAAATTAAATATAGTAACTTAAAGAGAAAGACAACAATATTGCCAAAAATTTGACGGTGGAACTTGAAGAAGGAAAAATAGGTTGCTTTTAAGGCGGCGGTTTTAGAACAACTAGTTGATGATTCTTATGTTGATCTTAGTGTCACATGGGAAGTTATATCTTCTCATTTAAGGATAAGTGGAAAAGAACGTACTTGGAGAGTCAAAAGGTCATGCACCCCCACAAAAAGAATCTTGGTGGTGGAAAAAGGAAGTGCAAGACAAAGTGAGGGTAAAGAGGGTCAGCTACAAAACATTATATATTTGTAGGAATGACGCAACATAAACTAGTGGTGTTGGATGTGCAAATTAAATATAGTAGCTTAAAGAGAAAGACAACAGTATTGCCAAAAATTTGGCGGTGGAACTTAAAGAAGGAAAAATAGGTTGCTTTTAAGGCGGCGGTTTTAGAACAACTAGTTGATGATTCTTATGTTGATCTTAGTGTCACATGGGAAGTTATGTCTTCTCATTTAAGGATAAGTGAAAAAGAACGTACTTGGAGAGTCAAAAGGTCATGCACCCCCACTAAAAGAATCTTGGTGGTGGAAAAAGGAAGTGCAAGACAGTGAGGGTAAAGAGGGTCAGATACAAAACATTATATGTTTGTAGGAATGATGAAAACTTGACAAAGTATAAAGTCTCAAAAAATAAGCTAAAAATGCAGTAAGTAAAGCAAGAAGTCAAGCTTATGAAGAATTTCACAAACGACTAGATACCAAAGATGGAGAACATGATATATATAAAATTGCTCGAGCTAGAGAGAAGAAGACAAGAGATTTAAGCAAAGTTAAATGCATAAAAGATGAATCAGATATAGTTTTGACGGATGATGTGGTTATTAAGGAGCAATGTAAAAAATATTTTTATCAACTGTACAATGAAGGAAAAGACAATGAACTGAACTTGGAAGAGTTAAGTAAATCGGAGGAGTATAGAAAAATAACTTTTTATCGTAAAACGCAAACATCAGAGATAGACGACGCTTTGAAGAAGATGAAAAATGGAAAGGGTGTTGGGTCAGACGATATATCCATTGAAGTATGAAAATGCTTAGGGAGGGAAGGAATTTTATGGCTAAGTTTTTTCAATAGTATACTGAAGACAGAGGATGCCAGACCAATGGAAAGAAAATATTTTGGTACCTTTGTATAAGAACAAAAGAGATATACAAAATTGTGTCAATTACAGGGGAATTAAATTAATGAGTCATACTATGAAGCTATGAGAACGAGTAATAGAGAGAAGAGTTAGACGAGAGACTAGCATCTCAGAAAATCAATTTGGATTCATGCCAGGGAGGTCAACCATGGAAGCTATACTCTTGAGGAGACTCATTGACAACTATCGGGAAAGACAAAAAGATTTGCATTTGTTGTTTATCGATCTGGAGAAGGCTTATGATAGAGTTCGAAGAGAGGTCTTGTGGAGAGTCTTAGAAAAGAAAAGTGTAAATGTATCATACATTGACGTAATCAAAGATATGTATATAAATTCAGTGACCAGGGTGAGGACATCTGAAGGATTAACATAGGAATTTCCTATCGCTATTGGCTTACATCAAGGGTCAACTTTAAGCCCTTATCTCTTTACCCTTATCTTAGATGAGTTTACCCGACATATCTAACAAGCAATACCTTGATGTTTATTATTTGCAGATGATATTGTTTTGGTCGATGAAACACGCGAGGGTGTAAACGCGAAACTTGAATCTTGGCGAGACACTTTAGAAAAGAAGGGTTTTAGGTTGGCAGGACAAAGGCGGAGTATATAGAGCTTAAATTTAGTAGTGCAAGAAGGTTGGATGACTTCGTCATTAATTTGGGTGATCGAGATATTTCCCGTAGTGAGTGCTTAAAATATTTGGGATCGATAATTCAAAAATATGGAGGTGTAGATAAAAATGTGATACATAGAATCCAAGCAGGTTGGTTGAAATGGAGAGGCGCGTCTGGGATCTTATGTGATCGTAAAGTACCATTAAAACTTAAAGGCAAGTTTTACCGTACTGCAATTAGGCCATCAATGCTCTACGGTTCTGTGTGTTGGGCAGTGAATGGTGTACACGAGCAAAAATGGGAGTTGCGGAGATGAGAATGCTTAGGTGGATGTGTGGTCACACGGGACTGGATAAAATTAGGAATGAATGTATCAGGGATAAGATAGGAGTGTCGCCAATTATAGAGAAGATGGGAGAAGCTCGTTTAATTAGATGGTTATGACAGGTGCATAGGAGATCATTAGAGGCACCTGTTAGGCGTTGTGAGAGTTTAGTCGCTAGACATGTTAAACGGGGGAGAGGTAGACCAAAAAGACTTGGAATGAAACTATAAGGAAAGATATGATGTACTTAGTCATTAGTGACGCTATGATTAAAGATAGGGCGCAATGGCGACAAAGGATCCATATAGCCGACCCCACTATGGTGGGATTAAGGCTTGAGTGTTGTTGTCGTTGTTGTTGTAAGCGACAATCCGGACACGATTAAAAAGCTGACCGAAGAAGAGAAAAGGAAGAGAAGAACAATATAAGGTATAATTACAGATATTTGTTGGGATCGGTGAAGCGGTGGAGAAGCTTGTAAAGAGTTGCCATGACCCACAGTGTCCCATGTACAGGAAGACTGAGTAGTTTTGGTCATGTAGTTCTGTTTTCTAGTTGTAGACTTATATATGTACTATTTACTATTCGATATATGATGGGACTATGTAACATGCTTTTAATGAAAATATAAGTTTTTTCTGTACATTGTTTTTTGATACTCATTGTGCATATATGCTTATGTATATTGTATTGCGCTTGGAAAAAATCACCGCTTATGATGTTCATTGAAATATTGTATCGGCCTGCTGGTTGTCACCACCCCCATGGCTGAAATATATGAAAACGCGCCCTTGTTGGAGAGTAATAGGAAGCCCATTCCATCATAGTAAGATCAAAATTCTTCTTCTCTCATCTCTATGCTCTGATGTAACTTCGAGAAATTTGGAGACCCAGGAATATGTTGGGGAAATTGCTTTGTTGGTCGGCCATGGAGTCTACCATGGGAGCAAACTCGGTTGATTTTACTGATCGATGCCAAAGGTTGCAGGGGAAAGATTAAGAGGAATGTATTGTGTTCTTTGGGCTGCGGATCTGTTTTTGTGATTTCTAGGGCATCGATTGTAGGTTGCAGGGGAAAGGTTAAGAGGAATGTATTGTGTTCTTTGGGCTGCGGATCTGTGTATGTGATTTCTAGGGCATCTATTGTCATTCCTCTCTTCAATAGAACAACAACACTGTAGCATGTAAATGTTTAATTTACTCTGATTTTATTTTGTTTATTTTATAATTCGCTGTTTGTTTGTAAGTTATTCCGTGAATTTAAGCTTGAAAGGATGTTCTTAGTTTATTTGGAGTGTGGAAAGGAGGAAGAATATGATTTTGAACTACAAAACCATAATATCAAGTTTTCAGTTTGGTGTGTATATATAAATTTGAGGCACAAGTAAAATCAATGGTGTGCATGTAGCCAAATATGGTGTGCGCATAACATTGCTCTTTTAAAATGCACTGTACTTCTATGTGATCAGCAGCATTTGAAATATCAATATTTTGAATTTGTTACAAATCATTTCATTTCATGGTTGCTTATCTTTTATGCGTTTTTCATGTTTTTTTGGCAGATAATTGGAAAAGGCGATCCCACTCGCATTTTGGAAAAGCTTTACTGGATCTTATTGATGATAGGTCATGTTCTAACTGATTCCGGGGAGGGCGAGACAGCACTTGTAATTGTTTTTTTCCTTCATAGTATTTTTCAGATCACCAGGCTTATCTATATTAAATATTCTGATATTGACTTTGTTACATGATTTGTCCCTTCATTATTTTGTTTTTTAGTTTGTGTAATGCAAATCCTATAGTTCCAAAAGACTGATAAGTCTTCCAGTTTTTGAGGATTTTCATTTATTCATAAGAACAGTGTATGATGTTCTGAAAAGTACAACGTGCTGCATAGAATCTAACTCAGTCTTGCAATACCAGATTCCGAAATCGTTAGAAGATGGATTTCCAGATTTCCTGGAAAAGGAGCAACATCCTGTGGTTGCACTTTCCTGGTATGGTTATTTTCTACAATATTTTCCGCCTTTTTCCTTTTTTTAACTAGTTGATTGTAAGAGTTGGGAAGTTGTATTCTGATTATAACACACCCTTTTGCTACAGTACAGTACAATGTAATTAAATTAAACGGAAGAAAGCCAATTCTAGGTGTTAAATTTTTTTTTGTAATGTCGTCAGCTATCATTGCTATTCCTGAAAACTGTTGTGATTAATAGCCTTCTGTTAGTTGTATTTGCTGCCTTTCAATCAAAAATGTCCAAAACCCAGAATGTTTATTTATTTTTATTTATGGCGGTGACTATGACCGTTTTTATGTCTCAAAAATATATATTTGAGGATGACAATACATGAATACTTTCTTAAATCTTTTATATTTTTCTCTTTTAAAAACCCCCCTTCTAATGTTCTATTATACATCTGAGGGATAATGTTTTGAACTCTCATGAGGTTTAGCTGAGCACTATATGACCCTCGAGGCTGGAGAGAATATAAAATACCTACCTTAAGTCATGTGATACTGATATCTTTCTTCACCTTAAAAATATAATTGAAGTGGTACTTGATATTGTATTAAGCTAGTAAGATGCATGTTTTCTAAGTGCACGTGGCTATAAATTTAGTTATTTTGAGATATAAACAGAATTATTATGCATGAACATGCGCGCCTAAGGCTCATCAGGCTTAGATGATTGCGCCTTTGTGTGCCTTTTTTGCGCCTTTGCAGCATAAAAGGCGCACTCGGGGTGTAATTTTTGCTATAAATTTTTCTTTTTCAAAATAAGGAGAAATAACGTAAGAATTTAATAATTTTACATGATGTAATGTTTGTGAAACAAAATCGAGCGTCAAGGCTTAAATATGGTCCTAGTGACCACATTGATTTTATTTTTTAAGAGATATAAATGATAGTAATGAATGATTAATGAGTAGATTAGACAGAAGAATCTGATCAAGAAGATGAATTGATGTTTAATGATAATTATTTAAATTGGATGTGATTGCGCCTTGCCTTCGTCAGGCGCGCGCCTGCGCCTTGAGCCTAGGCTCCAAGACCTATTTGCGCCTTGGTGCGTCTTGCGCCTTTAATAACTAAGGGTAGGAGTAGACCTAATCTGGCATGAAAGAATGAAATTTGTGGATTTATAAAATTGCATGTAATTTGTGCTTTATTTTGAGATGTTTTAAAATTTATGTAAAGATTAGTCGGGGCTTCATTGCATTTTGTTAGTGATGTGTTAATACTAGAATGGGTTTTGTTCTTTATTGCGTGAGCAGACTTTTTGACCGAACTGTTATATCTTCGGTTTATACAGGTCAATAATAGATTACTCACGGCGGTTCTTAGATCCAGAAACAAGGACATCATGCTTTAGTCCTCGGCTTATGGAAGTAAATGATAGATTTAATCTTTTCCTCATTTTTATCCTCTTTTCATTTTATTACATGCTGTTATTATCATTAAGCAGTATCCAAATTCTAAGTCTTACATGCTTTGCTGTGCTTCATCTTTTAGCTAGGAAACATTTCCATGCCTGATAACCTGTCAATGACTACCATCAGGAAAGTCTGACTAATTGTACTACCATGTGATCCAACTCGCTACTTTTCAGGCAAAAGTTTTCCTATTTGCTGCTCAATTTCTAGATGAATCTATTTGTGAATGCCTTATACACTTGTTAGCCTACACCAATTCTGAATTTATGTTTTCCTACATGCTTTGCTGTGCTTCATCTTTTAGCTAGGAAACATTTCCATGCCTGATAACCTGTCAATGACAACCATCAGGAAAATCTGACTAATTGTACTACCATGTGATCCAACTCGCTACTTTTCAGGCAAAAGTTTTCCTATTTGCTGCTCAATTTCTAGATGAATCTATTTGATAATGCCTTGTACACTTGCTACACCAATTCTGAATTTAAGATTTTTGGCATTCATGGTTATTTTCAAATTTCTTCATTAGTTTATTTAGTTTTCTTCCTTTGCACTTGCATCGTCTATATATTGTAGTCAATGGCGGGGAGAGTTCTTTGTGTGCTATTGTGAACAATAGAGCCATACACTGATCCCAAGCAAAAGCAAACATGCTTATTTATGTTTTAACTTGCAGGCAGTAATATGGTTTCTTGCTCGATGGGTTGATACATACTTGATGCCAGTTGTTGGTACCAACATTCATATTGCATCGTTTGATGATAGTATGAAGATGCATGGGCCTCAGTCTTCTAAAGTGATTCTCCTTAATTTTTCCGGTGAACACAAAGAAGGAGAACTGGTGCTTGATATTGTTGTTCGCATTTGCTTGACTTCATTAATTTCATACCCCGGGGAGAAAGAGCTACAGGTATATAGTTGGAAAAAGAAGGGCATTTGAAAATTTTATAGCTTTTTAGTTGCTTTCTGCATTTCTATTTCAAACGCAACTTGATACCAATTTTTTTTGTGATAAATTTTTAAATCTAGTTTTAACGAGCAAAATGTTTCCTTAGAACTTAGCTTAGAGTGAAGATTTAGCACCGTCAGTATTGGTCATCTATATTTTGTTGCATATTCTGCGGTCCTTTTCAGCAGTTGCATTTTTAATGTATTTACTATTATGGTTATGTGATGTTTGTTTTTCGACTATGAACATGAGTTGGAATAGGTAGGAAAATGGCCTTATATTATAAAATATGCAATGAAACCTTTCTTAGCTACATATGACCATCATGAAACTTTACTGCTGTTATTGATTGTTAGGTCAATTCCGTTTATGTAGGAAACATGGAAATCACATTCATATGAGCAATTAAATTTACTTCCTGTGTTGCATGGAGATGGGACTATACGAGATATTATACAATATGGATACATTATTCGTGATTAAAAAAAAAACTAGGATAGTGGATATGGTTTTGAACTTTTTAATTATGTAAATATTAATACAAATTAATATGAAGACATACATAATATTCACTTAGTCTTCATTACTTTTAGTCATTATAATTGCGAAGTGAAGAAAATCTTATTTCCAATTAGTCCTGTTCAAAAAAGCCCAATCGGGCCGGGCTGGGACTGGGCCGATTGGGCCCAGACTTCTTGCCAACCGGGCTCGGCCCGGGCCCGATTTGAACCGGGCCGGGCCCTCCCTCAAAGAGGGGGCCTGATAAGGCCGTCTAGGCCGGGCCGGACCCGGGCTCGCCTGATTTCCCAATAGGCAGGATTTTAATCCCGCCTAGATAAGGCGGGATTTTAATCTCGCCTATTAATCCCGCCTAATAGGCGGGATTAAAATACCACCTAAATCCCGCCAGTGGCGGGATTTCCAATAGGAAATCTCGCCAGCTGGCAAATGCATGTACCTGCTTAGGATCCCAACTGCATATGTGATATTAGGGCAGGTGTGCGTGAGATAGATAAGCCTTTCCACCAATCATTGGTAGTTGGCAGAATTCACTTTTTCACCATCCTTGTGTTCATCAATTTTACAGTTTGCTTCTATAGGGGGTATAAGAAGGTTCACACCCAAGCATCCATGTTTCTTCGAGGAGATCTAGAACATATTTTTTTTGAGAAATGAAAATTCCACGGTCTAACTGTGCAACTCCAATCCCTAAGAAGTATTTCAACTTTCCTAGGCGATGCATCCTGCGTCGCAACATGACGCAACATAACCTCGTTCATTATGTATTTGTTTACTTTATTTTACGCACTTGTACCCGTCTATTTCGGTCCGGCTCATTGGCTTGACCACCCAATGAGACCTTAAATAAAAGGTCCGGTAAATTTTAGTAGCTAGGACGTTAAAAAGGCAAGCTTAAAACTATTTACGGCCGCATAAATTTAATTAAAGAGAATTCAAAACGACATCTAATTACAAAGGAATGAAATTTGGATCATACCTAAATTATCAAAATGAAGGATCAATTTAGAAAGGGATTATTTGGATCCACTTGGAAAGAAATGTATTTGGATGGAAATTTTCGGCCAGCCCTAATCAAATGGTTATTAAAGGCCCGACTGAAGAAGAAGAGACCAACCCGGAATGAACAGTATTACCCTTACAGTAATGAGGCCGGCGGTTAGATAGAAGAAGGTTGGAGGAGGAGAGTTGAGAGAAGAGTTAGGGTTTGGGAGAGAAGAAAAATAAGGGAGCAGCCCTTACCAATTCCAAATAGATGATCCAAAGATAAAAATAATACAAGGTAGAGAACCCCTTATATAGAGTTCGGGATTAAACATAAAGCAACATATAAAATAAAGCAGATAAAATAGGCCAAGGGGGGGCCGGTCGGCTATGCTGAGCCGGGTTCCACCCGCCCGGTTTCCTCCTCCGGTTCACGCCCCTCTCTTCCCGTGCGCGCCCTCCTCGAGTAAACTTGCCAAGCCGGTTCCTCCGCATGCGCATCGGTAACAATACCTCCATCGGGGAAATTTGCCTTGTCCTCAAGGCAATAATCTGGAAACTGTCGGCGGAAGTCGTCGCGCAGCATCCAAGTGGCGGCGGTGAGAGGCCGGTCGCGCCAGGCGACGCGGATCTCCTCTAGGGTGTTGTCTCCGGAAGTATGGTGGCGGCTATCCACAATGGATGTCGGGTACAATGGTGTAGAGTCCGAGTGGGCCACGTCGGCTGGAATGTGGTCGGTGACTGGATGGTCGCCGATCACCCTGCGGAGCTGAGAGACATGGAACACCGGGTGGATGCGGCTAGTATCCGGGAGGCGAAGGCGGTAGGCGACGGCGCCGATGCGGCTGATAATCTCAAAAGGGCCGTAGAAACGAGGAGCCAACTTGGGGCAGGTGCGGCGTGCCACCGTGAGCTGGCGGTAAGGGTGGAGCTTGATGAATACGCGCTCGCCCACCTGAAACGAGAGGTCGCGGCGCTTCCGGTTGGCGAAGGAAGTCATCTTAGCTTGAGCACGCCGAAGATGGTGTTTCAAGCTATCCAAGATAACATCTCTGTCATAGAGGTGGTCGGCCAAACTGGCCACGGGGCATTCACCTGGAAGGTGCCGTAGAATGGATGGGGGAGGCCGCCCATAAACGGTCTCAAAGGGGGAGGTGTTGGCGGCATGATGGTAGGTGGTGTTGTAGGAGTACTCGGCCCAGCATAGCCACTTCGCCCAGGAGCCGGGTCGCTCGCCAATGAAGCACCTCAAGTACGTCTCGAGACAGCGGTTCAACACCTCTGACTGCCCGTCCGACTGGGGATGGTACGCTGTACTCATCCGGAGGCGTGTGCCCTGGAGGCGAAACAAAGAGGTCCAGAAACTGCTAAGAAACAGCGGGTCCCGGTCACTCACAATCGAACGGGGAAACCCATGGAGACGCACAATCTCTGAGATGAAGCTGTCCGCCACGGTCGCGGCTGTATAAGGGTGTCGGAGTGGAACGAAGTGGGCGTACTTCGTCAGGCGGTCGACGACCACCAGAATACAGTCAAATCCGTTGGAACGCGGAAGGCGGGTGATGAAGTCCATGGCGATGTCCTCCCAAATGCGCTCGGGGATCGGGAGAGGCTGTAGCAGGCCGCTAGGAAACATGGCCTTGTACTTCGCCTTCTGACATGGCAGGCAGGCCGCCACGTCGGCCTTCACCTGTCGTAGCATGTGCAGCCAGTAAAGGGAAGCAGTTATCCGCCTGTAAGTACGGAAAGCCCCCGCGTGGCCCTCGGAAGGTGTGGCGTGAAACTCTGCCAGAAGCTGTGGAATGCGGGAAGACGAGGTGGAAAGGACGAGGCGGCCGCGATGAAAGAGTCGACCTCCAATGAGGGAGTATGGTGGGCGGGCTGCGGGGTCAACGAGCAAGGCAGTGCGAATGGCGAGCAAATGGGGGTCGGCCTCAGCCTCCTGTTGGAGGATGGTAGCATCCTCCCACACCGGTCGCGAGATGGCGACTAACTCCGGGGCGTGTGGATGGCGGGAGAGAGCATCGACCGCCCGATTGGTCTTGCCAGACCGAAACTCGATGGTGAAGTCGTATCCGAGAAGCTTGGCGACCCAAAGCTGCTGAGTGGGGGTGGCGATCTTCTGCTGCAGCAGGTAACAGAGGCTATGGTGGTCGGTGCGGATCACGAATGGCCATTCAAGTAAATACGGCCGCCAGTGCTGGACCGCCAACACCAAGGCCATGAGCTCCGTCTCGTAGGCCGATCGACTGCGCACCGTCGGAGAAAATGCCCGGCTGAAATAGGCTACGGGTCGTCCGGCCTGCATCAAGACTGCACCCACACCGGAGCCGGACGCATCGCACTCCACGATGAATGTCTGCTGGTAGTCGGGCATGGCCAGAACTGGCCCCTGAATAAGGGCGGACTGAAGTGCGGCAAAAGCCGCCATGGCGGCCGACGGCCAGGAGAACGGTCCATCCTCGGATGCCTTCAACAGCTGGGTGAGAGGACTGGCCAACCCACCGTAATCTCGGATGAAGCGTCGGTAGTATCCTGTCAAGCCGAGGAAGGCTCAGACGTCTCGGATCGAAGTCGGAGTGGGCCAGCGCGTCACTGCTTCGATCTTGTCCTGATCCATAGCCACGCCGTGAGCGAAGTTGGTGCGCCCCAAATAGCTCACAGTCGTCGCACCAAACGTGCACTTCTTCTGGTTGGCGGTGAGGTGGTGGCGCCGGAGAGTAGCACACGTGTCCCGCACGTGAGTGAGGTGTTCCTGCCAAGAGGGACTAAAGACAAGAATGTCATCAAAGAAAACAAGCACATGCTTACGGAGGACTGGGCGGAAGATATCATTCATTGTCGCCTGAAAGGTGGCCGGGGCGTTGTTGAGCTCAAACGACATCACCCGGAACTCAAAGTGTCTGTCATGCGTGCGGAAAGCCGTTTTCGGCACATCCTCCGGCCGTACCCGGATCTGGTGGTAACCGGCCCGAAGGTCGATTTTCGTAAAGAAAGCCGCCCCGTGCAGCTCATCCAACAGCTCCTGAATGACCGGAATGGGGTATTTGTCGGGGACCGTTGCCTTGTTCAGCTCCCGGTAATCCACGCAAAACCTCCAACTGTCGTCCTTCTTGCGCACCAAAAGGACCGGACTGGAAAAGGGGCTCGCGCTTGGCTGGACCAGGCTGCCCAAAAGCATCTCGCGCACGAGCTTCTCGATCTCGTCCTTCTGAGTATGGCCGTAACGGTAGGGCCGTACGGAGACTGCCGCGGAGCCCGGCTGTAGAATGATAGCGTGGTCGGTCGGCCGCGGCGGTGGAAGGCCGGGAGGGGTGGTAAAAATCTCTGGAAAATCGGCAAGCACTGCGTGCATATCAGCCGACAGCGGGGACACCGGCGAGGTGGGGGTGGACTGGAGTGTCCACAACCAGGCGGAGAAGTCGATGTCGGTGATGCGGGTCATCGCCCGGAAGGAGACCGGTGAGCGGAGGAGAGTGGAGTCGCCGACCAAATGGCAAGGCCGGCCCTGATGAAGGAAGGACATGCTCATGGAGGCCCAATTCACACCCACGTCACCCAACGTCTGTAACCACGCCACCCTGAGAATGGCGTCGAGTCCCCCAAGCTCGAACATGAAAAATTGGCCGTGACTGTGCACGGTCCCAAGGATAGGGTGACCCCCTCACACTGGCCCAAAGTGGGGCGGCGACGACCATCCCCCAGGCAGACGGAGAAATCGGGGGAGGGATCGTAAGGCAACGCCAATTCCTGCGCTAGCTGCGCCGACAGGAAGTTGTGGCTAGCACCACTGTCAATCATCACGATCACGGGCCGATTCTGGATCAAGCCCGCCAGTTTCATCGTGCGGGGCCCCGTCAAACCGCCAACGGAATAGAAGGGTAGCTCCAACACGTTGAGAGGCACCCCCTCGGAATCCTGGGGTGGTTGATCAAGTTCCGCCTCCGAAAGAGGTGTAGGAGAGAATTATGAAAATGCATATCTCCCAATTAGGAGAGCAACATATTAAATAGATAAAAGGATATTACATGCTAAAGGCAGACCACACCAATAAGAACGAAATATACAAAAATACATATCTACAATAATAACTCCAATACTCTCCCTCAAGGTGGAGCAAAGATGTCAATCATGCCCAGCTTGGAAGAGAGCAAATCTGAATGCGTAGGACTAAGGGCCTTAGTGAAGGCATCAGCAAGTTGGTCGGCCGACGGAACATAAGTAGGAAGGACGGTCCCAGTACGAACATGATCACGAAGAAAGTGAACATCCATTTCGATGTGTTTGGTGCGCTCATGAAGTACCGAATCCTGAGTGAGAAGAAGAGCTGACTTATTGTCACAGTAGAGAGTCGAGCCAGTGGTCAGAGATAGACCAAGTTCAGCCAGTAACGATCGAAGCCAAATCAACTCAGTAACACCGTGTGCCATGGCACGGTATTCGGACTCAGCGGACGAGCGCGATACAATGTGTTGTTTCTTACTCCGCCATGAAACAAGATGATCCCCATGAAACACACAGAGGCCGGTGGTAGAGCGTCGATCAGTCAAAGAGCCAGCAAAATCAGCATCAGTGAAGCAGGAGAGACTGGAGACACTATCAGTCCGATAGAATAACCCAAGACCCGGAGCATGCTTGAGATAGCGAAGAACACGCCGAGCTGCCTCAAGATGAGCAGTCCTAGGAGAATGCATAAACTGACTCAGAACACCAACTGAGAAGCTGATGTCTGGCCTTGTATTTGTCAAGTATATAAGGCGGCCAACCAGACGCTGGTACTGAGAAGGGTCTGGTAGAGGATCACCAGATTCAGCATGAAGACGATGATTGGTATCCATAGGCGTACGCACAGGACGACAGCCCAGGAGACCAGAATCCCGGAGGAGATCTAAGGTGTACTTTCGCTGGGATATGGAGATGCCCTGTCGAGAGCGAGCCACTTCAATCCCAAGGAAATAACGGAGAGATCCAAGATCTTTCACCTCAAAGGCGGCGCGGAGAGTAGCTTTCACCTCAGAAATACCAGCAGAGTCATCCCCAGTAAGAATAATGTCATCAACATAGACCAAGACAATGACACGACGGCCATCTGGCGTGGCGCGAACAAAGCAAGTGTGATCCGCATGACACTGAGTGAAGCCTATCTGAAGAATAACAGTGCTGAACCGGTCAAACCAGGCACGCGGAGATTGCTTCAGGCCATACAGGGATTTGTGCAGACGACAGACCCTGCCCGAATACTCCCCCTGAAGGGCAAATCCCGGTGGAGGAGCCATATAAACCTCCTCCTGTAAGGTTCCATGGAGGAAAGCATTCTTGACGTCGAGCTGGTAGAGAGGCCATGCCCGGGAGGCCGCAAGGGAGAGCAGAAGACGAACACTAGTCAGCTTGGCCACGGGAGCAAACGTGGCCCCAAACTCATCAGGAGCCTGAGTAAATCCCTTAGCCACCAAGCGAGCCTTGTAGCGATCAATCGAACCATCAACACCATATTTCACAGTGTAGACCCATTTGCACCCAACGGTGCGTTTCCCGGGAGGCAGAGGAACAAGGGACCACGTCCCGGTATGACGAAGAGCAGAAATCTCCTCCTCCATGGCCCGAACCCACCGCGAATCAAGGAGAGCCTCAACAGTGGAAGCAGGGATTCGAACCGAATCAGCAGCAGCCACAAACACCTGGTAAGAGGGAGAGAACCGCTGGTAGGAAACAACACTAGCCAGCGGGTGCTCAGTAACAGAGGAACGAACACAAGCACGATGGCCCTTGCGCAAGGCAATAGGTAAATCATCAGAAGTAGTAGAGGGAGAAGGCTCAAGAGAGGTATCTGTAACTGGAAGGAGCAATGGATCCGGGACTGAGGGAGAAATGGGAGTAACATGTGGTGGGGGCGCGCGGCGACGAGTGTAAGTAAGTAGGACAGGCGGAGGTGATGGTGGTGAAACAGCGGGGACGATCCGGACAGGTTGGACAATAGTAGGGGGTCCGGGGTAGTCGAGGGAGAGGGAAAGAAGGGTACCTCCTCGTGAAACGTCACATCACGAGAGTGAATGATACGACGGAAACGGGGATCATAACAGCGATACCCCTTAGTGGTAGTCGAGTAGCCGAGAAAGAGGCAACGGACAGCCCGATCGTCGAGTTTTGTCCGGGAAGGACGTCAGTCCTGGACAAAACACACACAGCCAAAGACCCGAAGAGGGATGGGAAAAATAGAGGCGGAAGGGTGGAGATGACTGTAGGGGGCAATACCGCCAAGGGGGCGGGACGGAGTTCGATTGGTAAGAAAGGCCGCGGTAAGGAGAGCAGCACTCCAGTAGGATTTATAAACATGCATGCCTCGAAGAAGGCATCGAACAGTGTCCAACAGGTGACGGTTTTTGCGTTCGGCCACGCCATTTTGCTCGGGGGTGGCCGGACATGAAAACTGGTGGAGGGTGCCTTCAGAATGAAGAAACATGTCAAAGGAGCGGGAGGTGTACTCTCCGCCACTGTCAGAGCGAAGAATGTGAACAGATTTGCCATGTTGTGTCTGTATCGTAGCAGCAAAGTGAGTGTAAACAGAAAGAACGTCAGATTTACGTTTCAGAAGGTAAACCCATAAACAGCGAGAATAGTCATCAATAAAAGTGACAAAGTACGAGAATCCATCAAAAGAAACAATTGGTGCAGGACCCCAAACATCAGAATGTATCAACTCAAAACAAGAAGTAGCACGACTAACAGAAGATACATAGGTACTGCGAGTGTGTTTTGACAATTCACAAACATCACAATGAAAATGAAAAGAAAAAGATACATCAGGGCAAACAGATAACATCCGAGGAGGGCTAGCATGATCGAGACGGGCATGCCAAAGCAAACTCGATGACGAAGCAGGGGCAACAGTGATGGTGGTAGCAGCAGTAGGGGGGCATCACCAGATGGTACATCCCATTCTTCTCAATCCCCGTACCAAAAGTCCTCCTGGATCGCAGGTCCTGAAAAACACAATGATCAGAGTAGAAAGTGACAGAGCAGTTCAAAGCACGAGTAATACTACTAACAGATAAAAGGTTGAGAGCCATGTGGGGTACAAGAAGAACAGAGTCAAGGGAAAGAGAGGAAGAGAGAGAGAGACAGTGCCTTGGTTGAGGACAGGAGTAAACGAGCCATCAGCAAGGCGCACATCCCGTTGGGAGCAAGGAGAAACCTGGCACAGGAGGGAAAACGTACCGGTCATATGGTCGGTGGCACCGGAATCAATCACCCAGGGTGACGGACCCTGGTCAACCGTGGTCGCAGAGCAAGCAAATGGAGTACCTGAGGATGAAGAGCTAGGAGAGGCAGAGGCAGTAGTGGAGGACTGAGATTGCTGGAACTGCTGAAACTGGGCCAACAGGTGACTGAAATCCGAAGCAGTGACTCCTGAAGGACGCTCGACGGTATCAAAAGACTCGGCGGCAGCAACGGTGGAGCGCGGAGTACCAGACGAAGTACGATCAGAGCCCCGGAGGTGAAGGTAGAGCTGATAGCAACGACTGCGGTCATGATAGAGACGCCCACAATGGGAGCAAGGACCAGGCGGACCCGTAGGACCACGACCACCTGGGGAGCCACGTCCCCCAGACTGAGTAGACGAACCACGACCTCCACGACTCCGAGAGCCAGAAGTGGGAGGACGAGAAGAAGCTGCAAGAGCCATCTGCTCAGTAGGGAGCGAGGAAGTAGTACGCCCGCCGGATAGGCATGAGTGACGCTGTAGGCGTTTCTCATGCTCAGAGACAATGGAGTAGGCCTCAAGAAGATCTGGCAAAGGAGACATGCCCACAATCTGAGCACGAGTGGACTCATACTCGGGGCGAAGGCCCATCAAGAACTGGTAGGTCTCCCGACGTTGTCGCTGTTGCCGGATAAGGGTGACATCCTCGGGAGATTTCAGGGCACTAAGAGGCTCCAGATCATTGAGTTCCAGAAAACGATCCTGAAGGTAGGTAAAGTACTCCTGAACAGACCGCTCCCCCTGAGTAGCGGAAGCAATATCCTGAAAGACACCAAAAATCTGGGCATCAGCACGTGTGTGCCCAAAGGTGCGCTGAAGGGCCGACCAAAGTTCAGTGATGTCTTCAAAACGCATGAACTGGCCGAAGATACGAGGCTCCATCGAGCACTGGATCCATCCAAGGACCATGAATTTCTCCGTAGACCACTTGACCAAAGCATCTTTCTGGTCATCAGAAGGCTTGGGAGGTCCTCCAGTCAACCAAGAAAGTTTATTTCGACCAGCAAGGGCCACCTTCATCGATGTAGCTCAAGAAGAATAGTTCCGTTCATCCAGGAGGATGCTAGTAATCCGCCTAGAGGAGGATTCGTAGGTGTCCATAGAAGCCATGAACCAAGAGGAAATCGAGATCCCTCCCACAAAGGAGATCGAGGATCGAACAGAAATACGGCCCGGGAATAAGGGCAGAAAACAGGCGCAGGAACAAGAAGCCGGAACAAAAACTGGAAAACGGCGCTGGAAGAGCAGCCGGAACAGGCGCTGGGGAGACGCCGAGCGCTGGAAGAACAGCCGGAACAGGCGCTGGGAAGACGCCGATCGCTGGAAAACGCCGATCGCTGGAAGAGCTGCCGATCACGGGAGAAGACGACCTGTCGATCACAAGAAGACGCCGACCTGTTGATCACGGGAATACGCCGATCGGGAGAATACTCCGATCACGGGAAGACGCCGACCGATCGACGAGCGACAGTCGAGCGAGAAGCGGAGGGGACACCGAACGGGAACCCTAATTTTCTCTGATACCATGTAGGAGAGAATAATGAAAGTGCATATCTCCCAATTAGGAGAGCAACATATTAAAAAATATACAAAGAGAGCATGAAACTCCTTTACTGGCACACATGCTGCGGCGAGTAAGGTTGGCGGCAACGGAAACATAAACTGTGGCGGCGAAGGTCGTGGTAGTCGACGCGTTGTGGACCGTCCGGGCGTGGTGGGCGGCCCTGACCCGGCGGCCGGGGCCGGCATTTGCCGAAATAGGGGGGGGGGTTGCGGCCGGTCGAGGACCGAGGCCCGCTTCGACGGCCCTTGCGAGGTCGAGCGCTTCCGAGACGGTGCGGGGATGATGAGTACGCAGGCGAGAGCGGATGTTGGGACGGAGGCCTTGGAGGAAGAACCCTAAGTAGTGATCGGGCGGAAGGCCCGGAACTTGCGTGACAAGGGCGACAAATTCGTCGATGTAGGCGTCCACGGTGGACGATTAGCGTGTCGTGCAAAGACGCTCAATCGCGGAACCAGTGTGGCGGGAGTCATAACGGATCATCATCTCTTGTTTGAACTCGGTCCACGAAATGGCGGGTTGGATTTGGCGTAACCATCGCGCCCAATGAAGTGTCGAGCCTTCAAGGCCAACCACGGCGGTGCTTACTTTATCCGCCGTTGACGTCCCATTGAGTTCGAAAAATTGCTCCGCGCGGGCGATCCACCCGAGTGGATCCATCCCGGAGAATGACGGAATGTCCAAAGCTAGGGCCGATCGGTCGGCAGGAGGTGGCGGGGGTGGTGGAGATCCAAGGATGGAGGCGGCGTCCCCGGAGAAAGCGGAACCGGTGAAGGAGGTTGCGGGATCGGCGAGGCGGGCGGCTGGCGGCAGCGGGCCCGGCAGTTGGGGCGGAATCGGCCCGCTGCTCGCGGTCCAGGCGGAAACCCGAGCCAGGATTTCCGCCTGGCCGGCGGTGAGGGCCGCCGGTCCGGTGGCCAGGGACTCGACCAGCGCTTGGAGGGAGGACAACTGGCTCCCTTGGGTGGTCGCGCGGTCGGCGAGGTCGTCGATCGCCGAGGGCTTCGGCGGCATCGTGGAAACGGGCGGCTGGGTCGACGGGGAACCGCTGCGGGTATCGGCTCGCCGATAGGGATGGCGGTACATTTACACATTTCTTTTCTAAGACTCTCCATTAGATCTCTCTCAAAAACCCTATCATAATCCTTCTCAAGATCAATAAACAGCATATGCAAACCTTGTTTTCTTTCTCGATGGTTGTCAATGAGTCTTCTCAAGAGATGTATAGCTTCCATAGTCGACCGCCCTGGCAAGAATCCAAATTGATTCTCTGAGATGCTAGTCTCTCGTCTTACTCTTCTTTCTATTACTCGTTCTTATAGTTTTATGGTATGACCCATTTATTCAATTTCTCTGTAATTAACACAATTTTGTATATCTCCTTTGTTCTTATACAAATGTATCAAGATACATTCTCTCCATTGGTCTGACATCCTCTTTGACTTAAGTTTCTTATTTAAGAAACATGTAAGAACAAAATTCCTTCTTTCCCTAGACATTTCTATACTTCTATGAGTATATCGTCTGACCCAACTGTTTTTCCATTTTTCATTTTCTTTAGAGCATCATTTGTCTCCGATACTTGAATTTTATGATAAAACGTTATGTTCCTATACTCCTCCGATTTACTTTACTTTTTCAAGTTCAGTTTATTGTCTTTTGTTTTATTATAGAGTTGGTAAAAATATATTTTCCATCCCTTTTTAATAGACAACATCATCTGTCAAAATTATATATGTTTCATCCTTAATGCATTTAACTGAGATTAAATCTCTTGTCTTCCTCTCTCTAGCTCGAGCAATTTTATATATGTCACGCTCTCCATCTTTGGTATCTAGTGACTTATAAAAAAGTTCATAAGCTTGACTTCTTGCTTTCCTACTGCATGTTTAGCTTCTTTCTTGGCGACTTTATACCTTGCTAAGTTTTTATCATTCCTACAAGCGTGGAGTATTTTATAACTGGCCCTATTTGCCCTCACTTTGTCTTACACTTCCTCTTTCCACCACCAAGATTCTTTATTTGAGGGTGCACGACCTTTTGATTCTCTAAGTACGTTATTTCACTTATCTTTAAATGTGAAGACATAACTTTCCATGAGACACTAGGATCAAGATAAGGGTTATCAACTAGTTGTTCCATAACTGCTGTCTTGAAAGCAACCTGTTTTTCCATCTTCAAGTTCCACCACCGATTTTTTGGCAACACTTTCTTCTAAGTCTTAAATTTATTATATTTAATTTGTACGCCCAACACCACTAACTTATGTTGTGTTGTCAAACTTTCTCCCGGTATGACTTTGCAATCCTTACAAATCATTTTATCCATTTTGCGAAACACATAATCAATTTGTGATTTATTTGGTCTATTTTTAAACATAATTAAATGTTACTTCCCATTTCATGAAAAAACGTATTTGTCACAATTAACTCATGTGCTATGACAATGTCTAATATTGTTCTTCCTTCTTCATTTCTTTCTCCATACCCAAATACTCCATGGACGGTTGTGTAATCTGTATTTTCCTTCTCTATATGGCCATTTAAGTCTCCCCCAATGAAATCTTCTCTCTTTGTGGAATTTCCCTTACTAAATCATCCAAGTCTTCCCAAAATTGCACTTTAATAGCTTTACTTAATCGTATTTGTGGCGCATAAGTACTGATCAAATTAATAGTTTCCTTTCTTATTATCAATTTAAGAGCTAACTGCTAAGATTCTATCACTTTTTCTACTTACCCTAACAACTTCATCCCTCCAAGTAGTATCCACAATAATACTTACTTCATTTCTTGTTTTAATTTTTCCTGTGTACTCTAATTTAAAACCTGAATTGTTTATAAATTTAGCTTTCTCACCTTCCCATCTAGTATCTTGCAGGCATGAGATATTTATCGTTCTCATAATCATCGTATTCATTATTTCCATCGATTTTTCCGTTAGCGTACCTATATTCCAACTTCCAAACCTAAGTCGGTCACAAATCCTACGATCTACTTTCCTAGGAAATCTAATAAGTGAGGTTTCTTTTTTATTTAACATTACACCTAAGTCCTCTTGGAGGTGCAACGGTCCTTGCCAAGACGCCGTATTCAGACCATACGACGAGGACTCTTGCATATTTAACACTACACGCAAGTCCTGGAGATGTAGCGGTCCTTGCCAAGTCGCCGTATTCGGACCATACGACGCGTTCTATAGGGGGAACAACCTAGCTTTTGCACAATTTCTCCATGATCCATATTCATAAGGGTGACTAAATTTTACGCTGGCCGTCTACCTAACAAAACCCTCATCATTTTTCATCAGGGCTTGAGACCGCTACAAAATGAGGACAATGTTTATCTATGTCACAAAATTGTATCATATCATATATAGGATTCGTGAATAGATGTCCAATGGCTTATAATCCAACAATTTCTCTTTCACATACTTTTCTCTATTTCATCATCACAACATACAAATTTTGAATTTGCAATGTTTATCCATATCATAATAAATGACAACGTTTATCTGTCACAAAATTGTATCATATCATAGGTAGGATTCGTGAATAGAAGTATCTAATCACTTAATCCAACCGCTTATAATCCAACAATTTCTCGTTCACATACTTTTATCTATATCATCATCACAATATACAATTTTTTTTAGCATTTCGAGCATACTCTAGCATATCTTAGATATCTGTAAGTATCTAGGAGTATCCAAAAAAAATTATTTAAAACTAAACTACTAAATACCCAAGACTCTCTTGTAAGTTTGCATAATTACAAGTTGCACCTCTCCTATCTTTTGAAATTACAAAAACCTCCCCTCAGAGCTTACATTTTATAACATGCATGCATAATATACCCCTACAACTCCCATTTAGCAGAAATTACAAAAACCTCTCCTATTTTTCTGCATGCATGTTCTGTAATGTATACTCAAAGGGTGTGGTTTTTGTAAATTCAAAAGATAGAGATGGTCCATTAAGACTGGATTTAACCTCTTGGGGCAAGAGGAGTCTCCTAGGGGTGAGTTTGAGCTGATCAAACCTCTAGGATTAGCCTGATTCTACAATTTGGCTAAGATGCATGGCCCTACTTAGCGTGGGTTAGCCTAATGAGAGGCCAATGAGTGTAAATAGAGTATTGACATCCCCTTGGGTGAGCCTGGAAGTCTTATTCTTTCTTCTTTCTATTCTCTAATTCTCTCAAGTTTTGGAGTTTTCTTTCTCTCTCTCTCTCTTAGTCTTCTCGACTGATTCCTCTCTCATTTCATCTGAAGGGTTGCTGCTGCTAGCATAATCACAATAAACAATACAAATGAAGGCAAAAAAACATTAATAGACCAACAAGTCCCTATCAAAATGGTATACATGCACACACAAAGGTCTTTCTAATACAAATGTAAAATGTAAAGTTACACCATTTCATTTTTTTCTTCACTGCAGCTACTTCCTAAGGAAACCTTATCCTTTGAGACCACTTAGCTTGTGCAGTGAGTATCTGCCCTGTAATTTTGCGAACTTATAAGGGAGGTCCGGGTAAACAGCCCTAAAATTAAAATAAAATATTTCTATGAGTTTCGAGGACGGGTTTTAGAGAGTTTTCCGACCCTAAAACGTTCTAAATGCGACACACTAGTCCTAGTTTACTTCCATTCTTTTCCGGTAAATATAGGACAATGTTGAGATTAAGGTGGAGCATAAAGGATATTTTCTATAGATTTTCCTTTCAAATTTCATTATAAAGCACTGTTAGTGGTGTCAAGATTTGATCTGACATGAAAAATCATCGTATCTTGCTAATAACACGAGACTTGGGGAGGGAAAAAGAGGAGAAGAATGCACTAATAAGTAATAACACAAAATATTAGAATTGGAGAGAAGTGCTCTCACTAATACAAACTCGAGGTTGATTACCTCGCATGCTAAAGAACAACTGCAAACACAAACTATGAAATCCCCTCATTATCTCACATAGGACTCCTTGTATAGAGTGAGGAAGAGACGCATAGTAATAAAAGATAAACTAATAACAAATGCATTATTATTAAATGATAAATTAAAAGAAGTGCTTCCAGATTCTTCTCATCATGGGATATCCAATATGACTGTATATGAATCAATATATCTCCCTTAAAAATCAACTATCTTTAAAAATTGTGCTAGGTATAGACGTATAGTCCAATGAGGTAGAAAGAGAATAGAGGAACTGATCCACCATGAATCATTTTAGTTGCGACGATTGTTGGAACTTTTTTCTTTCGGATCTTAGCAAGCGAGATTGCTCGGTGTTTGCAGTTATCGTGGTGAATCGGAAGACTCGATGAACTCGCACTACGAATATCTCCCGCGGAAGTCGCCTTTAGAATCAGTAAGAATATATTATGGGAGGATCCCCCTCTATTTATAGACACGGGCTAAGCCACTACTCACTCGGTCATCTCGCGTGAACATGACGAGTCTTCGTATGTCTTTCAACTCGTCGCGACTCTCCCGCTATTCGATCAACTTGCCCGCTCGCGACTTTAGAATTTTCCCCAAACGAACAACCTGCCACAAGATAAGCTTGCAAATTACTTAAGAATAAATGCAGAAAATTTTCCTTTATTTCATGACAGTTTTACAAGATAAAATAGCATAAAAAAATACAACAATTATTCAGAGGAAGGGGCTGCGAAGCGAGGAGCCTGGTTTGTGGCGCGCCTTCCACCCCAACTTATCGGCTGCCTTGAAGTAAACTTGGGCTTGCGCTACCAATGCCTCTCTTTGAAGAACACATTCCGAGATCTTGGAAAGATTTCCAGATGTTTTGGAGGCACTAGCGATGTCGTGGAGACCGTTTTCAAGGAGACCTTGACGACGTTCTACCCATTGATTCAACACTCCAGGTTAAAAAAAGTCGAAGTATCGACACTCCATCTCAGCGAGGCGGTCTTCGAACCCTTCCAACTTGGCCACTTTGATCTCCAGAGAGGTGACTCGATGGTGGAGATCGCATTCCTCTAACACCTTGACTCACACATCAAGGGTAACAACGAAAGAGAAGAGGTAAGCTTAATACTCGCTTAACATTGACTCTTAGCGAATCAGAGCAAATAAATTCGCGATGTGGTCAACGGCAGGGGCGGCCGGTGGGATCCTAGAAGAATTCTCGCTTGGGTGAGACCACCGACTGGAGGAGGAGCTGAACCTACACAAAAAATGAAGATAGTTAACTTCGAATCCACCACATGCATTGAAATTAATTTCGTTGGACCTTTGCTTACTAGGGCCACGAGATCCCATGGATGGCTTGTCATGATACGTCTTACACAAGGTCTCGTCACCCCGAGGATTGTCGTCGATATGACGGCTTGTAGACTGCATAAAGGAGCCAACATCTGGAAGCAGCTCGACGATAGTAGAGAAAGTTACAACTCGCAAAATTCGTCTTTCCCATATCTTCCTCCGACCGGGATCGGCCTACATATGGATCAAGTTCTGAGAACGTCGTTGGGACCGTCCAACGAGTCTGGTTGGGCCCTCGTCCGACACCATAACAGTATCATCAATTGGGGTCTTCCCGCGCGAAGTCGTGTACCGCCGAGTATTCTCCTTTGAGGATCAACTGCAACTAGGCGACTTAGAGGAAGAATGTTGGCCCTTCTCCATGAGCAGAGAGAGCCCTTCTCCATGAGCAGAGAGATTTGCTTAGCCTCCGGTGGCGGAATCCCTGGAGGAGGAGGCGACAAGACTATCAGGGTTGTCGTAAAAGTCGAAATGGCGACCGAGCTTGTCAGCACAGCAACAGCTCGTGGAGGCTCACCCTCTAAATTTCCCTCCTCTTGCCTTAGAGGAGACTGTGGTCGTTCCTCTATGAGATCTGACGTGGATGGCGCATGGCCAGCCCCCGTAGTCGCTTAAACCACTGTAAAAATCAAGAAGATGGGATTGTTAATACCAGTTCGCCATAAGCAACATCAACTCGGCAACAAGTCTACTCACCCGGGGGTGCGGGGACGTGGGTCCCAACATCGCGCTCTGGAGCATTGCAGACATGACTGTCAGGCCTCTCCGAAGAAAGGTCGTAGTCGGAGATTGTCAAGTGGTGGCATCTCTGAGGAGAAAAAAGTTGTCAAACTCGGTTCACCGGCTTTTAAGCTAAGCACTAGACAACACATCGACACTTCAGTGACTTGTCAGAGAGAGATTACGGTCGTGGGTTTCGCCCTCGACTTGGCTTGGATAGGGTCCGCTCACTTTTTTGCCTTTCCTCTCTTATCCTATCGTGCTTACTCTAGCGGGTGTCACACCCAAACTCGCAAGGAGAGCGGCAACAACAGAACTCGATTTGGTATCCATCTCGGTAACAATTATGACAATCATGAAGTCTGGACTCCCCCTCTATTTATAAGTCCTTGTTAGCTCGTCGAATAAGATCAGACATTGTTTTTCCGATGTCATGTCGAGCTTGAAAAAAGCGGGGGTTGTATATTACCAGTATTTGTCGAGTGCGTTAGAAACAACTAAAGACCAACTAAGAATGGACTCGCTATTAACTTGTCAATACTATGCGAGAGTCCTGCTTGCAACTCGACAGGAGAATAGCAAGAACTCGCAAAACCTAGCCGGTAACCTAATAAATATCGCATTTGGGTGGGGCACACCCTCTGACAATAGGGTAACCCCACGCCCACCACCCCACCTCCTATCTTAGTTTTCTATAAATTTTACTCATTGTCGAGGGAGAGAGGCAATGCTAATAGCTCCTAAGAGAACTCGCCAAGAGTTGGTGAACTCGCCTGTTCTTAGCTTGAGCATGCTTGTCTCCCCTTGATCGTAGCACAACTTTTGATTTTTGAGTGGGAGTTTTTATACATTCCGGGGTACTTGGTGTGACCTCCTAGTTGTAGCACAATCACCTTCACTTGTAATTTGAGCATTAAAGATTTCCGATTTTTCTTGCTTGCCCTGTGATTGTTTCTTTGATGGGCTAGTAACCTTCGGCCATACTCAGTCCAAATTCTTCGAGCCGAGATCTCGGCTCCAACATTTTGGAGTTATGTTTAACTTAGTTACCAACAAAAATTGGTCCCAATTGCTTCCTTACATACTTAATTTTGTCGGACAATGTTGCACTCGGGCTGCCTCACTGATTCTACCAACTTTGACTCAACGCGGGCAGTCGTCATCATTGTTGTGGTGATTATAGGCAGGTGGAGATCAATACTGTGAAGGTCTCCATCATCAACCATATATGTCATTGCATATATCTCATCGTCGTGAGTTCATATGAGGTGATGGATCAAAGTCCCAACGTCTATTTGACAGGAATAATTTTGAGAAGATTTGTTTTCTCAAATAGGGGTTTAAGATGATAAAAATGCCATGATTTTTTTTATTGAAATGTTCCTCTCCAAATAGTAATAGTTCTTTGCAAACAATTTAGAGGTCCGTCGTGGTTGTAGAGACTCTGACAGTCTAGACTTGGCAAAGCACGCAACAACAATCTGGTTGGCGCCGCCTCCTTCCCGCATGCCACCTAGGTCGCATGTGAGAGGGACAACCTGCCTCGATAGGTTGGTTCAACACTAGCTGATTCCACTTCAAACCTTGATTTGGCTGGTTCTAGTGTCAAATGAATTATGATTTTGACAATTTGGTGCCCAAAGGATTGTTGTGATAAGGCAGATCTTTTTATAATATGTTCACATTATTCCGAGTTTATTTAGTTCACAACCTGCCTGGTTCAGCACTAGCTTGTTATTTGATCATCTTAGAGGAAACTGTTACGCGCTCGGGTGCGTGAGCGCGTAAACGGTCGATGGAAGATAACGTCCCGGAGGGGATCGCGACTTCCCTTCTTGGATCCTGTTGGATCCGGCGGAGAGGGCGTTCGGCTGGGTTGGTCCGAGCGCGCGAGAGGGAGAGAGGGGGGGGGATAGAGAGGGAGAGTAGGGAGAGAGAGACTTCTTTGTTTCTTACTTCTTGCCTTCCACGGATGAAGATAGTTACTTAAATAGAGGGCCTTCCACCTAGGCCTTAGACAAGTGGGAAAAGACAAAAGTCATCATGAAAGCTAGCTAGCCATGCCCCCCATTAAGGCTTAGACAATGAGAAAAGACAAAACATTGAGAAAAGACAAGGCATAAAGTCTTCTTCTTGGATGATGTGATCCTCATTTTGACGCCATGGCTTCCCATCCTAGTCTTGCTCCTTGTGCGCGTTGTTGCGGCGCTGATACGTCTTGCCCCAGTGCGCGTCGATGGTGGCGCGGTTGGTAACAGAAACCTTATTCCCATGAACTTTTGAGCATAAAGAATGGTTTAGCATAACGATACGTTGTATCTTATAGTAACATTAGTAAAAACACATGCATAATGATATATTATTGAATGGCATGATGTTCCACGGTGCATACTTGATGAAAAAAGTGGGGAAAATACCTATTCAAGCCCAAAGAACCAAATGATGATGTGGACTTAGTTGTTACAAACTGCAATCACATGCTTTAGATTGCTCTATTCATGTTACTTGAGCAATGATTTTCTGTTCTATTCTCTTCATTACACCTTTTCCTCTCACTTGTTCCTTGAATATTGATCACCTAACTCCAAATATTATGACTAGTTCTTATTGAAGGTTAGTCCCTATTGTTTATATATTGCATTTTCACTTATTTTTGTTGTTTTATAGAACTAATATCATGTTTTAGCTAAACGGAGCCTCTAGTTTTGCCAACCGTAACAGCCCCTCTTTAATTATTTCAGGCACTGTCATGCCAAAAGCTTCTTGTAGCACTTGTTCGCCGAAGAAATGTCTGCATGCGGCTTCTATCACTGGTGAGCATAAGTGTAATAACTATCGTGCTATTTTTATTGTTTTGAACCTCAGCGTCTTGTTGACGCTCTTCACCTCAATAAATCTGTGTTTAAATTCCAGCATCCAAACCTTGCAATAGCATTTCCAAAGAACTGCAATAATCTTGCTCAAGTACTCAGCTTCTGCTGTAATATTTCACTGATTATATTAATGTACAATATGCATTCCCATCATTTGAAATTTAAATGATCTTTTAATAACTTACTTGTAATTTCTCTCTTTAATGTATTGAGGCCTAAGTTTGCTATTTCTCTGGCCTTCTCTACTTGCTTCAACCATTTTTCCCTAACAATAACTAGACATTTTGTAGGAATCATGGCACGATCTAGCAAGCACATTTTCAAATGAAAGGACTTTTTTCTCCTTAAATGCTCGTTTGCAAGTATGTTCAGTGATATTCTTAATTTCTTTACTTATATATTCAAGATTATACACTGAATACTTGTCTGATTGGTTTACTTGTAGCGTTCTATTGCACAAAATCTTATTTGTGCAGCTTCTAGCTTGAAAGATGCAGAGGCATCAAATGAGTTAGTTGACTAAAGAATTTATTTCCTCTCCAGTTTTTGCATATGATTTTATTACCTATAAATTGTTAGCATTGCTCTTAGGTATGTGAGGGATCTCGTGGGACCGATGACTTCATACCTTGTGGAAATATCTTCTAGGACTGATTTCAAGGATGTTGCCCAACTCCCGGATGCAATGTATATGGTAGGACCATTTTTAATGCTTCCACCTGTCTTCTTATTTGTACTAATGACTTAGAATGCCTTCAGGTGATATGTTTGTTAGAAAGGTTGATTGGTGTGGCTAAGGCAACCCAACCCCGTACTCAAAAGGGTGTGTTTGATGTTGCTGTTACTGTGATGAACCCTCTGATTACACTTTTAGAAGCTTATAAAAATCAGGTATATTTCTTAATGTCTTCTATCTTTTTATTTTAAACTGAGGTGAGAGCATCCTTTTTTTGTTAATGTCACTTTCTAGGGTATACTTACTGAGTTTTACTATTAATTACACAAATTTCCCTTTGGAGTTGTGGCATAAGTACAGGTTGCACCCCTCTATATTTTGAAATTACAAAAAAAAAAACCTGTAAGTTCACATTTCATAACATGCATGCATAAAAATATTCCCCTGAGACTCCCCTCAAGGTTTTTTTGTGCATGCATATATGATTAACTTACATTGGAGGTTTTTGTAATTTCAAAAGATAGAAGGGTGAAACCTGTAATTTAGCAAACTTACAAGTGAGGTCCCGGTAAATGATCCTTGAGTTTGTACTGATTTCTTGGCATGATTGATCCACTGTTTTTTATATATGGTTTATAGCCTGCAGTTGTGTACCTGATAATAAAGTTCACAGTTGACTTGGTTGATGGGCAAGTTGCATTCCTGGATGCTAAAGACACCTCCATTTTGGTTCGGTTCTGTATGCAACTGCTTCAAATTTACTCCTCCCACAATATTGGGAAACAGTCATTTTCTCTTGTAATTCTTTATCTTCACAGATCTACTTTAATCACACTGTCAATGCTGTAAATGCATATATCTTTTGTTTTAACTTAAAATCTATTTTTTACTTTGAATTATATCATTTTCACCTTTATCTCCCTGCAGATTGGTGGTCAAGTTGAAAAGTATAAGGATTTGCGTGCTTTGCTTCAGCTCCTTGCGAATCTGTGTTCTAAAGATTTGGTATGGAATTTATAGCAGCTGTTTTTAGGAGTGAGTTTTCAAGATTGATTATGATATTTGGTTTAATACAGGTTGATTTTTCGCCAGATGAACCAGGTAGCCCAGATATTGCTGAGGTAAGAGTCCCGAAGTAGTCTTGTAAGAACCACCGAGAAGTTTGCTTATTTATGTTTTATTTAGGTCATCTTTGTTGGTCTGCACATCGTCAGTCCCTTGATATCATCTGATCTTCTAAGGTTTCCCAAGCTCAGCAGTTGTGTAAGTTTCATTTTCATTTTTATTTACTTGGAAATTAGAAGATTTGCAATGAAACTTTTTTGATTGGTTTTATGTTAGCAGTATTTTAGACTTGTATCACACATGTTGGAAGTGTACCCTGAGAAGGTTGCTTTGTTGACAAAGGAGGCTTTTGCTCAAGTAACTGCTGCCCTTGACTTTGGTATTCAACATCAGGTATGTGTAATATTCCTCGAATACTAAGAAATAAGCCATTACACTAGCAAGGCATCAAAGAGCAAACTTAGTTAAGGTGAGGCTAGAGACTTGGTTAGTGTTCTTTTCAAAAGGTAAAAGGCAAGGGATTACTTTTGTATCAATAAACATTCATGAAGTTCATCTATGTAATAATAGTTGAAGAGGGAGTAATCGTAATAATAGTATTAAACCAACCCCTTACTCATATATATAGAATAAGGGATAAAACCAAAAGTAACGAGGACAAAACTGTTGCGATGAAGAGAAGGGAAGAGGAGAAGCCGCACCTTAGGGTTCTGTCGATCTTTCACTTCACCTCACCTCTCGCAAACTATTCCCGTCTGGAATAATAACTTCCGGCTTAGGAGGACCATCGGCTTAGGTTTAGCCACCCTTATTCTCACCACCCGGTGAGGGGGTTACTTGACATTTAACACCCCCCCTCAAGCTAACCCCATAAGCATCCAGCATTCCGAGCTTAAGAGAGTAAGAATGAAGGGATTTGCCAGAGACTGCTTTAGTGAGCATGTCAGCCAGTTGATCTTCAGAGGGCACGAACACCATAGTCACAGTTTGATCTTGAATTTTGTTCCGCACGAAATGGCAATCAATTTCAATATGCTTTGTTCTCTCGTGAAAGACAGGGTTGTTAGATATATGAATTGCAGCTTGATTATCACAATGGAGTTGCATAGCCTCAATGACAGGAAATCCCATTTCCCCCAAGATAGATTTAACCCAAACCAGTTCACATGCAGTAACAGCATTGGCACGGTACTCTGCTTCAGTGGAGGAACGAGCCACAACATTTTGTTTTTTACTTCTCCAGGAAATAAGATTGCCACCAACAAAGATCGTATATCCACTAGTAGATCTCCTGTCCACGGAAGAGCCTGCCCAATCAGCATCGCAGTACCCATGGACCTTAAGATGACCATGATTTTGATAGATAATGCCTTTTCCAGGTTTCTTTTTTAAATATTTCAGAATCCGCAGAACAGCTTGATAGTGATGAACCTTTGGGTTGTGCATGAATTGACTAACCAACCCAACAGCGAAGGAGATATCAGGTCTGGTGATGGTCAAATAAATCAATTTCCCCACAATTCGTTGAAAATCAGATTTCCTCTCAAGATCAGGAGAGGTCTCCTTATGAATGTCATAACCAGGGTCCACAGGACTATCCACAGGTTTGACTCCCAAATATCCAACATCATTGAGAAGGTCCAAGACATATTTACGCTGGGAGATCATAATCTTCCCGGCAGAACGCGCAATCTCAATCCCAAGAAAGTACCGAAGGAGACCCAAATCCTTTATTTCAAATGCGGACGCTAATTCCTCCTTAACCCGAGCAATGTGGAGGTCATCCATTCCTGTAATAATGATATCATCCACATAGACAACGAGAATAGTAGTGCATCCTTCCCCTTTGTAGACAAAGACAGAATGATCTGAAGTACAGCGATTGAAATTCAGATGAACAAGTTTATCACTTAGCTTGGCAAACCAGGCACGTGGAGACTGTTTGAGGCCATATAGGGCTTTCTTGAGGCGACACACATGTCCTTCAGGAACATCCATACCAGGAGGTGGAGTCATATAGATTTCTTCCTCCAATTCACCATGTAGGAAAGCATTTTTAACATCTAGTTGATGTAGAGTCCAAGACTTATGAGCAGCAATAGATAGGAGAATTCTGACGGAGTTCAATTTAGCAACCGGAGCAAAGGTCTCTTGGAAATCTACACCATCAACCTGAGTAAAACCTTTAGCTACCAATCTCGCTTTGTACCTATCAAGAGTACCATCTTGTAGAAATTTAGTAGTATAAATCCATTTGCATCCGACTAGATGGCGCCCATTAGGAATAGGAACAATTTCCCAAGTCTTTTGACGTTGGAGAGCGTTCATCTCCTCCTCCATAGCCTTTACCCAGTGGAAATTTGAGCTAGCTTCTAAAAAACTGTTAGGAATAGGAATAGAGGAAACAGAAGCAAGATATACTTGTAATGAGTGAGAGATAGAGTGATACCCAACATATTTATCCATAGGATATCTAGTACGACCACTCTGAAGCAGAAGAGCTGAAGGGATCTCTGAAGTGGTGTTGTAGCTTGGATCTGGCGGAGTGGTGGTAGGTGGTGGAGCATGAGTGTGACATTCTTGTCCAGTCTTGATGTTTTTTCTTCTTTGATATACTTGAAGATCCCCTTTTCTTCTGTAAACACGAAGATCACTCGTTGGGGTTTCCTTTATAACAGGAATATCAACACTTTCTGGAGCAGACCCATCAACAAGAACAGGAAGAGGTGGCAACATGTCACTTTCTTCATTATTTTCCTTCTGAAACGAGATGAGTTTGCCATCATTGGAATAATACGGAGTGTTCTCGAAAAAGGTAACATCTTTTGATATAAACCTTCTCCGGAGAGTAGGAGAATAACACTTATATCCCTTTTGGTTGGCAGCATATCCCACAAAGACACATTTTACAGATTGTGGCCCTAATTTGTCCTTATGAGGCCCCACGATGTGAACAAAGGCGACGCACCCAAACACCTTAGGAGGAAGGTTGAATAGAGGCATATTTGGGCATAGAATCTGAAGAGGGTACTTTCCTCCCAAAGTATCGGTAGCCATCCTATTAATAAGATAGACAGATGTGAGAACTCCTTCATCTCATAGTCCCTTAGGGACAAACATCTCTTGCAACAAGCATCGAGTAGTCTCCAAGATATGACGATTCTTTCTTTCGGCAACACCATTCTGTTGAGGGGTCCCCGGGCAGGAAGATTGGAAAATAATCCCATGATCTCTCAGAAACAACTGAAGGTCACTGCACGTATATTCGCCTCCATTGTCACTCCTAAGAATTTTAATTGCAGTTCCAAATTGAGTCTGCACATAATGATAGAACAACTGAAAATTTTTTGAGACTTCATCCTTCTTTTTCATGAGGTACACCCAGGTAAAGCGTGAGTGATCATCAATAAAAGAAACAAAATATTAAAAACCATTCACAGAACAAATAGGAGATGTCCAGACATCGGAATGTATCAAATCAAAACATTTCAAACTTCTACTCAAACTAGGAGCATAGTTGGTCCTACAATGCTTAAAAAATTCACAAGACTGACAATCAAAAGTAACAGTTTTAACATTAAGCAAATGCGGAAAAATAGCTTTCAAGGTCTTCAACCGAGCATGCCCAAATCTCTTGTGCCACAGCCTCAACTGATCCTGGTCGGTAATATTCTGAGAACTAAAAGCCTGACAGTTGTCCATGACATACACTCCACCTGACTCATGTCCACCACCCATCGTCTTCCCACTCGCCAGATCCTGAAACACACAATGAGAGGAGAAAAAGGTGATAGAGCAATTAAGTTGTTTAGTTAAACTGCTAACAGACAAGAGATTCGTAGGAAATGAGGGAACAATAATCACGGACTTGAGAGAGACAGAGGGAGAAAGATGAATATCCCCTTTACCAGTAACAGACGCCGAAGATCCATCAGCGAGTTTCACACTGCCAGAGGTAGGAAAAATAGAGGAGACTCCCATAGAAGATCCGGTCATGTGATCGGAAGCCCCCGAGTCAATAATCCAAGGGGTGGATAGATCTTTAGGGGACACAGTAGTAGAGCGGGCATGAGCGGCCGTACCTGCCAAATCACCAGCAGAGTTGGGTTTCAGAGCCTTGAGTTCTCTAATCAACCTTTCATTTTCTGCCTGAAGATGCCCAGAATTATCAAGGTGGCCATACATAGCAGTAGGAGGCCTCACATATTTCCCATCAGAACCTCGAATCCATCCTGGAGGGATTAAATGAGGATGAAGATCCCAACATTTCTCTTTCCCATGGCCTTTCTTCCCACAGTGAGGGCACTTCATTTTACTCTTGTCTTCTTGCCTCATATTTCTAGGATGCCATTTCTTCTGTTCAGCAGCAAGGGCAGACACCTCATGACCCACATGAGTACCTGAACGAAGGGAGTTTATACGACTAGCTTCTCCCCTAATATAGTGAGCCACAGTCTCTAGATCAGGCACAGAATCACGTCCCAACATCTGAACCCTCTGGAATTCAAGTTCAGGAGGGAGACCAGAGAGCATCTCAAATACCCTCCGTTGCATGAGTTCAGTCTTGTAGTCTTCAATAGTCTGAATAGCAGAATACTGATCAATTTCAGCCCACTTATGGGTCAACTTGCCATAATATTCTTCGAAGTCCTCCATTCCAGCCATGTGGATCTGTTCAGTTTGGAGTTGATATATTCTGGCTAAGTCTTTCTTTTTTGAGTAATTTCGTTCGATCTGTTCCCACATATCTTTAGCAGTTTCACAGAATAGAAAGTGGCTTGCAATCTTGGGTTCCATAGAATTGACAAGCCAATTAATCACTGTGAGATTCTCACCTTCCCATTCCTCGTATTTGGGATCGGTCTTGTTTGGAGCCGGTTTGGATCCTGTGAGAAAACCTAGTCTCCGACGGCTCCCAATGAAAATCCTCATGGACTGAGCCCATAGAAGGTAATTCCTTCCATTGAGTTTAATGTGAGTAACACCTTGACTGAAGTCCATGTTAGGACTCCCTCCACTGTAGTGTCTGGGTTGGTTAGCGGCCCCTTCAGAGGCATTTGCACTTTTCAAGTTGTCCTCCATACGAGCAAACAAGCCGGAGGACCTTTAGGAAGCAGACAGAAACCAGCATCAACAGAACAACGGCAGCAGGACCTTCAGGTCCTTCAGGCCACGACAGACTGGCAGCAGCAGGCAGATTGGAAGCAACAGAACGAGATTGGCAGCAGGACACGGCAGCAGGCGCAAACGGGATCGGCAGCAGCAGGCGCAGACGGGATCGGCAGCAGCGGCACCTGACGGGATCGGCAGCAGCGGCACTCGACGGGGTCGGCAGCAGCAAGCGCCGACGGGATCGGCAGCCGCAGGCGCAGACGGGATCGGCAGCAGCGGGCGCAGACGGGATCGGCAGCAACAGGCCTTCAGGTCGACGGGACGAACCCCTCTGATACCATGTTGCGATGAAGAGAAGGGAAGAGGAGAAGCCGCACCTTAGGGTTCTGTCGATCTTTCACTTCACCTCACCTCTCGCAAACTATTCCCATCTGGAATAATAACTTCCGGCTTAGGAGGACCACCGGCTTAGGTTTAGCCACCCTTATTCTCACCACCCGGTGAGGGGGTTACTTGACATTTAACAAAAACTACCCTTAAGCGCGTATTTAAACAATAATACAATAAAGACTTGAATTCAACTCTCCCCCTCAAGTCGAACGATAGATGTCTGTCATTCCGAGTCTGTAGATATCATCTGTAAAGACATCGCTCCCCAAGCTCTTTGTGAAGACATCGACCAACTGAACTCTAGAGTGAACAAAGGGGGTAACTAAATTTCCTTTTTCGAGGTGATCTTTGATGAAATGGCGGTCAACCTCGACATGTTTCGTTCTGTCATGCTGAACCGGGTTATGAGCAATACTGATAGCGGCCTTGTTGTCACAGAACAAAGAGATATGAGTATCATCCTGAAGGTCCAAGTTTTTCAATAATGTGCGCAGCCATAAGCCTTCGCAGAGACCTTGAGTCATTGACCGATACTCGGCTTCAACACTAGATCTGACCACCGCATTTTGTTTCTTGCTACGCCATGTGACTAAATTGCCACCAACGAAGGTGCAATAGCCTGTAGTAGATTTTCTGTCATCACGGCTTCCGGCCCAATCCGCATCGGTAAAGACTTCAATTTTCAAATGATTGTTCTTTGAAAACATCAAACCCCGACCCAGAGCCTTCTTTAAGTAACGAAGGACACGGTATGCGACATCCTGATGTCTGATTCTGGGGGCATGCATATATCTGCTCAGGATTCCAACAGCATATGTGATGTCAGGGCGAGTGTGTGAGAGGTATAACAGCCTTCCTACCAATCTCTGGTAACTTGCAGCATCCGTGCGATCTCCGTCAGTATCTTCATCGATCCTATGGTTCTCCTCCATAGGTGTGTTGGCATGAGCACACCCAAGCATCCCAGTCTCAGTTAACAAATCTAGCACATACTTGCGTTGCGAGATGAAGATTCCCTGATCGGAGCGAATCACTTCAATTCCCAGGATGCAGTGGAGCCTTCCCAGGTCCTTTACTTCAAACTCTGCAGACAGGAGGGCTTTCAGCTTCGAGATTTCATCTGAGTCATCCCCAGTGATCACAATGTCGTCCACATAAACAATAAGAACGGCAATCTTCCCCCCATTTTGCCTGACGAACAGGGTATGATCAGAATGTCCATGTTGATATCCAAACTTGACCATAGCCTTGTGGAACTTGCCAAACCAAGCCCTGGGGGACTGCTTCAACCCGTAGAGGGACTTCCTTAGGCGACATACAAGGCTTTCTTGCCCCTTCTTCACAAATCCTGAGGGAAAGGTCATGTAAACTTCTTCATCGAGGTCACCATGCAGGAAGACATTTTGACGTCCAGTTGATGAAGATCCCAGCCCAAGCATGCCGCACATGATAGAATAACACGAACAATGTCCATCTTCGCAACAGGGGCAAAGGTCTCCTGGTAGTCGACTCCCTGAGTCTGAGTGTAACCGTGAGCCACCAAGCGGGCTTTGTACCGCTCAACTTTGTCATCCTGATTTTGCTTGACAGAGAACACCCATCTAGAACCAATGACTTTCTTTTCAGGAGGAAGAGGGGTGACGTCCCATGTGTGATTTTTCTCCAAGGCTGACATTTCCTCCTCCATTGCATGAGCCCATGCCTGAGTGCCAAGCGCCTCCTGCCACGTCTTAGGGATAGCGATCATGGACAAGGAGGATATAAAACCCCGATGAAGCTGGGAAAGATGACCATAAGCAACATGATTTGAGATAGGGTGATTAGTACACACAGCTTTACCTCTTAGAACAGTAAGGGGAACATGCAGATCATCATCAGAATCTGAGTCCAAAGACGGCACCGGCAGCGACGGAATCAAGGAGGACTGTTCACCTGTTTGCCGACAACGATATATATGAGGAAGAGGAGAGATGAGGGGAAGATTGTGGTATGTAGGGGAAAACGACGTATGGATAGGTGACAAGGGGGATGTAGGTGCAGGAGGTGCAGGAGGAGGTGAAGGAGTGGCAGGAATAGGAGGAATCAGAGGGAGAAGCACCGAGTCAATAAGCTCATTCTCCCCCTGACGAACGGTGTGAGGCGAGTCTACATAGTAAGATTCCTCCTCACGAAACGTCACGTCCATGGTACAGAAGACACGTCTGAAAGGAGGGTGGTAGCACCGGTACCCCTTAGTGGTGGCAGAGTAACCAATGAAGACGCAACGTAGAGCCCGATGATCAAGCTTGTCACGTTGAGGCTGATGAACGTGAACAAAACAAATACACCCGAACACGCGGGGTGGAAGGTGAGCAGTATGAACAACGGAAGTCGCAGAGAGACGAGTTAGAGGAGTAGAAAAATCTAGAACCCGGGAGGGAAGACGATTGATAAGATGAGTGACAGTTAGGATAGCTTCACCCCAATATGATTTTGGGAGATGCATGGTATGGAGAAGGCACCGGGCAACATCAAGGAGATGCCGGTTTTTCCGTTCAGCGACACCATTTTGGGTGGAGGTGTAGACACAAGTAGTTTGGTGAATAATTCAATGACTCGTGAGGTACGATCCAAACTCTCCACGATCATCGTATTCCCCCCTCATTATCGCTACGAAGAACACAAATAGTAGCATGGAAGGGTTTGCACCATTTTATGGAAGGCTTGAAAGACAGAAAACACCTCATTTTTTTCTTTAAAAGATAAACCCACGCAGTGCGAGAAAAACAATCTATAAAAGTAACAAACCAACGATATCCATTTAAAGAAACCACAGGGGAAGGTCCCCAAACATCAGAGTGTATAATAGCAAAATGGGTAGTACTAGGAGAAGAAACATTGGAAAAAGAATGTCGAACATGTTTGGACATATCACAAACATCACATTTTAAAGTTTTAACAAGATGCGATAAAGCAGGAAATACTTTTGAAAGATAAACAGGAGAGGGATGCCCGAGACGCAAGTGTCAGCGTCGAGCATCAACAACAGTAGCAGCAGAAGATGAGAGAGCAAGAGACGGTCGGGAGGCATCCAGATAGTACAAGCCACCGCGATTCCTACCACTGCCAATGGTCCGCTTCGTACACAGTTCCTGGAAAACACACGAATCAGGAAAAAAGGTTACAGAGCAGTTAAGAGACCGAGTAAGATTGCTAATAGACAAAAGATTGCGAGGAAAAGACGGTATATGTAAGACAGACGGATGAGACAAAGAGGAGGAACAGAGAATGGTTCCTTTCCTAGCAATGGGGGACAAAGTGCCATTAGCAGAAATGACCTTGTCTTTACCTGACAGGGGAGTGTAGGAGGAAAAACCTGAGGAGGAGCCGGTCATGTGATCGGTGGCTCCAGAGTCAATAATCCATTCAGACAGAGGGGTGGCAGCGGCATTGGCACTGGGCTTGGCAGCAGTGGCAAAATAAGTAGAGATAGCACTTTGTGAAGCATCAGACTGTGAATGCAGAAGACGGCGGAGAGCGTCCAATTCCGATGTGTGAAATGTCCTGGTGATTGACCCTGATGGTCGCCAAGCACCTCAGTGGAGAAAGCAGCATCGTGAGAACAAGAACCAGTCGGACGATATCCCCCACGCCCTGAACCGCGACCACGGCCAGGGCCACGACCACGGCCAGGGCCATGACCACGGCTGTATCCAGGTGGAATAAGATGAGGATGAGGTTTGAAGCAACCGTCCCGAGTGTGTCCCCTACGACCACAGTGATCACAGGTCGGAACTCCACTAGTATTGTTGGAGCCTCCACGACCAACACTGGTCAAGGCAGAACGATCTGGAGAAGGTGCTGTGATGAGGGACCTTCGACGGTCTTCGTCGCCAAGAACCATGTTGAACGCCTCCCGAAGAGAAGGAAGGGGAGAGCGGTGAAGAATATTTGTGCGAACAATGTCCAAGTCCATGCTCAACCCCATCAGAAACACGTGTAGACGAAATCGTTCGTCTCGTTTATGCAACTGGACTGCATCGGCAGTACAGGCAGGGGTAAACTGATCAAAGTAATCTAATTCCTGTGCGATGCCTTCAAACTCAGAGAAGTAGGAGGACACCATCATGGTTCCATGACGAAGCTCCAGCATGCGCCGTGTCAGCTCGTACGTCTGAGTGGAACTGCCAATCTCTGAGTACGTCTCTCGTGCCCGAGTCCAGATCTCGTAGGCAGAGTCCATCAACATATAGCTCCTGTACACCTTCGGGGACATAGAGTGAAGGAGACAGGATACAACCAGGGAATTTTTTGAGTCCCATCGAGGCCAGGTAGGATCAGCCACAGAAGGAGCCACCTTCGTCCCATCGATGTATCCAAACAGCTGATGACTCCGAATGACATGCTGAGCAGCACGAGACCATTCCAAATAATTGGTCCCATCCAAGGGAACCGTGGTGATCTTTAGGGACCCTGAATGTCCAAGAGGACGTTGAGGATCGCTCATCCGGGGAGTTACCAAACTTGGTGAAGTAGAGTCACTGGCGGCAGACAAATCATCCATGAGGAACAATAGACAGCGGCAAACAGAAGACAGAGACATAGAGATCAGACAACAGGCATATCGTCAGCGACAGATAGTAGACAGCGGCAAACAGCGGCAGGCATATCGCAGCAGAACACAGGGAAAACAACGTAAAACAGCGGCAAAACACAGCTGAAAGCAGCGGTTGATCTGCGAAAAATCAGCGGCAGGTCTGCGGAAGACAGCAGCAGCGGAAAAACAGCGGCAATAGCAGAACGCAGCGAGCAGAGCAGTGGAAATCAGCGGCAAAACACGGCTCCTTGGATCTGCGGCAGCGCCAAAAGCATGGGCTAGCGGCGTCCCTAGCGACCAGCATCACGGGCGTCGGCTAGGATACGCATGGACGGAAGCGAGAAAGGCCACAGGGGACTCTCAAAATGATGGTGAAGGCGACAGAGAGAGGTAGCGGCGGTGAAGAGCGAAGCAGTAGCGGCGTCGATCGAAGAGGTGCAGACGTAGCGCGGCTAGGGAACAATTTTCTTCCTCTGATACCAAGTTTGTTATGAAACTACTAGGGCAAACTAGAGAAAGAGAGAACTAGTAAGGAAGAAGACGGCTAGGGTTTGCTAGAAAGAGAAATACCTGAAGATAATTATGCATGACCTCCAAAAGAGGGGGGAAAAGGGTATTTAAGTGAACCCTTTCCCCCTAGGGGCCGGCCGGCCCCATGTGAGGGCTGAACCGGTGCGGTTCAGCCCTCCTCCTCTTATTTAATTAATGGCGGGCTGAACCGGATGGTTCAGCCCGGTCTTCCTCCGCCTTCTCCTTTGGCCGATGTGCACAGTAATCAGGTAGCCTGGTGACGACGCCGGGCATAACAAAGTTGAAGAGGGAGTAATCGTAATAATAGTATTAAACCAACCCCTTACTCATATATATAGAGTAAGGGATAAAACCAAAAGTAACGAGGATAAAACTACCCTTAAGTGGGTATTTAAACAATAATACAATAAAGACTTGAATTCAACTATAATGAGTATATGTTACACTCACACATTCGCCCAAGCAGACTCGTCGGAACCACCGGTGCGCACATATGGAAGCTGCCTTGATACATTCATGGTGGAATTAATATTATTAATTAATTAGTACTAATTAATTACCAATTGGTTAATGTTGATTATTCCACCATGAATGTATCATGGCGTCTTCCATATGCGTGCACCGGTGGCTCTGACGAGAGGGGCTGCTTGGGCGAATGTGTGTGCGTAACAGTATAGTATCACATTTCGTTGTATGAGACGTTGAGAACAACGCATAATAAATATGTGCTTTAACTGATGTTCTCAACGCATAATAAATATGTGCTTTAACTGATGTTCTCAACGCATAATAAATATGTTTTTAACTGATGTACACGATAACAACAAATTTACATGTATATACAGTGATTCATTACAAAGGGTAAAATGTAACGCACCATTTTCGATTTAGAGTTATTACAAAGGGTAAAATTGGAATATCATACAATAATTTGGCATATTTGATCACTTTCCGTCTATATTTCTTAAGGAAAATGTCACACCTTTCATTACAAAGAGTGAAATTGAATATCATAAAATAATTTGTCTGCTTTTATTATTTTCCATCCATATTTCTAGTGGAAGGGGAATTTTTATAAACTGGGGAAACTTAGAGTGGATGTAAATGTAATTTTGAAAGATAAAGGGGTGCAACCTGTATTTATGCAAACTCCCAGGGGAGGTCCCGGTAATTAACCCTATACATATATACATACACACATACATATATATACACACATACATATATACACACACATACATATATATACACACATACATATATATACACATACATATATAGACACACATACATATATACACACACATACATATATAGACACACGCACATATATATACACACGTACATATATATACACACGCACATATATATACACACGTACATATATATACACACGTACATATATATACACACGTACATATATATACACACGTACATATATATACACACGTACATATATATACACACGTACATATATATACACATACATATATATATATACACACATACATATATATACACATGTATATATTATATATATATATAGAGAGAGAGAGAGAGAGAGAGAGATGGATATATAAAAAGGGCAGCCCGGTGCACAAAGCGTCCCCGCACATCAAGCCCTCGGGGAAGGTTCCCACCACAAGGGTGAAATGTACACAAATTTTACCCTACATTTTTGCAAGAGGCTGCTTCCATGACACGAACCCGTGACCTCAAGGTCACACGACAACACCTCAACCGGTGCGCCAAGGCTCCCCTTCATAAATATATCTATGGGCCAGAAGAAATCAAAAGGGGTAATAATAGGGTATAATATCCTCCAAAGTGTAATGATAAAGATCGAAAGACTTATTAATGATTTGGATTATGACTATGAAATGAAAGAAGAGAAGAATTCGGAAGCAGATGACTTAAATGTTGAGTCTTGTACCATGTCTTTTTCCTTTTCATATATTTTTGTAACTTTTTTGTAAATGCATGTTAGCATATAAAATAAATGAATTTTCTTTTAGCAAGCGGGTGATATATAACAGATGCTTACCTGAACACCTTATTTGCTTAAAGTCTTTAAAGGTACCAAGGCCCTCCAATGTTTAATAATCATATATGAATCAACAACGCATCTCACCTTGTTTGAACTCCTGAGCTACGTAGTGACGTAGGGTTGGATCTACTTAGTGGCGTGGGTAGGATCTACTTAGTGCCGTAGGGTAGGATCTACTTAGTGATGTAGGCTAGGTTCTACTTAGTGACGTAGGCTAGGATTTAGCTTGGGAGTAGTTTGCCTAAGGGAATGTCTATATGAATTATAAAATTAACCGATGACTATGCTTGCATATAAAGAAGTTTACAAATAGAATCGCAAACACCACATGTGAGTAGACATTCTAAGTAATGAATAGAGTTATGGGTGTATATGTTAGAGAGCACGAAATAACTAATAATAGGAGGATTATGTCTAGTGGTCGGAATGGAGTGTTGGAAGGGGGAGGAGGATTGTAGGTGAAGTATGTGGTCTGGCATTGAGGCTGCCAGGAATGGGTGGGAGTTTGGAGGTGGCTGTTGGGGAATCAGGGTGGTGGCCGCTAAGGATTGGGGCAGTATGTGGGTTTCTGTAAGGGCTGGGAAGGAATTGGGTGCTCTGGGAAATCCAGAGAGAGATCGGTGAAGTGCTCCAGGCGTGAAAACACCAAATACGGAGCAAGGAAGGGTTGGTGCGGGATTTGGTGTACTAGACAGCCTGGGATGTGAATCTGGCCGGTTTTCAGTGGATTTCAGGTCAGTTATAGTTAGTTGTGTTATGTGGGAGTTTATGGTTTGTAGAAGGGAAGGGGCTGTTTGTGTAAGGTGGATTTGTGTAGTGGGATTTAGTTTGAGGATTTTTCTGAAATTAGTTCGCAGTTTTGGTTAGCGGGTTTGTTATTCGGTAATGGGGTAGTTATGATACTTAGTGTGGATTGGAGGGGAGGAGGAGGGCTGGACAAGGTTTTGGCGGATGGCTAAGTGGTGGGGCAAGGTGTGCTGGCTGGCTAGTTTGAGGAGGAGGAAGGGGAGAATGGGGAAGGGCCGGCAAATTGAAGAGGGGAGGATTCCTAGGCTTCGGATATAAGTTTCAACTTCGACACTGGGTGACCAAAATGAGGAATTCTTCTCTCAAACTTTTTGATCCCCGTAAATGAAATCTTCCACTCCTATTTATAGAATCCGGACCTACCATGAACACATTACGGTTATACATATATGCTTAAATTAAAATTACAAAAATACATAAAAATAATTAAAATTTGTAAGTTGACAACCCGTACAAGATGAACGGCTCCGATTGTCGTGCAAACATTTATAATTAATCAAAAATGAATTGAATTGTATTTCTTGCATTGGTAATTTTTCCATAAGTTGAAGGAATCTTAATGTCCAAATACATAAATCTGTGAAACTAGAGGGCTGTAAATACTATGATACTTGTTAACTTTTAATCTTTCTTCACTTTATTATTTTATGGATGCACACACTTTGTTAAAAATTTATGGAGCAACAAGTCATTCTAATAATCCTCATCATAGGGCTGAGGTTTGATTCTTCATCTTGCCCACTTACACTTTATACCAAGAATATTAAAAGTTTAGTGAAGGTGTTCAAATCTATGACTTATATTGTTTGTGCATCATAAACTTCTAAAACTAGAAGTCTTTTCTATTGCAAAATCTGGAAATTCAAAATACAAATAAAAATATTTATTTTAATTCTCCATAAATCTTCTTATGACACGGTGCACCGCTCTTTATATAGAATAGATGAGGTAAGAGAATGTATAAATGTCAATGTTGGACTAAATACATCGGGCGGTTTTAATACAGGTAACCGCTCAGACTACAATAGGTAGCATCACCGGGCGGTTACACCAAGGGTAACCCCCAACCCTTGTACAAAGTAGCAACACCGTGCGGTTACACAAGGGTAACCACCTGACCCTTGTACAGAGCAACAACATCGTGCGGTTACACAAGGGTAATCGCACGGCCTTTATACAGATTACTTCAACACTCCCCTGCTAGCTGAGGCATACAAATCGTAGGAGCCAAGCTTGGACAGAAAATTATGATATAATGATCGAGGTATGACCTTAGTGAGGATATCCACAACTTGCCCAGCAGCAGACACATGTCTCAGGTCTAATTTTTTAAGTTGAATCTTTGACCGAATAAAATGACAACCGACCTCGATGTGATTGGTACGTTCATGGAATACAAGATTCTTGACAATATGAATATCAGCTTGACTGTCACATAAGAGAGTGGTCGTAGAGGGGAGTTTCACACCCAGATCACTTAGAAGTCTCTCCAACCATATGAGTTCTAAAACAACAGAAGTCATTGATCAATACTCAGCTTCCACAGATGATCATGCAACGACAGTTTGCCTCTTGCTCCACCAAGTGACAAGATGTCCACCAAAGTATGTGTAGTACCCACTTATGGATCGCCAATTATTAAGAGAATCAACATAGTCAACATCATAGTAGGAAACATGTGATAAAGAGGAGGAGGGCTTATACACAAGCCCTTGTCCCGGAGCAGTCTTCAGATACTGGTGCATGCGCTCAACAACCTGGAGATGAGAGATCAGTAGATCATGCATAAAGCGACTGACCACCCCAACGACAAATGATGGGAGTACCCAGCGTCATGAATTAGGTCAAAATAGTACTTCCGTTGAGACAGAATGAGACCATCAGGTTGAAGAGCCACCTCGATGCCAATTAAATATCGAAGAGACCCCAAATCCTTAGTCTGGAATGCGGATGTCAGGTGTTTCTTGATCATAGTTATATCATTGAGATCATCGTCTGTGATGAGAATATCATCAACATACACTAAAAAAATTACAGTGCATGTCGGGCGGTGACAAGTGAATAAAGAAAAATCAGCCTAGCTCCGAGTGAAGCGAACATTGTGAATAAGCTGACTGAACTTATCAAACCAGGACCGAGGAGACTGTTGAGACCATAGAGAGATATCTTGAGGTGACATAAAAGAGACTCCCTCGTGATCTCATAACCGGGAGGTTGCTGCATGTAGATAGTCTTAACGAGGTCGCCATTCAAGAACACATTTTTGATGTCGAGTTGATATAACAGCCAATGTAGATGAACAACCAAGGAGATCAGGACCCAGATATTGTTCAGCTTTGTGACTGGTGAGATGGTCTCTTCGTAGTCGAGGTCGTGTTGCTGAGTAAAACCACGAGCATGCTTCACAGTGAATACTCACTTACATCCAACACATGTCTGGCCTGAAGGAAGAGGGACAATGCCCCAAGTGTGATTAGCCCATAGGACAGCCATTTCCTCATCCATGGCGGCCCGCTACCCTGGATGTCGGAGAGCCTCATGTAGAGAAGAAGGGGTGGAAATAGAGGACAGAGAGGTCTCAAACCTGTGAAGTGCAGACGATAAGCGATGCAAAGAGACATAATTTGAATGAGGGTGAGTGGTAGAGGCTGTTGCCTGATCAGCGGCCTGCGAAGCATCAGTAGGTGGGTGAAACTCCCGTAGTGCATCAGACCGAGGACGTCGGCGAGTGTAGACACGAAGAGGAGGAGGTTGCGATGGTGGGGGGTGGCACATCTAGAGGAGTGGTTAGCAGAGGAGGAGAATCAATAAAGGTAGACAGGTGAGGACGTGGAAGGCCTAAGGAGGAGGTGATAGGAGTTTCAGATTGGTGGAATGATTGATTTTCAAGGAACTTGGCATCGACGGAGGTTACAAGTTTTTTAAGGGGTGGAGAGTAACATATTTAGCCATTCTGGGTATGAGAATAGCTAATAAACATATACTTGGTCGCACGCAGAGCTAACTTATCCACGACAGGGCCAAGATAATGAACAAAGCAGACACGGTCGAAGACACGATGTGTCAGGGTAATGGGAGAGGTGTCAGGAAAGAGGTTCGAAAACAATGTGGCAAAATCCAGAACAGAAGAGGGCATGCGATTAATGAGGTAGCAGGCATTGGGCACGACGAAATGCCAATAGACGGTAGGAACCTGCATTTGGAACATAAGGGACCTGGCAACCTCTAAGAGGTGATGCTTTTTTTCACTCGGCCACACTGTTCTATTGCGGCGTATCCGCGTATAGGAACAGGAGGTTTGGTGGATTATGCCCAAGGTATTACAGGTGTCCTGAAAACTGTGCCTAGTATATTCACGAGCATTATCAGTTCGAAGAATTTTAAGGGAGCACGAGAATTGAGTTTTAGTCTCAGCGAGAAAAGACTGAAATATCTGCAGCAACTCAGAGCGATCGCGCATCATATATGATCACGTCATTCGAGAATGATCAACAAAAGTAACAAAATAATGATAGTCAGAGATACTAGCCACTTTTTATGGGCCCCAAATACCTGAATGCACTACTCCGAGTACAATGAGGAGATTAATTAGATCGATGTTGTTTCTAGTAAATACAAGATTCACATTATAAATCGGAAAAAGAAAAATCTAGAAGAGCCCGCTTGAGAATAGGCAGAAGAGCATGTCCAAGACATCGGTGCCAGTCAGTGGATGTGACGGAGGAGAGAACCGATGGTAGAAGATCCAGAGTGTACTACCCATTAGAGAGTCACCCTCTACCAATGATATTCTGAGTCCGTCGATCCTGCATCATAAAAGAAGACGGAGAAAACGTGAGTGAGCAATCAAGGTCTTGAGTTAAACGACTTACAAAGAGAAGATTAAACTGAGAGCCAGGAACATGAAGGATAAAGCGGAGAAGAAGAAATGGAGTGAGAGCGCGAGAAGAACATCTCCAGAGCCGCAAACCGGATGGTATTGCCATTGACCATCGTGATAAACTTCGGAGAACAGGTAGCTGAGTCTGAGAAGGTTTGTGTGGGGTGATGTGGTTGGTAGCCCCAGAGTCCACTATCCACACCAGGCTGTGGGAAAAACATGTTATACCTTCGTTGGAAGTAGAGGCCCGAGTAAGCATCCCCCGAAGCTGCCGAAGTTTCTCGCGCAAGATGTCAATGTCGGAGCGAGAGGAGGGACCATCCACGACGGGGGAAGCATAAGACGGCGTATTGGATGTCGGCGGTGGAAACCCATGTTTCTTGAAGCAGGTGGCCTCAGTATGATGTCGAAGGCCACAAGAAGTACACATACGATTGTCCGGCCGAGAGGAGCGATTGCGATCATTACGTATTCTGCCACGAGAACAATTGCGACCACCACGAGACCCAGGAGGAGGGCACATAGCTGGGGAGTGGTGCAGAAGGGCAGGAGAGGGAGGCATCACAGCTTCATGAGGCAGAGTGACTTTAAGCATCATGAAGCACACGTCGGAAAGGGACAGAACAGTGGGAGAGGAGAGGATGTTCACCCGGACACTATGAAGATGGGGAGGTAGTCGCGACATCATGAGAGCAATGCCCACAACCTCCTTATGCCGCACTGAATAGAAAAATCCAAGGAGGGGGATATCAAAGAGATGTTGAAGACTATCCTGTCCTGAGTAAAGGTATTGAAGCTCGTCCCACATGGCTTTGGCAATCTCGTGGTACATGGTCATACGTTAGGGTTCAGTCTCCTTAGAATTGAGAAGTCATGACTAAACCCGACCATCATCGCAGAACCACTGTTTTGTAGGTTCGGTAGGGGGTACGGGTAATATGATGAAGGTGCCCGTTGGGTTGAAGGACACGTCGCATCGAGTGCTCCCATTCCATAAAATTATTCTTCTCATTGAGGTAGATAGTAGTAACCCGGAGTTCATCCCGCACTTCAGGGAGGGAAGTCGGGGCAAGAGAAGAGAGACCACAGGGGTGCTCATAACAAGTCGACGATAAGGCAACTGTCGGGACTAGAAGAGTGGTCGTAGTATTGCACGAGTCAGAGAGGAGTCTGGGCAGTTGAAAAAGGGAGGCCGCGCGAACTGGTCACAAAGAGGAGTCCGGGCGGTTAAAAAACGGGAGGCTGCACGAACTTGTCACAACGGGGAGTCCAGGCGGTTGCAATAGGGAGGCGCACGTGTAACTCCCCATACCTAGTTTACCATCAATTGATAAGCCCGGTCGACATTTATGATATGAAGCAAACTATACAACAGTATATAAATTATTACATAGTAGGTAATATCTAAAGTACACAGTGAAAATTTTAGAGTTAAGGTTAAAGAAATACCTCACTATCTAATTCACAGAGCTAACTAGAATTGAAATGAGCAAATAGTCTGAAATACTGAAATTTTAAAGAGTCTGATACATTTGAATTCATAATTAAATGATACATCAATTATTAATGGAAAAACAAACTAAAAGTAGAATTCCTCGGCAAATTATTCTAGTCGTATCTCCCCTCCTTTGACCCCTGAAAAGAAATGTTCGAAAACCAAGTCAGCCCAACTGGTGAGTAAGAACAACTATCCATCATAGTCACACTAAAAGCACTTGAATCAAAATATGTGTGCATGCTTTTAAAATAATATTTTAAATTAAAGAAATGTGTACTAAAGTTCTAGGCATACTTTTCTGTAAACGTATTTAAACATAAATGTCTTTTCTATTCCGTGATCTTAAACTTGGATTTTCTTTCCGGTTTCGAAATCATTAAACTATTTGGATTTTAGATTTTGGCTTGTATTTGGAATTGCGATGTCTTATATCTTCTTTTCTTCTCGTTCTTAATTAAGTAGATTCTTATGCACATTCTAGCGATTCGAGTTCGTACTAGCGAACATAGGTGTTCTAGTGTCTCTCGGTCACGGACATGGAGTCGTATCTAATAATCTTTTATATGAGGTGTAAACTCCCAACTTGAGGCTCATATGGTCTGTTAAGCCCTATGAGTAAGATAGTGTGTCTCTATTTATCACGAGAGGAAACCTCGTTCGTGTCTCCTAAATATCTTCTATTAGTGGTTGAAATGAACACCGAAAAGAATACCCGCATAAAGCCACTAATTTAAATTTAGTATTCCATTAATCCTTTAACTTAATTCTAGTGATGACCTGATTAATCTTAAGGAAACACACATATAAGAGTACAATCTTAAACTACAAATTTCATCATGTTTTTGTTTTATGACATGTCATAGCATTATCGTTATCAACATGATGAATTAAAATATGTTGTGATACTTAATTTCTTGCATTCATAAATTTCATATATTTCGCATGTGATTATATAGAAATTTCATGAGGGGTTTTGTACGTGTTAAATCACATTATGTGTATCATTATAACATAATGATTAAACTATAAATCACTTTAGCTTTTATTCATGAGGCCTTTTTTCATAATTACATGTGGCCTTTCTATTCTTCTTATTATAACATAATTGCATTGGATTATGAACATACATAATTTACATGATATGACTAAATAATAGGGATCGAATTATGATACATGCGATTTCATATTATTTACATATATTCTCATAACTATAAGAGGAAGAATTCATGCATTGAACTATGTAGTATGTCTAGTCAAAAGGAATATTGCAAACCTCCTCTGAATACTCTCTATAATCCCTCTTTACCATTGCTAGGGTTCTCCTTGAAATTAAGGGAAATAATTTTCTGAAATAAAGGAGAGGAAATTGATTCAACTTTAACGAGGGAAGAAGTTCTCACCTTGCTTTAATATGACTGAACAAAACCAAAAGGCGGGTAGAACACCGTCAATGATCCTCTAAATAAAGTGGGATCGTCTGAAATTGAGCATGTGCTGTTGTAGATCAGAACATGACGATGAGTTTGGGAGTCAACAGTACACCTCATATATAAGTGGGATAGTCCCAAATTGACGAGGAATTTTGTTGTCAATTTGTATTATCTCTTGCATAGCATTTACTGGTCATTCTGGATTGCTCCTAATATGTTGCTCATATTTAGTTGCAAGGAATTTAGAGCTACAATGTTGGAACTTGGAACCCTGCATCAGGTTTGCTCTCATTTTTGAAACTTCACCTGGAATGTTTTTTCATTCTGTGAAATAAAAGAGGCAATAAAATTTAACCACATTCGCAAGTAACTTGAATTTTATCACTGCAGTTCTTGGTAAATTTAACTGGCTTCCCTTGTACTGTAGCGTATACTCTCACTGCATCCTTAAATTCATAAACACTACTGAAACACATCCCAAAATTAAACTGGAAATTATATTCATTTGCATTGCCTTGGTAAACTTGAATTTGTGTATTTTTGCCTTTCAAAGAAATCGATGAAGAATGATCACCAAACTCTTTAATATTTATGCCAACGTTTGTGCTAAATTTCGTTTTGGGCTCCTCTGTTTCACCAACCAACTCAATTTCAGAATCGATACTTTCATCAAACAGTAGGTCATCCAATTCAAAATTGCCGTCAACCAAATCATCGGAAAAAGTAGAATCATTGTCATTGGATTCTTCTCCGGAACTCGTTGAATCACTGCTACTTTTTACATGTACGCTCTCTTGTAAATTATTTTCTTCAACAACAACATTTTCCCAATCCATATCTAGGAAAATAACATTGCACAACATAAATAAGTTTTACACTAATCTAGAAGGTATAAATAATCAAAACTGAAATCAAAACCCTAAAGTGGAATGTATACCTGCCATAGCTTAAAGAAATCGGCGGAGAAGACCAGAATAAAAACAGAGATCCAAAAGAGAGCTCTGGGAATCGAGTTCTAGAAACCTGTTGTAAGGAAGAGACCAGAAACGACTGCTCGGTAAATCTGTTGTAAGGGAAGACACCCAAAAGAGAGATCTGGAATTGAGAAAGGCTCTGAAAGATAGAAAAAAAATCCAAGGATGGGAATCGAGTTCTAAAAAAGAATACCTGCTCGAAAATGCCACTCTAACGGGAGGCGAACTGCTCAGAAGTGACGCTCGATCGGTATAGCTGTCGGAGAAGAAATGGTGGCTTGTCTTTTGGATTGCTTCACCTTGGCGTCGGCGACAAGGAGTCGAGAAGGGAAGCCTGCAGAAATGGGGAAATCTCCTGTCGCGTGAAAAGTAAATCATGAAAAGTAAATGGTAAACGACGGAAGACGTAAGGGGGTTAAGCGATTTTGACATTAGTATGAAACTACCCTCGTTAAAAAAGCCCTAGGTTGCAAAGTGCCAAGAAAACGATATTGGGGGGTCCAAAGTGTAATATTTGAATATTTGGGGTGTACTTAGCCAAAACACCTATATTGGGGGGTGCACTCTGCCAAAAAGCCTGACCAAAGGGAATAAAAGATTTATTAAGAATTTAACGGGAACTCACCGAGAGGACCTGCGGCCTTCTCGAATAAGAGTCAGCAACGCAGCTGCACGAAGGAGAAGGAGATCGGCCTTAATGTGTTCAGTCGTTGAAGAAAGCCTCAAATTTCACAAGGTGTTGTTGTTATCAAGTAACAGTAAGGAAAAGAATCAAAAATTTGTTTTGATTGCCGGATGAGGAAAGGGAAACCAGGAAAAAACCTAACCTTGCTTTGGAAACACCGGACGAGCCCAGAGCAGGAGAGGGAATTCGGCAGGAAGCTGCGTCTGCACCGTCGATCAAGGAGAAGGCGATCTCCGTTTCGACCTCTAGGAGGAAGGTGGGGTTTCGTCCGATTGCAGACGTCGATCGCATGTGTAGATACATGCACGAGTTGCAATCGACAGTCGTCTGCGGACGGAAAGCAGCTTCGGGAGGGAAAGATTTTTGGTTCACGGTTCAAAGGAAACTCGTGACTTATACTAGAAGGGACCCATAAACCCTACTTGACCTTCCACTTAATAAACACCTAAGCTTATTTACGGAATTGCTCTTATACATTAAATCTTCATTATTTCGAAACGGAAACGCCCTCACGAACTATGGAAAACGCCGAGATAATTCTTTTGAAGTTTCCGGCACTTGGAATCAGTTTATTATTTAACTATTTAAATGTGGCGAGCATATTTACCTTGATTTGTCGATGATACCGATCATAATCATCCGCGATCAGATCCTGCAATCACGAGGGACGACGCGTAAATTTTGGATGTTACAACGAGTCGACACATATGGGGGTGGGCGGTCTCAGCAGAGTTGTTCGCGCTGAGTAGAGTGGGCGGTTTCAAGAAGTTGTCCGCACATCATAACGTTGAAATCTTGTTATTACACGAGTGCATCCCCTCTTTATATAAAATAAATGAGGTGAGAGAATGTACAGATGGCAATGTGGGACTAATAAATCGTTCAGTTACAATATAAGTAACCGCCTGGGCTACAACATATAGCAACGCCGGACGGTTATACCCAGGGTAACCGCCCGACCCTTATACTGGGCAGCAACACCGGGCGGTTATACAAAGGTAACCGCCCGGCCCTTATACAGAGCAACAATACCGGGCGGTTACACAAGGGTAACCACCCGGCCTTTATATAAAGTACTTCAACACAAACAAACTCTTGTCTATATGTACATATGTATATATATATGTATACGAGTGAAACGGCACGGGCCTCCAGCCCTACATGAGTGCAATGGCACGAGCCTCCGGCCCTACGTGAGTGCAATGGCACGGGCCTCCGGCCCTACGTGAGTGAAACGGCACGGGCCTCCGGCCCTATGTGAGTGCAACGGCGTGGCCGGCGATATTTCGCGAGGGCGGTGACATTTGTCGTGCTCGCTAACTCTTAGCGGGCTTCTCCCGCATTCGAGCGGGTTGCACCCTCCTATGAGCGGGCTGCGCCCACCTATGAGCGGACTGCGCCCACATATGAGCACTGACTTTTATTCAAAACATATTCATATGAGTACTTGAAATGACCGTAAAAAAATATGAATCAATATTCCTATTTTTATTTCTTTCTCCCTATCTCTCTCCCTATCCCTATCCCTCTCTCATGTAGGTATAGGAGAGCTATAAAGATTCCCTCTCCCTCTCTCCCCCTCTCTCTTCTCTCTTTCTTTCTCTCTCTCCATTGTAAGGATGAGATCAAAAGCTTGTCTCATTTTCAATGGCTATGATTTTTTTTACCACTCCAAACTACTTATTTATAGTAGTTAAAGATATATGATGGAGAATATACACTCGCGCTATTATCGGTGATATTAGCGTGAGTGTATATACGTTGATTAAATCAACGAGATTTAATCAGATTTGCTCCCGCCGTTTATTAAATCCCGCTGATTTAATTAGTTTTGCTCCAGCACCATCAGGCCCGTCGCCCTCCTTTCTCGCAGGCATAAGCGCGCTCGGGCGCCATCCTCAGCAGTTAGGCTCGAGCACCGGCTGGAATAGTCGCAAGGGTTCACTATGCATGCGTATCCTTCAAAATATGAAATTTTGTTAGAAAAAAATAGAAAAGAAATTCTAATTAACAAAACACCTTCATTCTATTTGGGCATGTTGTAGCATAGTGACCCTTTCCATCCCATGATCCACATGTCCTTCGTTTTATCAGATTATGAGATTCCTCAATACCAGATGAAATTCTAGTAGCAAGCTTTGGCCGACCTTTAGTACGCACAATTGGAGGATCCCAAATAGAAATTTCAGGTATTTTATATAAATCCAAATTTGAACCCACTTGACTCAACATGGTATCAGAGTCATCACGATGCAAAGAAGAATCAAATTTTTGCGACGGCCTGTTGAAGGTTTCGTAAACTTCTTCATAGATACCCACTGATAGGGAAGCTTGATCAAGTAAGGTTTTGGATAGTACTGCAAGTCGCCATTTCATCATTGGAGAGTCAACATGATCCTGTGCACTATCACCCTGCATAGGGATTATGTTTCTAGCATCAATTGTCCATCGCGTCAATATAAATTTTGGTTGTATCTCCTTTAATTGTTTAAAAGTTGTCATGATATGAAGGATATGCTTGCATAAGTAACCATGTGTCTCAAATTTTACACACTCACATATGATTTCAACCTCAGATTGAATCGGATCTACTGTGAACTCCATTTTTCTCTCGCAAGTACTTGACCCAAAATAATATCTGAAAGGTGTTTACCCTGTTATTGAAGATATCAACATAAACAAGAAATGCATAAATTAAAATGTTAGGAGAGTTGCAATCTGTAGCTAAATCCATCTAGGGGATGGCACTAAAGAATGATGAGACAATAAGTAGCATTGATTAAACTATCCTGACTACACCTTCCAATTCTATAAATCAAACACCGGCTCACAGCAATGTTAATCAAGAGAAACGATTTCACAGCAATGTTAATCAAGCACCGGCTGGAATACAATAACTAAATAATCCTACAGTAATAGCGCCAATGTTAACGATCTGACGATTATGAGAAGGCATGAGACAATTAGAAGGCATCGGCTGGAATACAATAAATCTAAAACAAGCCGATCTCACATCAAAAAACCTAACAAATCACAATCAAGATCCCGACAAAACTAAACCCTGTAAATGCTCTCACAACAACGATTTCACAGCGAAGGCATGGAAGGCAGCAATGTTACCTATCGAGGAATAAGGACAACATGGAGAAGATGTCGGGCGGTGCCGGAGATGGGGAGCACCGGCGAAGAAGCGCCGCGGGAAGACGAAATGCGGAGTAGGGTGCCGGATTCAGGAAATGCGTAGTCAGGTATTTGAGCGCCGCAGGATGATGAATAGGATCTGACGGATAATAACTCGCGCTAATATCATATAAAATAGCGCGAGTGTATAGTATATAAATCCTATATATATATTATATATATATATATAGTTTGGCATATGTTGGTGATTACATTTTGTTATTTGCGAATATTGATTGACAGCCATGTTGGCCTTTAAGCTACTCTGGCATATGTACCTTTTAGCTACTAAATCAGCCCAAAGAACAAAAAAAGGATGAACATTTTATTCATTGAATTTATTTGGTTTCGTGCAGGACATTGATGCTGTTGATATGTGCTTGAGAGCAATTAATGCCCTTGCTTCCTATCATTACCGTGAAAAAATTGCTGGCAGGGAAGGATTAGTTGCACATATAGTTGATTCACAGGGTTCAAATGGAAGGCTACAAGAGAATATCTTGAGACATTTTCTTCGTTTTTTGCTGCAATTAATTTTACATGAAGACTTCAGGTTAGTAACTTTTAAATATTACATCAGGCTTCTGGTTAATAATTTCTTTTTTACATAAATCAAAATGGATTCTTGGGTTTGCCCTCTCTGATGCCTTTGACTTTGATTTGAGGGCATGATTCCGCAGCAAACGCGACGGTATAGGGGGCCACTATTTCAGTTGTACTCTGAGCAGCCACTTTGTGCATTTATTGTCAAAGGTTAGGTCTTTCTCCTCTGAGAGAAGCCACTTTGTGCATAGTGCCAAAGGTTAGGTCTGTTTTCAATCTTCCCCCGCCCATACCCCCAATGATCGGGGACTATATGGGTTCTGTTGTTGTTGTTGTAGATATATAATAGTTATGAACGTTCATTTTTAATTAAATTCATCATTCCTCATGCTCACTTTTTCTCAATTCAATCCCTTGATGTAAATTCACCAAAATAGATCTCAGAATTGAATTTCATCAGATTTCAGATGTGAAATGGATTGGATTTATAGTTGTGCTGCGCTGTAGTTTCAAGAAGCTTGATCGAAATGTTATGTAATCAGATTGAATCCGGATAGGATTGGATCATATGCCAACCCATTGACAAGCCCAGGTTTTCTACCCATGCAAAGGAGCACATGATGGCTTTTTAGAAAAGCTGCATGCTAGTACATTCAAGAGAAGTTGTGAACTTTGGATGCACGACATGTTGTGGTCTAAGTTTCCTAATACTGAAATACGATGAGATATGCAAAAGTCATGCAAATATATGCTAGTCCCAGTTCACAAACTATTAATTCACATAATTGTTTATACTTAAGATGAAGATTTGAAAGTATGATAAAATTAATCGAAACAGATAATTAATATTCAGTTAACTCTGAAATAATGCTTTTACATTGAGGAACATCACATGCAAATTAAAACTACATCATGAAGAAGTTTTAGATGCCGGAAACTACATCATGAAGTGTTAGAGTTCAGATGAATTTTGTTCGAGGAGTTACAGGTTAACGAATTCCAGACCTTAACAGAGATAAAAGTGGAGCTTATATAGGGAAACTGATACAGAATGAGTAAAGATTGTGATATAAGTGCCCTAAGTTAAATTAAATAGAAAAAAATAACCTAAAACTCCATTTTTGCCAAACAGTTTGTACAAAACAACTTATCAAAAGCTCTACAAACTCTATTTCACACAAACAGTTTTCCAGAAACAACACTTTTCCTATCAGCAACAGCTCATCAGCAGCTTTCCATCAGCAACAGCTCACCCAAACTGGCCCTTAGTAAAATATATATTGCATGCACAAGCCAGGGACTAAAATCTTGAAACTAAACCATCATGCCTATCACTTGTACGAGTGAATTACTCACTTGGTTTGAAAACCAACAAAGTTTTTTACTTGTACAAGCAAAAGCAGAAAACTTTTCAATTCACCAAAAAAATAAAAAATAAAACATAAATATACATTTAAAACTGAATAAATAAATAAATAACCTTCACTTCACTCCAAAGATGTCCATAGCATTCATAGAATGCGAGAAGATCTCACATCGGATATTGAGTAGTTATTTATTGTCAAGCAATTCCCCTATAATAATAACAATATCTTTAATGTCCTATTTATAGAAATTAAACTCTTTATTTGATCATGAAGAATTAGATTTAAATTAAACTGAAAACCTATATTGAAAAGGATAACTCAGTCCTTATAGATTTATAGTCCTCATAGGTAACTTATGTAATTAAATAAGGGAACTGTTAAGTGCACTACAATTTTCACTATGTGCATTTTTTTTAAAGTACCGTACTATGATAAAGGCACACATAATTGTTAGAGGCACCTCATTATTGTTAACATCAAACCAACGAGAATAACTTGACGGCAAGATATCATACGAAAAAAAGGGCGGCGATGCATGTGGTTCTGCTAAGGTGATGAAGAAGAGAAGTCCAGCCGGCGATCACGAAGAGAAATTTAGGCGGCGTAGAAATAGGATCTTGCGGGAGAGGCGGCGACGAAATTGGATCTTGCGAAGAGCAGTACAGGCGGCGACGAAACTGGATGTTGCGAAGAGAAGTCCAGGCGGTGATGAAACTGAATCTTACGAAGAGAAGTGCAGGCGGAGACGAAACTGAATCTTGCGAAGAGAAGTCCAGGCGGCGACGAAACTCGATCTTGCGGGAGTGGCGGGCGACGAGAACCTAGGGCAATGTCGTGGGAGAGGCGAAACTTTTTGTCTTAATTGAGTGCACATTGTATTTTTTTGGGAAAGATTTAGACCTAAATTTATTTGAAATTGATGTGCACATAGTGAAAATTGTAGTGCGCTTAACAATTCCCTTAAATAATCCTACAACAACAACAACACTCAAGCCTTTATCCCACTATAGTGGGGTCGGCTATATGGATCCTTTGTCGCTATTGTGCCGCATCTGTAGTCATAATCTCACTAATGCCTAATTACATCATGTCTTTCCTTATAGTTTCATTCCAAGTCTTTATTGGTCTCCCCCACTTAACATGCCTAGTGACTAAACTTTCACAACGCCTAACAAGTGCCTCTAATGGTCTCCTTTCTACGTGTCCAAACCATCTTAGTCGAGCTTCTCGCATCTTCTCTGCAATTGGTGTCACTCTTGTCTTATCTCTGATACATTCATTCATAATTTTATCCAGTCTCGTATGTCCACACATCCACCTAAGTATTCTCATCTCCGCAATTCCCATTTTTTGTTCATGTACACAATTCACTGCCCAACACTCAAAACCATAGAGCATCGCTGATCTAATTGCAGTACGGTAAAACTTGCCTTTTAAGTTTTAATGGTACTTTACGATCACATAAGATCCCTGACGCGCCTCTCCACTTCAACTAACCTACTTGGATTCTATGTATCACATCTTTATCAACACCTCCATCTGCTTGAACTATTGATCCCTTAAATAATCCTAAAGTAAAAAAAAATATGAACTCTTTTAGCTCATCTCAATGTCAAATCTTACAGTTTTAATGAATATGCATTTTGAGATTTGCATCAGGAGTATAAAAGCTATAGTAAACTCGCACAAAATATATTTTTGTGACATTTAATTCTCCCCAAAAGTGCACAGGGATCTCTAAAGTGAGAAGCCTAGGATAAACATCTACCATAAATTGATCTGGCCTAATATAACCATTGTGTTAGAAAGGCCCATATGAGAGGCTCATTTGTTGTAGCCCATTAATGTATTCCTCCCTCCTTTTAGTCCCATATTGTGTATAAGTTTTCTCCCCTCTCTCTCTCTCCTATAAATATGTATTCTCTTTTTGTATTAAATACATGAAATATACACAAGCTTTAACCTTTTCTACATGGTATCAGAGCCAAGTTTCTGAAGTTTGTGGTATCCCCTCTTCCAAACCGCCTGCGAGCTGCGAACTGCCCTTCTGCGGTCTCGCGGTTTCTATCCGCAACATCGTGCAGTCGCGCATTCTGTCCGCATTCGGTTCTGCGGTCTCGCGACTTCCCCGTGCGGTCTCGCGGTCTGAAAATTGCGGTTTCTATCCGCTTCCCTCTCTCTTCGTGGCCTCCACTTCGTTCCTCTCCTCTCAGGGCCTTCTTATATCCTTTCCCGCTGCGTCTGCGGGCCCCGCCTTTCCTCCTAACCCGCTGCGACCTCTTCCCTTGTCGCGCGGATTGGTCGTTCTGGTTTGCTGCTCGAGTTCTCATACTCGCGGCCTCCTCTGCTCGCGGGTTCGTCGTGCCTTGTATCCGCGCGACCCCTTCTTCCCGTTGCGGCCTCTGTCCCTGCTTGCCGCTATCTCTCTCGCGCGGGTTCCCTCTAGCCGCTGCGATCTCTCCCAGGCAGCTGCGACCTCACCAAGCCGTCAGCGTCCTCTTCTCTCCAATCCGTTGTGTCTTCGCCTCTTCTTGCGGTCTTCGCGAGCTGCGGTCTTCTTGCGAGCCGCTGTGTCTTCGCCTCTTCTTGCGGTCATCACGAGCCAGCGACCTCTTCTCGCGGTCTCCCTTCCGTCTTGCAGACTGACCGCGACCTCCTGCCTGTGCAGACCGCTCACGTTCTGCCGAGCTCTGCCGAGCCCTCCTCTAGTCGCCGGCCTCTCTGCTCGCCGCTCCTTCGCGCGGTCTGCGCCTCCAGCGGTCTGCCTCCACTTCATGTGGTCTCCTGCAGTCCGCCAGCGGCCTTCTCCCAGCGGCCTTCCAGATTCCTTCCTCGGTTGACTCAACTGAGCTTCCCGCCCCTTCTCCCGCAACCCGTCCGAACTCCTCGACCGATCTCCGGGACGAGCTGCGGATCACCACTATCTCCCTCTCCAGGAAGATAAATTTCATTCAATGGGTGCACTCGGTCCGACGGGTTCTTCAGTCCAAGGGCCTCCTGCAACATCTTACTCAGGCACCTCCATTACCTCCTACAGAGGAATGGCTCAGGAATGACGGTCGCGTTCAGACTTGGCTCCTCAACTCTCTGGATGGCGAGCCATACTAAATGATCATGTATCACGAGACTGCCAAAGCTATGTGGGATGAGCTCCATTCATTGTACTCAGGCAAAGACAGCCTCCAACACCTCTACGACATCATCACAAATCTCCAAGCTTTAGATGCGGCCGGGGCTGCCGACATGACCTCCTTTGTTGCTCGGGCCAAGACTCTGGTTGAAGCCTGGATCCAACATCAACCTTCTACGAATGATCTCGCTGCTCAACGGGCTCAGAAGGAAGCAGTCTGCATTGCCATGATCATAGCTCGTGTTCCACCACACCTGTAAAGCATTCGGGCTCAAGTTCTTGCCTCAGCCACTACTCCTCTCTCAGATGTGTGCTCCATGCTCCTCCGAGTCTCCGCACCTCCGGATGCTCCTCCACCACCCTCCTCAGTCCTTCTCTAGCGGACAAATGCCCCCTTTCTTCCCCTACCTCCATCTGGTCGTGGTGGACGCTCGGGCTCTCGGGGAAGGGGGCGCGGCGGTCGGTCTCGACCAAAATGTACCTTCTGTGGGCGAGACGGGCATTTTGAGGCAACCTGCTACCAGAAAAATGGTCATCCTCCTCGTCCGATTGCATCTGTTGTTGATGACATCTCCTCTGCTTCCCGCACTGATCTTGAGGCGCTCCACCTACAGCTCCTATAGCTTCAAGAGCAGATGTCCTCCTCTGCCTCAGTCGCCTCCGTCTCCAATACAGGTATCGCCTGTCTCTCCACCAGTCCAAGTTGGATAGTGGACTCTGGTGCCCCTCATCGCATCACCTCGCTACGCCCACCCAAGTACTCGGCTACTCCTCATCCGAAGTGTATCACTGTGGCTAATGGGGAGACTGTTCCTATCTCCGGCTCGGCTGACTTATCTCTTAACTCCTCCCTCTCTCTCCGCTCGGCTCATCATGTCTCGGGCTCCTCGTTCAACTTGCTTTATGTTAGCCGTCTTACTACTAATCTCGATTGCTCCGTCATATTTACATCCTCTTCTTTTCTGATACAGGATCGGCGGACGCGGACTACCATTGGTAAAAGGCAACTGCGTAACGGGCTCTACCTTCTCGACGACTATCCCACTGTTCTCTCCTCTATCTCCTCTGCTGATTGGCATCGACGTCTTGGACATGCCCCGCTTCCAGTCCTCCAGAAGGCACTTCCCGATATTTCTCTTCCTGCTTTCCAGTGTGATTCATGTATTTTTGGCAAACAACCGCGTTCTTCTTTTCCAGCACATTGTACTCGGAGCTCTGCTCCTTTTGATTTATTGCATTCTGATGAGTGGGGTCCATATAATGTTACTAGTATCTCTGGTTATCGATATTTTATTACGTTTATTGATGATTATTCTCGAACAACGTGGTTATACTTACTACGCGATCGCTTCGAGCTCCCACGTGTTTTTAGGGCCTTTATCCTTGAAACCCGCGCACAATTCTCAACTACTATCAAAACGCTACGCACAGATAATGCTCGCGAATACACCAGCAATGACTTTGTCAATTTATGCTCTGAATTCGGGATTGTTCACCAGACTTCATGTCCTTACACCCCACAGCAAAATGGTGTTGCCGAACGGAAGAACCGACACTTGCTTGATGTTGCCCGCTCTCTCATTTCACATGAATGTTCCCAAAGTCTACTGGAACTTTGCGGTCTCCACTGCGTGCTTCCCTCCTCTGTCCTCCATCATGCCACTCCAGTCAGTCTTCTCTTTCCCTCTGCCCCGACTTTCTCTCTAACACCTCGAATCTTCGGATGTACCTGCTATGTCCACATCATGGGACCATTCAAGGATAAGCTGGATCCCAGGGCGGCCAAGCATATATTTGTCGGATATTCACGTACTCAAAAAGGCTACGTATGTTATAATCCTATCACCCGAAAAATCTCGGTTTCGGCTGATGTTACTTTCCGAGAGAATCAGTCGTTCTTCTCTGGTCCTGTACCCAGCTCTCCTCCACCTCCTCTTACACAGTCCATCATAAGACCGGCCATCCCTGTTAACACACCTCCGCCACCAGCTCTTTCAGCACCAACTCCTGCTCCTGGTCCCTCTCGGCCGCCCCTTATCCGTGTTTACTCTCGTCGCGCTCCTACGTCCGTTGCTCCTACGCAGTCGGCCTCTACCTCGGGTACTTCGCGCCCGACTGATCCGGTAACAGAATCCACCGCTCATCCTCTGGCGAACTATGTCTCCCTACATCGTCTCTCTCCTCCTCTTAAAACTCTTGCTACTTCATTATCCTTCGTTTCTATCCCTAACTCTGTGCAGGAGGCTCTGCAACATCCTGGCTGACGTGCCGCTATGGAGGAGGAAATGACCGCTCTCTGGGCCAACCAAACTTGGACTCTGGTACCCCGCCCTCCGGGTCAGAAACCGGTTAGGTGCAAATGGGTGTATGTCATCAAGCATGCTCCTGATGGAACAATTGACAGGCTAAAAGCTCGATTGGTCGCTCGTGGCTACACCCAACAACAAGGCATTGACTATGAAGAGACTTTCTCTCCTGTGGCCAAACTCAACACGGTTCGTGTACTTATCTTTGTGGTTGTACATCGTCGATGGCCCTTACTGGAACTGGATATGAAAAATGCCTTTTTGAACGGTGATCTCCACGAAACTGTTTACATGGAGCAACCTCCCGGGTTTGAGACCACGGGGGAGTCTATGGTCTGTCATCTTTTAAAATCTCTGTATGGCCTCAAACAATCCCCTCGGAACTGGTTTGATAAGTTCAGCAAGGCTCTTAGAGAAATTGGCTTTACTCGGAGCTCGGTAGACTTCTCGCTGTTCACTCGCCACCGGTCCACGAGGACTGTTCTTCTGTTGGTCTACGTGGATGACATCATAATCACTGGAGATGACTCAAAAGGTATACAAGCGGTCAAACAACATCTTAGCTCTGCATTTCAAACCAAAGATCTAGGGCACCTTCACTACTTCCTAGGTCTGGAGATTGCCAGACGACCGGATGGACTTGTCCTTTCTCAGCGCAAATACTGCCTCGATCTTCTTCGGGATGCGGTCTACTCCACTGTAAACCGATTAACACTCCAATGGATGTCAATCATAAGATATGTGCTCAGTCCTCCGATTCCGATCTTTTGTTACAAAAACCGGAATATTATCGCCGCCTGGTTGGAAAATTGATCTACCTAACGGTAACGAGACCAGACATCTCCTTCGCTGTGGGTATTGCCAGTCGGTATATGCATGCCCCTCGGAGCTCTCATCTTCAGGCTGTTGAACGAATCCTCCGATACCTCAAAACAGCCCCTGGTCAAAGACTAGTTTACAAAACCTCATCATCAACTCCAACACTAGTGGCATACTCAGATGTCGATTATGTTGGGTCCATAGATGATCGTCGATCAACCAGTGGTTTTTGCAGTACTTCGGAGGACACTTGATCACCTGGCGAAGCAAGAAACAAGCGGTAGTTGCGCGTTCCTCAGCTGAAGCAGAATACCAGACAATGACATCTGTTGTTTCAGAACTCACATGGCTGGAAAGCCTCCTTACGGATCTTGGTATAAGGCTTCCCTCACTTGCTCTCCTCTTCTGTGATAGTCAAGTTGTTATACATATTGCCAAAAACCCTGTCTTCCACGAGAGAACAAAGCATATTGAGGTAGACTGCCATTTCATCAGGGAGAAAGTTCAAATGAAGAAACTCGAACTGAAGCATGTTCCTGGTAATGAACAGGTTGCGGATGTCCTCACAAAGGCCCTGTCCAGTACTCTCTTCCATCAGTGCCTATCCAAGCTTGGCGCCTACGATTTGTACGCTCCAGCTTGCGGGAGAGTGTTAGAAAGGCCCATATGAGAGGCACATTTGTTGTAGCCCATTAATGTATTCCTCCCTCCTTTTAGTCCCACATTGTGTATAGGTTTTCTCCCCTCTCTCTCTCTCCTATAAATATGTATTCTCTCTTTGTATTAAATACATGAAATATACACAAGCTTCAACCTTTTCTACACGTTGCATTACATATTTTGGAGTTGGCAACTTTTTACATTTTCCGATTGATTAACCTATGCCTTCTTTTTTCCCCCACAAATTTATGTTTTTTTTCAAATGCCCGTACAAAAACTATGTATTAAAATTACCAATATTTTTTAATGCACATTTAGACTTTGCACACATGTTTATAATATGTGCTATTATGCAAATCAACTTTGTACACATTTTCAAGTTCTGGTTGTGTGGTAGATCTTTGCATTTAGGGCAATGATGCAGCTCATGAGATTACAACATAGGCGCATCTATTACTGGCGGGCTTGGTTGCATGTTCTTGTTCTAGCACCATTGAGAATTCCAGAAGAGTTCCCTTTTGATAAATGATGGAACCCTATTTTGGAAAAAAGAAATGTTCTTCTGATATGTGGATGTTTGATTGGTTTTATGTGTATCAATATATTGTTTAAGCATTTGATGTTCACAAATTGTGGTCTTTTCAAGTAAAAACTTAGAAAATCTAGATTGCTTTAGGTTGATGTTCATTGGAGATTAGATTTTTTGAATTGATAAGACTTTCCCAAATAAAATGAGTATATTTCCTATAATACATGAACAGTTGGTTTCACCCATGAGTGTGGGAGAGAGACAGATCAATTTTCTTGGGATTTACCCTGTCAAGATGTGAGTCACCTCAGGAATCATGAACCAAGATTTAGGCACCTCATATAAAGAGCCGTCTCAAGACACATGAGATACTTCACCGCCTTTTCTGTGCATGGGACATGGAAAGGGATGAATGATTTTACTAAGTTTCAAACTTAAAAATATACATCATAATAGTTACCTTTTTTATAACAATTCAAAAGGATAACTGGATAAGATTAATATATCCTTAAATTCATAGAATAAAAGTAGGACATCATCATCTAGGATAATAGAATTCATATACAATTTTGTTTTGGTAATAGAATTTATAGATGCTAGAATGAATGTTTCATGCAAATTGGTTTTATTATTATTTGCAGAATGGTAATTTCTGGTTCAGCAGCAGATGCGCTTCTTCCGCTGCTCTTATGCGAGCAAGATCTGTACCAGGCATGCGACACCCCATTTTAATATCCCATTCCCTGCAAGTCTATGATTATATTTTTTATGTTTCAATTTTGCATATTTATATTTTAATATGTGATGGTGGGCGGGTCATTCATTTTATTTGTATGCAGAGGCTTGTCCAGGAGTTCATTGAGAAACAAGCGTCGGATTTTATGAGAAGTAGGCTGGCAAATGCATTTCATTCTCTGACAAGCTCGAACAAGGTCTCCTCCTCCCTTGACCGCTCCAATCGGTCCCATTTTAGAAATAATTTCCACGAGTTCTTGACTGACATCTCGGGCTTAAGAATCAAGTGATCGGCTTTAGTGTATCTCTATTTATTTTTTGGTGTACAGAAGGAGGGAAGATGAATGATGTTGATGTTTTCCATATTTTCAGGACATGTAATTAATCATTATAACCATGTGTACACGTGCGTACAAGTGTCGTGGAAATTCAATAGCTGGTGTGGGAAAGAGCTAATTCGGTTATTTTAATTTAGCAGCTTATTATAGCCATGAAATTGCGCTCATGCAACTTCTTCTTCATCACTTAAGGCTCTAAACCTAGTTAGGGTATTGTTTGAGTTCAAATCATATGCATTTATGCTGTGTAATATTCCTGAGATTGTGTTATGCCAGTGAAGCCTTTTTTTTGTTCTAGCTTTGGTGAGAACTTGAGAGCTGTTGGAGATCTGATTTCTGGAGAAGGATTTTGTTGCAAGAGATTAATCGGTTTCTGCTCGAGTACTTTTTAATCGTGATCGAGGTTTAGAATAAACTTGCGGCCTCATTGTTAGACTGCATAAGAGAGCTACTCCTTAGCCTCTAGTAGTGAGTATAATAGGGGTTATGATCTTTAAGTGTTGCTGACATCTAATTTACTCACATTCCTAGTATTATTTAGGCTTAATACATTCAAGTTATTCGTGATTGTGATCATATTGGTGCAGTAATGTCATGTTTTTGTAGATTTATGCCTTTTGATCAGCGCCCCATCTGGTCTTGCTTTGCTTTATATTGTATTTCAGTTCTGTAATCTTATATGCTTTCGGCATTGAATTGGCATAGGATTTGATGGTATCTTAGTTATTATATATATATATAGGATTAATTACAGGGACCTCCTTTAGGAGTTTGAATGATTTCAGGTTGCACCCTCTTATCTTTTGAAATTAGATTTACCTCCCCCCTCTAAGTTTGAATTTGTTGTGATTTTGTTGTATATCAAGAATCCAAACAATTGTTGGAAAACATCATGGTTATTGTGCAGCCTCTACATGGTTTACTTTCAGCCTGATGGAGCATGATACTACTAATTTATCAATCAGACCATCCAGTTGTGTTTGTAATTTCATATATCAATTGCCATAAAGAGACAACTTTGCTCAATGGGTCAACAATAAATGTCTACGAAGGTTACTCATCGATGAGTATCTGGCACCATGAAGTAGAGTCTAATCTCCGGATCATATTTTTCAGGGCTCTGACATTAATATCAAACTTTCGGTGTGAATGAGAGAGACACTCATCCCAGCCGCAATCCCTCATTCCCTTCCTAACTAAAGCGAAAAGAGTTAATAGGGCTCCTTGCTGTAAAACTTGGCTTGTTTCCCGAGTCAATTGATCATAAATATTATCATCTATTGTGTTCGAAAAGAATTATCGTGCATTGGTATTTGTATTCGTATGCTGCGTGGTTGTAAAAAAAATTAAGGTGTGGCAGCTTGCTGTTACCTTAGGAGAATGCGTCGGCTTACCTGCTTAAATGAAACATTATGAAAGGATTTTGTTACTCATTTGTACTTTCTCCTCTAATTTGTAATCTCTTTGTTCACAATTTCTTAGGGTACATCTTAGGATGCCCAAGGTACCCTCAAACTTCTTCCAGACATGGTAATTTTACTTTATCAGATGTCGGTTTAGGAAACAGGCGAGAAATTATATCCGCTTATAAAAATCACTATTAAGAAAAAAAATGTTTAAGGGTTTAATCCACCGAAAATGATATACAAGCATTGTGCTTAATTGGTAGGGCGCCGAAATAAACCCTTGTGTTAGAGGTTTGAAATCACTTTGATGGGCTTGGTGCATTTAGGGAAGACATGACTCTCGGTGATATGGGCTACAACATGATTATCATGAATGATTTTTACATGAGCAAAGAGTGAAACACTAGGATGGATCAAGACGCTTGTTGCTAAGTGAGCTCAATAAGCGCTAGGCTTATTGAGCTATATTTGGCCTCGTCATGAAGCGAACAACTCATTGCTTATTGATTTTCCCTTGATAAAATTGCCTCTAGAAAAGACAAAATCCACTAGTTGATAACTGGTAGTCAATAAACTCGACATAATCAACTCAAAGTAGGCTACAAGAGCTGGAGTCGATGATGGCTGATAAACAAACCCCCAATTAGGAGAGAGTTGTATGTATCTCGTGATGCCCTAAATTGTCTATGTGAAAAACTTGCTAAGCATGCATGAAATGATTTACTATACTTGCCACAAATGAGATGTTCTTTCGTGTGACCAATAAGTAGATCAATTTTCCAACTGATATAACAATAACACTCCATATTAAATAGTAGTGAATATGAGGAAGAAGCTATTTATGAGAGATTCAAATTAGCTCCCATGGGCGTATAAACTGGTATATAGTCCAAGTAATCCACATCTTGAAAGACGTCGGTGCACACTTTCTTTGTGAGATGACGAGGAAATTATCTCAAGAAATCAAATCAATCCTCATAAAGTAGCAAAGAATATCAAGATCTTTGGTTTGAAATGGTTTGGCTAGATGAAATTGTGCCTTGGAAAATCCCACAACATCATCACATGTGATAATGATATCATCATCATAAACCAAAAGAATCATTGAGCCCCCTTGACAATGATGGATATAGAGGGAAAAGTCGAATGAGCTGCATTTGAAGCCGCTAGCCTGAACCACTTAACTAAACTTTTCAAACTAGACACGAGTAGACTACTCAAGGCCATATAATATTTTTATATGACAAACATAGTGTCTCCGTGTAGTCTCCTTTTTAGGTAGATGCTCTTGTTGAAAGCCTCTGACAGACAACTATCAAGAAAGACATTTTTGATATCAAATTAATGTTGTTTCACGATGGTGAACAATAATAGTGTTCAACAAACACTGCTTAACTTCATCACCGAAGAAATATTTTCATCATACTCAACTCAGTACTGTTTAAATTTGTCGGCCACTAACTACTCCTTTAGATACTTATTAATGTTGCAATTAGGTTTGTGTTTACTAGTGAACAACCAATGACAACCTACATGAGAATTGGGGCGCATAGTTCTATGCATGATTGATCCAAGGGACTTGGATATTCTCGTCCATCACAACATGTCATTATAGATGTTGCACTTAGTGGCCCATGAATGTGATTGATCCAATAGGCACGGTTCTCTTGACCGAAAGGAAGATGAAGAAGGTAACGGTCCTCCTCTTGGTTTTAGGATGTGTTCTTGGTTTTTTTCACATTTATAATTTACAGGTGGGTGTTATAATTTGGTATCAGAGATAAATTTATGGTTCTAGACCGTTAGAAAAGAGTTGTCCACATAAGATTTGTTTGATTGGAACCTTGGGTATTTCTTTGGTTGATGTTTGTTTTGTTGGGTTTTCTTAATACCATTTCAGAAATGATAATACGGCATATCATATATGCGCAGCGGAATAAATTAACTAGAACAACCCAAAAGAGTTATATGGAACTTGCCATTTCATAGATTCAAGAAATTAAATAACATCCACAACACATTGCAGAAATTATACCTGAAGGGGGTTGAGTCTATACTCAACCGAGATGCTCCAATGGCAGATCCAGAGAACAAAACTTGAGTTCCAAGCGCTGAAATAGATCTGCGCCTCTATGAAAGATCCACACGAGTGATGAAGAACCATAGCCTCTTGTCGCACAAGATCTAGGTCGGAGAAGAACTGCTCTCTACGTCTCCCACGGACTGCTAGGTCCGACGACAGGGAGAGGCGACGGCGGTGGCGGGATCGACCGGTCGGAACACTTCCGTCAGAAGCCTTGCGGAACTCTTCCGTCGCACTCTCTCTCAAAACAGATCGCCAAAAATATATCGGGTGATTAGGTTAAAAGAATCGTATTCTTTTATACCCCCAGCGAATACTGCGTTCGACGAATTGACTAGCGTTCGTCGAACGCGCTGGCCTTCGTTGAACGCGCCTCGACGAACCGTTCGTTGAACGCGCTTCGACGAACCGTTCGACGAACACGCTACGCTAGCCGTTCGACGAGCCGTTCGACGAACGCGCTACGCTATCCGTTCGACGAACCATTCCACAAACGCGCTATGCTAGCCGTTCGACGAACGCGCTACGCTATCCGTTCGACGAACCATTCCACAAACGCGCTATGCTAGCCGTTCGACGAACGCGCTACATTAGTCGTTCGACGAACGTGCTACACTAGTCGTTAGATGAACACGCTACGCTAGCCGTTCGTCGAACGCACTTTGAGTTCATCGAACCTGCTTTAATCTGATCCCTTGTCAACAGGATTCTTCCTCCAATTTCTCCAAGCACTCTTGTGTGCGACCCCATAGACCCATATCGCGTTGGCAGTGAGACTAGATATTTGACCACTTCAAGATCACCATGGAAACACCAACAGTCTCCCACTTGATCTTGAACGTATCAAATAAAAGTCTCACAAACAATGAGCGGCATCTAGCAATGCATCATTGCTACCAAAGCAATAAGAGTTCATAACTCAACAAGTCTGTCTTGACCAATGTATCTGTGTTGTCATGTCCTTTTGTCCCTTACATCCGGATAGAACTAGAAGCATGGACCGTGTCACCCTCGTAATTGTTCAATTCTAATTCCTTGATCTAGAATAGACTGTCTGAAAATGGTGAGCTCAATATCACATATTGACTCAACCAAGCATGGTCATATATTTCTCAGTCTCATTCCATCAAGGGGCCCATGGATGTAACTCTTGTCATATAGGAGGACAAATCTCATATCTGCCCACACACAAACACCCAAATGAATCTTACATACCCAATAACCACCCTTATCATCAACCTTTCTCAAGGAAGACTTTAGATGGCATCAAAGTACGCTCTTCCTCACTTGATGAATGCTGTGACTTCAGGTCGAAGAACCACAAACACCATTGTCAGTTGAGACCTACTTGTGACACGTTCATATAACAATTCACAAAGTAGTCTCAAGGTGGGTCTGTCTAGTACAACTTGTTCACTAACAAGTACCCATGTGATGACTTGATATCACAATATCATGAACTGTGAGAACCGGTCATCAGTCAATGCACATGCTAGTCTTTATGTATCATCATCGCCCTGAACTTCTATGATGATACAACGACTAGGGACCATTTAAGAATGAAGCTTCTTATAAACATATGCCCTCACATTCAAGTAACATACTTGAATTCCTATGGAAACAAACATTCTAAGGGCATTTATTATGCTAATTAATCTATCAGTAGAAACATTTGACATAATAAAAGAACTTGCCATAAATGTAAAATGAAATATAAAGTACTATATTCATCACATGAATAATCAACAACCGACAAATACAATCCACAAGACTCCCACTAGAGATGATCATTCAGGTATCTAATACCCATTGATCTAGTGTGACCATCATGCTTTCTCTGTGCAAGAGGCTTCGTCAGTGGATCCGCAATATTTTCTTCAGTCGGTACTATGCATATGCTCATATCTCATCGATCGACAATCTCTCGAATAAGATGGAACCGCCGAAGTATGTGTTTGGAGCGCTGATGAGATCTAGGTTCCTTAGCTTGTGCAATAGCACCATTGTTGTCACAGTAGAGAACTACGGGATCAACAATGCTAGGAACTACACCAAGCTCGTTGATGAATTTCCTAATCCACATAGTCTCCTTCGCCGCATTTGCAGCAGCGATATACTCGGCCTTAGTTGTAGAATCAGCAACTGTCTCCTGCTTGAAACTCTTCCAACTTACAGCTCCTCCATTAAGGCAAAATACAAAGCCTGATTGGGACTTTGAGTCGTCCTTATCAGTCTGGAAGCTAGCATCTGTGCCCTTTACAACGAGCTCTTCCTCTCCACCATACACCAAGAATACATCTTTAGTCCTTCTCAAGTACTTTAAGATATTCTTGACTGCAATCCAGTGACTCTCACCAGGATCAGACTGATATCTGCTCGTCATGCTCAAAGCATAAGAGACATCGGGTCGAGTACATAATATTGCGTACATAATTGATCCAATTGCTGAAGCATATGGAATCAACTTCATGCAGTTCTTATCTTCCAAAGATTTTGGACACTGGTCCTTAGAGAGACTCACACCATATGACATGGGTAAGAATCCTTTCTTGGACTCAAGCATGTTGAATCGTTTCAACACCTTCTCAATGTATGTACTCTGGGTCAAACTCAGCAACTTCTTCGATCTATCTCTATAGATCTTAATACCAAGTATATAAGTCGCTTCACCCAAGTCCTTCATAGAAAAATAGTCCCCTAGCCTATTCTTAACAGCTTGCAGGGTCGGAATGTCATTTCCGATCAACAGTATGTCATCCACATACAAAATCAGGAAAACGACAATGCTCTCACTAATCCTTTTGTAAATACAAGGTTCATCCTCGTTCTTGATGAAACCAAACTCTTTGATTTTCTCATCGAAACGAAGATTCCAACTTCGAGAAGCTTGTTTCAATCCATAAATGGATCGATTCAACTTGCATATTGTAGTGGCTTCATTTGGAGATTCAAAACCCTCAGGTTATGTCATATACACTTCCTCGAGGAGGTTTCCATTAAGGAAAGCCGTTTTGACATCCATTTGCCAGATCTCGTAGTCATAATACGCAGCAATAGCAAGTAGAATTCTGATGGACTTGACCATGACTACTGGGGAAAAGGTCTCATCGTAGTCAACACCATGAATTTTCCTGAAACCTTTAGCCACCAGCCGGCCTTTGAATGTCTGTACATTCCCATCCATGTCGGTCTTCTTCTTGAAGACCCACTTGCACCCTATGAGTCGTACCCCTTCAGGTGGTTCCACCAAGGTCCAAACTTGGTTTGCATACATGGAGTCCATTTCAGATTTCATGGCCTCAAGCTACTTCTCGGAGTCAGGTCCACACATAGCCTTTTGATAGGTTGCAGGCTCATCATCATGATCCATAAGCAACACATTACCTATTTGAGACACGAGAAATCCATATCTCTCAGGCTCAAATCTTGGTCTATCAGATCTACGCAGGACTTGTGTTTCTTGAGCAGGCTCTCTAGCTACAAGAACTTGTAGTCCTTGCTCAGATTCTAAAATCGGTTAAGCTATTGTTTGTGGTTCTTGAACTTCCTCAAGTTTTACCTTTGCAGTCTTTCTGGATAAGAACTCTTTCTCCAAAAAGACGTCAGTCCTTGCGACAAACACATTGCCCTCGAACGGCAAGTAGAAGTAATACCCTTTGGTTTCCCTAGGATATCCCACATGATAACACTTATCCGACTTGGGTTCTAGCTTGTCAGGCATTTGACGTCGCACGTATGCCTCACAACCCCAAATCTTAATAAAAGACATACTAGGATGCTTCCCAGTCCATATCTCATATGGTGTCTTTAGAAGCGTTTTCGTTGGAGCGCGATTTAATGTGAAACCAGCAGTCTCTAAAGCAAATCCCCAAAAGGAAACGGGCAAATCTGCATGACTCATCATCGACCGTACCATGTCTAACAAAGTACGATTCCTCCTCTCAGCACACCATTATGTTGTGGTGTTCCAGGCGGAGTGAGTTGTGATACAATGCCACACTCTCTCAGATGATCACGAAACTCATGACTCAGATATTCGCCACCTCGATCAGATCGGAGTGCTTTTATCCTTTTTCCCAGTTGGTTCTCTACTTCATTTTTAAACTCTTTGAACTTTTCAAAGGTTTCAGATTTGTTCTTCGTAAGAAACACGTATCCGTATCTACTGAAATCATCAGTAAATATAACGAAGTAGTAGTACCCACCTCTAGTCATAGAACTCATGGGTCCGCATACATCACTATGTATTATACCCAAGAGATCATCAACCCTCTCAGTATTACCAGTGAAAGGGCTTTAGTCATTTTGCCTAATAAGCAAGACTCGCATCTCTCAAATGATTTCATAATCAAATGAGTCCAATAATCCATCTTTATGGAGCTTAGATATGTGTTTCTCATTTATATGGCCTAAACGACAATGCCAGAGATATGTAGGATTAGAGTCATTAGTTTTTAGTCGTTTGGTATTTTCTATGTTATAAATAGGCTGTTCTAAGTTCAAAACATATAAGCCATTAAATAATTGGGTTACACCATAACAAACATCATTCATAAATATAGAACAACTATTGTTCTTAATAATGAAAGAAAATCCTCTCATGTCTAAACATGACACAGATATAATGTTTCGAGTTATGGCTGGAACATAATAACAATCATCTAATTCAATTACAAGCCCTGTGGGCAAAGAAAGACGATACACTCCTACGGCAACGGCAACAACTCTTGCTCCATTTCTAACGCGCAGGTCTACCTCTCCTTTACCCAGCATTCTTCTCCTTGTCAGTTCCTGCACATTCGTACAGATGTTAGAACCACATCCTGTATCCAATAACCAAGATGAAGGAGCAGAAAGGTTTATTTCTATAACAAAAATACCTGAAGTGGAAGACACACTTTCCTTCTTCTTTTGCAGATCTTTAAGATAGAGGGGACAGTTCCTCCTCCAATGCCCTGCCTTACCACAATGGTGGCACTTCCCTTCCTTAGTCAAGCCCTTGTTCTTTAGTGCTGAAGACTTGGGATCAAGATATGACTTAGGTCCCACCTTAGTCTGCTTGAGTCCCTTGGTCTTGCCCTTGCTTTTATGCACCATCAATATGGGGCTAGCAGGCTTGACCTTCTTCATATTGATCTCGGTAGTTCTTAACATGCCTAGGAGCTCGGGCAGTGTCTTGTTAATTTCATTCATATTGTAATTTAAGACAAACTGCTCATAACTGTCCGGCAACGATTGCAGGATCAGGTCAGTGGCCAACTCTTGGCCCAACGGAAACCCCAGTCTTTCAAGGTTCTCTATATACCCAATCATCTTGAGTACGTGAGTTCATACTAGGTCCCGAGCTCCCATCTTACACTGAAATAACGCCCTGGATATGTCAAACCTCTCTTGGCGAGCTTGCCCTTGAAACATTTTCTTCAGGTGCTCCACCATCTCATAACAGCTCATGTTCGCATGTTGCTTCTGAAGCTCAGAGTTCATGGTTGCGAGCATGAGACATTCAACATCCAAGGAGTCATCTCCATACTTTTTATAAGCATCTTTATATGCACGAGGTGCAGTAGAGGCTGGCTCCTCAGGGGGATCTTCTTCAAGGACATAGAGCTTACGCTCTTGCCTGAGAACAATTCTCAGGTTCCTGAACCAGTCTAGGAAATTCGTCCCATTGAGCTTATCCTTCTCAAGGATGGCTCTCAGGGACAACGTGGAGTGTGAAGTATTTGCCATGAAAATTCTACAAAATAATGCAAAATATATTTTAGTACTATATTTCAAAATACATTTTTATTTTTATTTTTAATAAGGTCTTTTATTAAAAACTCCCACTATTTTATTCAAATTGATAACCCTTAATATCAATTCGGAGAGTTTATGCGAGCTACTCTCTTAGTGGACAAGATCCGTATTTCACCAACACAACGAGTCCGCTTTGGCGTTCCTCTCATAATGCGGTTATTTAGGTAGGCAACACTTGCCAATTGCATTACTATGCAACTCTTGTATGGTTGACGAATAACTCTTTATTCGCATCCATCATATGGTGCATGCCAACCCAATGCCTCTAGGCACTCAACTTTTGAGGTCACCTAGTTAAGTTGGACCTGATGTCGATAGTGGGATATCACAATTATCCGCTCGCACCCTTACCAAGATAGATTAATGCGCATTGCTTTGGCAAGCCCACACTTCAACGATCGAGGCAGGAAGAGTGTCATCCATTTGAAGGCATCCGTATACTTAATATTGGATAAGGGATTTTATTTATAAAATTGATTAACAATTAATCAATGTGCACATTTACAAAATTACAACATTCACAACCAAATACATCACAGATGTGCACAAAACAAAATTATCAACGCTTTGATAGAAAAGGGCTAAATCTGAGCATTTAGAACACTTCTAAATCTCCAGATTTACATGCATTTGACACAGGCAAAACAACTCCACGTATGCAGTAGACAAGATCGTCTCTCAATGTCAGATTCAAAATCTAAGACATTTTATTTCACAAACCAATTAGAGGGACGGTTACTGCTAAGGAGACACAATTTCTGAAATAATGAAATCGCAGCGCAATCACATGCATTCCTGGTAGTATTTCAATTTAGAACATTTCTTCGAAATCCAAACACCCAGGAAGAAATCCAGACATTTAGAACACTTCTAAATTTCTGATTTACACGCATTAGATTGCAACCTAGATCTGATACCATTGTTGGGTTTTCTTAATACCATTTCAGAAATGATAATACAGCATATCATATATGCGCAGTGGAATAAATTAACTAGAACAACCCAAAAGAGTTATATGGAACTTGCGATTTCATATATTCAAGAAATTAAATAACATCCACAACACATTGCAGAAATTATATCTGAAGGGGGTTGAGTCTATACTCAACCGAGATGCTCCAATGGCAGATCCAGAGAACAAAACTTGAGTTCCAAGCGCTGAAATAGATCTGCGCCTCTATGTAAGATCCACACGAGTGATGAAGAACCCTAGCCTCTTGTCGCACAAGATCTAGGTCGGAGAAGAACTGCTCTCTACGTCTCCCACAGACTGCTAGGTCCGACGACAGGGAGAGGCGGCGGCGGTTGCGGGATCGACCGGTCGGAACACTTCCTTCAGAAGCCTTGCGGAACTCTTCCGTTGCACTCTCTCTCAAAATAGATCGCCAAAAATAGATCGGGTGATTAGGTTAAAAGAATCGTATTCTTTTATACCCCCAGCGAATACTGCGTTCGACGAATTGGCCAGCGTTCGTCGAACGCGCTGGCCTTGGTTGAACGCGCCTCGACGAACCGTTTGTTGAACGCGCTTCGACGAACCGTTCGACGAACCGTTCGACGAACCGTTTGACGAACACGCTACGCTAGCCGTTCGACGAGCCGTTCGACGAACGCGCTACGCTAGCCGTTCGGCGAACCGTTCGACGAATGCGCTACGCTAGCCGTTCGACGCACGTGGTACAGTAGTCGTTCGACGAACGTGATACACTAGCCGTTCGACGAACGCGCTACGCAAGCCGTTCGTCGAACGCACTTTGAGTTCGTCGAACCTGCTTTAATCCGATCCCTTGTCAACATGATTCTTCCTCCAATTTCTCCAAGCACTCTTGTGTGCGACCTCATAGGCTCATATCGCGTTGGCAGTGAGACTAGATATTTGACCACTTCCAGATCACCATGGAAACACCAACATGTTTGACACTAGTGTACTAACTTAGAGACATTTTATGTTCTAGGTCACTGGAGACGATGTAGGGACATCTCGGGCTCATGAGAATCATACAGGTAGCATCAATATCCTCCCTAGTTTGATGAACTTTAACATTTTCCCTACAGATTTGTGTAAGATGATAGTTGATGTTATAGTGGCGGTTCAGGCTTCTCAACCTATTAGAGTTGTGGTTGAAGGGACACCACACACTTCGAGCATTTCTAGTGAACATGTCGTAGTTATGGAATCGATCGTAGAGTCGGCAGTTGGCCAGAAAGACCATCAACTTAGGTATTTTCTGAGCTTCCACCCTTCAACATATAAGGGCACTGATACACCAACGGAAGTTGAAGATTGGCTAGTTTGGATTAAAGAACTACTGGAGGCCACAAAAATAACTGAGAATAAGAATGTTCCACTCATTACCTTTATGTTGGAAGGTGATGCAAAGTTGTGACAGCAACAGGAGTATGTAGGTGTTTTGTTAGGTGTCTTACAAGTCAAATTGCAATTGAAGAATTTATTGTGGTTTTTCAGAAGCGCTCTTTTCAGATACAGTTTTTGTTGGGAAAAACACCATTCGATTTATCTTACAAATTATATACAAGTGATTTCATTATCTATGATCTATTACTCATGTTGTATAGAGAGGGTAATTTGGTCATTAGATGGATTAAGATGTAACACTCTAATTAGGGTGTCAAAGACAAGTCCAAAAAGAGTCCAAAATTCAGTTGAGTTAAATCTGCATCGAATTGAAGTCGACGACTTCGACTATAAGCCGAAGTAACTTCGAATAGAAGTAACATTAACTCAGACTGAAGTCGATGTAGAAGTTGAAGTCGATGCAACGTCGAGATGTACTCGACGCATAAGACAGAGTCAGTCGAAGCAGTATCTGAAGCCGACGCAACTTGGACTTACATTCGACGCAAAATGAAGAGCTTTGTGTTCAGGATTTCATCTCGACGGATACATCAATAAGTATTCGACGCAACGTCGACAGCAGAGTCCATTTCTAAACAAAGGATGGTTTAGATGCAGCTTCCAATAGAACTCAGAGGTGCGTCGATAAGAAGGCAAATGTATTCGAGGCTACGTCGAATATAGACAGAATTAGAATATCTTCTTTATTCGTTTTTAAAGACTATTCAAAGGTTATACATGGAAGTATGTGGATCTCTAACAGGTCGATTATATCCAAGAATAGGAAGGAAGTCACTAGAGACACAATAAAACTATTTCTGGAAGATATTCAAAGAGATTGACGGGTAGTCAACAAAATTAGGAGAATATGATTATCCCTTGAGCATTACTATTAGGGATACAACAAAAAAGGAAATGAATTCAAATTCTATTCGACGGAAGAATACGGTTATTTAGGAAGATATATAACAAAAACTAATTCTATTATTCTTCATCTTCTCCTCCTGAAGCTCTCTCTCTCAGAAAGATAGAACTATTCTCTATACAGGGATCATTCTAAGGATTCTTTTTCTTCTTCATCGTCTCACACAGCAAAGAGCCTACAGGAATACAGAGATTTTGTGAATCAAAGTTTGAACAGTCCCTGCAACTCTCTCTCTCTCTCAGCAAGGACATCCACTGGAATATAGATCTATCAACAACACTAAGTGCCTAAATTCTCAGTGATTGTTGATGGAGGATTCAACCAGAAGAACTCTTTCTTCATTTCGTCTTCTTTCTTTTACTCTTTCTGTATTTACTGTAACTTGAGTAAAGGGTCCTAAAAATTCATCTACAAAGGATTCAGTTGGTTCAAGATCTCCTTACCAACAGATCTAGTGTGGTTCTAAGAGTCTCCTTACCCAAAGATTCAGTGGTTCCAAAAGTGTCCTTGTCAAAAGACTCAGTAGTCGGTTCTAAGAGTCTCCTTACCAAATGACTCGATGGTTCTAAGAGTCTACTTATCAAAAGACTCAGGCATTGAATAGTGTATTCCTACCAATGTGATAGAAAAGTTGATGTACCCATAAGTTTTGGGGAACCATTATAGCTCATGTCTCACCGTGCTGTGAATTTTTGTGTTGTCCCTTTATTTAATTTCTGCAATTTGTGTTTCTTTTATTCTGTACTGGATAGTTGAATGCATAATTATTAGAAATCTTTTTATTTTGTGTGCATAACTAATAAGAAAAGTTTTAAAACTATATTCAACCCCTCTAGAGAATACTCATAAGTCTCACTGTGCACTTTTAATTGATATCAGAACTAGGTTGATCATAAAAGTTAACATCTTGATCAAAAGATCCTCTTACTCTAATTTTTATATTCTAAAATTATTTTTAGAAAATTGTGTTTTAAGGACTATGCATCCATCAGACCACCAGTCTATAATCTGAATAAGTACACTATGGAAAGCCAGAATAAAACTTTGCATGAACTCTATTGATGAAGAAATATTTGTTGTTATTGTTTCAGGTCCCTCAGTCCCATTCAGAAAAGATGCAATTGGGATTGTGACTCAAGAACTAGTCCCTAGAGCAGAGTGGGCAGATGCTGAAAAGAAGCTGAAGGTATGTGATGCCAAGGCAATGAATATTCTGGTGTCAACTATGCCAGGTGACATATTCTAGAAGATTGCTGATTGCAACTCAGCAAAAGAGATCTGGGAATCCTTGACCAGATTTATTGAGGGCAGCTCAGATGAAAGGAAGTACAGAAAGTCCTTTCTCATATCCCAATATGATAACTTTCAAAAGAAAGCTGAAGAAAATGTTACTAAAATGTATGATAGATTCAGCATCATTGTAAATGAGCTCAGAGGACTGGTAAAGGAGATCTCTCTCACTGAGATAAATGACAAGCTCCTCACGTGCTTTCCAAGCATATGGGACTCAAGGATATGGGCCATCAGGGAGTCCAGATGTCATAGGAAAATCTCCACAGATGCCCTACTAGGCAAGCTCAACTCATATGAGCTTCTACTGAAGAGCAGAGTTGAGATAAAAGCCAAGGAGAAATTCTCAGCTCCTAAAGAAAGGACCATTGCTCTGAAGGTTGTTGAAGGAGAGCCTTCCACTTCAGAAGAATAGATGTTCAATCTCTTAGCTAGAAGATGGGTCAAATCTAAAGATTCCAAAAGAAAGGACAGGAGCTCAAGCAAATCCAGATTTGACAAGACTACAAAGCAGGAGATAATCTGCTTTGCATGCAGAAAGCCAGGGCACATTGCCCCTGAATGTCCTGAAGAATAAAAGGGCAAAAGCAACAACAAGAAGGTCACAAGAAGACCTTCAGAAAGAAGGATAGGAAGAAGGGAAGAGGTTTCATAGCTGAAACCTTGAGTGACACAGAGTCTGAGTCAAACTCCTCTTTATCTGATAGTGATGAAGATGGTGCTGCTAAAGAAGTCTATCTGATGGCCTTAGATGACTCATCAGAAGAAGATCAAGTGTCATTATTTAAAGATTTTGATTTTTCTTTAGAAGATTTCAAAGCTTTAAAAAGAAACTGAAAAAGATTAAGCAAGAACTAGAAGAATTTAAGAAAGGCAACCTACATTCTGTTAATTATGACCTAAGAAATCAGGTATATATGAAAGAAACAGATATAGATAAACTAATTAATGAAAATACAAACTTAAAAGAAGAGTTTACAAAGGCAAAAGCCTTTTAGGAGTCACTCATTGGGAGAAGTCAAAAGCTCAAGAATATTACACTGAATCTCTCCATGAGATTCAAGCACCTTGGTTTAGGAGCAGATCCATCCACCAGCATAGTAACCCTCAACAAACCTATCTGTAAAAATCATGTAGTGTTCATTAGATCTAGTGAGAATCAATCTGATAACAACTTAGAATCTAGTGAAGATTCTAATAAAAACCCTAATAAAATCATTGTATTCAATAGGGTAATTAGTGCTGGAAAAAAAATTCTAGGTAAGCACCCTTCAGAAAATTCAATAAAAATTATCAAATTATCAATAAAAGGAATTATGCGTCGAATAGAACTCGACGTACTTTTAAAGATGTGTCGAATGCAACTCACTGGAGTCCTGCATATGCTTCGACATCAATTTAAAGCAGGTATGAAGGTGCGTCGAATTACACTCGACGCAACCACTACTCTGCATCGACTTATTATCGACGCAACTATGCAGACACGTCGAATTACACTCGACGCAACTCTAGAAATACGTTGAATTCTACTCGACGCATGTTTCCAGCAAGCAATTATAAAACCTATAGACCTTTTTCTCCTACTTTTCATTATAATTCAAGATGCTTTTGCTGTTTTAAATTTGGGTATAAAGCCAAACACTGCTGACATAATAAAACAACACTTCTACAACTTAAGGGATATCCTGAAAGACCAACCTATTCTTTCATGACCCCATATGTCGGGGTCTATAAGAAAGGGACCCCAGCAGGTGAGGGTCTATACTAATGTTTAAATTTATGTGCAAAAAGGAGGTTGTTCTACCACTAACCAGCAGTGGTACCTAAATAGTGGATGCTCCATGCATATGACTGGAGCAAAAGAGGTGTTGGAAAACTACAAGGCCAAGGAAGACCCTAAAGTAATTTTTGGTAACTCCCACTCTGGACAGACCAGAGGATATGGTGTGCTCAGAGTTGGAGAAATCTTTTTTTCTAAGGTAGCTTATGTTGAAAGACTTCAACATAACCTAATTAGTATTAGTCAATTATGTGATGGTGAATACAAATTGTATTCATTAAGTCCTTATGTCATATAGTTAGTTCTGCAACTAATCAAAAAGTATTAACAAGACTAAGAAAAGGTAAGATATATGTAGTAGACTTTGACTACACTAAATCTGAAATTTGTCTGTTTAATTCAAACTTAAAAAATAATGAGTTATGACATATGAGACTTAATGAATACAATAGCTAAACTATCCAAAAATAATTTAGTAAGAGGCTTACCAATTGGTAAGTTTACGAAAGACAATTGGTAAGAACGATTCCCCTAGAACCCTTCACCTGTTGCACATGGATCTATTTGGTCCTATCTCCACTCAAAGCTTAGCAGGCAAGTCTTATACATTAGTCCTTGTAGATGACTTTTCTAGATTTAGTTGGGTGTTCTTTCTAAGAGCTAAGTCAGAAACCTTCAAAATTCTCTCAAGATTCATTAGACAGATTCAATCTGAATTCAATATTCAGGTTGTGATCAGAAGTGATCATGATACTGAGTTTGAAAACCAGTTAATGTAGATTCTATGAGGATGAAGGGATAAGATAAATCTTTTCAACTCCTAGAACCCCCCAACAAAACGGGGTGGCTGAAAGGAAAAATAGAACTCTAATTAAATCAGGAAGGACATTATTAGCTGAATCCAATTTGCCAAAGTCCTTCTGGGTTGAGGCAGTGAATACAACTAACTATGTTCTAAATAGAAGTCTTATCCACAAGACTAAGTTAAAGACTCCTTATGAGCTATTGAAAAGAAAGAGATATATAGTCACATACTTTAGGATTTTCTGGTGTACTTGCTTCATTATGAATAATGGAAAGAGCAAACTTGCCAAATTTGACAAGAAGGTTGATGATGAGATATTCTTAGGATACTCCTCATCAAGCAAGCCTTATAGGTGTTATAACAAAAGCTCTCTCAAAATTGAGGAGTCAATGCATGTAGTGTTTGATGAGACTAACATGTTTTCTAAAGGGAAGAAAACTTCCACCAATGTCATCTTGCATGAAGAAGCCCAGCTGGCAGATCAAGTTGAAAAGGATCAACATCTTAGATCACTCATCAGGTTGCCAGGACAAAAGCAAACAGCCAACTGATAATGAATCAGATGATAATGACATTCAGGCACCTGCTCTGCCAGACTAAGAGATTATTCTAGAGAGTGAAGATGGTGCTCCCACACTTAATGAGAAAGAGGAAATCCATGAGGATGTCAATCCACTGAACAACTTAACAAGAAATAGAATGACCCTCGAGGATCATCCTCCAACTCAAGTTATAGGAGATATAATAGTGGGAGTGAAGACAAGAAACCAGATCACCAATGAAACTATGCTCCAGTGCTTCCTCTTACAGTATGAGCCCAAGAAATTTGAAGAAGCAGGTAGTGATCCCCACTGGATAGCTGCCATGCAAGAGAAACTTGCACAGTTTGAAAGAAACAAAGTCTGGTCTCTAGTTGAAAGACCAAGAAATTACCCAATCATAGGAACAAAGTGGGTATATAAAAATAAGATGGACTCAAATGGAGTAATAGTCAGGAACAAAGCCAGACTTATTGCTCAAGGATACAGCCAAGAGGAGGGTATTGACTACAATCAGACATTTGCTCTAGTGGCTAGACTGGAAACAATCAGAATGTTCCTTACCTCTGCTGCACATATGAAGATCAAGGTATATCAAATGGATATGAAGAGTACTTTCCTCAATGGAACTCTTCAGGAAGAAGTATATGTGGAGCAACCCCAAGTTTTGTCAATCCATCTCATCCCTCTTTTGTGTATAGACTATATAAAGCATTGTATGGTCTCAAGCAAAGCTCCAAGAGCTTGGTATGAGACTTTATCTACCTTCCTCCTTGAACACTCTTTTATAAGAGGTAAGGTTGATAAAATATTTTTCACTAGATCACATAAAAATCAGCTACTCCTAGTACAAATATTTGTAGATGATATAATATTTGGCTCAACAGACCAAAGACTTTGCAAAAGGTTTGCTGACCTAATGCAGTCTAAGTTTGAAATGAGTAGCATGTGGGAGCTGTCTTACTTTCTTGGCCTCCAAGTAAAGCAAAATGCATATGACATTTTCATATCTCAATCCAAGCATACCAAAGAGCTTATCAAGAGGTTTGGGATGAAAAATGCCTCTGTCATGAAAACCATCATGACTACCAATACTGTATTGGATAGAGATGAAAAGGGTAAGTCCTTTGATCAAAAAACTTACAGAGCAGTCATTGGCTTACTCCTCTATATTACAGCTAGCAAACCAGATATCATGTTTGCTACATGCATATGTGCTAGATTTAAGGTTAACCCCAGAGAATCCCACATGAGTTATGTAAAAAGAATACTCAGATATCTAAAGGGTACACCTGAACTTGGCTTGTGGTATCCCACAAAATCTAGATTTGATTTAGTAGGCTATTCAGATACAGATTATGCTGGATGCAGGCTTGATAGAAAGAGTATCTCAGGAACTTGTCAATTCCTAGGTGCTAAACTGATCTCCTGGTTTAGCAAGAAGCAAACCTCAGTCTCTTCTTCTACAGCTGAAGTTGAGTATATAGCTGCAGGAAGCTGCTGCTCATAAATATTGTGGATGCAGAATCAGTTGTTAGATTACAACTTTAGTCTTGAGAACTCCACAAAATTCTGTGACAGTTCTAGTGTTATCTCTATAGCTTTTAATTATGTTCTCCATAGTTGAACTAAGCACATAGAGATAATGCATCACTTTCTCATGGATAATGTAGAGAATGGTAAGATCAACCTTCAATACATTTCTACTGATAATCAAAAGGCTGACATATTCATTAAGCCACTTGATGAAAGTAAACACAATTTCTTCATCAATGCACTTAGAATGCTTGATGGAGCACTTTAGGACACATTTATTATGTAATAAGATCTATTTTCAATAGAAAGGTATTGTTGGGAAAAACAACAAATTTTTTGAGAAAAACATAACTGTTTAATCAAAGCTGCATCGAATACTAATCGATGCACCGTCAATTTCTACTCGACGACAACTTCGAGAGCTGACTGGGATAGTTAATTCGAATGACACTCGACGCAACGTCGAATTCCTATCGACGCTTACGTCGACATAAAAGTTGTTGTTTTCATTTGAAGCCACGTTGACTTCTACTTGACGCCACACCGACTTCTCATAGTGCGCGCAACCTTGATTTCTAGAAGCTACTTTGACATGTTTTGGCGCGCTGAATTCACTCCTTTTCGATGTTGCTTCGAATAAAACCCTAAATTACGATGATTCGTCTTCTCAAAACAACACAGTCGTTAGACCTTATTGTGCATTCGAATTCTCTCACTTTCGCTCTCCTCCTTTTCTGTCTCTTTACCGCTTTCTTTTCCTTTTCTGGCAAGTATACGCCGATAGTCAATGGAGCCAACTAAAGATCAAAGAGATGTTCTAGATGCAGTCGATCTGGACATAGAGACATTGATGTCTCAATTCTCTTCCTTATATCTTGACTTCTTAGACGATTGCTATCACAAATTGTGTATTTAACTTCAAAGGCTTTGAAAAATCACTGCTCAGACGAAAGCCATTAAAGAGGAACTAGTATTGTCAGGGTTGTCTGCGGAGGTCTTTATATCCTTCTTCAATGATATAAAGCAGGGGAGAAGTGTGACATTAAGCCCCTCCAAATTCAGTATACAGTACAAATCTCCCTTCTCCTTATATTTCTGAAGGAGAACCAACCATCACCTCCAAGTTCTTTTCTGATACCTGCATCATCTTCTCCTCCCAGAACTCTACCTGCAATCCAGGTGGAGTCATCACAATAGGGGGAGCATGATCTCTTTTCAAATGATAATGATTATTGGAAAAGTCTTAGAGAGTTCTCATAATTGGCTGATTCACCCATCTCTGAGACAGCAGACATTAGACCTGATTCTGAAGATTCATCAACAACACCATCTGTAGTGCAACCTGCTCCTGCTTCTAATTCTGTCCTTTCATCTCTGGATTCCACACCAGCCCAGCTCCCTCTTGCACCTACTCAAATAATTCTTGCACCTGCTCCAACAATCCCAGCACCTGCTCCTAGAGGAAGACATACATTTAGAGGAAGGGGATATGAGAGAGATAACAGAGGAAGGGGGTATGGAAGAGATAACAAAGGAAGGGGATATAGGAGAAACAGACCCATTTGGGAAAGGTACACAAAGGAACAAAGAAAATCATTTAAGAAGGATAGGTCATACAACAAGACCTATGAGAAGATTGAAATCCCTAAAAATCAAATGAAATTATATATTGATCCAATTCTTGACACTACAACATTTTTGGTCTTTAGCAACACTTGAAATTTTTTGCATAAAACTGTAAACTGTTGTCAAAACATTGAAAACTGTTGCCATAGGATGTTGCCTAAAACTGTGTTACCAAAGATCAAAGGCAACAATTTTCATGCATTTAGGCAACACTATACAAAAACGGTTGCCTATAACCGTAGTATAGGCAACAGTTTTTTGATAAACCTATTGCAACATCTTAGAAATGTTGACATGCCGTGTTACAGTTAAAAACTGTTGTCAAAAGGTACAAATACAACACTTCAAAAATGTTGCCAAAAAACTGCAACATTTTTTTAAAAAAATTGGCTAATGCAAAAGTATATCAAAAATGTAAATCGAAGCTGCCAGCAAAATGAAAAGCATGAAATACAATCTGCACATCCAAAAAGTACACGAAATACTAAATTAATCAACATATATAATTTTTTTATTTCGATTGTATTAATATAGTAATAAGAGGGTGGGAGATAGCCCAATCCCCTCAATACAAACCAATAGAGATATCATCTCTAATTAAACTTAATACAGGAAAAAAAATCTATAATGACCAAAAAAGTCAAATATTCGCAATTGGAGAGTCACATGATGTCATAGTCATCTAGGAGAAGGTCTTTGATGAGGTTAGAGAAAGAGAACAATATGAGTATGAGGCTGCTCAAAGAGAAATTAAAGAAAAGAGAGGAATATATTGAAATACTAAAAAGGGCAAAGATATTGTGGAAGAAGAAGAACTAAAAAAGGAAATTCAAATTCCTAGCACTTTGTTTGATTCTTCCAAATATGTTGTCAAGAACCCTCAAGATAAAGTCCTAACAGACAAAAGACAACTCAACAAAGAGGGTCTTGGATGTAATCAAGATATGGAAGATCAGCTATACAAAAAGAAGAAGAAGATTGTGTTCAAGACAACACCAACTTCTGGTAATCCACAATCAACATTCATTGTGTCAGACCTTGATTCAAAAGAGTTTGATCTAGTTGAACTAAATGAGATGACTGCAAAAATCATAAGCCTTGGATTCAAAATTCAAGATGTTTATCCTGATGCAGAATCTGACCTGGAAAAGCTACTCAAAAGACATGACAAAATTTAGAAGAATCCTGAGAAGGCCAAACCAACAAATTTTAAGTATGTTGAAAGGAAGATCAGAAAGGTCTATGAATCCCTATCAATGTTTCTCAAAAAGAGAAAGTAGAACATCTTTTGGGTAACTAATTTTTGATGAATTTTCATTTATATTTACCAGAAGTTCTAGTTTGGTGTCATTATTGTTCATTGTATATTTGTCTGTACTCAATTTTATGTCTCAGTATGATTGAAATCACTTAAAATATGTGTAAAATTTGTTAAGATAAATATGAGGAGATTGTTGGGAAAAACACTATTTGATTTATCTTATAAATTATATACAAGTGATTTCATTATCTAGGATTTATTACTCATGTTGTATAGAGAGGGTAATTTGGTCATTAGATGTCTTAGGATGTCACACTCTAATTAAGGTGTCAAAGACAAGTCCAAAAATAGTCCAAAATTCAATTGAGTTAAATTTGCGTCGAATAGAAGCCGACGTAGCTTCGACTGCAAGTTGAAGTAACCTCGAATAGAATTAACATTAACTCAGACTGAAGTCGATGTAGAAGTTGAAGTCGATGCAGAAGACAGAGTCAGTCGAAGCAGTATCTGAAGTCGACACAACTTGGACTTACATTCAACGCAGAAGGAAGAGCTCTGAGTTCAGTATTTCATCTCGACGGATACGTCGATAAGTATTCGACGCAACGTCGACTGCAGAGTCCATTTCTAAACTAAGAAGGATTTTGATGCAGCTTCTAATAGAACTCAGAGGTGCGTCAATAAGAAGGCAAATGTATTAGACGCTACGTCGAATAGAGACAGAATTAGAATATCTTCTTTATTCTTTTCTAAAGATGATTCAGAGATTATACATGGAAGTGTTTGGATCTCTAACGGTCGATTATGTCTAAGAATAGGAAAGAAGTCTCTAGAGACACAATAAAGCTATTTCTAGAAGATATTCAAAGAGATTGATGAGTAGTCAATAAAATTAGAAGGAGAATGTGATTATACCTTGGACATTCCTATTAGGGATACAACAGAAAAGGAAATGAATTCAAATTCTATTCGACGGAAGAATAAGGGTATTTAGGAAGATAGACACCAAAAATTAATTCTATTATTCTTCATCTTCTCCTTCCTGAAGCTCTCTCTCTCTCTCAGAAAGATAGAACAACTATTATCTGCACAAGAATCATTCTAAGGCTTCTTTTTCTTCTTCATATTCTCACACAACAAGAAGCCTACAAGAATACAGAGATTTTGTGAATCAAAGCTTAAACAGTCATTACAACTCTCTCTCTCAGCAATGACTCATCTACTGGAATATAGATTTGTCAACAACACTAAGTGCCTGAATCCTCAGTGATTGATGAAGGAGGATTCAATCGGAAGAACACTTTCTTCATTTCTTCTTCTTTCTTTTACTCTTTCTGTATTGTAACCTGAGTAAAGAATCCTAAGAATCCCTCTACAAAGAATTCAGTTGGTTCAAGATCTCCTTACCATAAGATCTAGTGTGATTCTAAGAGTTTCCTTACCAAATGACTAAGTGGTTCTAATAGTCTCCTTGTCAAAAGACTTTATAGTTGGTTCTAAGAGTCTTCTTACCAAAAGACTCAGTGGTTCTAAAAGTCTCTTTATCAAAAGACTCAGACACTGAAAAGTATATTCCTACCAAGGTAGTAGAAGAGTGGATGTACTCATAAGTTTTGGGGAACCACTATAACTCATGTCTCATTGTGTTGTGAATTTATGTGTTGTCCCTTTATTTAATTTATGCAATATGTGTTTGTTTTATTCTGTGCTGGATAGTTGAATGCATAGTTATTAGAAATCTTTTTATTGTGTGTGCATAACTAATAAGAAAAGTTTTAAAACTCTATCCACCCCCTCTAGAGAATACTCGGAGGACTCACTGTGCACTTTCTGTTTTTTAGACTTCTTCAACGTGATATGAGTGTAAATGTATACTTCTAGGAGTTGAGTCATCTTAGTTGCTATGCTGGGAATATCATTGTGGACGAGTTAGAGAAGACCCATCAATTCTATGAGGGTCTAAGGGACAATCTGAGGTTGCCACGTATTGCTCTGAAGACTTCATAATGTATATTGGTACAAGTCGCTAGAGCATTGGAGATTAATATAGGGAGGATTCAACACTATAAAGGATTTGTGGCCAAGCATTCAGGTAGTAAGGCTCTTCAATCTCAGGGGAAGTATGGTGGAGGCGGGTGGCGAAAGAATTCTCTCCCACAGCAGCCTGGAAATAGTAGTGGGGTTGTGATAAGTGGAGAACCTCGAGGGGACCATCTACTTATTTCACTTGTGGAAAGGTAGGTCACATTGCTCGTCATTGTCATGGCGGTCCGCCGAAGGATGATTAAAGGAAGGTGTCTGTTGGGCCTCGTAATGCAGTGAAGGGAAAGACGATGGAGTCTATCACTTCTCGCTTAAAACCGGTGCAACCCAGAGTTTACAACCCCGGGAAATAAGAGGCGATTCATCAACCTGACGTGGTGACATGTATGAAGTTATTAGAATATTTCGCACATTGATTTGATTGTTTTTGTACTATGACATGTTGCATTTGTTTGAGCCTCACATGCTTGTGTTTAGGCATCGTATTAGTTTTCAAGTTTCTTGCTAAGGTCTTATTTGATACGGGTGTGTTGCACTTATTTCTTGCAGAAGATTTCGTCAGAAGAATTTGAGTGGTACCTTTTGATGTGGATGTGAAGTTGAATGTGAGGATGCTGAATGAGTCTTTCATGAGTACTAGTAGGCGAGGTCGAGTTATTTTAAGGATATGGCAGCATGCCTTTGACTTGGATGCAGCGTTATTGCCTTTGACAAAGTTTGATGTAATATTGAGTATGGACTGGCTCTTGGAGAAGCATGACAATATAGACTGCAGTTTATTTAGAGGAATGACAAGGATTATTGTTTCCTTAATTTTTGTCATGCAAGTTATGCGCAGTGAATCAACGAGGCGAAACATTTGTAGCTTTGTCGGAGACTAGGCTTGCAAGCTACCTATTCAGTAAGTGTCAGTGGTGTTTGAATATGAGAACATATTTCTTGACGAACTTTCTGGAGCATCACCCCAAAGAGAGATTGATTTTGTGATAAACTTAGCGTCGGGTGCAAGACCCGTGTCATGGTCTCCTCATCTGATGGCACCAAAAGAATTGGCTGAGTTGAAGATTCTACAAGAATTGTTGGATCAGTGGTATATTCGGCCAAATTCTTCACGATAGAGCGCTCTCGTGCTCTTTATGAAGAAGAAGGATGACAATATGTATCTTTGCATAAACTACTAGGAATTGAACAAATTGACCCTGCAGAATAAGGATATGATCCATCACATTGATAATTTGTGTGATCAATTGGTTGGATCATCAATTTATTTCAAGTCGGATTTGATGTCGGTGTATTATCAATTGAATATTAGAGAGGAGTATATTCTGAAGATAACATTTAGTACACAAGTATGGACACAAATCCGGTATGTCTTTTGAGTTGACTAATGCATTGTTAGTGTTCACGGATCTGATAGCACATGCACATTCTCCATGAGATATCCTTACTTTTTCACTATAATAATTGGAGATGAGAAGAAACTCTTGCTAGGGCATATAATTACGGCATCTAACATTTCCTTGATAAGCTTTTCAATTTCTATTTTTTGCATATATGGATATATATATGGGTTTGAATTGGAATAAACAGCAGGGTCCTAGAGAACTATGCGATGATCATGAGTTCTCGGTAGGGGGGGGGGGGGTGGCAACCCCTGCGGTGCTTCAAAAATCACTTGGTATTTATTCAATGAAAGTTACTATTGGAACATGCTTTCCACATCTCTTGGTTTGAGAATAACAAATCTCATTGTATTTGATCATACTTGCCATGCATTTATAGTGTGCAGAAACTTCAGCTTTCAAACCCCTATATGTGCGAAAAAGAAAGTCGATGAATTCTCTACCAGGTCAAAACTCTGATGCTAGCGCGACGCGCTGACGCTACTGCTGGTGGTAGCTTCTGCATATTTAGAAACATCGTCGAGATGGTAATATTCGTCAAAAAAGGAATGTCGTCGGGAATGAATATAACAACTCTTACTGTGACACGTTAATACTAATGTCCGATGGTAACTTATGGAAGTCCATCGATCTTGATGCTGATTGAGGAGCAGAAAAGGAAGGAGATCTAACGGCTGGGAAAGATATAACGCTAGCGCGACATACTAACCTTACCGCGGAGCGGTAGGAGGGGATGCCAAATTTGGAGCCAGAATGTTGCCAAAAATGACTTGATCCACGTGCCAGCTTGTTGCCTAAAGAGGTTACCGCCCGGCGGTAGCACTACCGCTGACGCTAGGATCCAGGTCTATTTAAGGAGCGATCCGCCTCCGTTTTGAAAAGCTGATTTTCGACGACGCATCCAAGCCACAGCTCCTGTATTTCGTGAGAGTCTCCTCTTTACAGCCAAGTGAACTTCGTCAACGTTCGTGAACACTAAGGACTTGAAGAAAGATCAATCACGCAGACTTCATCTTCAAGTTCAATCATTTAGGGAGTTTCTTTTATGTTTTTAGTTTTTGTTATTTGTAACTATTTTTATCATTAGTAGAGAATTCGCCGCGTGGTTGACGACTAGGGCCTTGCGGGGACTAGAGAGAATTCACTGCGTGGGTGTGGCGACTAGGTCTTGGGATTAAATCTAGGGAGTGCTCGAGCCCTAGCTGGGGATAGAGAGACTAGAGTCTAGAGCGGCTTGAGGCCGTATCTAGAGATAGACCGGTTAAAGCCAACCGGTTCTTAGTGAGAAGAGTCGGTATAGAAAATCAACAATAGTTTTACGCATTCGCCTCAATCCCAAGCGTCATTGGGATAAGATTTTGTAATCTTTTATAAAACAATAATAATATCTGTTTTTCTTTCTCTAATATTGTCTTGCTATTTATGATCGTTAAAATCTAAACGAAAAGGCATTCTCTGTCACTAACGTCAAGCGGTAACGCTAGTGCTGGCGTTAGCAACAAAGTGCTCATCTCTTATGCCTAGTGCAACCTAGTTTCATAAAAAGCTTACTGTAGTATCTTAACCGAAATATTTTATAAATACTATCAACTTAATTGAATAAACTCAATTAATTCGAAAAAGTTTTAAAACTCTTATTCACCCCCCCCCCCCCCTCTAAGGGCGTCTACAGATCCAACAATTACAATCTTGACTGTTAGAGCATGCTGAGTCTATTGTGTTGGGTGTCTCTTCTTGAGGCTGCAACCAACATACATTAAGCATTATGCATTGTGCCATTTTTGAATCATCTTTGTCATTCTTCTCTTGTTTAAGATGGCACTGCCCACATTTTTGCTACCTTGCAAGGCAATTTTTTTGTCCTCACACTAAAATTCCATGTGAAGGTTGAGGATTAACTTATCTACTTCAAAAGGAATTCCATGCATGGTCCAGTTGAAACCAATGCACATCTTAGTGCTGGCCAATCTATTGCCATCCACCATAGCCATTTTAATGGTTCGTATGGTTGTAGTCGACCATTGTAAGAAAGTGGATGTAGTTTCATCAATGAAGTTGTGAGCACTTCTTGTATCGATGTGGATGAAGGTTTGTCGTCCCTTGTAAGATCTTGTGACCCTCATGGTATGAAAATCAATGATGCCTGCGAGAGCATGCATGAAAACTTGTGGGGTGATGAGGGGTTCGTGGCATTGCGCTTCTTCCACATCTCTCACTGCAGGGCTTTTCTCTACCTCCTCTTCCCTATGCTCCTCCATTTCTACTTCAAGGACATAAACTTGAGTTGAATTACCGCATATGTGCCCCTTAAAATACCCATGGTCACACCAGAAACAGAGTCCCTTGAGTCGTTTATCATCCATCTCATTGCGGGATAATTTCTTTGTGTTTTTTGACCATTGTGGCATGCTTGAACTGGTGATAAGGGTCCCGTTGGGTGGCCTGTTACCTTCAAGTAGCGGGGTCACAAATGCCATGCCCTGATGATGAGCCCCCCCAGTGAACATTTTTGTTCTTGTATGCGTGCTAATACATAAACTTTCTGAAGGGAGGCAAACATAAACTTTCTGAAGGGAGGCAAACATAAACATGCACACAACCAATGATATTTTCTTCCGGAGCCCGATGAGGAAGAGATTAATTGCATACTCTTCAGAGATAAGTAGCTTATTGCGCAAAACTTCAAATTCATTCAGGCAATGCTGGATTGTGGATGCCTGCTTCAATTCCTTGATTTCACTCATGCGATCTTCAAAGAGTGTTGGAGCAAATTGTTCACTTTGGAGATCCTTGATTTGACAAAGATTTGATACCTAGCAAAAGCCTTCCCTTCCAGATTCACCACCGCCAATTTCACCTTCATTGCTTCTGACGTGCCATTGACGTCAAAAAATTGCTCATTGCGGAACAACCAGTCGCGCATGGCGTCGCTCGAGAAAGCTGGGAAGTCCAACCTTGCTCCTCTGGTTGGCATTGAGTACGTATGCTGGTACGAGTATCCTCTGTTCTCAAGTATGTTGCTGGAAGTTCCTTCAACACACGTCTTTCCCTTTGTGAGAGTTGTAAACATTTGCCGCAACTCCTCCAGGGCTGAGGAATGGCGCTGGTCCATCTCCTACACCACAGACTTGAAACTGCAGTTGTTGGCATCTAAATTGTGTACTGCCTCCTTCACGACATCGACGTCTTTGCGTAAATCATGACTAAGAGTGCTATGATCACTCATATTTGCAGAACATCCACGCCCAAGGATTGACTATGATACCAATTAATGTACTCTTGTTTGTGATTTAAGGAATTTGGAGAAGATAGAGAGGCTAAGGACGCACCATTAACACTTGATCAGATGGCATTTAAGGGGAATGATGCTGGCAAAAGCTTCATAAAACACTTCATAACCTACTAAGGCCTTGATTACATTCACACGACGGTTTGGAGCGGTTGAATAACATTTTAACAGGAAATTATAAAACGAACTATAACACCTAGAAGATGAGATCGTTGGCATTTCGTATGTTCCGAGCACAGCTTTAACTCATGCCCATGCGAAATCGGGAGAACCACCTCTCTAGCATGAGAACATGAACATTGCAAAATGATTTGGCCTCCATTTTACATTTTCGCTCTGCCTTGCAATTTTTTTGCCTGATTTAGACCACGTGCCGCAAATCACGCAGCACCCGACCCAAGATTTATAGTATGCTGTAGGTAGGCGTGCAAATTTGGCCCGGGTCCGGTTGCCCGGCCTGGGTCTGAGCCCGATTAGGCCTGGGCCCGGTTAGGCCCGGGCCAGGCCCAGGCCTAAGGGGGCTCAACATGCCCCCTTATTTGGGCAGGGCCTGGCCTGGTGCTCGGCCCGGGCCCAGCCCGGGCATTAAAGCCCGCTGGCAGCCAGCATGCTGCCGCCAGCATTAAAATGCTGCCGCCAGCATTTTTGCTGGGCTGCCAATGCTGGCGGCCCAGCAGAAATGCTGGGCTGCCAGCATTTAGGGCCTGATTGGGCCCGCTCTAAAGGGCTCAATCAGGCCCCCTTTTTAGTTTATTCCCGGGCCCGGTTTGAGCAGGGCCCGGCCTGGGTTGGCAAACAAAAAGCCCGGGCCTAGTAGGCCCGGGTCTGGCCTGGGCCCGCCGGACCTTTTTTGCACGCCTAGCCGTAGGACTCAGATTGAAAAATTTCAGACTCATGTGGGAGAACCCAACCCAGTAGACCGTCGTCACGCTGAGATTATTTACGATCGAATGATTGTGGTGTCCCTCAAACTCTTTCAGAGTCTTTCTTCGGCTTTGTTTGGCGCGGCGTTTTAGGAGTGGGGGACTGCAACTTCATAAGAAGCCGCGCCAAACATTAATTTAGAGACCTCACGGTGGCATCAGCCACCGTGAGAAATGGCAGGGGACTGCTATTTTTGAGTCGCAGAAAATTTCTGCGACTCAAAAATAGCAGCAGCGCTGCAGCCTTTTGGCTGCAGCGCTGCAGACTTTTTTTTAATTTATTATTATATATATTATAATTATATTACTTTATATATATATAATAATATAAAAATATAATATATTAAGTATAATATATAAACGTATAATTGGGAAGAAGGAAATTTATGAAATTTTTTATAATATTTATAATATAATTTAAATAACATATATAAAATTATATAATTTTTATATATTAATAAAATAAACACAATTTATTTTATCAGACATCCATCTTTGTGATCGCTATGATGATCCTGCATAATTTTAATAAATATAATTTATTTATATAATATTCATAAAATAAAGTTGTTAAACAGCACTGCAAACGTTGATCTTGCAAACAGTTTAATGATTATTCCACCACTCTGCAAAACAGCTGATTATTCCACCACTGCTTCACACCACTGCTTCTCCGGTCGCTGCAGCCGCGCCAAACGGAGCCTTCATCTAGATTGGGATTCACGACTTGGACGGAAGCAGAAGTTCAAATACCCGCTCGCGAAAACCCTAGAGAGTTGGCCGCGTTCTTTTCGCCTTTGTCGAGGAGGAAGGAGAAGGATACTTTCGGCGAGCTAGGGCGATGGAGCTTCAAAACACCGTGAAGGAGGCCCTGACCGCTCTCTACCACCATCCGGACGACGCCGTCCGCGCTCGGGCCGATCGCTGGCTTCAGGATTTTCAGCACACTCTTGACGCCTGGCAGGTGCGTTATGGGATTATCATCTTGTTATTTCCGGGGAGATTCTTATCCTACGGTGTCCGCTGCGTATTTTTTTTCTCGTCGAGCTGGCGGTGCAGTACTCTCTCTCTATCCTAGTGTTCTCGTGTTAAGTTGTAGGGATTACATATGCATCTTTGAAATCGACTAGGTTTTCATTGTAGTTTTGAATCTGCTTGTAGGAGTCGTTGGGGGTATGGTTGGAGCTGGGATTAGGAGTGTAGATTGGATGTGATGAACGTAGTCTTTGGTTGTAAGCTGCGTTTCAGTGTTTCCTTGACATGTGATCAGGCCAGTATAAATATTTGGAGGGGTTGAGCGTGTAGCATTTGATATATATGGTCTTTACATAAGAAAACACAATCACAAGTCAAAATGATTGTATGTAGGTGATGTTGGTGACTCTCTAATATTATGAGATGGTTCATAAAGTGAACTTCACTTGGATCTGTGCATTGTGTGCTGTATATTGTAGACGAATAAATAGATTGTTGGAAGTTGGCTTCTTTTGCTCCAAATAAACTTCTCAAGAAGCTTGCAGTTCCGGTTATGGCAATGTGCTTTCATGTCCTTGCACTATCCCGATGGCTCAGTTTGAATAACTACTTAACTGCAAGCTATCTTTTACTGCTTGTTCATCTCGTCTCCTGCATGCATTGAATTTCTAACAATGAATTTACCATCATGAATTATTAGAAGCACATGTTTTAGGCTACACCAAACAAATCTTGGCCATAAATAGTGTCTGATTTTGTTAATTTCTAGGTTTGAATAGTTGAAAATTTCAACCTGAGTACTTGCAATAGTTATGTTAATGAATTTACCATTGTTGAAGTTTTAGCTAGAGTACGACAAGAATTAACTATGCTGACCTTCTTGCAAATGATTTGTGGTAATTTTCTATAGAATGATGAAATGAGAACCTCTTGATTATTTGCATATTCAAATTAATAAAGCATTATTACCCATGTTGAGGAGAAAAGTAAAATAAATAAATAAATAAATCATCTATTCAACCCATGGAGAAGTGGACGCTATGTGGCTAATAATAAACACACTAAATTCCAATACTCTTTCTCAAGCTGGGGAATATATATCAATAATATCAGTTTGGTACATATGTCAGAGGAGGTGGCAAGCGGTTGGTTGAAGGTGTTAACAAGATCTCTAATTGAAGTAAGAAAAGGAATGCACATTTGTTCAATAATGACTTCCTCTCTAATGAAATGAAAATCCATCTCTATATATTTAGTCCTCTCATGAAAGACAACATTGTTGACAATGTGAATTATTGCCTGATTGTCACAGTACATCGGTATAGGAGCGGTGCCGATTTCTTCAAGATCTTGTAAGAGAGTGAACCACTTAAGCTTGCATGTTGCCTGCACCATTCCACGACATTCTGTTTTATCACTAGATTTGGATATTACATTTTACTTCTTGCTGCACTACGTGACAAGTTTACGTCCTAGGAAGGTGTAATATCTAGATGTTAACTTATCAGTTTTATTATCGTCATAACTTGCATGAAAATACACTTCTATTCATAGGTAACCACTCCTTCTGAATAGTAATCCTTTGCCTAAGTGATCCTTTGGTATATTTTAGGATCTCATGGATGCATCCAAGTTACACTCTATTGGTTGACTGATGTATTCCAAAATTTCGAATTTTAATTTTAAATAATAATTTTCGGGATCATTTCAAACATTCGTTGCAAGATAGACTTTACGAGTAATAATATGCGATAGTTGACCTAAAGCTCGCAAACGCCCATAAATATCTAGCATGCCAACGACTTAACATGATTCCAAAAATTCCACGGGCATAGTAGGAAAGAAATGAAACACCGAAATTTTAATGGATGACAAACAAGCTAATTTGATAAATAAAAGCAAGTTCTGAAATTTTAAAGGACAAATTAAAATTAAGCATAAAACTATAAATAACAAATCATGAGCAGGGAAAGGTAAGATGTATACCCACGGATTGGCATGCGACAGTGGATCCCAGGCAGTTACTGGACGAGGCTAGGGTAGCAAGAGACCTAGTTTAGGTTGGCTTCAGGCAGAGGGGTCAGGAAACAGGAAGGACACAGGAATGCGAGAGATTAGTGGAGTGTTGCTTGGATTTGGTGGAGGGCGGATCAGGAGAGTTGCCAAAGCCCTAGGGGTATTCGGCGAGGTCGTCGTGGTGGATTGAGGTGTCGTGTGGCATCATAAGTAGGGGAGGCACTCGGCTGCTGGTATCAGGAAGGCTGAGGAATACTGAGGTTGCGCCAAGACTAACGAGATTTGATGGAGTGGCGGACGCCGACGGCCAAGGAGGTGAGCAGCGGCGGCGGTGAGGCCTGATGAGCAAGAGTCGAGTGACTGGAAGGGACGCGTTAAGAGCGGTGCACTGGACAAACGAAACAGAAGATTTTCTTTGTTTGTTTTTATTCTAGGCTGAGTTGTCGTGGAAGGAGGCTAGCGAAAAAATAGAGGAAGGTTTATTTAATGCCATTAAATGATAATAAAAATTAAGGGATTTCAAGGGGGGTCCGACTTATTTTATAAAAATGGCGTGGGATAGTGGAATGAGAAGGGGATTTAATAATACAAATAATTGAGGGATTAAATGGGGGATTTCAAAAGGTTCTTTAAGGGAGAGGATTTGGATGATAACACTCTTTGATATTCTCGTACTAAAAAATGATTGTTTTCTTAAATTAAAATTAAATTACTAAATTATAATTTTAGAATTTATATTAAAATACATGAATTAAAATACCTTTTCAAAGCTTACCCTAAGTATCATACTACCTAATTTGACGGACCTGTGCATTTAGGGTCTTATTGTCCGATCACGCCAATAAGACAGGTAACGTGCGCTAGTGGCATGCGCAAAACAAAATACAAGAGTGCTAACAACATGCACGAAAATAACAAGAGCGCTAATAACAAGTGCGAAAATAACATACTTGAAAACAAATGAGAACAACGTGCGCGAAGACATGCACAAATAAAAATAAAATGTAAAAATAAAGGTGCGACTCAGGTTGCATCATTTACGCACAAACTGACTAACCATTCCAAGTGCAAATACAACGTATTGTCTATTTACAATCCAAGTAACACTATTGGTTTATTCTAGGATCTTCATGGAGGCATCCTTTGGTGTGTTCTAGGATCTTCACGATTGCATCCAAGTAACATTATATTGGTTTATGCATGAGCCGACTAACCATTCCAACTGCAAACACAATGCATTTTCAAATCACAATCATGTATATAAGTTTATCAACTAGGCGTTTGTAGCAAGTTACATCTTCAAGAAGAGGAAAGTTTCGTCCTAGAGATAGTCAATGCTTTTGGGAATAAGAGTAAGAGTGGGCTTAACTCTTACTATCCTAGTCTTTGCAAGAAGGTTTGTGACATACCTCCGTTGACTTAATGCCATACCTTTGTTGCATCTAGTAGTTTCAGTCACAAGCAAGAAGATTCTAGGTATTTTTAAGTATTTTGTTATAAAATTTTCGTAGATATGCTATGATGTATTCAATGCTAGATATAACATCACCTTTGAGAGCATTATCATAAGTATAATGACAAAACAATAGTGCCCGTGTCTTTGTTTCTTACAAAGAACGAGTGATCTGCATCACTATGGAGAAAATCAGTTGTGCAAATGACTTAACTAAATTTGTTATAGTTAGCTTAAAAATTATATTAAGATCATAGATTACTTTCTTTAGTTTACACACTTGAGACTCCCTTGAGCAACATAGATTAAAAGTTGCTACATGTAAACTATCTCCTTAAGATTGTCACACAAGATCACATTCTTAACGTCCAGTTGAAACATTGACCAATCTCTCTTAAATATTAACAACCACGAAGAATAAGACACAAATGGAACTAATACGTGTCACATGAGAGGTGTCGAAGAAGTCCACGCATATGTTCGTGTGAGACCTCTGGCAACAAGCCTCACCTTGTATTTATGAATTTGACCACAAACACCCAATGACATCCAACTACATCACCAACGGAGTTGGACATAACGATTGTCCAAGTATCCTTAGCATCTTCCAATGAGTAATGCCCATAGTCTCTTTGTTGGATGTAGGAAGGAAAGTGACTGATAGAGCCATTATAAACCTGCTACAAGTAACTGTTTGTAAGAAACAACATCAACAAGAGGATGTTGAGTACATGGCCTCCTTCCATAAAATAATCGAGAGATCAAGATTAGAGTTTATCGATAGGGATGAACCTTCTGAAAAGGAGGATGCTAGCTCGTGAGCTGGGTGAGGGGTAACAAGAATAAAAGGGAGAACGAGAACAAGAGGTTGATCTCTTCATATTTAAGTATGACCAATAGGAGGATGTGGAGGGAGGTTTCAAATTTGGTGGAGGAGAGTGAGCTATAGGAATTAAATTATGGAGAACATGAACAAATTATTTGCTAGCCATGTGCGTACCAGGACATCATCAACATTGGACATCCCAATCAACACTGTTAGAAGTTGTGGTAGGAGGTGGGTCTGTGGGATGATGTCTTTTTTGTTGGGATTTCACTAGGAAAGAGAGAAAGACATTATAATCAACATAATTTTGTCTTGTCATTTGGGATACAGTTCCATGATTCCATAACACATGATAAGTTGGCGTGAGCAGGGTAGGAATCGCAGTAGGCTCAGGGTGTATCATTATGAGTACACAAGGATCCACCATTACAATATCACACAAGGATCCACCGTAGAATATACGCACACGATAGTATGTCATCACATAATCCAACCATTGCTGAAACAGAACCTCAAAATCGATGAGGTTGCAAGAATAATGGTTAAAAAATGTCCATGGGTATGGGGAGTAGTCCGATGCATGAATTTGGATGATTTAATCCATGTCCGTAGTGCTCGTAAAAAAAGCTAAAGGTGAAGGTAACCTCTAGGGAGGAGCGGAAGGGAAATACGTTTTTGTGATGGAAGACCGGTGGCCAGAAGATGGGCTGCGGTCAATCAATGTTGGAAACTACCAGACTATCCCACACGTATCACATGAAGTGTACGATTCGATGAGCGTGACCTTTCAGACGATCATGCGAGCATGCACACAATCAGAAGATCCTAGTGATGTACACAGTAGTCTACCATCATGGGAGGTCGGCGAGCTGTGGGAGATCGTTGATCACTTTGGAGCACATAAGGAGAAGGACCACTCGAAGAGGGCTTGTGGTCGTCTAGGGAAGGAGCTCCCTTTGCTCTGATACCATGCTGAGGAGAAAGGAAAAAAATCATCTATTCATCCCATAGAAGAGGGGTTTACAAAGAAATTACAAGGACAATAAACACACTGCATATGCTGTGAGACTAATAATAAATGTACTTAATTCTAACCGTCTATTATAGTGGTTTTAGTACTCTTTTAATTTTAAGTTTAAGTTGTCCCCAACTTATTGACTTTAATGTAGTTATCAATGGATAATGGTGCACCATGGTGCAAGGGCTCTTAGAGCCATAGCACGCCCTGCATGGAATAACATTTTTTTTAGTAAAGTGCTTTAATTTATAAAAATTAATGATATACAATTCAACAATTAAGAGTATTAATGTATTAATATAGCAAGCTCGATAATATAACATAATTGAGATCTAGAATCTTAAACACAAATAACACAAGCAAGCAAATGGAACACATTATTAATATACAAGTTTTGAAAACAGCACATAATATGTAGTTCGTAATATTAGAGAAATGCTAAGTTTCAAATTCATAAAGACATACAAAGCTAGACATTAAGTTTAGAATCCTCGAAATCATCTTCACAAAGAAATGAATTTGATGACCTAAGTGCATCATCATTATCTTCCTCAACAACTATTATTCTAGACCATTATCTTCCTCAACAACTATTATTCTAGACGTAAGGCATGTATGTAGGTCAAGGTTTTAAATGTCGGATGTCGGAGACATGTCGGATTGGGTTTTTAGATGTCGGATGTCGGATGTCGGAGACATGTCGGGGACATTTCAATATGTCGGATTTCTAAAAAATATTTATATTGTAACTTGTAACATAATATCTTAGCTTTATTAGTAGTTGTATACTTGTATATATTTCCTAAATACTCAAATCTATCTTCAAATATTATTATCTTTCTAATCATTCAAATGCTTGGCCGGTTCGATGGGGTATATAAAAACCCTAAACAACGATGGACAGCGCTAAACAGCGGTTCACTTTAATTTAATTCAATTTAGGCGACATTTCAAAATGTCGGGATATAATGATTATTGCGTGTCGGCCGAAATGTCGGGTTTTATACAAAAAGTCGGCCGACATTTTCAAAAACGCCATAACCTATATATTTTGATTATGCAAGTTGTTTTCTTATCAAACAGGACATGTCGGCCGACATGTCGGACATGTCGGCCGACATTTAAAACCTTGATGTAGGTGCACATTCATTTCTTTTACCTTTTAACATCCCTTTGAGGAGTTATTGATACCATAACTCTTTTGCTTAAGCATCATCCTCATCCTCAATAGCTATATATTAATTTTCCCGTAAAAATGAAACAAACAAAATGGTGTACCACATGCGCAATCCATGCGCCATTTCCTCTATGTTTGCTCACCTTGGAAATATCACACATCCACACCTTAGTCCAGGGCAGTACTTTTGACATGTATTAATCTGGCTAGCTATAAATCTTCTTGTAAAGGTATTTGAGTAATGCAGTTAATACATTGAATAAAAAATTTATAAACAGCTAATATAGTGCCTTCTCACCACTCTGAAAGGTGAGGCGTCTACCATGGTTTTAAATGCGATTTATTGATATGCCTTCTAAGTTTGCAAGAATTTCTCACTTTTTCTTCTGAATATTTTTTCATTGCTTAGTTCTTGTATTACTTGTATACAATCATAATCCCTATTCCAAGTTTTTATTTATGTCCTTTAGAATTCGACTGCGCTATGTTCATGTAGGTCTCTGATAATTTACTCCATGATGCTAGCAGCAATATAGAGACGCTTATTTTCTGTTCCCAAACTCTCAGGAGCAAGGTAGTTTCGTCTTTTGAAGAAAAAATAGCAAGCTTCATGGTACTTAACTCTACATTTCTATGATTTCAATTTTGTCACATTTTTTCCTTAATAGGTGCAACATGATTTTGAAGAGTTACCTGCAGAAGCATTTCGACCTTTGCGAGACTCCTTATATGTGAGTTAAATTAGGTTCCAAGATTATTACACTTCTAATTTTGGGCTGTGATTTCATCTTTTTAATATGCTTGTTGCTGTAGAAATCCTACTTTGTTCAACCCTCAGATATATGTAGGGCATCTTTTTGTGTCTTCTTCGATTGCAGTCTAAGATCTACTTTTTAAAAAAGAAACTCTAATGGTGCCTTAAAATATATTACAAGAAAATGTTAGTGAATAAACATAGAAACCATGTGTTTGGAGTTGTATATCAAGATGCCATTTACCTTTGAGCATCATTTATTATAAATTATTATAGTTTTCGTTACATGCAAAGATGGAAGAGCTACTCCACAAGTGCAGTTTATGGGCTGTGGAACGTGGATGGGGTTGGAATCGAGACACCTGGTATGCATTCTCTGAGATATACTTTCTCAAAAGAAACTCTAGTGACGCTTTAGCACTGAACAAGAAATTGTAAGCAGTGAACAAACTTGGAAAACAAATGTTAAAATGCAAGCTATCACTGGCTCACCGGGTGGTGACTGTATCTCAAGCGATGGCTGAAGGAGAATAAATAAGGTTTCCCGTGTGTGAATCGATCATAACAGAAGAAACCTAAAGGTACGTTCTCCACTTTTAACATGGTATCAGAGCGGATTACTCGGCGGCGTCGACCCTAAGGCTCGGTGTTCGTTTTCCGCCGATCAGTCTTGCATCTTCTACGATTGTACCTGTCGACGACCGTTCCTGCACCTTCGTCTTCGTCGATCTATCCAATCAACGGCCTTTGCCTGCTTCGACAATCGTTCTTGCGTCTTCAACGACGAGCGTTCCTTCCCCATCTGCCGTCGATGCCTCTGCCTGCTTCGGTTGGCGCCGGTAACAACGATCTGATCCTCTGATCCTATTGCTTCTGCCGATCCAGACCTTCAGCGCCACTTTGCTCTCCCTGCTGCCGATCCAGATCTTCTGCTGATCCATCCGCTTCTGCTGAGTGCAGATCCCGTCTCCTGTGGATCAAATCGGCATGAAGGAGTTGCTCCCATCCTGTTACTGCCTTCTTCTTCACTGCTTCCCTTTGTCGTCTTCTGAACCTAATGGATGACAAACTGAAGGGTGTGAATGTCCCTGAAGGGGCTGCTCATTTCCTTAAAATACTATAGTAGAGGAAGTTCAAATATGGATTTCAATCAGGGTATAACTCACATCAACTGAATGGGAGAAACTATCTCGTATGGGCTCATGCTATGTGGATATTCATTGGGTGTCGTCGAAGACTTGGGTTTATCACTGGATCCAAGCCGGCCCCAAGCAAGACTGACCCCTTGTATGCGGAATGGGAAGGTGAGAATTTTACTGTGATTAATTGACTTGTCAAATCCATGGAACCCAAGATTGCAAGTCAATTCCTCTTTTGTCAAACTGCTAAAGAAATGTGGGATCTCATTGAACGGAATTACTCTAAAAGAAAGACTTGACGAGAATATATCAACTCCAAACTGAACAGATACACATGACATGGATGAATGACTTCGAGGAATATTATAGCAAACTGACTCACAAGTGGGCGGAAATTGATCAATACTCTGCTATCCAAACCATTGAAGACTACAAGATTGAACTTATGCAACAAAGGGTGTTTGAAATGCTTTCTGGTCTTCCTTCAGAGCTTGAATTCCAAAGGGTTTAGATGTTGGGAAGAGATTATGTTTCTGATTTGGAGACTGTTGCCCACTATATTCAAGGGGATGCGAGTCGTATAAACTCTCTTCGTACAGATGTTCATATTTGCCATGATAGATCTGCTTGTTGCTGAACAAAAGAAGCGACATTCCGGAAATATAAAATAAGAAGATAAGAGTAAGATGAAGTGTCCTCACCGTGGGAAGAAAGGACATGGAAAAGAGAAGTGTTGGGACTTGCATCCCACTTGGTTTCTCCAGGTTGGATTCGTGGTACTGATGAGAAGTATGTGATTTCTCAAATTGCTATGTATACCAATTTGGAGAACTGGTGCAACCCCGACGACGTCGTAGTTTTCCCTTTCGTATTTATTTCCTGTCTTTTTTTTATATAGCGCGCCACGCATTTTTAATTGTTGTTTTTTGCTGTTTTGAATGAAGTTGTATCGCGCCGCGCAAAGTTTTGTCCCGGCATGTGAGCCCGGCCAACTCACGTGACCTTAAATGAATCGGCCCGGTGTGGCGAGAACCGGTGAGGAGAGTGCTACTTGTTTTCAATTTAAAGACAAAAATATGAAAATAACATATCATGCTAGTCTATTAATTTTCGGCCAAAGCAGAGAAAAAAGAAGAAGTCCTATAAATAGGAATGAGAAGGACGCCCTAAGGAGGCTGGTATTGTGAGAAAGTTCTATTTCTCACGGTATTAGGCCACCCGTCTCTGCCGCACACCGTCCCGACGCCGTTCCTGTAGCCTGCTCGCGATTTCCGCACCCGCAGGACGCCTCCTCCTGCCTCTTCCGTGGAGCCACCGCCGACACCAACCTTCTTCCCCCTCCTCTTCCGTGGAGCCACCGCCGACGCCAACCTTCTTCCCTCGCCTCTTCCGTGGAACCACCGCCGACGCCCAGCCTGTCTCCGCCTCTCCCTCCCGTGAGTCTACCGCCTACCCTTAGCCCTAATCCCATTGTCTCCCCTTCCCGTGGAACCACAGCAAACACCCCACTTCTCTCCCCCTTTCCCGGACACGTGGAGCCACCAGCAAACCCGAGTGCCCCTCTCTCGTGTTTCCCGTCCGAGCCACCGCGAGCAGCGCTTTTGCCGACCGTTCTTCACTTGGGACGCGTTCAGTCGGGCTTGCGAAGCCCCGAGGTGAGATCCTTCCATTCCTTTACTCTATTTCCTGGCTGCTAGTTGAAAATTAGTGGATTAATAACATTTGCTAATCTTTAATTGAGTGGTAGCATTTTCTACATTGAGTCTCGTTGTGCCGCGTTATTCTATTTTGTCTTTGTCCGTAAATGCGAACTTGGATTACGGGTTTGTGAGTGTGCCTTGCTAGAGTGAATTCCGGCCACTACTTTAATTCGTTACCCGCTCGCTTGAACAGCGGAAGCTCGTTGGGTGATTGCGCGCTGATTTAGGGTTTGTGAACTTAGTTTGCATCAGTTTGGTGTGGCTGCTGGGATACCTCACTCTTATCGTGGGGTAGCCGAGCGTGCCCCCGAAATTCGTGGGGTTTTCTGAATTAATTTCATGGAGTCAAGAATCGAGCGATTAGAAGGGTGAATGAGCGATATGGGAAAGCGCATAGAGGAACTTATTACGGCAGTCACTGCACTCACTACCACCATGGGGGACACGACTCAGGTTGTCTTAAGATTGCGCACCACGGTCAACAGCCTAGAGGGTCAAGTTCACTTAGGAAATCCACCCTTACAAAATCCGGTTCCACCTGCGCCCCCACAACAGCCAGCTCCACCGGTACCCCCACAGCACCCAGTTCCACAAGAACCAGTCCCACCACCCTACGACCCGCAACCCGACTATCGGGACCAGCGGTACGCTCCCAGATGGGATGCGGATATTCGTCTAGACATTGGCGACATCGAGGGCACCCTCGAGCCAGAGGTGTGCCTTGATTGGAGTGAGCGACTAGAGCGATATCTCAGCTGGAGGCGCATTCCTGACCACCAGCAGGTGGAATACGCCACCTTGAGGCTGAAAGGCCCTGCCCTCACTTGGTGGGGTCAGCTCGAGCGTATACGATTTACGATGGGGCAACCTCCGATTACCACTTGGGCTGAGTTTAAAGTTCAGCTTAAAAAGAGATATGTTCCGGCAGACTTCATGCAAACCCTCTATCGGCGATACCACACCTTGCGATAGGACATGCGAACCGTTGATGAGTACACCGATGAGTTCCTAGTCCTCCAGTCTCGGCTAGACCTGAAAGAGGCCAACCATGTGGTTGTCGACCGATATCTCGACGGTCTGCGTTTTGGGATTCGAGATCAGTTGGAGTTGCTTGATTTCCAGGACTTAGAGGGTGTTTCCAGTCGAGCCCGTCGGGTGGAGGCCCTCCAGAGGAGGACAGGGGGGCAGAGGACCGCTGACCGGATCACACACGCCTCACCCCCGACCTTGACCGCTCGTCCTAGCCCGACCGCCACGACGAGCACACCAGTTCCTCCTCGAGCGATACTGCCCGCCCCCGCTCCTCCTGGAGCCGCACCTGCTGCAACCCGGGAGAGAGAAGCTGGAGGCTCTCGAACTGTTTTCCGCTGTTTCAAGTGTATGGAGCCTGACCACAAGTCATCTGAGTGCCCCCGTCGCCGATTCACCGCGATAGTCGAGGCCGATGATGGCCGAGAGCCCGAATATGGTATTTGGGATGATGACGTGGGTACAGACGCGTTAGGACCACCAGAGGTTGAGTATGAAGTAGAAGGCGAGCAGCCGACACATCTAGTCTCTGTGTTACAACATAGTCTCCTGACCCCACGCGCCCCCACTGATGACGCCTGGTTGCGACACAGCATCTTCCGCACCACCACGCGTATTCAGGAGCATTTTTGTTCGATCATTATTGATAGTGGGAGCATGGAAAACTTTGTCTCCCAACGCATGGTGGAGAGATTGAAGTCACCCACCCAGAGTTTAGAGCGTACGTATGATTTATCGTGGGTTACTAGCGGCGCTACATTAACTGTCACACACCGCTGTCTGGTCTCATTCTCCATTGGGAGTACGTACACCGATTCCGTGTGGTGTGGCATCGCCCCCCTGGACTTGTGTCACATCTTGTTGGGACGTCCTTAGCAGTATGATAGACACGTCATTCACGATGGACGAAGGAATGCCCACACATTCGACCACCAAGGCCGCCGGATTGTTCTTCTTCCCCAGAAGAACGGTCTGGTCCCTCAGAGGCTTCCACCTCCAGCTACCCAGCATGTCAGGGCACCCGATGGCCCCACCCCTACTCTTACCACCACCTCCTACCCTTCGGCTTCCTATCCGTCCCTCACGATGCTTCTGACTGCCCGCCAGTTCTATCGCGAGGTGGAGGACGGAGACGTATTTTACATGCTAGTAGGGAGAGAGTCCCCCATCACGCCCACTGAGATGCCGATTCGCGTACAACCACTTATGGCAGAGTTTAACGACCTCACACTAGAGGAGCTGCCCGATCATCTACCTCCACTGCGTGAGATACAACATTGCATTGATTTCATACCTGGAGCCAGCCTCCCGCACCTTCCCCACTATCGTATGAGCCCCCGAGAGCACGAGGAGCTTAGGAAGCAGGTATCCGAACTCCTCCAGAAGGGACTTATCCGCGAGAGCCTTAGCCCCCGCGCCGTGCCCGCACTCCTTGTCCCCAAGAAGGACGGGACATGGCGTATGTGTGTTGATAGCCGCGCCATCAACAAAATCACCATCAAGTATCGTTTTCCGATCCCCCGATTGGACGACATGCTTGACATGCTGAGTGGCGCAAAGGTTTTCTCGAAGGTCGATCTTAGGAGCGGGTACCATCAGATCCGGGTACGACCCGGAGACGAATGGAAAACAACCTTTAAGACTAAGGAGGGATTGTATGAGTGGATGGTCATGCCCTTTGGCCTGTCCAATGCTCCGAGCACCTTCATGCGATTGATGACTCAGGTCCTGAGACCCCTGATCGGGACGTGCGTGGTCGTCTACTTCGACGATATTTTGATCTACAGTACTGAGCCTGATCAGCACCTCACCCACATACGCCAGGTCCTTCAGATCCTGCGAGAACACCGTCTGATCATCAATCTGAAGAAGTGCACGTTCCTCACTGATAGTCTCACCTTTCTGGGTTATATAGTCTCTTCTGAGGGGATTCGAGTAGATCAGGAGAAGGTGCACGCGATTGTATCCTGGCCCACCCCCAAGAACTTCACTGAGGCCCGAGGATTCCACTGACTAGCATCATTCTATCGACGTTTCATCCGAAACTTTAGCTCCCATGTAGCACCGATCACAGATTGCGTCAAGAAGGGCGAATTTGCATGGACAGCCGAAGCTGAGGCAGCATTCCTTCTCATGAAGGAAAAGATGTCTAGTGCACCCGTACTAGCCCTACCCGATTTCGAGAAAGTATTCGAGGTCGACTGTGATGCGTCCCACGTCGGCATAGGGGCTGTTCTGAGCCAGGAAGGGCGGCCCGTAGCATTTCACAGCGAGAAACTAGACGACGCAAAGACGCGATACTCGACTTATGACATCGAGTTCTTTGCGATCGTCCAGGCGCTCCGGCACTGGCGCCATTATCTGATCCAGCGTGAGTTCATATTAAATACGGATCATGATGCGTTGCGGCACCTGAACTCCCAAAAGGAGGTCAGACGCCACGCAAAGTGGGCCGCGTTCCTCCAGGAGTACACATTCCATATTAGGCACAAGCCCGGGGTGGCCAACCGAGTGGCCGATGCCCTTAGCAGGCGTGCACATTTGCTTGTCTCTCTTCAGCCACGATTCACAGACCTAGATTCACAGAGAGAGTTGTATGCCACTGACCCAGATTTTAGCCCCATTTGGGAGGAATGTCGTACGAGAGGTGCCGATAGTTCGGGTCATTTTATCCTGAGTGGGGGTTATCTATTCCGAGGGACGCGCCTATGTATTTGTCAGAGTCCGTTACGGGGGCTGCTCCTCACCGAGCTACATGCTTCAGGGTTGGGTGGACACTTTGGACAGTCAAAATTGTTGGACCTCGCCACGGCTCGCTACTAATGGCCGTGCATGAGGAAGGATGTCATTAGACTTGTCCAATCGTGTCCGACCTGCCAATTATTTAAGGGGCACTCCCAAAACACGGGATTGTACACACCACTGCCCATTCCAGAGCGACCGTGGGACGAGGTGTCCATGGACTTCATTCACGGCCTCCCCACCACCGCCCGTCGAGTTGACGCCATCTTTGTCGTAGTTGATAGATTCTCGAAGATGGCTCATTTCATACCGTGTAGGAAGGCATCCGATGGCGCGCATGTCGCTGAGTTATTTTTTAGGGAGGTAGTTAGACTTCACGGGGTGCCGAGGGTATTCTTATCTGATAGGGACACGCGGTTCATGGGATTCTTTTGGAAAACCTTGTGGGGCAAGCTTGGCACAAAGCTTAAATTCAGCAGCGCATATCACCCCCAAACGGACGGGCAGACCGAAGTGGTCAACCGGAGTTTGGGTGACTTATTAAGATGTTTGGCAGGTGAACACCCGAAGCAATGGGACATGGCTATTTCCCAAGCCGAGTTTGCTTATAACAGTTCCGTGAATCATACCACCCAAAAATCCCCATTTGACATTGTTTACGGATTCCCCATTCCGCACTTCCTGGATCACCATTCTCTTCCTTGCCACGAGCGTATTTCATTTGATGCTACTACTTTCATTGAAGATTTAAAAATGTTACAAAAAGTCCATTAATAAACAATTGCAGACAGCTTCCGAAAAGTATAAACTCACGGCGGATACTCACCGTCGTGAGATGTACTTTTCGGCAGGAGATTGGGTTTTGGTTCATTTTCGAAAGGAAAGATTTCGAACTGGGTCATATCATAAGCTTCAACAGCGCCGTTTTGGACCTTTCCAGGTGAAGAAGCGGTTGGGCGAGAACGCCTACCTTATAGACCTACCATTGGAATTCGTCACGTCACCGATTTTCAATGTGTCGGATCTGACCCCATTTCATGGCCCCCCGCCTACGAGACCGATACCACCTTCGTCGCTTGGCCCTGATTCGGAGACAGGTTTCCAGTCTACATTCACACCGACAGTTGAGGAGATCGAGCACATCTTAGACGTTCGTGAGTTCCAGACCCGCCGTGGCACCTACCAGAGATACTTAGTGGCATGGCGGCGACCCGACCTGCTAGATAGTACATGGATCAGCGCTCAGGAGCTTCAGCGCCGCCGCCCGGACCTTTCCGTCGCCACCGTTGACCCACTCTCGCCGGAGTCGAGTTCTCTCAACCCCGGGGGAATTGGTGCAACCCCGACGACGTCGTAGTTTTCCCTTTCGTATTTATTTCCTGTCTTTTTTTTTTATATAGCGCGCCACACATTTTTAATTGTTGTTTTTGCTGTTTTGAACGAAGTTGTAGCGCGCCGCGCAAAGTTTTGTCCCGGCATGTGAGCCCGACCAACTCACATGACCTTAAATGAATCGGCCCGATGTGGCGATAACCGGTGAGGAGAGTGCTACTTGTTTTCAATTTAAAGACAAAAATATGAAAATAACATATCATGCTAGTCCATTAATTTTCGGCCAAAGCAGAAAAAAAGAAGTCCTATAAATAGGAATGAGAAGGACGCCCTAAGGAGGCTGGTATTGTGAGAAAGTTCTATTTCTCACGGTATTAGGCCACCCGTCTCTGCCGCACACCGTCCCGACGCCGTTCCTGTAGCCTGCTCGCGATTTCCGCACCCGCAGGACGCCTCCTCCTGCCTCTTCCGTGGAGCCACCGCCGACGCCAACCTTCTTCCCCCTCCTCTTCCGTGGAGCCACCGCCGACGCCAACCTTCTTCCCCCGTCTCTTCCGTGGAACCACCGCCGACGCCCAGCCTGTCTCCGCCTCTCCCTCCCGTGAGTCTACCGCCTACCCTTAGCCCTAATCCCATCGTCTCCCCTTCCCGTGGAACCACAGCAGACGCCCCATTTCTCTCCCCCTTTCCCGGTCACGTGGAGCCACCAGCAAACCCGAGTGCCCCTCTCTCGCGTTTCCCGTCCGAGCCACCGCGAGCAGCGCTTTTGCCGACCGTTCTTCACTTGGGACGCGTTCAGTCGGGCTTGCGAAGCCCCGGGGTGAGATCCTTCCATTCCTTTACTCTATTTCCTGGCTGCTAGTTGAAAATTAGTGGATTAATAACATTTGCTAGTCTTTAATTGAGTGGTAGCATTTTCTACATTGAGTCTCGTTGTGCCGCGTTATTCTATTTTGTCTTTGTCCGCAAATGCGAACTTGGATTACGGGTTTGTGAGTGTGCCTTGCTAGAGTGAATTCCGGCCACTACTTTAATTCGTTACCCGCTCGCTTGAACAACGGAAGCTCGTTGGGTGATTGCGCGCTGATTTAGGGTTTGTGAACTTAGTTTGCATCAAGAACACTGATTATCTTATGACAGAAAATGAAAGTTTAACTAGAGAACTCAAGGCTCTGAAAACTAGTGTTGGGAGACCTCTTACTACAGACTTGTCTGGTACTGCTGCTCATGTTCAAACTACCTCTTTATCTACTATGGAGCCATCTTCTCCTTGGATAATTGACTCGGGAGCCTCCGACCATATGACAAGATCTTCTAAGAGTATTACTTCTATCTCTCCCTCATTTGACAGTGTTAGACTTGGTGATGGATCTTCTGCTTCAGTGACTGGTAAAGGGATTATTCAACTGTCGCTCTCCATTTCTCTCAAGTCTGTTGTTGTTGTTCCTTCATTTCCTACAAACTTGCTTTTTGTGAGCAGTTTAACCAAACAACTTAATTTTGCTATCACTTTTTACTCTTCTCATTGTGTTTTTCAGGATCTGGCGAGTGGGAAGATGATTGGCGGTGGACATGAGTCAGGTGGTGTTTATGTTATGGACACTAGTCTTGCTTTTGGTGCTCAGAAGTCGTCAAGTGCTCATCGTTTGATGCCGTGACACGAGATTTGGGCATGCCAGCTTGAAGACCTTGAAGTCTACTTTCCCGAGTTTTTTTTTGATGTTACTAAATCTAATATTAACTGTTAATCTTGTGAACTTGGAAAACATTGTAGAACTAACTATGCTCCTAGCAGGAGTCGGAGTGTGCGGTGTTTTGATTTGATACATTCAGATGTTTGGACATCTCCTGTCTATTCTGTGAATGAATTTCAGTATTTTGTTTCTTTCATTGATAATTACTCACGCTTTACTTGAGTTTGCCTTATGAAAAAGAAAAATGAAGTTCACGAAATATTTCAGCTATTTTATCACTATGTGCAGACTCAGTTTGATGCTAAAATTAAAATTCTTAGGAGTGATAATGGAGGCGAATACACTGGAGGAAAACTTCAGAGGTTCTTGGGAGATCATGACATAATTTTCCAAACTTCCTGTCCTGGGACCCCCTCAACAAAATGGTGTGGTTGAAAGGAAGAACTGTCACATCATTGAAACTAGTCCTTGCTTATTACAAGAGATGCACATCCCAAAGAGACTGTGAAATGAAGGTGTTCTCACGTCAGTCTATCAAATTAATCGGATGGCCTCTAATACTTTGGGAGGAAAGTATCCCCTAAAACTCCTCTGTCCAACTCTCCCTCTATTTAACCTTCCTCCTAAGATTTTTGGATGTGTTGCTCTTGTTCATATTGTGGGACTTCATAAGGAAAAAGTAGGCTCTCAAGCCATAAAATGTATTTTTGTTGGATATGCCGCTAATCAAAATGGGTATAAGTGCTACTTGTGAGGCCCCAATTCAGACCCCACTGAGAATTTGTATCATAGTACGTTTGCCAAGTATTCGTAGCAGCATATATATACTTTTCTAAGCATGAGTACAAAATAAACACATAAAACTCATACCTTGGATTTTTCTGCTGCAAGTCTTTCTGTTCTTCCTCGGTCAACATAGCCTTTCTTTGCGCACTCAAGGTCGTCTGTATCACCTAAACAAAATACACGACGGGCTTAGTCATAAAAATATGACTAAATGAGGAACATACCTCTTCCACTGCTGTACCGGCAAACAATAAACATTAGTAGCAATATGCATATATATTTTCATATTTGTATAGCCATATTTCTATAACAAGTAGTAAAACAGGTACAGTGCATATGCAATTATCCGTTTGTTCTTTCTTTATTCATATTCATTTCAAATTATTTTCAATATCAGAATCTCCATTCATATTCAATTGTTTTCATATTCATTTTCATAATCAGAACTAATTTTTCTCATATACCATTCACATTACATTTTCTTTCTGTATCTTATTGTTCTTCACGTAGGAAATGATAAGGGTATATTAAAATGCATCCGGGTCTTTCACGACCCCTGAGCCTTCAACGGCTTCTGGCCTTCAACGACCGCATATATACCTCAAAATGATTCCACCGTGGGTATTCATACACTCCCACAACACTGGGTTAACCCTTATTATTTCTTCCGCATCGATGACTATTTTACGTTCATCTTTCGTTCAGCTTTTAGATGTATTGATGATGATTTATTGAATATTCTCCTCAGAATCTATCACTTATTTCAAATTTCACATCCTTAAGCGATTTCTCGTTATCAGTGATTCAAAACGTCAAACTTATTCAATTTCATATCAATACACAATTTCAAAAATACTTTCTGAAATATAAACAAAAATTGATACAATTGGTAATCTGAAAATAAGTTACTAAGCATAATAAAAGAGGTAAGAGCTCACCGATTTTTCCTTGCCTTTATACGCACCAGGAAGTTCATCGCGCCTATCTCCGGACGCCATCCACTGCAGTATCAGTGAAATCATTTACTTAGGATTGCGTCTTTAAATAGCTACGAATAAATTCCTTAAGATGGTCACAACTACGACCTCTAGGAAAGGATAAGTTTAGTTGACTCAAAAGGGATGCGAAAAATCAGTTTTTAACTCGTAAAAAGATCAGATTTCAGCCCTTGACAACTCACAAAAACACAGCCCACAAGAGGCAAGAAGAGGGCAGCCAAGAGGAGTCCTAACCAGTAGCAAAAGCCTGCCAACACAAGCTAACAAATCCAGAACCAAGGGCTGCTATGTGGCAACACCAAGGGCTGCCAACAACAGCTCCAAGGGTTGCCACTGCAGTCCAAAATCTCTCCAAAAACAGTGGATCAAAAGCCAACTGAAAACAGCCCAAAGGCATCCAACAACCAAGAGAAACAACAGCCCAATTCACAAATCTGAGCCAACCATAGGTGAAACAACAGTAATTTAGAGCTAATTGTATCAACAAGATCAGCTACAACAGTCTCCAAAACAGCCATAACTGATGGAGATCGACAGCGACGATGGCCCACACACGTATATTCCCGCCGCAAGCGGGCGTGATTTTCTGATCCTGCACTTTGAGGGCCCTTCCGGACGATCCGAGCCCGTGGATGCGTCCGGAAGGTCGACGAGAGTACATTTTGTATTTTGTTTTATCTTATTCAGACAAGTTTTGACATTATTTTGGCACCCGGAAGATCGGACGATCTGAGCCCTTGATTCCGGATGCCCTAGCTTTTACTTTCTATTTATATGGAGCCAAGAGGAGGGCTTGTCACCGCATGTTTTGAGAGATTCTAGCAGCCGATCCTCCTTGGTGCGACACCAAGACCCCCAGGTGCGACGCCTGGCGATATCCGATCCCGCCCCTTCACCCGTAAGCCCCGCTCTCCTTCTTCTTCGCCATTCCCGACACCCTACCCTGCCGCTACCGCAAACCCTAGCCCTGCCCTCATCCGATCCCCCCCCCCATCTTCTCCGACGCCACCTTCTGCCGCAGCCTCAAGCCACGACCCCGCCTGCATCCCTCCTCGCTGTCCCCTGCGCCACCTTCTGCCGCAGGTTCCAGCCCTAGCACCACCAGGCCCCGATCCCCACTCACCTCCCCGCAGCCGCAACCTCATCCCTCCCCCTCTCCGGCCACCACCAGCCCACTTCCCCCTCTCCGGCCACCACCAGCCCACTTCCTTCCTCTTCCGGCCACCACCAGCCCACTTCCTTCCTCTTCCGCCACCGCCAACCCCGTGACCCTCCCCCCTCGACCAGCACCCACCCCGCTCCTACCTTCCCAGCCACCGCCCACTCCACCCCATCCTTCCCCGCTACCGAGAGGGCCGTAATCCTTCCCCTCCGTGTTCGGCGCTTCCCCGTCCGATTGGCTCCTCATTGTGATTGTAAGTTGTACCTGGATCTCAGATCTGAACATTGTTTACTTTCCTAGTTTGCTATTTGCTTTTTCTTATCATTTCATAGCATTTGGATTGCTTGAGTTTGTGCTAACCTGCAGGGCGTATTCGCTTGCATTTGGATATTTGCACTCTCCGATTCGGAGCCTCTCCTGCGTGTTAATTTTATTGTTTTAATCTCTCTTGTGGAATCTTGCAAAAAGGGCTTAATCTAAATCTTTAAATAATTTTAACTCGTTGGACTCGTGAGGCTCGCGCTGTGTTGAGTTCCCGTCACCTGAACGCCTGTCGTGAGCCTAGTTTCAAAAACCCTAGCCTGCCCCTACGTCATTAGAGAGTGAGCCATTGGAGAGTTCATTAGAGAGTGAGCCACCACCTGCAGAGGCGGATACCGACCTGGAGACCATTGAGGGCATCTTAGCCCATGACTACATGACAACAACAGATCCGAGCACTTTGCGATACTTGATCCACTGGAGGGGCCGTCCCAGCTTTGACGACACTTGGATCGCCCCGGGAGAACTTGCGAGGATTGCCCCCGAGCTACGCCAGGAGTATGATCACCTCCATTCCTCGGAGATGAATGCTTCTAAGCCGGGGGGAGTTGATGGAGATCGACAGCGACGATGGCCCACGCACGTATATTCCCGCCGCAAGCGGGCGTGATTTTCTGATCCTGCACTTTGAGGGCCCTTCCGGACGATCCGAGCCCGTGGATGCGTCCAGAAGGTCGACGAGAGTATATTTTGTATTTTGTTTTATCTTATTCGGACAAGTTTTGACATTATTTTGGCACCCGGAAGATCGGACGATCTGAGCCCTTGATTCCAGATGCCCTAGCTTTTACTTTCTATTTATATGGAGCCAAGAGGAGGGCTTGTCACCGCATGTTTTGAGAGATTCTAGCAGCCGGTCCTCCTTTGTGCGACGCCAAGACCCCCAGGTGCGAGGCCTGGCGATATCCGATCCCGCCCCTTCACCCGTAAGCCCCGCTCTCCTTCTTCGCCATTCCCGACACCCTACCATGCCGCTACCGTAAACCCTAGCCCTGCCCGCATCCGATCCCCCCCCATCTTCTCCGACGCCACCTTCTGCCGCAGCCTCAAGCCCCGACCCCGCCTGCATCCCTCCTCGCTGTCCCCTGCGCCACCTTCTGCCGCAGGTTCCAGCCCTAGCACCACCAGGCCCCGATCCCCACTCACCTCCCCGCAGCCGCAGCCTCATCCCTCCCCCTCTCCGGCCACCACCAGCCCACTTCCCCCTCTCCGGCCACCACCAGCCCACTTCCTTCCTCTTCCGGCCACCACCAGCCCACTTCCTTCCTCTTCCGCCACCGCCAGCCCCGTGACCCTCCCCCCTCGACCAGCACCCACCCCGCTCCTACCTTCCCAGCCACCGCCCACTCCACCCCATCCTTCCCCGCTACCGAGAGGGACGTATTCCTTCCCCTCCGTGTTCGGCGCTTCCCCGTCCGATTGGCTCCTCATTGTGATTGTAAGTTGTACCTGGATCTCTGATCTGAACATCGTTTACTTTGCTAGTTTGCTATTTGCTTATCATTTCATAGCATTTGGATTGCTTGAGTTTGTGCTAACCTGCAGGGCGTATTCGCTTGCATTTGGATATTTGCACTCTCCGATTCGGAGCCTCTCCTGCGTGTTAATTTTATTGTTTTAATCTCTCTTGTGGAATCTTGCAAAAAGGGCTTAATCTAAATCTTTAAATAATTTTAATTCGTTGGTCTCGTGAGGCTCGCGCTGTGTTGAGTTCCCGTCACCTGAACGCCTGTCGTGAGCCTAGTTTCAAAAACCCTAGCCTGCCCCTGCGTCAATAACAGTACAAGGTAGCTGAGTACACAGCACACCCAAATCCAAGGTAACAAGACAGCCAACAATACAAGAGCATTAAAGTAACTAGCAAAGTAAACAATGTTCAGATCTGAGATCCAGGTACAACTTACAATCACAATGAGGAGCCAATCGGACGGGGAAGCGCCGAACACGGAGGGGAAGGAATACGTCCCTCTCGGTAGCGGGGAAGGATGGGGTGGAGTGGGCGGTGGCTGGGAAGGTAGGAGCGGGGTGGGTGCTGGTCGAGGGGGGAGGGTCACGGGGCTGGCGGTGGCGGAAGAGGAAGGAAGTGGGCTGGTGAAACAAATCAAAACCCTAGCAGACCACATAACTCATACAATAAAGGAATCAAATCCCCCAACACTGAAACCCTAACTCCTCTCCTAGCAACTAGCAAGAGCAAAACAACCATCTGTTAAGAAGAAGAAGAGGGGGGAAGAAGAAGGAGAGCTCACAGTGAGGAGAGCAGCTAAAATAAGAGCTCAAACAGCCGACCAATCACTTCCATCCAACACAAACACCAAGGCTGCAGGAGAGCAGCAACAGCACAAAAGGCAGCAACGTCAGCCCTAACCAGAGCTCCCAGAACAACCACGAGAAGGAGCAAGAAGGAGAGGGGCAGCAGAACCTATGCGCTCTCAGCTCGACAAGGCTCCAAGAGGCGGTAAGTGAAGTATCGGGAGAGAAGACCAGCAATAGAATAACATATAAGAACTGAATCCACCGCCTAAGCTTTAACCCAAGATATAATAAATATAATAATACTAATAACCAACACAGCCTAAGCTAAGGAAAAGGCTCAGCCAACCCATAACAGCCATCCCAAATCAGCCAGCCAGCCCAAATCAATAGCTAGCCCACTTGGTTACCAAACCAACTCCAATCCACCTCCAAGTACACCAATTTCAGAAGTTGATTTCAACATCGAAATATAAAATAATTACGAAACGAACGCCGCAAAATATCAAAAATCTCGAACTTCAAAAATAAATTGTGCGACGTCTAATCGACACTGAATCTTGTTCTCTTTTTCATCATCGAGAATTTCTTTTTATTCTTTTTGGTGAAATTTTTAGTTTGGGTTGTTACAAATCACCCCACATTCATAGAATCTTCGCCCGTGAAAATTATAGAAAGATGACATTACGTCGAACAAGAACATTTGCGTTAAAAAATTTAACGATCACTTCAAAAACAACTTAGTTCTATTTACACGATTAATAGACAAGAAGTCTACTGACATGATTTCAACATATTACATAACACAACATTCGAGTTGTATAACAGTAGTCACATTCACTTCCTTCCTTCCTTCCTTCCCATGGTTGACCTAAATTAAAAGCTCTGGGTTCGATACATCGTTCTTCTGGAGCTGCTTCTTCTGGCACTGGTGTAGAGGCTAATGATTCTGCACCGATCTGGTATAGCTTTTGTTGCGGGGGCACTGGGGTTTCATGTACATTACCTTCTTTCTTCTGCCGCAATTTTGGACATTCACTTCGCTTATGTCCTGGTTGACGACAATAAAAGCAGATACCTGTTAGACATTCTCCTCTATGATTCCTTCCACATTTCAATCATTTCGTTATTGTCTGGGACACACTGCTACTTGCTGCAGGTGCAGCTTGCGATAATATCCTCTCTTTCCACTGTGGTTCATTATCTATTTTTGTCATTTCTTTACTTGGTTCTTCTCCTATTTTTCTTTTGAATGATTCACGTTTCCTTCGAGACTTCTCTGCATCTATTTCAACCAGCCTGACTCTTTCCACTAATTTTCCATACTCAAGGATATCCATAGGTACCAAGAGAGCACAAATTTCATCGCGAAGACCTTGCTGAAACTGACGACACCTATCTTCTTCTGTTGCAATCAAGGAGTCTGCATAATAACCTAACTTGGTAAATTCTGCTTCATACTGCAGTACCGATTTACTTCCTTGAACTAAACAGAGGAATTGATCATGCAGCAACCTTTTCTCAGATCTCGGAACAAACCACGACGTAAATTCTTGCAGAAACTCCCTCCAAGTTATAACTGACATACCACGAACTTCATACTTTCTCTTCATGATGCTAGTCCACCATCGCTTCGCCTCCCCTTCCAAAATAAATGCAGCTAAACTCACCTTCCTATTCTCGGGGCACTCCATTACTTCGAAAATTGTTTCCATTCACAAAATCCAATCTTCGGTTTCAAGCGGGGGTAAACCCCCTCTAAACGGTGGCGGCTTCAATTCTAGGAATTGTTTAAGATCCACATCTAATTGACGGTGCTAAGGCGGGGCTGCAGGTAGTACATGAACTATCGGCAACTGAACAGGAACTGGATTCATAGAAGGCACGATCTCAGGAGGCAATTGCACGGGTGGAGGTACAGGATCAACACGAGGAGCAGCGGGACCAGTTGCAAGTAGGGTTGGCAAGACCATCTTTAAAGCTTCAGCAAGAGCTTGGGTGAGGTCATTCACTGGGGGACACGACTTATGAGGTTGATTCCCATTATCACTTTCGGCTGAGAGAACATCTTTATCTCTCTCAGGCTCATTATGATCATCTCGGACTCGTCGACTCGAGTACACATGGACATGAATCTTGGCAACAAAAAAAGTGCGATTACGTTCACTTTGTGTTTTGTACTCATGGACATCGATTGTCTTGCAAACTTAGCTCTGATACCAATTTGTGAGGCCCCAATTCAGACCCCACAGAGAATCTGTATCATAGTACGTTTGCCAAGTATTCGTAGCAGCATATATATACTTTTCTAAGCATGAGTACAAAATAAACACATAAAACTCATACCTTGGATTTTTTTGCTGCAAGTCTTTTTCGTTCTTCCTCGGTCAACATAGTCTTTCTTTGCGCACTCAAGGTCGTCTGTATCACCTAAACAAAATGGACGACGGGCTTTGTCATAAAAATATGACTCAATGAGTAACATACCTCTTCCACTGCTGTACCGGCAAACAATAAACATTAGTAGCAATATGCATATATATTTTCATATTTGTATAGCCATATTTCTATAACAAGTAGTAAAATAGGTACAATGCATATGCGATCATCCGTTTGTTCTTTCTTTATTCATATTCATTTCAAATTATTTTCAATATCAGAATCTCCATTCATATTCAATCGTTTTCATATTCATTTTCATAATCAGAACTGATTTTTCTCGTATACCATTCACATTACATTTTCTTTCTGTATCTTATTGTTCTTCACGTAGTAAATGATAAGGGTATATTAAAATGCATCCGGGTCTTTCACGACCCCTGAGCCTTCAACGGCTTCTGGCCTTCAACGGCCGCATATATACCTCAAAATGATTCCACCGTGGGTATTCATACCCCCCCCCCCCCCCCCCCCCCCCCACAGCACTGGGTTAACCCTTATTATTTCTTACGCATCGATGACTATTTTACGTTCATCTTTCGTTTAGCTTTTAGATGTATTGATGATGATTTATTGAATATTCCTCTCAGAATCTATCACTTATTTCAAATTTCACATCCTTAAGCGATTTCTCGTTATCAGCGATTCAAAACGTCAAACTTATTCAATTTCATATCAATACACAATTTCAAAAATACTTTCTGAAATATAAACAAAAACTGATACAATTGGTAATCTGAAAATAAGTTACTAAGCATAATAAAAGAGGTAAGAGCTCACCGATTTTTCCTTGCCTTTATACGCACCAGGAAGTTCATCGCGCCTATCTCCGGACGCCATCCACTGCAGTATCAGTGAAATCATTTACTTAGGATTGCGTCTTTAAATAGCTACGAATAAATTCCTTAAGATGGTCACAACTACGACCTCTAGGAAAGGACAAGTTTAGGTGACTCAAAAGGGATGCGAAAAATCAGATTTTAACTCGTAAAAAGATCAGATTTCAGCCCTTGACAATTCACAAAAACACAGCCCACAAGAGGCAAGAAGAGGGCAGCCAAGAGGAGTCCTAACCAATAACAAAAGCCTGCCAGCACAAGCTAACAAATCCAGAACCAAGGGCTGCTATGCGGCAACACCAAGGGCTGCCAACAGCAGCTCCAAGGGCTGCCACTGCAGTCCAAAACCTCTCCAAAAACAGTGGATCAAAATCCAACTGAAAATAGCCCAAAGGCATCCAACAGTCAAGAGAAACAACAGCCCAATTCACAAATCTGAGCCAACCAAAGGTGAAACAACAATAATTTAGAGCTAATTGCATCGACAAGATCAGCTACTGCAACCTCCAAAACAGCCATAACAGTACAAGGTAGCTGAGTACACAGCACACCCAAATCCAAAGTAACAAGGCAACCAACAGTACAAGAGCATGAAAGTAATCAGCTCAGATATGGAGGGAGAGGGAGAGGAAACAAATCAAAACCCTAGCAGACCACATAACTCATACAATAAAGGAATCAAATCCCCAACACTGAAACCCTAACTCCTCTCCTAGCAATTAGCAAGAGCAAAACAACCATCTGTTAAGAAGGAGAAGAGGGGGAAGAAGAAGGAGAGCTCATAGTGAGGAGAGCAGCTAAAATAGCTCAAACAGCCGGCCAATCATTTCCAGCCAACACAAACACCAAGGCTGCAGGAGAGTAGCAACAACACAAAAGGCAGCAGCGTCAGCCCTAACCAGAGCTCCCAGAACAGCCACGAGAAGGAGCAAGAAGGAGAGGGGCAGCAGAACCTATGCGCTCTCAGCTCGGCAAGGCTGCAGGAGGCGGTAAGTGAAGTATCGGGAGAGAAGACCAGCAATAGAATAACATATAAGAACTGAATCCACCGCCTAAGCTTTAACCCAAGATATGATAAATATAATAATACTAATAACCAGCACAACCTAAGCTAAAGAAAAGGCTCAGCCAGCCCATAACAGCCAACCCAAATCAGCTAGCCAGCCCAAATCAATAGCTAGCCCACTTGGTTACCAAACCAACTCCAATCCACCTCCAAGTACACCAATTTCAGAAGTTGATTTCAACATCGAAATATAAAATAATTACGAAACGAACGCCGCAAAACATCAAAAATCTTGAACTTCAAAAATAAATTGTGCGACGTCGAATCGGCACTGAATCTTGTTCTCTTTTTCATCATCAGGAATTTCTTTTTATTATTTTTGGTGAAATTTTTTGTTTGGGTTGTTATACTACTCACCCTCTCTTCGTAGAAAGTTAATATCTAAAGATGTTACCTTCTTCGAGCACACCCCATATTACTTGGATGAAAGCAAAATTCTTACTTATTAAGAGAAATCTGAAGAGGAGCGTGATATGTTGCCGCCTCTTCCCGCTCTTGTAGATGTTCTTCCTCCCAGTAGCTTGGATAGTCCGGTTGGAAAGGCTGCTCCCACCAAGGATCTTTGTGTCTATAAAAGAGGGAAGAACCTTCAAGTTTACCAGAGAAGACAAAGCAGAATTATTGGGCAAGAATGTCATACTCATGCTCCACCACCCATTACCACTCCGCCAGATCCAAACACTGAGACCACATCTCCTCTCCAACTCCATAGTGTTCGTACCAGATATCCTATTGATAAATATGTTGGGTATCACTCTATCTCTCCTTCATTGAAATCTTACCTCGCTTCAGTTTCCTCTATTTTTATTCCTAAATTTTTTTCAGAAGTTAGTTTTAATTCCTACTGGATGACGACTATAAAGGAGGAGATGGATGCTCTCCAACATCAAAAGACTTGGAAAATTGTCCCTATTCCGCATGGGCGTCATGCTGTCGGGTGCAAATGGATATATACTATTAAATATCTTCAAGATGACACTCTTGATAGATATAAAACAAGATTGGTTGCTAAAGGCTTTACTCAGATTGATGGAATTGACTTCCAAGAGACGTTTGCTCCCGTTTCTAAACTGAATTCTATTAGAATTTTGCTATCAATTGCGGCCACAAGTCTTGGCCCTTGTACCAACTTGATATAAAAAATGTCTTTCTCCACGGTGAATTGAAGGAGGAAATCTACATGACTCCCTCGTCGGGCATGGATGCTCCTAAAGGACATGGGTATCGCCTTAAGAAGGCCTTGTATGGCCTCAAACAATCACCTCAGGCTTGGTTTGCAAAGCTAAGTGACAAACTCCTGAGTTTAGATTTTTCTCGTTGTACTTCTGATCACTCAGTCTTTGTCTGCAGGAAGGAGAAAGCTACCCCTATTCTTATTGTATATATGGATGACATCAATTTTACAGGAACGAATGATCAACATATTACTCTTGTAAAGAGGGAATTAATATCTGCCTTTGAAATTAAAGATTTGGATCTTTGATATTTTCTTGGTATTGAGATCGCTCAATCTGCCGGAAAATTATGATCTTCCAACATGTATTAGATCTTCTCAGCGAAATTGGATATTTGCGAGTTAAACCAATGGATAGCCATGTGGATCCTAATTATGATATTCATAAGGATAATTCTCCAGATTTCGAGAGAAAGTTAGAATTTCAACGCATTGTAGGAAAATTGATCTATCTGATTATTTACCAGACCTGAAATCTCCTTTGTTGTTGGTTTAGTTAGCCAATTCATGCATTGTCCTAAAGTTCATCACTATCAGGCTGTACTTCGGATACTTAAATACTTAAAAAAGGACCCCGGAAAAGGGATTATCTATCAAGATTATGGCCACCTTAAGGTTCACGGGTACTGTGATGCTGATTAGGTTGGTTCCTTCTCTGACAGAAGATCTACAAGTGGATACTCTTATCTTTGTGGTGGAAATCTTGTTTCCTGGAGGAGTAAGAAACAAAATGTGGTTGCTCGTTCCTCTACTGAAGCAGAATATCGTGCCATTACCATTACTACATGTGAACTGATTTGGGTGAAATCTATTTTGGGAGAAATGAGCTTTCCAGTTCTAGAGGCCATATCCTTACACTGCGATAATCAAGCTACTAACCACATTGCCAACAACCCCGTCTTCCATGAAAGGACGAAACACATTGAATTTGATTGTCACTTTGTGCGGGACAAAATTCATGATCAAACCATTACTACTGTGTTTGTGCCGTCTGGAGATCAACTTGCTGATATGTTCACCAAGGCCGTTTTTGGTAAATCTCTTCAAACGTACTCTCTCAAGCTTGGAATGAGGGATGCTTATGGTGTTAGCTTCAGGGGGGGGGGGGTGTTAAAAGGCAAACTATCACTGGCTCACCGGGTGGTGACTGTATCTCAAGCAATGGCTGAAGAAGAATAAATAAGGTTTCCTGTACGTGAATCGATCAGAACAGAAGAAACCTAAAGATGCGTTCTCCACTTCTAACAGATGTTACTTGAAGAAGTTAGTATATCAAGATTCCATATACCTAACACCTTTAATGATCATTTGTTATAGGTTTATTATAGTTTCATTATACTGAAAGTTTTGTACCTTATTTTTTTAGCTATAGTGCTTGAGATTTTGTATTTTTTAATTTATGTCTGGTACTTATTTTACAAGTTTTCTGTGACGAAACCGAATACAATCTTTTTTAACTAATTAAGAAGAACCTAATTACACACCAATGAAGTAGTTAAACAAGCTTGCTTACAAAAACAAGTACTTACCTTTACACTACTTTTTTTAAAGCAAGCATATATGAAAGATAACTTGATTTCCTCATTGAGGATTTGCTCTTGCTAAACTTTTTAAAACCACTTTGTAAGTTTTTGTAAATGTAGATTGGGGAAAGTAGAAGATGTAAAAAAATATCACCAAAGGCATGCTAAATTCCATTGTGCCCTATCTTTAGTCATAATCTCACTAATACCTAAGTACACCATGTCTTTCCTTATTATTTCATTCCAAGTCTTTATTGGTCTACCCCTCCTCTCCCGTTTAACGTGTCTAGTGACTAAACTCTTACAACGCCTAACAGGTGCCTCTAATGGTCTCCTTTGTACGTGTCTGAACCATCTTCGTCGAGCTTCTCGTATCTTCTCTACAATCCGTGTCACTCCTATCTTATCCTTGATACATTCATTCCTAATTTTATCCAGTCTCGTGTGTCCACACATCCACCTAAGCATTCTCATCTCCGCTACTCCCATTTTTTGCTCATGTACACAATTCACTGCCCAACACTCAGAACCGTAGAGCATCGATGGTCTTATTGCAGTACGGTAAAACTTGCCTTTAAGTTTTAATGGTACTTTACGATCACATAAGATTCATATACCTTTAAGTTTTGCTCATTGCACTCACTGTGTGAAATATCTTGATCACCCAACTTAATAACAAAGTCATCCGTCCTTCTTGCAATGCTAAATTTGAGCTCCATATACCCCGTCTTTGCCCTGCTCAACCTAAAACCCTTGTCTTTTAAAGTTTTTCGCCAAGATTCAAGTTTCACGTTTACACCCTCGCGTGTCTCATCAACCAAAACAATATCATCCACAAACAATAAACACCAAGTTATTGCTTGTTGGATATATCTGGTGAGCTCATCTATGATAAGGGTAAAGAGATAGGGGCTTAAAGCTGACCCTTGATGTAAGCCAACAATGATATGGAATTCATGTATTAATCCTCTAGATGTCCTCACCCTCGTCACTGAATTTGTATACATATCTTTGATTATGTTAATGTATGATAAATTTACACTTTTCTTTTCTAAGACTCTCCATTGGACCTCTCTTGGAACCTTATCATAAGCCTTCTCAAAGTCGATAAACAGCATATGCAATTCTTGTTTTCTTTCCCAATAGTTGTCAATGAGTCTCCTCAAGAGATGTATAAGTTTCATGGTCGACCGCCCTGACATGAATCCAAATTGGTTCTCCGAGATACTAGTCTCTCATCTTACTTTTCTTTCTATTACTCTTTCCCATATTTTCATGGCATGACTCATTAATTTAATTCCTCTGTAATTGACACAATTTTGTATAACTCCTTTGTTCTTATACAAAGATACCAAGATATTTTCTCTTCATTGGTCTGACATCCTCTTTGTCTTCAGTATCTTATTGAAGAAACATGTAAGTCACAAAATTTCTTCTTTCTCTTGGCATTTTCATACTTCGATGGGTGTTGAAAGATATGGTGGACGATTGAGATTTACTCTAGAGGGAGGTGAATAGAGTATTAACTTTTCTTTTGACCTCTCACAAATCAAACAATCACAGAAATATATGTTTTCTATGCTAAGCACATCGAAAATAAAACATCAAACAAACACAATTACAGATATAGTAAATGCAATCCACAAGACACAAGAATTTTATAGAGGTTCCCCAAATTTGGGTACGTCCCCTCTTCTACCCTTTTGGTACGAACTCCACCAAATCAGTGTTTGAGTCTTTTGATAAGGAGACTCTTGAACCAATACAACTGAATCTCTTGCTAAGGAGATTCTTAGAATCACAACAACTGAATCTTTTGTTAAAGAGATTCTTAAAACCGAAAACTTCTGAATCTTTTGCTAAGGAGATTCTTAGAACCAAATGAGATTTTGATTAGGTTTCTCATGCCAACTGCCTTTTGATAAGGAGGCTAAACCCCCACTGATTCTTTTGATAAGAAGGATCAACCACCACTGATCCTTTTGGTAAGGAGGATCAACCACCACACGAAATCTTTTGAAGAGTGATCTTAAGAACTCTTTAAACTTGATGAAGAGTATCTGCCATTAGAAGAGCAGTTGATTTCCCTCGAAATTCAGATTCAATCGAGAAAAGAAGATGAATCTGTTGAGGAGAATAATCTTTTGAAGCCCTTGATTTGTTCTTCAAAATGTAATAGTCACTGGATCGAGAGAGAGAAGAGATTCTTTCAGACTGTTGTTCTTCTTCAAATCCTCAAGAGAAGTGAGGTGAAGAATATTGTTGCCCTTTTTCCTTGTTCTTCAAGAAGATCTTTAGCCCATATAGTAATTGAATAGCTTATTGAATATTTTTCGTCGATCTTCTTTTCTGAAAGGAGTAGATATCCTTTTATATCATGTCTAGCAGATGGATGTAAGGAACCTTCCATAATAGAATCACAACGGCTATAATTCAATCTCGTAAACATCATAATAAGATTGAGTAAATCTTGAACTTCGACTCCATATCAGAGTAAGTCGATAGAGGAAGAAAGAAAACTTTGACAAAATAAGTAAGAAAACGTCGACGGACAATAAACAACGTCTTGACGTTTTTATTTTAAAAACTTTGACTTCAGCCTTTACGCAGTCTCCACGTTTAGCGCAATGTTCAAGTAAAAAATATCTGTATATCAACGTATTTCACTCTTTCCTGCAGATCCACTGGATGTACGACGACATCAAGAATAGTACATGTCAACGTTTTTTGATAGAAAGCTCTTATATATGTATATATATATATATCAGAGCTTTGAACATTTTTAAATAAGCATATATATATAAATTTTAGATACAACTTGGTATACAGAAGCATGCTTAATATACAAATGTATAGTGATGTCAACGTCTTTCTATTTACTTGTTTTATATAACAAAGCTTTATTTAACACTTAAATCAGTAAACCTGTAAGCACAAGCAATTTATATAGCAACCAACAAGACACCAGAATAACTTGATATACCAAATGAAAGTTTTTCCCAACAGGGATATCATCTGACCCAATCGCCTTTCCATTTTTCATCTTCTTTAGAGCATCATTTACCTCCGATGCTTGAATTTTACGATAAAACATTATGTTCTTATACTCCTCCGATTTACTTAACTCTTCTAAGATCAGTTCATTGTCTTTTGCTTCATTGTAGAGTTGATAAATGTATCTTTTCCATCTCTTTTTAATAGCTACATCATCCGTCAAAACCAAATCGGTTTCATCCTTTATGCATTTAACTTGGCTTAAAACCATTGTCTTCCTCTCTCTAGTTCGAGCAAATTTATATATGTCACGCTCTCCATCTTTTGTATCCAGTCGCTTATAAAATTCTTCATAAACTGGACTTCTTGCTTTATTTACTGCATGTTTAGCTTATTTCTTGGCGACTTTATACCTTGCTAAATTTTCATCGTTCCTGCAAGCGTATAGTGTTTTATATCTGACCCTCTTTGCCCTCACTTTGTCTTGCACTTCCTCTTTCCACCACCAAATTCTTTATTTGGAGGCGCACGACCTTTTGACTCTGCAAGTACGTTCTTTCCATTTATCCTTAAATGTGAAGACATAACTTTTCATAAGACACTATGTTCCACATAAGGGTCAACAATTAGTTGTTCCATAATTGCTGTCTTGAAAACAACCTGTTTTTCTGTCTTTTAGTTCCACCACCGAATTTTTGGCAACACTTTTGTTTGTCTTAAATTTATTATATTTAATTTGCACGTCCAACACCACTATCCTATGTTGTGTTGCTAAACTTTCTCCTGATATGACTTTGTAATTCTTATAAATCATTTTATCTATTTTGCGAGTCATAAAATAATTAATTTGTGACTTATTTTGTCCGCTTTTAAACGTAATTAAATGTTTTCCCCTCTTTATGAAGAACATATTTATCACAATTAGCTCATATGCTGTGACAGTCTAAAATGATTTTTCCTTCTTTATTTCTTTCTCCATACCCCAATTCTACATGAATGGCTGTATAATCTTGGGCTGATTTCGAGTCGAGTTCGAGCGATTTGGGCTCGGATCGAAATCAAAATTTTTGAGTCGAGCCGGCTCGACTTGAAATGGCTCGATTCTGAGCCGACTCAAAATTGAATCAAGCCGGCTCGAAATTGAGCATTTTTTTCTTTATTCCTAGTTGACTCGAAATTAAATTGGGCAACACTAAATTTAGTACATGAAATACTTAAAGGCTTTACTCTTGTTATTTGAGTTTAAATTTTAGTGTTTTTAATTTTAAAACAATAATATATTAATAAATACATAATAATTTTAATCAATTCGAGTTGATTCAAATCATATTTCGAGCCATTCAGGGCTGACTCGAAATTAACTCGAAATGTGATTCGAGTCAATTTGAATCGACTCAAATTGAGTTGAATCAATTATAATCGATTTCGATTCGGCTCAATATTTGAGCAATTTTTGAGCGACTTTCGAGTTTCGAATAATATGCTCAGATATTTTCCTTCCCTATATGTCCATTTAAGTCTCCTTCTATGAAAATTTTCTCTCTTTGTGAGATTTCTCTTACTAAATTATCTAAGTTTTCCCAAAATTGCACTTTAATAACTTCACTTAGTCCTACTTGAGGCGCATAAGTACTGATCACATTAATAGTTTCATTTCCTATGACCAATTTAAGAGCTATGATTCTATCACCTTTTCTCCTTACCCCAACAACTCCATCCCTCCAAGTGGTATTCACAATGATACATACTATATTGTTTGTTTTATTTTTTCCTGTGTACCATAATTTAAGACTTGAACTATCTAAAAATTTAGCTTTCTCACCCACCCATTTAGTCTCTTGCAGACATAAGATATTTATTCTTCTCCTAATCGTCGTATCCACTACTTCTATCGCTTTTCCCGTTAGTGTACCTAACGTAAGTTGGCCACAAATCCTTAGATTATTCACATTAAATAAAAATAATTTTGAGAAGATAAAGTGACAGTGACATTGAGGTAGAAAGGGTAAGGCGAGGTGGCGTGAGGGTTTGGACAATGGAAGGAGAGAACAACGGATTTGAAAACAATTACGTTGGTTTTAGTTAATCAAACAATGAATTCATGTTGACGAGTGAGATGGTTTCATTTTGTTTGGGTGGTTTGTACGACTTAAAATAAAGATTAATGGTTGGGTTTAAATTTGGAATATGATTATGATCAAATCTATGAAAGTTGGTTTAAATCCAATGTTCAGATTGAGATGTGTAATCAAAATAAAATTATAAAAGCATCAAAATAAAATTATAAAAGCTAGTTCCAATATGTAGCATTAAAATTAGCCCTATCAAAGGATGTAAAGTACTTTAGAAATGAAGATGAGATGTTACAGTTTGATCAGTAATATCAAAATGATTAGATCAATGAATTTAGTCAGATATAATGGCCAAATCATGATCAAATGGGTTAGAAAGAGATCTAATGTGTGATCTTAGATTCATTTGAAATGCATGCAGATACAAGTATTTTGGAAATTGTTTACTAGTGGAGCAATTATGACAATTAATGTTGCCTTTTATTTTGTTTTTTATGTTGTCAAGATCAAGACTATAGTTGGATCATGAAAATGAAGATGAGAGGTTACACCTTGATCAGTAATATCAAAATAATTAGATCTTGATCAGTAATATCAAAATGATCAGATCAATGACGCTGACTCAAGATCCAATGGTCAAATCATGATCGAAGTGTTAGAAAGAGATCTAATGAGCAAGCTTAAATTCAATTGAAATGCACACAGATACAAGTATTTTGGAAATTGTTTTCTAGAAGAGCAATTGCGGCAATTCATGTTGCCTTCCAAAATTTTTTTTCTCTTACGGGATCAAGATTAGATTACTATAGTTAGATTATTGAAATGCACACAAATTCAATTATTTTAAAAATAGATTTGCCTAAAGAGCAATTAAGGCAATTCATATTACCTTTCAATTGTTTTGTTTTCTTACAATTTAGTTAAATAAAATCACAAATCTATCTAATCTTCAATCTAGAGTATTGATTGCACTTTGAAGAGTATTGATTGCACATGTACTTAAAATAGGATTCGCCATCAATCATAAGTTTGCTATTATCAAAAGGAGCTTATGAGTCCCACAAATACAACACTTGTTATATTGGAGTAATTGAGCATATTAAGTATCTTGAACTCTTTAAGCTTTCATGGTTAAAGGTTCATTTTGTCTTGAATCTTGCACTTGGGTATCAAAGCTGACTATCTTTAGGTGATGCATAGGAAGTTGTAGACTCAACGGTGTATTGAACTTACCATTCTGACTTGTTTAATTGTAAGTTAATTTTATTGCAATTCAGAAGGTAAGAAGCCATACAAAATATTAAATTTTATTGATCTAATTCTGAAAACTACTAAGCTGCTAGATATACTAGACTTATTAATCTTTCATGTAAATCACATGTCTTTCTTTGTGCAGTGATGATGGACTCCTATATACCTATTATGATACTTAATTAAGTAAAAAGACCCACATTTAAATTTTGCATTTTAATTTCTTGCATGTGATTTGATAACATAATGGTTTGATGCAATACTATTTATATCTTTTGATTGGTTTGAAGTTTCAAAATACAGGCTTTACTTAAGAAATTCAGTAAAGGCCCCCCTAAAGTTAGGACTCAGGTATGACAGATCAATTATGCAAGCTTATATTTATATTTCCTTAATTTAAGCTAGTTGAAGTAAGCTTCCTTTTCATCTCAGATTAGCATTGGCATTGCTGCTTTGTCTGTGCATGTCTCTGTACAGAATTGGGGAGATGGTGGCATTCTGAACTGGATTAGCAACGAAATGGGAACTCATTCTGAGTATATCCCAGGCTTATTGGAGCTGCTCATTGTTTTGCCAGAGGTATGGTACATATCTGTAATATCTTCTTTGTGTGCATGTGCAACTTCTTTGAGTTGTTCTTGTAGACCTGTTGAAGAATATGCTGGTTGAGAAATACTCTGATTGTGAATTTTAAATCAGTACCTTGAGATTAAACTTTGACAAAAACTTGAATTCGCCGTGTGACCTTGAGGTCACGGGTTCGAGTCCTCGAAGCAGCCTCTTGCAAAAATGCAGGGTAAGGTTTGCCTACATTTCACCCTTGTGGTGGGGCCCTTCCCCGGACCCTCGCTGCGCGGGGATGCTTTGTGCACCAAGCTGCCCTTTATCATCTCAACCATTCATTTGAAATCATACTTATAAAATGGTCATACAATTAGATCATCGAAAACTTACAATCAAGGTTTACAAGATATATGAGTGTTTGAGTTCAAGTCATAGTTTGTTTTTCAACCTCCAGCCTAAAGTAAGTGGTACATCGATTTGGGACCTTTTATAGATAAGAATTGAATTAGAACATATTACAAGTTGCTTAACGTTGGGGCTTGCTAATATATTTTATTTTTCTTCAATTTTTTTGTTAGTATTTGTTTTTGAGTTATTTGGTAACACGTGGGCCTCAATTTCATTCTTGAAGTTTAGATTGGTTTCAACCATTGAACGCACAAGTTTAGCTATGACATTACTTTTTGAAATTCTGTAATATTAATTACTTTCCCCCCTTAATACATGAAAATTTAATTACTTGGAGTAGTTTTTAAAAGAATATCTGGCATTAATGAATAATTGACAACGATATAGGAAATTTGAAATAATTAGAACATATTATGAAGATATGTAATGTCCAAAGAGTACAACAACACAACAACACTCAAGCCTTTATCCCACCATAGTGGGGCCGGCTATTTGGATCCTTTGTCTCCATTACACCCTATCTTTAGTCATAATCTCACTAATGCCTTAGTACATCATGTCTTTCTTTATAGTTTCATTCCAAGTCTTTTTTGGTCTACTCCTTCCCCATTTAACATGCCTTGTGACTAAACTCTCACAACGCCTAATAGGTGCCTCTAATGGTCTCCTTTGTACGTGTCCGAACCATCTTAATCGAGCTTCACACATCTTCTCTACAATTGGTGCCACTCCGTCTTATCCCTGGTATCAGGGATAAGAGGGGAGTGACACCAATTGTAATGTCCAAAGAATGAATAACTAAAAATATTTAAAGTAGTGTGTGCATGAAAAAGTGGTGTATATTTGGCTTAAAGAAAAGTGCATTACCAATGCAAACAAATTATAATTTATACCAATGCCTATAAAAGTAGCTGTCGTCCTTGGGAACCTGACCTGCTGATCGTATAGCAGTATATTAAAGTATAGTAAAGCTTCCAAGCAATCTATGCTGTGGTGTAACTGGTGAACAATCCTATAGCTGAAACTGGATAAATATCCAAGATGAAGGTTTATGAAGGTCCTCATTTTCTGTGGAGATGCCTGCAATAACTAAAGGCGCTGGCTGGCAGCAACCACCATTTAGGAGAAAAATTGAGTTGATATGGCAGTAGATTGCATATAGCTAAATGAAACTTCTTTCTATCTAAGAACAGACAGTCAAATCACAAAGGATGGAATGTTTGTTAAAAATGATGTTCAGTTCTTGTCGAAGTTGAACTAAGATAGAGGTTCATAAGCCGATTATGGAGGAAAATATCATAATCGATCTTGGAGTTTAATGATAAAAATATTTTTTAGGTAAAAGAGGAGACAATTATGAAATAGAAGATGAATAGAAACATGTATATTGAGAAAGAACAACATGGGAGGCACCTACAGCCAAAGCTTGTGCTTCCCTGTTTCAATTTTTATTCACTACTTTAAAAATCTTGGTCAAACTAATTTTTTATGCATTCAATCAAACTTAGGAAGGAAGAATCATCATCATCTTTAGCCTTATCCCACATATTTAGGTAAGTTTTATGAGTACTTATTTTTCATTTGTCTTTACCGATGCATGCCATGATCTTTGTCAATCCATACATGTGGTGGCATAATGCTAGTTACACTTGTTGACAATCGTCTGTTGAATTGGTATCTTGTCCATAATTCCAAAATCTCCTCCCTTTTATCTTTCCTTTGTATCCAGTAATCGAGAAAAATGAATAGCGCCCATGAAGGTGTTGTATTCTTCTCACACTTGAGATGCCAATAGGGCCAGAAATGACTCTTGTTTTCTATGGTCTTTTCCTTTCCCATGAAAAGCAAGTTATTCAATTATTGCATTAATTTCCTACGTTCAGGACAAGGATGGACTACGAACTGCCACTAATAAGTAGTGATTGGTCAATCAAATAACTTGGTGATTAGATGCTAGATGGTCCACCTAATAAAGTAATGGATCAATTTATACAAGCACTTTACTGTTTGGATCATCGATAATGTGTCAAATGATAGTTAGATGACATGCACTAGAACTATCATTAGGAAGAACTAATGTCCACTGTTGCGAATCAAGGAGTTGGTTGATGAACTGTAACTAGTCAAGTTCTCTCCAAGCTTGAAATATTATCCAACTATCGCCCGATATTGTAGGGGAATTACATCCAGTATGAAGTGGAGATTGATCGAATGACTTGATAATGTCATTTGGACCTTCAACCCACCAATAACCTCAGATTGATGAATAAGGTGTACACTCATATTTTGATAAATTTCTTATAATTTTAGATGGTTGACATCTTGGTCTAAAGCAAACACTGGAATGATCATTTCAACATTTTTTACAGGCTTTGAGGCTTCTCTAAGAAGCCAACTTGTTATAGATTTCAAAGAGTGTGAATTTAGTAGCCCTTCGAGCTACCTCGACTTCATAGTCAATGGTCAATTGCACATTCTTCTAACAAAGGTAGCAGCAATTGGGAATTGGATGGGACCCCACATCCCAAAATTGCAAAGTTTCCCAAGTGCTAACATGCAGAAGTTTATTTGTCATTTTTCTATGCTAGTCATCCCTTTCGATTCGTTATAATTAGCACAATCTTGAAAATTTTGTTGCATAGATCTATTGAACAAACCATTGTTATATCCTTCTTAACTTTTCAATTTTAAATATGAAGCCTACAATTCTTTTGATTCCTTTATGACTTTGCACAATCTTGAGCATTTTCAAGGTTGACTGGTATACAAATACCTCTTTCCTATCGTCCCGTCCCGTCTTCTGTTTTAAAAATATATTTAAAATACTTGTTAACCAAATCACTCCAATATTCCTATTGACTATCCAAATCTCAGTGTGAAGCAAGCAACATTGCCAAAAACACCTTTTTATGCATATATGCATAAACACACTCAAATATTTATGAGACATCTAGTTACTCGAAGGTTGTTTAACATATAACTTAAAATAATTTTTTTAGCCACAAATTTAATTCAAAATTTTATATTATTGAAACAAGTGATTTCCATAGACCCTAGTTGTATCTTTTCCCAAAGCTTGGTATGGTATGATCCAGATTTTTAATCACTTTGCCCAATATTCTTTTACCTTGAGATTGGGCAGGAAATTGTGTTTGCTCCCTGAGGATACTTAGGCTTTGTTTGATTGTGCGTTTTTGCTTCATTTCTGTTGGTACAAAAACGCCACTGCGGGAAAAAACTGTTTTGAGAACCTCCCATTCCCACCACCACCGCAAAAAATGATGTTTTTGGGTTAATTTGAGACCGTATGCTCCCCTCCATTTCCACTACTCCATTCCCACTGCTGAAACAAACTGTTAAACTAACGGACATTCTAATTTTTAGTTTATAGGTCTTACTGTATTATGAATACAATTTGAGGATAATGGCCATTCTCTTCTTTCGAGGACATCAATTTCTCCATTTTAAAATGAAGAATAGTAGGTATGCTATGCATTGTGTGGTTACTTTGATCAAGTCTTTCCTTGAATTACACTTTTAAGAAGCAATTATTTGTTCTGTAGTTACTGCCATGAGTTAATCTACATAAACCAAACCCCTACCTAGGTCCCCAATTATCTTGAATCTCATGTATTAACACCTCATTTAGGTTTTTTATATGTATTCCATCCATATCTATTTTGTGAATACATACATGCATATATTTTGGGATCTTGTATTGTCCAACTTTTCGTAGATGTCAATGGACAATTGTTATTTTCTTTACATTTTTGTGCTTGATATCTATTGCAACTGAATATAAGTCTCTTGACAAAATGATTGATTTAGCCTGCCCAAATTAATTTGGATAAGGGAAATAATGATGATACTGTATGAATTATAGGAATATAAACTTTCACTTGAGTTGGTATTTTGATTCATTGGAAAGTTTCGTTTTGCAATTTATTCAATGCATAGATTGGAAGGGCAATCATACTTGATTTTCAAGAGTTTTTGCTAATTCAATACTTCTGTGAGAGAGATGTGTTTCATTATTATTTCGATTTAAGTTATCCTTTTTTCCCTGAATTCAAGTTTGCGTCTAAACTCTTTACCAACAGGAAGCATACAACTATAGAATAGCAGCTCGTCCCGAAAGACGTCGCCAATTTGAAGAAGAACTTGCTTCATCAGCTAAATATGCTCTCAATCTCTTGACAGCTTGTTTAAATTTTAGTGAACTAAAAGAACAGGTTGGTAATACTTTCATCTATCTTACTTTAGTTTTTCATTATATTATATTCATCCTTCTCTGTGAAAGTGTTTTTCGTCTCTTTATGTTTAGCTAATACTCTTTGCATGCCCTCGCCATTTTTCCACACACAAAAAATCTTCAACCGAATTTGTCTAATTTCTCCGTGTATCACATAGTTGACCATAAATTTATAAGCATTTTCAGCGAAGATTTTATGGTTTTCAACTAATTAGTCATGAAAAGAACAACACAAGCAACTCCACATCAAGATTAAGTCAACATTGTCATTCCAAAGATGATATTGCCACTAGAAATATCTAAAAACAACAAAATCAGGTGGAGGAGTATACTAGATTCGCCATTGGTGGAGATAAGACTATGATTGTTGAAGTCAGGAAATTCCTAACTCCAAAGATCAGATCAATGCAGCCGGAGGCTACTCGCCCAGCAGTCCGGCTAGACAGCTTGACTGACAACGATGAAAGGGCTAGAACAACAACAACAGGACCACATGTGCTGCGGCAGGGAGGTCCCACCATGTACCCGGAAGCTCAGAAGAGACTTTTCCTCCGAAATCAAAGGATGGACGAGCTAGGTACTAGGAAGGCACTGACTTAGGTAGGATCTCGCCTATAAAGAGGGGGGAGGGGGGGTGAACTCTGATTTTTCCAGTGCCATTCCTGGTATCCCTGGGGGTCTATTTATAGACAAATCTTGGGGGGAGGGGACACAGACGACTATGCTTGCCCCCTGCGAGATAGGATAATTGAACCTGATGAGCAGACGACTAGGTAAGGATGTCGGCAATGCCTGACGAGTTGTAGTTGATAGTCACCCCTATGTGAGTAGGTCCGAGGGTTGCCTGATAGTTGCCGACTTGTGCGAGTAACTTCGAGGCCTTCTTCTAGTCGCCACTTTGGGGCGAGTAACCCTGATCCTCGCACCTAACAATTCATACCTCTGGCAAACTGCTTGCTGTCTTCGATTTGATCATTGACTTTGACTTCTGCCCCGTGGTCTGGATGAGCCCTACCCTCAAAGAATTTGGGTTAAGCTTCCCTACATCGGCTGATCTTCCTGCCACATCCACCTTCTTCAGGACGAGGTCACCTGCTTGGAAGTGCTTGAGGCGGACGTGCTTGTCAAAATACCTCGCCATTCGCCTTTTGATTTCCTCTTGTCGAGCCAAGGCTAGATCTCGAAGTTCTTCGATGTAGTCGAGAGATAGCCTCTGAGACTCTTCGTTTTCTAGACGCCGTTCTTCGTCTCCCTCTTCCGCCGCAACCACTCTAGGACTTCTGACTTCAAACTCCATTGGGATGAGAGCTTCTGACCCGTGAGACAACTTGAAAGGAGTTTCTCCTGTGGCCGAATTAAGGTGGTTCTCAGAGCCCATAGGACTGAAGGGTGTTATTCTGCCCAGTTCCCTTTTAAATTCTCGATCTTTTTCTTCAGGAGGTTGATGATCAGCTTGTTAACGTCCTCCAATTGCCCGTTGCTCCGAGGATCATGCACCGAGGCAAACCGAAGATCTGTCCCCAGCTGCTTGCAGAAGTCTTCCAGCTCCAAGCCGAAGAATTATGGACCATTGTCGGTGACGATAGCGAGAGGGATCCTGAATCTGCTGGTGATTTCTCCCCAGATGAAGTTCTTCACGACTTGAGAGGTGGTCTTGGCCAGAGCTTTGACCTCGATCTACTTGGAGAAGTAGTCGATCATGACGAGAACGAACTTTCTCTGGCCGCTGGCTTGGGGGAAGGGGCCTATTAGATCCATTCCTTAGATAGAGAACGACCATGAGGCTGTGATCGAACGAAGTTGTTGGGCTGGCTACAACTGGAGAGGAGCGAACAGCTGGCACTTCTGACATTTCTTTGAGAATGTTTAGGCATCTTTCCGGATGGTCGGCCAGAAGTAACCCTGCTTCAGGATTCTTTGCTCCAGAGTACGAGTTCCAAAATGACTTTCGCACTCTCCTGAATGGATCTCCTCCAGAACTCGAGGTATTTCGACCTCCAGAAACGCATCTGGCCAAGGGGCCTGAGATGGTCTTGCGATACAGCTCCCCGCCATGCAACAGATAGTACGCCGCCTTGTATCGAAATTTCCTCTGATCTACGTCATCTGCCGGGAGTTGACCGATAGTCAGGAATGCTACGAACGGGTCCATCCAGGAAGGGTGCTATTCGATCTCCATCATCTCCCCTTCTTCGATGGACGGTCGAAACAACTCAGTGATATTTCCTCCAGCCCTCGGCCCATACTTGGCCAAACGATCGACAACCGAGTTCTCCTCCCTCGACACGTGCTCGACGAAGAAGGATTGAAAGTCTCCAATCAACCCTTTCACCTTGACAAGATACTTCTGCAGGATGGTGTCGCGCACTTCGAACTCTCCTCGAATCTGCGACACGACCACCATCGAATCTGTAAAAGCTCGGATATCCTGGATTCCCAACTCCTTAGCGAGACGCAAACCTGCTACTATTGCCTCATACTCCGCTTGATTGTTCGTGACAGGGAAGAGGATCTCGACTGCTTGCTCGATCCTAGTCCCCTGTGGGCTGACAAGTACGATGCCTACTCCCACAGAGCTTTTGCCTGAAGCTCCGTCCACGAACATCTTCCAGGAAACCAGATTGGAAGGCTCCTTACTCGGATCCGCTTCTCCCGAGAAGTCGGCTAAGAAATCTGCCACCGCTTGCGCTTTGGTCTCCACCCGGGGCGAGAAGGAAATGTCGGACTCACTGAGTTCTACTGACCATTTCGTCAGTCTTCCCGAATTCTCCACTCCTTCTAGGATATTTCAGAGAGGATGATCGGTGACGACCCAAATGGAGTGAGCTTGAAAATAAGGCCGGGGCTTCCGCGCCGACACCACCAAGGCGAAAGCAAACTTCTCCAGGATAGGGTACCGCAACTCCGCCTTCTTTAGCACCCGACTAACATAATAGATGAGTAACTGCTTTTTTCCTTCTTCTCTTACGAGCACCGAGCTTACTGCTTCCACCCCTACTCCTAAGTAAAGGAGTAGGTCTTCATTTTATTTCGGGCTTTGAAGGAGAGGCGTCTGGGTTAGTTGCTGCTTAAACCGATCAAACGCCTTCTCGCATTCTTCGGACCACTCGAAGTCTTCATTCTTTCGAAGCGTCTTGAAGAATGAGGAGCACTTCTCTTCCGCCTTTGACAGAAAGCGGCTAAGGCCTGTCAGCCTTCCAGTCAACCTCTGGACTTCTTTGGTCCTCTTCGGCGAGGTCATCTCCAGGATTGCCCTGACCTTATCAGGATTGGGCTCCACTCCCTCCGGGGTGAGGAGATGCCCCAAGAACTTCTCCCTGCCTTCCCCGAACACGCACTTCGCAGGATTGAGCCTCATCTTGAACTTTCTAAGCGTCGCAAAGGTCTCCACAAGATCGACAATATGCTCCTGGACGCTCTTGCTTTTGATCAAAAGGTCGTCCACATACACCTCCAGATTCCTTCCATTTTGATCCTTGAATACATGATCATTCATTCGCTGGTAGGTAGCCCCCGCGTTCTTCAACCCGAAGGACATTATCTTGTAGCTGTAGCAGCCATCGCCAGTGATGAAGGAGACATCACGACAATCGGGGGGATGCATCCCGATCTGTTGGTATCCTGAAAACGCATCAAGAAAGCTCATCACAGAAAAACCGACGGCTGAATCAACCAGCGGGTCGATTCGAGACAGAGAATAGCAATCCTTCGGGCAAGCTTTATTCTATAACGAAAAGTCTACACACATTCTCCAGCTTCCCACAACCTTCTTCACCATTACAACATTCGAGACCCAGCCTGGGTACTGGATCTCTGATACAAAGCCTGCTTCAAGCAGCTTCTTCACCTCCTCCCTAATAGGTTCGGCCAGCGCCACGACACTCGACCTCTTCTTCTGACGAACGGGCTTGACCGTGGGGTCTAGATTGAGGCGATGACAAGCAACCTCTGCGTCAATCCCTGGCATCTCGGCAGCACTCCAGACGAAGATGTCGACATTCTCTTGCAGACATGCCGTCATCTTGATCTTCTCTTCGGTCTTCAGAGACCCTCCTATCTTCAGCAATCCAGGTACTCCGGCCTCGGAGAGTACCTCGATCTCTTCCACCTCCTCGGCTGTTTTCAGCCTTGCTGCGCTCTTCATCGCTTTCTCCAGCTCCTCCGTGTATGCCATCCAGCTGATGGTGCTGACCGCACTGAGGTAGCACTCGCGGGAGGCTCTTGGATCGCTCCTGATCCTCAGTTGGACATCCCCCTGACAGTACTTCAAACATTGTTGATAGGAGGATGAGATGCCCTTGAAGAAGTTGATCAGCGGCCTCCCGAAGATTGCCTTGTAGCAGCTTGGGGCGTCGACTATGATGAATCGACACTTTAGCGAGGTGCCACCGAGGGTTACCCGCAGATCCACCCCGCCTTCCACCTCTTTCTTCTCTCCCGAGAAGCCAAAGAGGGGACCATCCGACGCCATCACCCTTCCTGCCTCGACTTCCAACCCGTCAAACGTTTTCTTGAAGATAACATTTACGGAGCTCCCGTTATCCAACAGGATCCGATCGACGGTAAAGTCCTCCACTACGGTTTGAATCACGAGGGCATCATGAAAGTGATTCTCATTCCCTAGCATGTCCTCCTCTGAGAAGGTGATCTCCTCCAACGGGGGCGATGCTTGCGAGGTCGAGGCGACGCTCTTCCGGTAAATCTGATGGATACTCCCATTGTGGGAAGCTCCTAGCCCGGCTCCCCCGTTGTTCACTCCCACTCCTCCTCCTCCTTGGGAAACTCCTCCTCGACCTCTTTGGTTGATCCTATCCTCATTCCTCCTTCGAGCGACGACTTATACCGCCAGTGGCTCGACAGGGGTTTCCAGCCTTCGCGGCTCTCCTCCCACTTCTTCGGCAGCTAGCCTTCTCTTGGCTTCCCAAAAGTCTGGGCAGGCCATCGTCCCATGCCCTGCCACTTGATGCAGCTCGCAGTAAAGGGGGATTTCCTCCGCCTGCGACCTCCTTCGCCGATTCCTTTTGAACTGCCTGTTACCCTGTCAGGCAACAACCATCGCCTCCTCTCTTCCTCTCTTTTGACGCCTTTTCGACTGGTTGAAGTTCCTTCTCTCCGGGGAGAATCTTCTTCCCGGATCTTGACGCTGGGGCCGACCCGCTGGCCTCCACGACGGCCTATTAACGGGGACCTGGTAGCGCCTTTCTTCCTCCCGACGCTCCATGGCCACTATGGGCCTCCTTTCATCCTGCCTCCTCGGCTCCTCCCTTCTGGGCTCTTCTCTCCTCCTCTCTTTCGGCTTCTTCCTCTCGTGCCCTCGGGGCTCCTCCTTGCGCATGGGGACCTTCTCCTCTTCTTCTTCCTTCCTAGTGAGCTTGGCCAGGAAGCCGCGGTTCGAGGCCTCCCCCTGCACAAACTGATTGGCCGTCTCAATAAGCTCTTCATAGGACATGGGAGGATCCCGACTGATCTCCAGCTTGAAGTGGCCTTCCCTCAGGCCGAACGTTAGGGCAAGCTGCAGGGTGAAGCCATCTACCTCCTGGATGTCCAACACTTCTTCTTGGAAGCGGTCGATGTAGTTCCCTAACGTTTCCCGCACTCCTTGCACCAGATAGAAGAGGGTTGTTGCCTCATTCCTCTTCTTGGCCGCGTCGAATCGTATCGTCACTCCTCGGCGCAGGTCTTCAAAGCAGTAGATGGAACCTGCCGCCAGCTGGTGGAACCAATCTCCGGCCTTTCCTCGGAAGGTGATGTGAAGAGCCTGCACTTGAAGGCGTCCGATATGGTCCTGATGGAGACTACATCCTCGAACAACTAGAGATGACGACGAGATCATCTTTCCCAGAATACTAAGCCATCACGGGCTCACTGAATCCCTCCAGCACGGGAGCAACAAGGATCTCCTCACAGAATGAACTCCTCCCACCTGACTGGCGACGATCTTCGACCTGGCGAGTAGCTCCTCCATACTCGCCATATGGGCGAGTATCATGGGATCTCGCCTCGTTGTCCACCTCGCGGAATCGGATTCCTTGCGAGTTCTGTTGTTAGAACTGCGACCTCCTTGGTCGTTCCGGCTCTTCCTCTACTGCCTCCTTCCCTGCTCGCCGAGAGGGACAACCATCCTCGGATGGAGTCACGCGATGGGGCGAGGTCGCCGTACACTCTGTGCGAGGAAGAAGCGCTGCTCGCATGGTCTCCTCCAAACGTTACACGAACTCCTCGAAATTAGCTCGCGTCACGAACTCCCTTCCTTCTGCCGAGTTACCTACAACTCCCTCATGGTCTCCAACTTCAACCATCTCACCTTCTTACTAGACTTTCTTCCTCTGGCTACGATCCAAGCTCACCGCAACAAAGTGTTGAAGTCAGGAAATTCCTAACTCCAAAAATCAGATCAATGCAGCCAGAGGCTACTCGCCCAGCAGTCCGACTAGACGGCTTGACTGACAACGATGAAAGTGCTAGAACTACAACAACATGACCCCAGGTGTTGCAGCATGGAGGTCCCACATCGTACCCGGATGCTCAGAAGAGACTTCCCCTCCGAAACCAAAGGATGTCCGAGCTAGGTACTAGGAAGACACTGACTTAGGTGGGATCTCGCCTATAAAGGGGGGGTTGAACTCTGATTTTTCCCGTGCCATTCCTGGTACCCTTGGGGGTCTATTTATAGACAAATCTTGGGGGGAGGGGACGCTGACGACTATGCCTGCTCCTTGCGAGATAGGATAATTGAACCTGATGAGCAGACGACTAGGCAAGGATGTCGACAATGCCTGGCGAGTTGTAGTTGATAGTCGCCCCTATGCGAGTAGGTCTGAGGGTTGCCTGATAGTCGCCGACTTGTGCGAGTAACTTCGATGCCTTCTTCTAGTCACCACTTTGGGGCGAGTAACCCTGATACTCGCACCTAGCAATTCATACCTCTGGCGAACTGCTTGTTGTCTTTGATTTGACCATTGACTTTGACTTATGCCCCTGTGGCCTGGATGGGCCCTGCCCTCGAAGAATATGGGTTGTACAATGACCACCACTATTTGGATAAGAATCTCTGGTCTGACTTCTGGATCTAAAGATAAGAGAAGGGCTTTTTGCTCATAAAACACATTCATTTTTTCCCACAACACTAGGTGTTCTAAATAACAAAAATAAGTTTAAAATATGCGGTTATCACCCACTCAGAAAATATAATAAACTAAAATATAGACCAACCAGCCATCTGGTCTTCAAACAAGCTTTCCAGATAAAGTATAGGACCATGCCTGAGATGAAAGCAACATATGACTCTAGACGCTTGACATGATGGCCGTCGAGGAATCCTTTAGCTAATTAAGGATCTATTTGTCTAGGAGTCTGGGCTCCTTTTCGTTTTGTCGAAAAAGAAATTTTACTCAGATGGTTCGTTTGCGGGTACTTAAACCTAAAACTCCGTTTCTAAAATAAGTTGCGATTGTGCAAATTCCATATGCAGCTCATGGCTCTGTTCCATACGTTCTGAAAGGCGCGTCTGCGGAAAAAAGGCGAAAGACGGATGTTCTCTCTCGCTTTTCCGTCGTCTGCTTCAGCTCGCGCACCAAGCTAGAGAGCACCGCCGACAACTCCCCGCTGTCATTTTCCTCTTCCTCCTTCTTGGCGGCAACAAGGCCGACGCATCTCCACGGCCGTGTGTTGTTGTCCCTCTAGCCAGCGTAAATCTTCCTCGTCCTCGATGCCGCCGACCCACAGATCGTCCTCCTCGCTGGGTTTCAGAGAGAGAAGTCCATGGTACATTCGGTCCTGAGGTACGAAAAATGCTTCCATATTTACGCAGGTCGTCCTCCTCGCTGGATTTTTTAGGCTCTATTTGAAATTTTGTGAAGTTGTGCTGCTCTGTTTGCAAATCTAGAAAAGTCTTCCCGTCTTCTGCTCAGTTTGAAGAGTCCGCTAGCATCTCCTTCCTTGGTGGTTCCTGTTATCCCAGGTTTCTTCTTGCCGCTGAACCATGACGACATGGTTGAAGACGATGTCGCTGCCCTACCGGAAGGTAACCCCCAACCCCCTCTTGATCTCCTTCCTTGGCTGAACCATGATGATATACCCGTGCAGCATGATGCTGCTTCGGTGGATGATATCCACGCCTCTTGGACGGCCTCTCCTCGTATGGATGATATGCGCACATCAAGTGCTTGACCAAATGCCCAAGCGAACTCAGCATGGGGCGATCATTCCACAACTTGGGCTCGGGCTTCTTACGATTTTTTTTCATCTTTTCCAGCTCTAGCTTGTAAATATTTTTGATTCATTTGTGCAATTTGATTCATTTGTGCAATTTGATTCATTTGAGGTTGTTCTGGTGATGATCCTTAGAAGAAAATTGTTTTTTCATTGTTAATTTTTTGTATGCTACGAGTTTGATGATTTGTCTCAATGAGTAGCTTCAATTTGATTATTATTTGATGATCAAATACATATGAATTTAACGATATAATTTATCTGTTTCATATGAGTTTGACTATAATTATTTTTGTACAAAATATGAAATAATCAACCACCAAAGCTTATTTTTATTTAAGGAGTGTACTTGTTAAAGTGTTAAAATTTGTTAAACTGTCGCAAAAACTCAATTTTTACCAAATGGGTTTTTGAAAACTCCTTTTTGAACAGCAATGCGAACTCTATTTTACCCAATCAGTTTTATATCAAAACTCCATTTTTCAGAAACAACTCCTTTTTTATACTTCATTTCTATCAGCTACTTTTCCACCAGCAATAGCCGAAACAAACGGAGCCTAAACATCAGTTTCCTTGCATATTCCATCAATGGAGGAAAAGGAAAAAAACAGCGCTAAGCAACCTCCAGATGCTTGTCATGATGGCCGTTGAGGAATCATGTAGTTAATTAAACATCAATTTCCACGCGTATTCCATCAACGTAGTTTCCATAATTACAGTTTCCAACTTCACGACATTTTCTAAAATAAAGAGAACTTTGTAGGAACAATCCAATAAGAACTGGATATAGGGAAATAAACTCAGAATTAAAGGAGAAAGGAAACAGACCTAGGAATGCATCTTACTTCTCTTGAAAAAGATTTGTCCTCAAATCTGAATGGTCTTCAAACTTCATTCAAACTACTTCCTCATACTAATCTCGCCATAAACCCTTAGGCAACATTGAGTTTCAACTGATATGCCCCTGCCAACTGCAAGTTATTAATCAATTTCATCACATCATTAAGGTAATACTTAAATGACTGATTGCCAAGACTCTTAAGGTATCTGCAACAACAATATTCAATAGTCATTGCTTAGTCGTTGACAACAAAATATCCTCCATTCTAGCAATCTCATTCACCTCAACACATGATTTCAATAGGAATGGATCCAATAAATCACTACTATCAACAACTTTTTCCCCCTTGATGCATCTCCACTATCATTTGAATTTTGAATATCTCATCCAATCTTCATCTTTAAGCGATCTTACCCAAGGGTAATATCTCAATTGATGGTCTTGTACCCTGCTTAGAAGAAGGTTCCTTTGAATAGTTTTCTTACCTTGTGATGCGGAGCGGAGGATGAGTTTTGGGCCCGTTCGGGGACGATTGACGACTTACCATATATGGTGTGCCCGGATCGGTGACCGACTCCGCGTTCCGATGTTTTTTCATATATAGCTTTATTATTTTCGGACATTATTTCATGTATTTATGTCCCCGAAACCATCGGCCAATCATAGCCGTCGATTTCGGGTGCCCTAATTCTGTTTTATTATAAATAGGACATTAGGGCTGCAGTTTTGAGGATTGCTAAAATTTGGAGAGCCTTCTTCCTCATTTCTGGTGATCTCTCCACGGTACCGACTTCGTGGAACCCCTTGGTGACGACTCCTCGGGTAAGCTCCTTGTATCCCTTTTGTTTTCCCTTCCGGAACTCCCCTCCAGCCCTCTGCCAACAGTCGCCGCCCACTTCCAGCCCTTTGTCAACAACCGCCGCCCACCTTCAGCCCTCTCCCAAGTCCCAACAGCCACCGCTTCACCTCCTCCTACCAGCAGCTCACCCCCTCCCTGCACAGCTGCCGCCACCCTCCCTTCAGCCCGCCCTCCTATCTACATGCCGCCAGTCCCCCCCCCCCCCCCCCCCCCCCCCCCCCCCCACACACACACACACACACACACAACCCACTTGGCTGTTTACGCCCTGAACCAGTCCAGATATGGACATTCCAGCCAGATCCAGCCTCTTTCCCGTTTTGCTGCCAACACCCCCATTACGTGGAACCACCTCCAAACCTTATTCCCCCCATTAGATCTGTCCATATCTGGGCATTTCAGCCCAGATCCAGTCATCCTCCGCCCCGATCCAACCCTCCCACTCCCCAACTGACCTTCTCACCCGATCCCGTCCATCCACCACCGACACCCCTTATTTAGCCCTCAAACATTCAGATCTACTTTATTTACAGCAGCCTTAATATTTGTGTTGTGTTTTGTATTGGCTATTGGTTGTAAAACATTGTTGTGGTTTGATTATTCTATGCTTGCTTGGGATTATAGTTCCCATCCATAATCACATCTTACTAGACGACTACTATTTTATGCCATGAATGATCTATAGACTCTAGCCCTGCGTATTCTAGACTAAGCCTGAACCCCGTTCTAGATTAAGCATGAACTTGGAGCTTTGATATCAAGCTAACACATGACGAATGTAGTGGTGAAAGTGTGTAAATGTGCCCTAAGGAACTTTAATGAGTGGATGTTAATTGAGTGTTGTGCGAATCTAGAATGATATGATGCAAAAAATTATCCAATGGTTTATTTGCACTAATTGTTGAAATTAATAAAGAAATTCACATTCACTAGCAATCAAGATTTAAACATTAAAGAAGTTAATAATTTCAAGTTGAATTACGATTAAGAGTGCTTCGAGTAAATGCTAAGTGCATAAATCCTGCAAATAGAACATTTCATGAGTAAATGTATATGAAATAATATCCAGAATCATATGTGCTTCACCAAATAAACAACAAAGTAAAATTGACTTTAACTTTAAACATGCACAAAAAAAAGAGCCCAGGGAGTTGTTAGGTTACTGATTTCTGGGATTATACATCAACTTATGCAGTGGTTCACATTAATTTCGGGTATTTATGCAGGATATGGGGAGGGGGAGGGGGGAGGGGGAGGGGGAGTTTGAACGAGTTTGAAGGGTGTCTGGAAGACTTGGGTGAGGGAGGGGTTGGCTGTTGTAGTAGTGGAGATCAAAAAGTTAGTCTGCAGGATGTGAAATAGGGGGTGGCTTGGCTGCTTGGAAGGAGAATTCAGCAATTTGGTTGGGCTTAAGGCTGCAGGCAGTGGAGTTCCAGGTGCTGAATTGCAGGAAAACGTTGACTAGGCTGGTTGAACTGCAAACATTAATCCTGGCTTGGAATTTTGATATTGCTGTGAGTGGGGATGTTGGGAGGGGGGTCCAACTGGATTGGAGGAAGAAGTTTTGTGTGTGGGTGCCACTGGAATGAAGGATTAGAGGTGGTTATGGGCAATTTCAAGTAGGGAAGTGGGTAGTTGCTTAGTCGTTTTGGGGGTTTGAGGTAGCTATTGGTAGTTATGAATGGGGATGGGTAGTTAATTTGGTGTGGTTAGGAGTGGTGGGGGTGGTTAATAGGTGGATATGGAAGATGGTTTAGTTACCCTAGCTTCGGCACCAAGGATCAACAAAATCGACACCGTGGTATGCCTATGAGAGCCCGAAATTTCTGTCGAATATTTGCGATCCCTGAAATTTGCCCTTTGATCCCTATTTATAGATGTAGAGACAAGGGCCGGTTTAGATCGTCCGATTTAATGATATATGAAATACATGAAAATAAATATATAAAAATACAACAAGAATACATTAAATATCTCGTCGTTCTATAAATGCGGCCATAGACTCGGATCGTCTATACGATGATCCTAACTCCACCTCATGCATATGTCTACCTGGGTGGATTTTGATAAGGGTTGGCCGACCCGTGATCTATGATCACCATCATGATGGAAACCTGAATAACAAAGAAGGAAACATGTCTAGGAATGCATCACATAATTTTGTTATTTTCATGCTTTGAGGTGTTGCCCTGATTGCCTCATTTAACTTGTTGGTCTGCTGAGCATTATTGGTAATATTGTAGATGTTTGCTTGAGATAGCTGGTGGGTGCTGGATAAAGTTCTAGTTCCCTTTCCTAGAAATTCTATATTCAGTCTTTCTAATCAGATAATTGTCAAAGTCCAGTGATATCCTTTATTCAAGATTTCCATCTTCTTAGATTCTTGAAGGAGCATGCTAGAGTGACTTGGGCATTGCCTTTTTTTTCACTTAAACTCTGCAAGGATTATCTTTTCTATGTCTACTTTGAAAATCACATGTTAGCTTTTAGAAGGAACGTAGCTCAAGGATATAACCAATGGAGGCGTAATCTAAAGCTAATTTAATTGCTGTTTTTTGAATGATATCTCATTTGGCTGTCATGCATCAGTAGTTCATATGAGCAACTGGAATAAATTATTTCACTTGATTTGGGTTGCCTGATCATAATGACCTTCTCTCTATGTAGGTATTGGAGTCTTTTGCTTCATGGCTTCGACTTAGCCGTGGGTATGTTCTTTCTTCCCTTGAAAGCAAGCTATATTTCCACTGAAAAGTTGGATGTTTCTGGAGTTTCTGTTGGAGGCTTAAATTAGTTGGCAAATCTAATCACATACATGAATGATAGACTACAGCTGACATATCATTTAGCTGGCTCATCATCATCGTTTTTTTCTCATGAAAATCATACTCAATCTTTTTCAAGCATGATTGTGTTAGGTTCAAGCATAATTGTGTTAGGGGTCCCACATCCTCAGTTATTTTATTATGAGTCTTCATGTATTTGAGTCATAGGAGTCGAGTTGTATCAAGTCGGTCGAGTATTAATATTTTAGTTTTTTCTTTTATTTAATATTTTAGCACTCATGTCAATGTAGTCCTATATATATGGACCCTTGGGTCATGGTTGAGTTAATGAATGAATGAATCCAATTTTCTTTATTTCTCTCCAAGTCCCCCCCCCCCCCCCCCCCCCCCCCTAGCTCTCTCTTCTTTCTCATTTTCTAGGGTTAGGGTTGAGCAAGGCTCCCCTTTTCCCTCTCCCATTGCATTCTCTGCAGGTAGAGCTCGGTTCCCCTTGTATCTCCACCTCCGACAAATACACGGGCTAGGCCCATAACAGATTGTTGTCTCTATAAATGATTTGTTGCATCAAAATTGTTTGCTTTTGATGCATAGATAATTTATCTAAATTCTTTCTGATGGATTTGACCAAAAGCTACACTTTGCTTACACGATAGAACTAGAGTTCTGGAGGATCAAAGCAAGCAAATATTACTAAATTAATTCAGCAAATGAGATGCAAGCCATGGGGATTGGATAGTCGGCTGGTCCAAGGATTTGCCTTTGGGTTCGTTTCCCCTCCAAGATCAAGACCTTCTATTTTGATCCCTAATCTTTCACCCTCCTCTCCTTTATATAGGAGAGTTAGCCCTCATAATTATCAATTATTCCAATTAGAGAATACATAAAAAGAAAACATATCAAAAGGAAATAACACCAATAGGGATAATAACATAAGCAAAAATATTCTAATGGTTGCCAGGTGGCCCTATGCATCCAGCTCGGGTTCCTCCCCGGGCCCTTTCTTGTGGCTTGAATATACCCGGATAGCCTTGCACATATCATTACAATTTTCTTATGGACAACTGAAGTTATGGCAAACTAAAGGAACAGATTCTTGAAAGCCTTTGTTTGGGTTGACTAATTTTGTTGGTTTGAGTTTCAGCAACTCAATAAATTAAGGATTCTATACTTACTATTTAGGGAGTTTCTTGCTTTGATGTTTTCTTCATTTGTTCTTTATATTTGATATTGCTCTGTTTTGGGCTAGCATTGGGGGAGAGTCTATTCACACTGCGAGTAAACATGAATAGGATGTATGTCTATGGGAGGTGTTGAACACTATGCAGTATCATTGCTAATATTTTTAATTTATTTAGAGTTTTATAATTTTAGTGTTTTAATTTTCGTTTGAGAATTTCTATTGCACATTTCGTGTTTGGATCTGTAAGTAATATTGACGGGCGGTTTTTATATTCCTTGCATAAGTGAATTAAGGAAGCTTTTGAATCCTAAATTTAATCCCATCTGGCACCGCTATCCCTTATCTTGCCCACATGCCCTCCCCAAGGTTACTCCAAACATGACTGCGCCCACTGAGCCCAACTTTGGTGTCAGTCTCTGCCTTCCTCGCTCACTTCTCGTGGTGCCTCCCTCCATGATTGGTCCCTCCAAGCACACCCGCTCCAAGAAGGGAGGGTGTGATCTCTATGCTCCTTTTCTCGTTGGAAGCAGGTGTTGAGCACTAAGCAATATTAGTGTTAATATCTTTTTTTTTGTAGTTTTATTTTTTAGTGCTTTAATTTTCATTTGAGATTTTTTGTAGCAATTTATATGTTTGGACCTATGTGTAATTTTGGCAAGGGGTCTTTATATATCCTTACGTAAGTGAATGATGGCAGCTTTTGAACCCTAAATCTAATTACATTGTGTACTGCCATACCTCTATGTAGCTTGTGCATCTTCGTCGAGCTTGGCTCTGAATGCCGTGGCCCTCGTCCAGTCCAACTCAAGGAGGACATTGGGACTGGGTAGGGGAGGGTGGAGCGCGAAGGAATTAGATTTAGGATTCAAAAGCTGCCTTCATTCACTTATGCAAGGGTATATATAGATCCCTTGCCAAAATTATACATAAGTTGTTAGAGAAATTGTCAAACGAAGATTAAACACTTATGTTATAAAACTAAAAAAACAATATAAGATACTTAGAACTAATACCGTGTAGTGCGTAACACCTTCTGCGCACAAATTTCCTCAACATGTTTTCTCATGGCATGAATAGGCTCTCCCCAAACATGAGCTTGTTTCATCAATTTCTTGCTCTGGGTCAACTATCCCTCCCTCCCTCTTCCATGAATCGTGAATATTTCACACACATATAAACAAATCATTAAAAATGTTTTGAAATTAGAATCAATTATTTGATTTAAAATCTCTAAGGGTCCGTTCGGATCGCAGGTTTTGGTTTTGAAGAATTGGAATTCAGTCAAAACCAAAACTAACAGATTTTGGTTTTGCCTGAATTCCAATTATGCTGTTTGGTTGCAGGAAGGTTTTGAGCCACAAATTATAATATGTATTCTCTCTTGAATTTTTCTATCAACTAGTCTAAATCCATCACTAACCTATCAAAATGGAAATCAACCAATCAACATAATAGCAACAGTATTATTATGAAGAAATATTGCAGTAAATTATTCTAAAGCCACATTTAATATGACAGTAACCTGATAGGATGATCGTATTGCAGTAATAACTAGTTAAACATAGGATCCTATCTAAATTATCATGACAGTCCTATGTTAAACCTGGCAGGATCCTATTTTGTATGTTAAACCTGGCAGGATCCTATTTTGTATGTTAAACCTGGCAGGATCCTATTTTGTATGTTAAACCTGGCAGGATCCTATTTTGTATGTTAAACCTGGCAAGATCCTATTTTGTATGTTAAACCTGGCAGGATCCTATTTTGTATGTTAAACCTGGCAGGATCCTATTTTGTATGTTAAACCTGGTAGGATTCTATGTTAAACCTGGCAGGATGCTGCTACTTACATATTTATTGACCCTCCATTTATTTCCTGAGATTGATGACTAAGTACAAGAACAACTAAAGTCTGCAGATAATCGTATTCTGCAAGAACAACTAAATGATTTTTGAAGTCTACTGGAAAACAATGGATTTCAATTCAGTTAAAGTGAAATGCCATCTTTAATTCATCAAAAGAAACTGTGCGATTAATGAGCTAAAGTATAAACTGCATTCCCTGGTATTTCATCTGATTATATACTGCTGATTTTGTGTTCTAATGTGCGTGCAAAGCAAATTTGGTGCCATTCTTCTGTGTACTAAAACTTAATTTTCATGAATCAGCATTCATAATCAGCATTCATAATCAGCATTCGTTTAAGTTAGTGCCATTCTTCGATGGATCGCCGCAAGGTGGGGCCGAAAGAGATGCAGATCTTGGGTTTTATCATCTGCATAACAGGAACATCGACGATAATAAAAAAAATGACTAGAGGTGAACACTAGATAGAGATGCGAGGAAGAGGAATCCCGAAATATTTACCGGCGGCGAAGAAACCTCCGGCTGCAGAGATCGACGGGGAGGGAGGAAGGAGGTAGCCGCGTCTTCTTCGCTTGCGCCGTCCAAAACCCACGAAAAACCAGCGGAAGACTTGTTTTTTGGGGTTAGGCATATATGAAAACTTTAGGTTTTCAAGCAAAAACCAAAACCTGGCCAAAACCTTTGAACCGAACACCACCATTTTCTTTATTAAAGCCCCAAACCAAAAACCGGTTCCCATTTCAGTCGAACCGAACGGACCCTAATCATCTTCCTAAAGCTCCTTTATCAGAATAACAAACTTAATCCTCCTCGTGCTATTAAAATGGCTTGAGACCTTTTAGGTAATCTGAAAACTGAAATCTTGGTTTCCCAAGCTGTATGTGCGTAAAATTCAAGATCTAAGAGCCAAGAGGTTGTTCTTGGACAAGAACTCATGATATCTAATTTTACAAAGAGAAGGATCGTAAATAAGTGGTAGGCTCTTCTCTTTCCTTGTTTTGAATTCTGCAATTGTATTCCATTATTTTTTGCTCGTTTCCTTTTGCACTAGATCTCAGCGCTCCACCTGGGCATGCCCTACTTGCTTGTTAGAAAAAAAGAGATGTGAGGTCAGGGGGGGGGGGGGGGAGAGCAGTTTCATGTAAGGAGAATTTAATATTTAAAAAATTGGTAATCTCAATACCCCCCAAAAATTTGTTGATCTCATTAACAACTGGTGTTTAGATACAATTATAGAATCCTTAATACAAGAAGGGAAGCCCGGTGGACAAAGCATCCCCGCGTAGCGAGGGTCCAGGGAAGGGTCCCACCGCAAGGGTGAAATGTAGGCAAACCTTACCTTGCATTTTTGCAAGAGGCTGCCTAATCCTTAATACAAAAAATGCATAAAAAATTTAAATTAAGACTTATCATGCCTGAATTACAATTTTATTTAAATTTTGTGTAACAGTGGGGTGGTGGTGCATTTGGCTAGTCGGTAGTGCGTGGTTTCATAGCCAATGTTAAGCAATCGTGGGGTTGAGCGTTCAAGGCTCCTTCACCCAACATTCATATATGGAACACCAATCTCGGGGAAAAAAAATAAGAGGTGTTTTTTTGCATGTGTTACTCAAGTGTGACACTACGGGTCTGTTCGTTCAGGCTATCACAGATGTTGGAGAACTCTTCCACGATCCGCCGGTCATCCACGGTGCCGACTCTACGAACCCTAGGTACTGATTTCTAAGTATTATCTTCCTCCTTATTTTCCCCTTCACTTTCTTGCGTTTCTACCTCTCCCCAACCCTAAATACCTTCAGCTGCCCCTCCAAACAGCACTAATACAACATTTGCCCTTGGTAATATCCTTCAGTTTCCTCCATACAGCCCCCACAGCACTGCCATCCCATCTCCCTGCCCAAACGCCATCACTTCCTCTACACAGCCACCCAAAATTTTTTTCCCCTCCCTAGCACTAAAACCTAGCAGCTGACCACCCTTACCCTTCCTGGTACAGCCAGGCCACAAAACCCCTCCTTCCTGCAACCATCCAGCCACTCTCCTGCCTAAACCGACCCATGCAAGGCCATCTCTTGTAGCCGGCCAGCACTCAAACAGCTCCCAGCTGCCTACCATTCCTCCACCCGACCTCCTCCGACCATCAATCCACCCAGCTGGCCAAAACAGGCCTTGTCGAGGACCTTCCTGCATCCATATTTTGGCTGAACGTTCACCTCTCAACCCTTGACTCACTCCTTACCCCCATACAGCCGCTTTCCCTTAATCCAGCACCACCAAACAGCCCCATCCAGTCCCTACTCAGCAGCCCTATCACCGAATCTCTACTCATTCGCCCACATCCCCTCTTGTAAGATTATTGTTTGGTTTTCTTTGTTTTCAACATTGTTGTATGAACCAGTTACCTATATTCTTCTGGATGTCGATCTATGCTAGTGTATTTGTTTTGAGACTAATTGTGATTTGTATGCCTTATTTGCTTGTTCATTTAATTAACGACACTCCAATCCAAAAAAGAATCAAACTTTCTTACTTTTAAAAATTATCTTCAAATCATTTGTGTTATTAGCTTACATTTTATGCTTCCATTGCTAATTGCAAAACCTCATCAGATCTAATTTTGCTTACATGCATTATCCTAGGGTTAGATAGAATTTATTTCCGTGGCACCGCACCTAGGGCTTGCATAGTTTATAGGGTCGCACTCTCACATACCTACCCCACATCAATAACTCATGACTGTATTGTGTGTTTTTCCTTAAACCACATATATGTGCATGGGACAAACTTGTGAACCAATTTGCACGTTTTCAAAACCTTTGCATCTAGGGGAAGCTGTTTGCCAACTCCATAGTAGTACACTCTTTATTCTCTTATTGAATTTTATCCATATTTGAGGTCTGGTTGATCTTGGTTTGCATTGGATTTGATGTGACCAATTGACCAAGGAGCCCTTATCATTTAATAAACTAATATTTCTATTTGTGAAGATGTCACGGGCAATTTGCGGGCACATATATGGTAAGAGATCCCATGATGAGAGGAAGTAGATGCACCACATTTATTTTGTTATTTTGTTCTTATTTTGACTTTGTTATTTTATTTACTCTAGATATCTCGCTTTATTTCATTTCTATTTGTTTGTATTGTAATTTTGTATTTTTACTCAGGATGTCTTATCAACCGGGTATGCTGAATAAAATCAAGTTTCTTTGGAATCAAGAGAGGTTTCTAAGGCTACTTCTCCCACCCCACCGACTCTCGTTGCTCCCACGTCAACCGGCCGGTCGCCGTCCGGCTCCCCAATGCAGCGCGGACTCCAGCAACTGCTACAGTTACTCTTTTTTAAAGCAGCAGCCATAGCGGCTGTTTCCCGCATAGCAGTACCACCAGCCTGGCCCCCCCTTGCACACTGGTTTATCCTCCACCTTGCTCCTCTATCACACTTAACACCCCCGCTTTGGACAATGCGAATAGCTCAAATCTTGACCAAAAGGCTCCAATTCTCTATCCCAGCATAGGTCGCTATCAAGAATCAAAGGGGAATCATCGACCGCGACAATCCCTACCCTTTTCCTTGGTCGCATCCCGTTCGCTGACACGATTTGTGATAGGGGCCTGTGACAAAAGATCAATTTTGTTCTATCTTATTTTCCTTTGGTTGCCCTTTTTTTATTGAAATTCCACTAATTGATCTCGTTCAGTTTGTAGGTGGAAGAAATTATAAATTACCAATATTAGGCTGCTAAAAATACTTTTTTGTTATTATGGGAGTTGTGGAGATGAGAATGCTTAGGTGGATGTGTGGACACATGAGACTGGATAAAATTAGGAATGAATGTATCAGGTATAAGACAGGAGTGGCGCCAATTGCAGAGAAGATACGAGAAGCTCGAGTAAGATGGTTCGGACACGTACAAAGGAGACCATTACAGGCACCTATTAGGCGTTGTGAGAGCTTAGTTACTAGGCATGTTAAACGGGGGAGGGGTAGACCAATAAAGACTTGGAATGAAACTATAAGGAAAGACATGATGTACTTAGGCATTAGTGAGATTATGACTAAAGATAGGGCACAATGGTGACAAAGGATTCATATAGCCGACCCCACTATAGTGGGATAAAGGCGTGGGTGTTGTTGTATTAAAATACTTGAAGATACACTTATTCTGAATTCGCTCATTGATTGCCACTTTCTTTGTCGAGCTTGTTTAGTCAGCTGCGTTTCGAAGACGAAAATGCAGCAACATTACCTCATATTGAATTGCTCATAAGCACATTGATTTACTGATATTCTAACCATTTGATCTTTGATTGCTACATAAGAACTAAACAAATATTTGCTCTTTCAGGGTTTCTGCTTCAACTCTTGCGTCCCATCCATTAGTACAAACAGCTCTATCATGCTTAAATTCTGAGCAGTATCTTGAAGCTGCAGTAAATGGTAGTTCAACTCAACCTCCATGAAACTTTTGTAGAATATATTTGTGAGTCCTGCTTGATGACAAATGGTTATTGATACGAGTTAAATTTTACGTATTTCTCAGTTTAATTTTTAGCAATCATAATTGTCGGCAATTTGGAGCATTCATGCTCTCATTTATTTTTGCTGGGTTCTCTTTAGTTGGCTTGCATATTATCCTTGGATAGTTATTCCAGAAGTTATAAACTGCTTCTTATTTAAATTTGAAAGAAATTTATCTGACTTCTATTTTCTTCAAGTTTGAAATTGTATTACCTTTGAATAATCTTGCAGTTAGATATCTGTTGATTTTATTAAAATAAAGTAGAATATAATTCTCCGTGTGAAGTATTGGATGTTGGGAATTTAAGCACTGAATAAAACTCGAGGAAATCTTCTATCTGATGTCTGAAAAGATGTCTGTTGTAGATTACATGATTGACGGGTATTGGAGAAGAAAAAAATAGTTCTGTAAAAGCATAATTTATCAAAAACTATACTGTGTTTATTTAACTAATAAGCATTAGAGGACACCTTTCATGGTTCCTTGAAATCCATACTGTTGTAATTTTATTACCCTTGCACTTGCCTTGGTGTACCGGTTGAGGTGTTGCCGTGTGACCTTGAGGTCACGGGTTTGAGTCCTGGAAGCAGCCTCTTGCAAAAATGCAGGGTAATGTTTGCCTACATTTCACCCTTGTGTTGGGACCCTTCCCTGGACCCTCGCTACGCAGGGATTCTTCGTGCACTGGGCTGCCCCCTTATGCTATAATGTAGTAGTCTACATTCTTTGTATATATTCTCTTCTTTGTATATATTCTCCATTTTATTCACCGTATTATAAAAAAATTTAGGTTACCTGTACCTGCTACCCTTTGATTTGAAATGTTCCCTCATGTTGATTGGTAGTTTAATTTTTGTAGTACTATATTGCATATCATATTATCAATCATACCTCTGCTTGTTTTACCCTGTCTTTGGAAGCTATTTGTTTATTGCTTCATTTTTACTTCCGATTCAAACTGGAGCCCTGCAAGAAATGTATTTGTAATCAATCATACCTTTTATTTCTATGACTACAAACCTTACTTTCAGAAACACTGTGGAAATATTCTTGGTCATTTTAGGTGATGGTGTTTTTTTGTGGTTGGGCCTATGAATTAATTTTGAAAGATTCGATTTTTAACCTTATTACAATCCTATAAGAGCTAATGGCTGTTTCAATATTCAAGTGATTTTCTCTAATCGCAAAAGTAAACTTCAAAGAGGTATTCCTTGTTATTAGAAAACAGAATACCTTATTACTATCCTATAAGAGGTAATGGCTGTTTCAATATTCAAGTGTTTAAGGTCTTGAATGGGAGCTTTGGTGCACTGGTTGAGGTGTTGCCGTGTGACCTTAGGGCACGGGTTCGAGTCCTGGAAGTAGCCTCTTGCAAAAATGCAGGGTAAGGTTTGCCTACTTTTCACTCTTGTGGAGGGACCCTTTCCCGGACCCTCCCCCGGACCCTCGCTGTGCGGGGATGCTTTGTGCACCGGGCTGCACTTTTTTGTGTTTAAGGTCCTTAGATTGTTGGGATAAAATTTTTGGTAAATATGATGTGTTTAAGGTGACCATAGTAGGCTCCTGCAATTTTTTATTTTTTATCATCTATGTTTATGTTGGAGCTTATCTCATTGTATTATAGATATGCCACTTTGTTTATTAGCTTATTAATTAGTAAGCTATTAATTGGTATTCATCTGAAGATGTTTCACTACTCTTATGTCTTTTTCCTGTCTTCCTATTGCAGTTGTATCTGAATTAATACACTACACTACAGCTAATGGTTCTATTGGTGTTGCCGCCCAAATGCCCTTGATTCATCTACTTGTTTCTCACGTTATGGGACTTAAGGACCAGCTCAAGGATTCATCAAAGGTAGTGATTACACTTTAATCTCCATGTGCAACTATCAGGTTAAATGTAGTTGCATGAGCTATTTGAAGAAACAAAAATCCTAATAAATGCAAATTTTAGACCGCAAATATACCATGAGCTATAACAAAATTTTCTTCCCATTTATAACTTCGCAATATCTATTTAAATCCGTGCAGGTTAGTAGAAGTATCTAGTGGTTTGTGAACTTTTGGTTTGTGTTTTGAGGTTAATGTCTGTGGGTGCTTTCTCAGATGCACTTGAACTATTTAGGTTTTTAGTTGTTTAGAATGTTGTTTTTCTCTTTAATTTATTTAATCTTCACTTTTGTCTTAACTTCAGTTTTGTATGGTTATAACATAGTATAACAGGTTGAAATGGTTTTACTGATAATGACGAATGAAGTTTGAATGTCCTTATTAATTTCTTTTTTGTTGCATATGTTCAGTCTGACCACTTCTTTCTCACCAACATATGTTTCTGATACCCCTAGGGTTCGGCAGTACCAAAGAGAAGAGAGGGGGAGGAGAAGAAGAGAAGGGGAGGAGAGAAAAAAATGTAGCCCCAGGCTCTTTGACAACACTTCAAGCATAGGAGTTCACATAAACAAAAGACCTACAAATACTTCTCCAAGCCCTAGGAGTAAAACAGAAATAACAAAATAGAAAGTGTTGAAACAAAATTGCAGAATGTCCTGAATCGGGAGCCCGATAGTGTACGTCGATCTTGGTTCGGCCAGCGATCCATTGTTATCTTTCTCTGGCCCAATCAGTGGCCCGATAGTTGACCTGGGTCCGGGTTTGGCCGGAGACCCATTTCTCCTGCTATGCTCCATACTACCGTTTGCGGCGCTTGTCTTAGGCGCGACAGACACATGTATTTCCAAACGCGGTTGTCGGGCTCTCTCGCGTCATGTTGTAACAATACTGTCGTCTTGGAAATCTGCTTTGTCCTCAAAGCATTAATTGGGAAATTTGCGGCATAACTCATCACAGTTGATCCAATTGACTTCCGATCGTGGTCGGTGGATCCAACAAACCAAGATTTGGTCCTCCGATGCACAGGCGTTGATGGCTACGCGAAGGTCCAGGGTGGCCTCCAACATGAATAACTGTGTGTCGTTGTGGATGAGCTTCGGTTGTTGGGACCCTTCCATTGAGGAATCCCCAATGTCCCTTTTTAGTTGGGATACATGTAACACCGGGTGGGCCAATCTTGAAGCCTGGGTTGCAGGCGGTAGGTCACATTGAAGGGTCTTTAGTAACTAGTGGAAAGATTTAGGTGGGCCCTGTTAACCACTGGTGATTGATGGTAAGGCTGCATCTTGACGAAGACCAAGTCCCCTATTGCGAACCACACCCCCCGCCGATGCTTGTTTGCAGAAGATATCATCTTCGAGTAAGCTCCTTGAAGATGGTGATTCAGTTATTGTAATATGACACCCCGCTCGTGAAGGTTGGCGACAAGAGATTCCACTTGGCATGCACCTGGGAGATGACGAGTAAGCGGCGGCGACGGTTGGTCATAGACCACCTCCAAGGGGGTGGTTCCGAAAGAGTAATGAAATGCTATATTGTATGAGTATTCCACTTAACATAACCGCTTTGCCCATTTTGTCGAGTGGTCACCGATGAAGCATCACAAGTAAGTCTCCAGACATTGGTTCGGGACTTCCTGGTGATGTCGGTTTGGGGTGATTGGTGCTCATTCAGAGTTGAGTGCCTAGCAGTTCGAAGAGAGACTGCCAAAAACTACTAAATAATGGGGGTTCACGGTCACTCTTGATTGACCTCATAAACCCATGGTGGCATCCCACTCCCTCGATAATTTCCTTGGTGACCGATACAACAATGTACAAGTGTGGGGATAAGAAATAATCGTCTTTGGACAGGCGGTCCACCACTTCTACAATGTAGTCGTATCCTTTGTACTAGGGTAGCCTCGTGATGAAATCCATGACAATGTTTTTCCACACTTCGAAATCGGGTGCACTTGTAATAATCCTCCCGGAAATGTGTCCTTGTACTTCACACGTTGACATGGGTGGCCTTTCGCCACATACACTTTAACGTGATGGAACATGCTGGTGAATATATAGATGCAGCTAGATGACAATATGTATCGAAGACATCGACATGGCTGGCTATCGATGTGGAGTGGAACTCGGTAAGAATGGACAAAAAGCAGGATGATGATGGAGTGATAACCAGAAGCCTGTGGGAAGTGGTGATCTTTAACTAAGGTAGTGATGTAATCTGAAAATCTCGAATTTGAATTTTAAATGTTAAATTTGAGCTCTTCTAAAATATGCGGCGCAAGCGAGACTTTCACGAATAATATCCTACGATAATTGACATAGGGTTCGCAAATGCGCATTAACATTCGAACATATAGTGAATATGATTTAACACTCCACAAGGATGGAACTAAATAAATTTGAATGCGAGAATATGAAAATCGACGACCAATAGGTCTTATGATAATTAATGGCAAATTATGAAATTTACAAACAAAATAAACTTAAGCATATGAAGTAAACTAACATGATTCGCGTATGTGAGAAATCAGAGGTATATCATATGCTCATACCGACGTCGTCAAATCCAGTCCTTGTCGAGAATGACTGTGGAATGAAGGCTGGATCTGTAATAAACTCCAAAACCAATGAAGCAAAAGACTGTGTTGGCGGTTTCGGAACAACTAACGTCGGATCCAGCGGTAAACGACGGAAGAGGGATCGGCGTTGTCAGGAACAAGCAAAGGAAGGGTCATGACCTTTGGAAGGGTCTAAGGAGGACGTGCAGAGACGAGGTGGGGGATGGAGGCGATAAAATTGACGAAGGCTCGTCGATTCCATAAGGGTTGACAACGACCAGCGTTTGCGATCGGCTTCCGATGGTCCCCACGGGGTCAGAAGGGGATGGGGGTTGGTCGCCGGAGTCCGGTTTGGTTTTTGGTGGTGGCTGCGAGGGGAGGAGGCTGACGGTTCGCAGACAGGAAGGAGGTTGTCGACTGAGTAACCTAGAAATATAGAGGTTTTCTCTATTTCATGATTTTCCCAAGCTGCCTGTGGAGGGCCCGACCTTTTAGAATGATTTCTAGGGTTTTAATTTTCTTTTAATTAAAAAAGAGTTTTAATGTGAGGAGTTCAAAGGGCCAAATAGGATTTTAAGGGATTTTTTCTCTTGGTAACACTCACCATAAATGAAATTTGAAAATGAAATATTTTTAATTTTTCATTTGCTTAATATTATCATAATTTTAATTTGAGATTGCCTTAATTATCACTCTATCTAATTTGACAGACCTTTGCAATCAGGGTCTTATTGGTGATGCTTGACAGTCATATCAGTGGAATAATAGATGAACCCTAATTGCAACAATACGAATATGATGACCTAACTTGCAACGCACAAAAATTCACAAAATAAGAAAATTTCACATAATAGAGAGCACGTGATGTAGTATTAATCAGTGTTGTGGATATCTTTCGACATGGCCGACATGTCGGCCGACATAAATGTTTCATTGACAAAACATGTTTCCGATATTTTTCTGCAAAATATCCTTTTGGAATATATCCCTCGATATATCTGCTATTGACCGATATATTCGCCGATATATCGGCCGATATATCCCGACATTTTATCGATTATTTTTTTCAAGTTATTTTAATTATTGTCTATAGTCTAATCGACAATAAACCGAAATTGTTTCCATGTTTAGGTAGTTTTTTTCATTCCTCTGGCTTTCTTCCTTGCTCAAGTCCGTCATCGACTTCAATTATGCATGGTCTTTGAATTATGGACTAAAGGTTCCTTATCTTCCATTGTCATTGACAACTTCCTGACTTTCTGCCTCCTCTATTTTATTTCACGCGTTATACCGTTATTAGTTATGTAAGACAAAATGTTTATATTGGTTTGATAAATTTAGGAGTTCAATAAATATCAAATTATTAATATATGTAAATTAAAAAAATGATTAAATTTATATATAATTACACATAAATAATTTAATATTAAAACCCGACATATGAAATATCCCCGATATATCCCCCGACATATTAAAACCGACGTGAAAAACATAAACCGACGTGTCCCCAATATCCGACATCTACAACCTTGGTATTAATGAGAGAGTGCTTGAAGCATAAATAAATAAGCAAATGAATATCAACACTAGCCACAAACGGTCTGGTAATAAGGTTTACATAAAGATATATCGCAAGCAAGAAAATAGTCACAAATCCAACAAAGATTAATTAACAATTAACTTAAAACTCACATAACTATAAAGTAGGAGGCTTGGTGGGATTTCCCGGAGCTGGGCTGAAAACAACACTGAATTTCGGGCTCCCAGTGGAGCGGCGAACTGTTGGACAGTATGAAAGTGGGTTGTAATGGACTCCCTGATGACTGGTTGGAGATTGTGGGGAGGCGGGCAGTGGTAAAGGGGGGCTCGAGACAGCCCAGATTAAGAGGTTACTGTGTTTGATGGGAAGGTTGACAGGCGGTTGGAAGTTTGGAACCCCAAACAGTGGCGGGAGTGGCTCCATCATATAAATGGAGGGGATAACTGCAGCTTTTGGAAGTGGGGTAACGGGAGGAGAGAAATTCCAGCACCAAAAATTCCAGTACAAAAAATTCAATCTGCTTCTCCCAGGGCCAATTCCAGCAACAAACAAAGGTTGGCTGTGAACTGTAAGTTGGGGGTAGTAAGGGGAAATGGGCTTTTGCTGAATGGGAGAAGTTGGGGGGCGGGGGATCTATTGGGGTCTGAGGGAGGTGGGTCCATGTGAAAAGAGGAGGGATTAGTGGGGAGTGGAGTAATGGGAGGAGAGAAATTTAGGGGGTAGTGGGCTAAATTTTAGGAATGAGGTTGTAGTGGGGTAGTGGGAAGTTGGTTGGGGAGTGGGGATGGTGGAGGGAGGGTGTGGATGGAGGGGATTGCCGGACGGGATTTACGGAGGTGGTGGCGTTGTCCGAAGGTGGTTTTCAACGATCACTGGAAAACTGAAAATGAGGGGGCTTTAGTGGTGGTTGTGGCTTGACGGGGATGGCTGGAGGTGGTTTACGGGGATGGCTGGAGGTGGTTTACGAGAATGGACGGAGGTGGTTTACGAGGATCGCCGGAAAACAAAAGTGGATGGAAAATTAGATGGAGGTAGTGGCTGGTTTTAAGGAGTTGGAGGAGGCTTGATGGTGGTGGCCGCTAGAGGAGATTTAGAGGGGATGTGGAGGTGGTCGGCTATTAGTGGTGGGGAGGAGAGGTGGACGGCCAAGGAGGTAGGGGTTAGGGGGAGGGGATTGCCGGACGGGATTGCCGGAGGTGGTGGCGTTGTCCGAAGGTGGTTTTCAGCGATCACTGGAAAACTGAAAATGAGGGGGCTTTAGTGGTGGTTGTGGCTTGACGGGGATGGACGGAGGTGGTTTACAGGGATGGCTGGAGGTGGTTTACGAGAATGGACGGAGGTGGTTTACGAGGATCGCCGGAAAACAAAAGTGGATGGAAAATTAGATGGAGGTAGTGGTGGGTTTTAAGGAGTTGGAGGAGGCTTGATGGTGGTGGCCGCAAGAGGAGATTTAGAGGGGATGTGGAGGTGGTCGGCTATTAGTGGTGGGGAGGAGAGGTGGACGGCCAAGGAGGTAGGGGCTAGGGGGATGATCGTCTAGATGGAGAGGGGATGGGGAGGCCGGCTAGTAGGAGTATGGGGCTCTCGAATACTGAAAAGGGGAAGGGTTGAAGTGGCCCATTCTATAAGCCCCTTGAGGACATCCCTGATGATGACTTTGTAGGCACAGAACCCCTTATCCTTTAGGCACAAATATCGCTGTTTCTGAGAAGGGGCGTCGAAAGTAAGCATGGTCCCTTGATTTCGTCCGACACAGTCGAGGATTCCCATCTCTCTCGCGATCGCCTCACGAACTGCTTCAATTTCCTCGACATGGTGACTGGGGAATGCGCTGGAGTGATGAATGGAGTTGAATGGCGACAGCTCAAACCAAAATTGGAGGAGAAGGGTGAGGGCTCGGGGACATGCAACGCGAATGTTGCTCGAGCGAGAGGTTGGCGTAGAACCCAGAGGGCACCAATAGTTAAGGGGCTCGCCGACAAGAAAATGAGGCTATCCGCACACGAGAGAGGGCGATGATTGTCCGGAATGGCGAACCACATGAGACGACGTGGCAGATGGAATCGCACGGGAGCTAGGGAAACAGAAAATGTGGTTTTGAAATGAATGATAGGTTTTATTTTAAATCGATTGCACGACCATGCGTTTTAAAGGCGCACGACCTTGCAAAATTCCAAAATTTTACAAACCGCATTTTTGCATTAAAATCTTCCGCACGACTGACTGGTTGGACGATGTTACCCAATGGAAAACAAAGTAGTTGCATTCTTATTGAAAATAAAGCATTGCGAGAAAATAAAAACAACAAACTACACTATATCATGTTTCGTTTAGTGTCACTAGCTTGACTTATTTGGATATTAGATTAAATGCTAACTAAATGGATAATAATAAGAAAAATGCATTGGTAAATCTCTCAATACCCATGACGGGAGTGGATACCGATACATTGAGAGAGAAACGACATAGCGGGTTGAGAAGATAACAAGGAGAGAGTCTCCTCAAAATGAAATGAAGAAGTGACAACCCGGTTTGTCGCAAAAATAAAATCCTCCTAGAGGGGGGGGGGGGGGGGGGGGGGGGTAAGTCAGAGTTGCAAATAATTTTTGCCTCCTAGGCTCCTTTCTGTTGGGGTCAAAAATCAACCAAAAATAAAACAGATGGAGAATGATGAGTAGTGAGAAAGAAGAAAGTGGCCCCTCCTCATCACTCTCTGAGATAAAAGAGACGATGCTATCAACGATTGGATCCTCCTCGATAATATCAAGGAGGAGGCTCCTTTCTGTTGGGGTCAAAAATCAACCAAAAATAAAACAGATGGAGAATGATGAGTAGTGAGACAGAAGAAAGTGGCCCCTCCTCATCACTCTCTGAGATAAAAGAGACGATGCTATCAACGATTGGATCCTCCTTGATAATATCAAGGAGGAGGATGGAAGAATCAAAAGGAGGATGATGGAAGAATCAAAAGAAACGGGGCATGCCTCTTCCATTGAGGCACATGAAGGCGGTTCTGGGTCAAGGTCCTTGTCACAAATGGGCTCCTCTTCATACACCAGTTCTATGATATCCGGGCATTCCCGCAAGGGGGCAATACTAGTCGGCTCCTCTGCAAAAATTTGTGAGTCGCGGGCAATCAAAATGGTGGAGCTGCCTTCATCAACAGATGTAATGAAGCTCACAAAAGGCATCAGAGGGGGGGGGGGGGGGGGGTAAAACAATGCATGTTGGTAGAGAATAATCAATCTCCAAGGTGTCCAGTGTAGGGGACTCCCATTCTTTATACTACTTCACCACACTTTTTACTGCACTGGGAGTAGGTTTAAAGAAGGATGAAAAGTTCCCTCCAACTGTTGTTCTTGGAGGCGGGTCATTCAACCCTAAACTTGTAGCACAATGGCTTCCTCACTGGAGGCTCCACCATTGTAGTTTCAGGCTGCCACATGGTCTGTACCATAGAAGGATAATAAAAATTAGATTCCTGATAGTGGGGTTGATAAGAATTTTGGTTATATCTTGCTTGTGCCGCAAGCTCCACAATGGATGGGTCGTAAGTGGGAAAAGATGTGCTAAAATGGTTGCCACCCGTGTTTATAGGCTGTGATGGACCTTGAGCATAAGTGTTTCCTATCAGACACTCTTCGTTTGAATAATACGCGCTCCCACACCATTTGCAACAATAATTGAAATACATTGCAGAGGGGGATTTCGTCCTACAACAAAAAAATATGATGTGACTACCTGTAGAACTCAAAGAACAGAGACATTAACACGCACCTAATACTGCAAAATGGACATACAAATTTATGGTACAAAGATAAAATAGGATATTAAAATTTTAGTTTGACACGAATAAAATTTAAAAAGAAAAATGACATAATCAAGACATCATCATCCTAGAGTCACCAAAAACCACCGTGCTCCCCGACAACTGTACCAAAAACTTGACCGCTATGACACGTCGCCGTAAATCCTGAAGGAGATGCGACGACAATGCACCTGTCGAAGTAATAAAATGATATGGAAATATCGAGTATTCTATACACGAGGAGCCCAGAGCTTATCTTTGACTATCTAGGTGGATCGATTAATGGAAATTTTGATTATCTTAAAACAAGAAAATAAAACCCTAAACTAAGAGAGCTTTCGATTGAGTTTTCCATATTCTACCACAAAACACATCAAATTAATCAAAGTAAAAAAACATCACTACAATGAAGAAAACAAAGCAGTACATGATTCATACATTAATCGATTCAATGTCCCAATCAATTCATAAAAATATGAGAGAGAAGATCTCTCGATCCGCTCTAGCTTTGTGAAGGAAATGATGAAAAATACAAACGGTGCAAGAGACTTTGCCTCGGGTACCAAGAATAGTGTCGGATCTCTATTCGTGCCTCCTTGCTATCCTTGGTCGTGTCCGTTGTCGAGGGAGCACTGTCACCAACTTCCCAATGTTGCCCGTCTTCTCTTTGGTTTTTACCTTCCACAATTTTCTTCTCCTCCTAGATTTGCGAGCGAACACAATCAACGATTCATCCTTTTTTAGGTCTTGGATGATGGGAGAAAGCCTAGGGCAAAACCCTACCCGGAAGAGGTGAAAACGAAGTGAAGGAAATGAAAGAAACAATAAAGCTTAGATAGGACGGCCAATTTTTTTGGTCTCGTACAGTCGTGCGCCCTTATCGTGCACGAAGTCCAATTTGATGAGCGGGGAAATGAAATGAGGAGGCGTCTGATTCCGTTTATATGCACCTCATCATAAGCTCATCGCACAGTCATGTGAAAAGAGAGCGCACAATCATCTCCCGACCAATGGAAAAAACAAGATTTCTCTTAGCAGCTGGAAATGCATGGCCGTGCGTTGGTAAAACTACATGATCGTGCCAAAAATGGCTATACGCAGACCACCGTGCGCCTTTTTGCACGGGCGTGCGCCAAGGAGGCGCACAATTATCTTCAGGCATTGGATAATCTTGGCCAAAAGCGAGAAAATCGCACGACCGTGCATTTTTGAGGCGCATGACCATGCGTTTCACGACAAAATGCATGCCAAGAGCACAGCTGGGGGAAAGGTAATCAACCACCATGGACTACATAACCAAGTTAGAGACACAAAAATAAACTAAAGGCAAGTGAGACTAAAGAGTAAGATTGAGGAGATTACTTGGGTGCAGGTCCCATGCTAAGCCTAACACAAGAACTGTGCACCATATTCAGTATGTATGATTTCTCCCCAAGACCCTTAATTGAGTGAAAGAACTCATTTTTGCTCGAATGGCGCTCCTGTATCAACTTTGAGAAAACTAAAGATAACATATAAATCATAATAAGTAGGGGTAATAAGCATAGTGAAGAGAGCAAAAAGGATGCCAAAACGCTAGACGAAAATCACTCATCAGGTTGCATGATAGGTTTATATGTGTGGAAGTCAATTCAAGGAGCGCACATGCATCTGGTAATCCAAGCTTAATCAAGCTGCGTGGATGCCCTAATAAATATTAAAGCTCCATATCTTCTGTAATGTTGTTTACGTTGGGCTACCTTAGCCCTGATAATATTGAATAATGGATAACATATGAACAGATCATTATGATGGCCAGGCATCCCAAATTGGCACTTCTATGCGCGCTACTTGATAGGAGCATCCCATTTCTGTCAGGCTACCACCTTTACCGGTAGCTTCATTCTTTCTCTTGTATGGTATTCTGGTTGAATTTGATAGACATAATTTGGTAGTAATTACACTCAAAATGTTTGACGTGGCTTGGGGTTCTAATGCAGATTGATTATAAATAGGATCTGTTAAGTTCATAATTGATCCGAATTGTGCCTATAAGATTCTTGTCGAGGATCTGCCATTAAAAATAAGATAATTGTTAAGTGCAAATCTATTTTGACTATCTGTAGACCAATGTTAAGTGCAGATAAAAAATTGAATTGCAGACTATTCTATTATGGTAGACCAAAAAAAACAATGCGGATCTGTTTCTCTAGTATCTTTAGTATGCAATTGCAAGAGCTATGATCTCTTAGTTCAAAGCAGATGCTCTGGAATTACATTTGTTTGCCATTGTTTGATTTAACTGTCAAGAATATTAAGAAGGAAAAAATGTAACTTCTTAAAACTTATCTCCTTCTACAAATATCACGAATAAATAATATTTTTATACAACAAGCAAGGTATTTCTAGCTCTACGAAAATTGTATCCAACGCACTGTTCGACACAATGTATGGTTCTGCTCAATCCCCACATTGTACCTTCTGTCTTCCTCGCCGTATGACAGTGCCCCTCAAAGGATCCGGACAGAGATTCTGAATTGTTTTATTCATCGGCCTCGTCAGATAATATACACCCAACCTTCCAATTTGAGAATTCAAAGAATGCAAATTTTGACGAGATGATCATTTTCTGCTAAAGGCAGGGCCTTTTCTCAAGTATATTTTGGCGCGAAGGAATTTCTGCTCAATGGGCAAGGAGCACTGCCGCCGGCGGGAAGTTGAGCTGGGGCACCACCACCGATCCCCCATACTGTTTTCCTGCATCTTCTGCTCCGTGTAGGTTCTCTCAAAAAAGAAGAAAAACAAATTAATTGCAGAACTAGGTTCTCTCAAAAAAGAAGAAAAAAAAACAGTTGCAGAACTGAGAGCCGAAGGTCTGCAAGCTTGGTGAGCCGATTTCCTGTGGAATTGCAGGCCTGGCAGTGGTGTTTTCGGAGATGGGATCGACTCAGAAGAAGCTGAAGATGCCCACTCAGGGAAGAAAGTACTGAAAGGCTTTGGATGGCTTGTCATCCCACTTTCTTTTACTTGAATTGGGGAAATGGTTCGTCCAGAAAGAGGGTTTCTTTAGGTTGGTGCAGAAGGTGCCAGTAGATTCCTTCTTTGGTGGGCGGCTTTCAACAACTACGGAGGCGGGATGGGGGGATCAGCAATTAGCGGTCATGGAACGGATGTCTAGGTCTGCTAATAGGAGTTTTCCGTATTGATCAAAATAAGACTTAAAATGTGTTTATAACAAAAAATCACGTATGGACATTGTGAAAATTGGTCTGACGTTAATATTCGTAAAAAAAATAAAGGTCCAAAGTGCATTTTGTCCTTATTCAACTTGTGGACATGCTAAAAAATAATCATCCCATCTTGTATGCTATATGCAAAATTCTCTGTGAACTTCTCTAAGGAGCTTTGTAAACCTATAGAATTCATTACAACTGATGAGTAAATATCCATTTTTTTTTCTTTCATCAAAAGAGCATCACTTTTTTTTATGTTTTACATGTTAGATTATTGATATGAAGACGACTCTCTGGGCCTGCCATGCGCCTCACTATCAGTCTATGTAGCCCTATTAATTTTTTCGTCATTTCATGTATGCCCACCTTTGCCTAAATAAAGGAGTGAAGGAGAGTTAGTTTCATCATCTTGGATCATTTGATTGTTTAGGCTCTAATAGGTGAGATGAGCTCTTAGATATATCCTACCCTCAAGAGTGGGATATTGAATATACCTCGATATATTGTATCTCGATTTCAAGTAATCTACCTCTTATTTGGTTTGGCGATAGCTCTCGTCTATCACTATTGCTCTCTTCAACTGTCACTCTTTGACTGCTTCTTGATGGAGATCATAGTTCACGGGCGGGCTTACTCGTATTGGTGTTCATTCGGGTTTACACTCCTCGAAGGAGTTAGAATTGTCGTATGGACGATCAGTGTTTGTAATCGCATTCAAAGTGTGTGTTTCCTTTATTTTTGTGTGCACTATTTAAGTGTCTTTTATGTGTTTTGTTACAACCAATCATAGCCATCCATGGGTTTCTATAGCCTATATATAGGTTGAGGGTTCATTTTCAGGATTATTGTAGAAGTTTCAGATTTTTGTAATCATCCGCAGTGTTGATTCCATGGAACATTATGTTTCGAAGCCTAATCCATGTTTATCTTTCCATTTGGCCATTCCCCACATTCTATTCCAGTTATTTCCACAGACCATAACCCATCTGTTTCTACGGAGCCCTCGAAACTCCTCTGTAACCGTCGGTAACCTCCCGTATCCGCTCAAAATCCCTTGCAACTGCCTGGAAATGCTAAAAAAATTGCGGGTTCAAGCCTAAATAGGATTGCCGCCACTCCCTGGACAAGATTGAAAGCCTCTTCTCTGTTTCCGAATCTCGTCGACCTGCCATCTTGTGGGATTTCGCTTCTATCCAGCCATACTGTTCACCCTCGATATAGCAACGCTTGTGTGTACTCATGCCCTGGCTTCCAGCGACTTCATCGACGACGGGCCCCTGTTGAAGGCCGACAACCCCTGTCTCCAGCCTTCCCCACACCCGGCAGTCAAGTATTTCCGCCCCAGATGTGACAGCAGTTCGACACCTTCAACCTCACAAGGAAGTCTCCAGCCCTCCAACCTCAGTTCTCTCACCGTGTGGCTCAAATCAGTGCCGGGAAGTATTTTCAATGTTAGAATTACTTCATTTTTGCTGTCCAGAACTTGATCCACCCTCCGCACACTCCCATTGGGTTTAATTTCTCGTGTAAGCTCAAATTGGAAGTTAAATTTACTTTGGGGTCATTGTTTGTTGGAATACATACAATTTGCCAATTTGGGATATATATTTGCCAATTTCCAGCGACTCCATCGACGACGGGCCCCTGTTGAAGGCCGACAGCCCCTGTCTCCAGCCTTCCCCACACCCGGCAGTCAAGTATTTCCGCCCCAGATGTGACAGCAGTTCGACACCTTCAACCTCACAAGGAAGTCTCCAGCCCTCCAACCTCAGTTCTCTCACCGTGTGGCTCAAATCAGTGCCGGGAAGTATTTTCAATGTTAGAATTACTTCATTTTTGCTGTCCAGAACTTGATCCACCCTCCGCACACTCCCATTGGGTTTAATTTCTCGTGTAAGCTCAAATTGGAAGTTAAATTTACTTTGGGGTCATTGTTTGTTGGAATACATACAATTTGCCAATTTGGGATATATATTTGTAGAATTTCACTTAGTCTCTTTGTTCTATTTGAAGTGTGTATTTGTCAGAGTGTTTAATCAAAGTGTCCTTGCTTTAATTGTAACTTGAACTTGCTTATTTTACTTGAGGCCTAATCTTAAATGTGCATGCTTGTAAATTCCTTTTATAATTTCAGAACTATTGCAAACAAATGTTGGACTATTGCATGAGCATTGCATTTGTCTAGGTCTCTCTACACCACTGCACTTGCGTACATTCATAAGAGTTCTATTAGGGCATATTCACCAAACGACCTACACCTTATCCTACGTCACTTTTTTTGCTGTTCCTTGTATTAGTTCTCTGTTTGGTCATTGGCCGCTATTATCTTAATATTGATATTGCAACAGGATGAAGAGGATATCAAAGCAATTGCTCGTTTATTTGCAGATATGGGGGATTCATATGTTGAATTGATTGTTAGTGGTATAGCGGAGATTTGTACTCTTGATTATATTTTGCATGTTGAAGAACATTAATATCAGTTTCTCTGATCTGTTGTTATTAGATTATCATTGAAGAACTTATTTATTTTGCTTCAGGTTCTGATGAATCAATGTTAGTTGTGAATGCCTTGCTTGAAGTTACTTCCCATCCTGATTATGACATTTCTTCAATGACATACAACTTCTGGCATCATTTGCAATTGAAGTTGACTCGAAGGTAGCTCTCACAATGGCTAACCACATTATGATCATGAATTTAATCTTAAATTGTACGTATCACAGGGAATCTTATTCATCATATGGATCCGATGCCTTTATTGAGGAAGAGAGGAAGAAGAGGCTACACATATTTCATTTACCATTTCAAATGTTGGTATCTTTGGTGAGATTATTTTCATCAACTTTTTATCTGTAATCAACTAATCATGCATAAAATCATTCAAATGCAGTTTTATTTTTATTCATGCTCATAATGAATCATAAAAAGTAAGTTTCTGTAATTTATTTCGAATGACTACTTATTGTATTCTCTTATCAGGTTAATTTCCGTGTTGAGTATCCACAAGAGTATGATGTTCTATCTGAGGAGGACCATAAGGATTTCAAGCACATCAGATATGGTACTTCTAAATCATGAGAACGAAACATTTGACCATACTTACTGGAAATTTTTTTAAAGCTTTAGGTTAGAGCTGCCTGGAGACAAATGCTTCCTTATATATTTTGCTAGAGACCAAAGGTTTGTATTATGTACAAAGGGGAACTGCCATTACTTGTAATAAAATAGATTTATGATTATTAATACGAGACCCTTCAGCATGGTATACTAAGACGCAAAATCCTCTATATGCATATATTGTGTTTGGATTTGTCTCTCGCATCCCTTAAACCATCCAACAACACCGACCATGTGCATGCACGTGTGTCTCCGACGCAACATGCACTCTTGCGTTTACTTGCATAGTAGTTTGTTGTTTTTTGCTTAGAGTTAAAGGCCCTTTGATGAGGATCGCATTTCGCAGGCGGGCCGACCCTTATCGGAACCCGCCTGTGTCTACTTACACTGGAGGCGGAAGTCACCTTCAGAACGACGGCGACATATTTTTATTTCTTGTAAATTTAGTGGTTTCTATAAATAGTGGTCTAGGGGCTGATTTTCAGGCATTGCAGAATTTGGATAGATTTCCAGGCTCTCGCAGTCCCGCTGTGGTGCCGTTTACGTGACCCTTGTTGCCGAAGCCAAGGCGAGTCACCTTTCCCCATCATTCCACTAACCATAACTTCCCCCCACTGCTCAATAACTTTTGCGTAACTACCAGAAATTACCTATAACCATTATTAACCACCACCATAACCACCAATTAGTATCATAACCACTTAATACCACCATTTTCCTCCACTAAAACTCTGGTAACTGCCATCCATAGGCAGTTCCTGCTTGGCGTCCAGTCCCCTGGAGAAGAAATTCAAACTTCCTGCCTTCGTCCCAGGTTTTCATACACAAACCCCCTCAATTCCCAGCCATGTACACTCACCCCATCAATTCTCGATTGGAGGAAATTGCTTCTCCAACATCAGCCCTTATCTAGAGACTCGTCCAGCCCATTATTCTGCCTTCTATTCCTCTTCATCCTGAACTACCGGCCACAAAATCCACCCAAGCCTCTCTTCGAATCTTGCCTCCCCATAGTCTTAACACTCCTTCCTCACCACCCATATGCAGAATTCAATCTTCCAGCACCTAGAAATTGTTCCCAGCAGCCCCGTTTCAACATCCTTGCCCAGAAATTCCTCCACATAACTCCCCATCTCGCATCCATTGGCCCATATACCCCTCTACACCCTTCCAACAGCCTATTGCCTTTCACCCAAGCCCCTAATCCCCTTCAACACTCCTCCAGCCCCTGAAATCTACTCCGGAAATGCCGCCGCAGTCCCTGAAATCAGCGACCGATCATTTTCTCAGGCTCTTATTGCTTATGTAAGTTCTTATTTGAAGTCTTTACTACTTAATGTTGAATGTTTGGAGGATAATCATATTATTTGGGATTCTAATTTTGTATTACCGTGTCCATCAATTGTGCTAATTGCAAGGTTTATTCGCCTATCATTTAATTGAAGCAATCTCTCGTCTTAAATTCGACTAGATCTTGTTTGTGTTTCTAATGCCTAAGCTCGAATATGAATGTTTGCGGGTTTTAATATTAATTTCAGAGTTTATTGCAATTAAAGTGGGAACAACACATGTGTATAATATCATTTTAGATTTCCCTACATCACTACATGTTCATTCTTCCATTAGTGTTTCCCTTGGGCACAATTTACACTTTCACTTCACATTCGTACCGCGTCACCCTTCCATTCCACTTTATGGTAAGTTGGGGGAATTTGAGAGTGCAATTTTTTTTTTCATTTTGAAAAATGGTCCACAATATTAAACAAATGATTAACAATGTACGAAAAAGATGTGTTTCGAGTATGCAGCACGTGCATGTTTTGTGTCTGCATTTTGTGCTTACGAACAGTTTGTTTCTCTTTTGATTAATAGAATTCTGACAAAGAATTCATATTTCTGAACATTGCCAAATTCTCTTTCTGCCAGCTGTTGGCGATGTTTTGGTGGATGCTACTGAAGTGTTAGGAGGAGAAGCAACACTCAAACTTCTTTATATTAAGCTAACAGAGGTACATAAAATGACCTATCGTTATCTTTTAATATTACTCCATGCATATCTGTCTGTTATGGGAATAATGTCTTGTTATCACTATTGTGTTAAAAGATGCCATTATTTATCTGCTCTTATGAGTTTGTTTTTATCAAAGTTTGACGTTCAGTATGTGCTCCTCTGCTGTCACCAATGGTTAACCTGGTCTGTTATTTTATGCAATTATGTTATTTATCCGGTAGCTTAATCATTATAAAAGTAACATCTTCATTTGCAAATGTTTTTTTAACTATTTTATTTTTAAGAACCTGTAATATCACATGCAGCTCCTTCATGATTTTCCAATCACAGATAACTCAATTGAAGAGCAAGTTCTCCACTATTGAAGTAAAGATGGCATCTTTTTCTACACTATGTTCAATTTAATTACCTTACAATTTGGTCTATGCTTTCCAAAATACATTATATCATAATCTTGTTTAGTGCACGAAACATGTAAATAAAAAGCCTAATGTTAGGCATGCACCTACCCCGTGGCTCCACTATCATTTGCAACACTAATGGTATAATAGCATGGACCATTTCTGTATGTAGAGTTGACTTTATTTTTCAAAGCATTGCATATTATTACCCTGTGTTATGTACACACATGGTTATGATTGTTGGTGAATGTGACAAGTACTTCTTACTCATGTCAGTATATAAATGCCATGATAAAATGATGCAAGTATGAACTTTTGATTGTTTGCAAATTTAGTAGAAATAAATATTGGAATAAATCCTCAATAATACTAGCCTATACTCACATATATATGAGTAGGGACACAACAAACAAAATTACCCTTATCGGGTATTACAAACACGATTTGATAATATAGTAATACTAGTCTAATTACAACTTTTCCCCTCAAGTCAGACGAAAGATATCTGTGATCCTTAGCTTGTGGATATCATCGGTGAACACATCGCATCCCACATTTTTGTTGAAAACGTCTGCTGATCTTTAGAGTGAACAAAAGGAGTGACCACATTCCCTTTGTCCAAGTGGTCTTTGATAAATTGTCGATCAACTTCAATATGCTTAGTCCTATCATGTTGTACTGGGTTATGTGCTATACTGATGGTTGTCTTGTTGTCACAATATAAGGAGAGTGGGATATGCTCCTGAAATCCCAGATTTTGCAACATAGAATGCAACCACAGTCCTTCACAGAGACCTTGAGACATTGCTTGATACTCGGCCTCCGCGCTTGATCTGGCTACCACATTTTATTTCACCAGGTAACAAAATCTCCCCCCCCCCCCCCCCCCCCCAACAAAGGTACAATACCACGTTGTAAACTTCCGATCATCATGACTCTCAGCCCAATCTGCGTCTGTGTAGACTTCGATCCTCAAGTGGTTCTTAGAAAACATGAGTCCCCGACTAGGTGCCTTCTTCAAGTACTGTAATACACGATATGCAACCTCTTGATGTCTGATCATGGGAGCATGCATATATCTGCTCAAGATACCTACCACATATGTAATATCTGGATGTGTGGTGGATATGTATATGAGTCTTCCAACCAATCTCTGATAGATCAAAATATTTGTTCGGTCACCATCACTGTCTTCATCAAACTTATGATTCTCTTCCATAGGAGTGTTTACTGGAGCACAACCGAGCATCCCAGTTTCCTTTAACAGGCCCAAAACATATTTGCGTTGGGATATGAAGATACTTTGATTCGACCCGGTCACTTCAATTCCCAGGAAGTATCGTAGTCTCCCTAAATCCTTCACTTCGAACTCTGCAGACAACAGAACCTTGAGATTTGCAACTTCCTTTGGGTCATCATCTGTGATCACAATGTCACCCACGTAGACAATGAGTACCATGATTTTCTGATCACGTCTTTTGATGAACATGGTGTAATCCGACTGCCCCTTCTTGTATCCAAACTTAAGCATGACCTTGTGAAACCTGCTAAACCATGCCCTTGGTGACTGTTTTAGGTCATATAATGACTTCTTTAAGTGACAGACAAAACCTTTTGGTCCATTTTTAACAAACCTGGGAGGAAATTTCATGTACACTTTTTCATTCAACTCGCCGTGGAGGAAGACATTTTTCACATCCAGTTGATGAAAACTCCAGTCTAAGCAAACATCACAAGATAAGAGAACCCGAATGGGGTCCATCTTTGCCACCGGAGCAAAGGTCTCCTGGTAGTCTACTTGAGTGTGAGTGTTTCCCTGAGCCACCAGTCATGCCTCTTAACATTCAACCTTACGATCCTGGTTTTGTTTAACAGAAAACATCCACCTCGAACCAACGACTTTCTTCCCTGGGGGAAGGGGAAAGATGTTCAATGTTTGGTTCCTTTCCAAGGTAGACATTTCCTCCTCCATAACATGTGTCCATTCAGGGACACCCAAAGCACCCTGCCACGACTTGGGAATGGTAATCAAGGATAACGATGTAACAAAGGTCTGATGCGCATGAGTAAGATGATGATAAGATGCATGCTTAGACATAGGCTGTTGTGTGCAGATCTCTTTACCTTTCAGCAATGCAAGAGGGAGATGTAAGTCATCACCAAAATCTGAGTCTGAAGTAAACATTGGTAGAGGTGGAATGATAATGGCATGTGTACCTTTTTGTCGGCGGTGATATACACGAGGAAGTGGAGGAATTCGAGACAGAGGAAGAATTAGAGATGAAGGAGGAAACTGGGTAGGAATACGTAGCTTGGATGGAAGGGATAATATGAGTCGGAGGAATGAGAGGAAGAGGAATATGAGTTTTAGATGCATTGTCACTAGTCTCCCCCTGACGAATATAATGAGTCGGATCCAGAAAATATGATTCCTCCTCGCGGAAGGTAACATTCATGGTACAAAATGTACTCCATGAAGGAGGGTGGTAACACCGATATCCTTTCATGGTGGAGGAATAACCAATAAAGACACAACATTGAGCACGAGAGTCAAGTTTGTCACAATGAGGCCGATGTACATGAACAAAACACACACACAAACACCCGAGGTGGCAGATGAGAGGTATGAACAGTAGAAGTGGTGGAGAGACGGGCGAGAGGAGTAGCATAGTCTAAGACCCGTGTTGGTAGACGATTGATGAGATGAGTAGCGGTTAGAATGTCGTTGGACAGTAGGAATCAGAAAACAGTAGAAAATAGCTACTCAGGAAATGAAAACTCAGACTGCGTCAAATCAAGCACAACAGGAATCAAGCTCAACAAGAATCAGAAACTACTCTTGGACCAGTAGATGACAGAAGAAACAAATGAAGCTACATACGACATCAAGCTCTGTGAACAGGCGGCATCAGCAGGAGTCTGCGGCAAGAGAAGAAAATCGAGCTCAGGCGCAGTCAGCGGGATCTATCAGGAGGGAGCTCATACTACAGCGGCAACGAAGGAAGCATCGGAGGGCGGCGGTGAGGTAGTCGGTGACGTCAACTTCCTCAGCGAACGACGACGGGACTATCCCGCCTATGGACCGCGGGGCTCGGCATCTGATTTGAGCCCTCAAAACATATACATGAGCATTTTGTACATGAGTAAATCCTCAATGATACTAGCCTATACTCATACATATACTGAGTAAGGTCACAAAAGACAAAATTACCCTTAGCGGGTATTACAAACACGAGTTAATAATATAGTGATAATAGTCTTATTACAACTCATTTTCCCACTAGTATTTATTTATTTTGTTTCTTACTGGATAGAATAAACTTGCTACTAATCCAAAACTTGAACTTCAGAATACCTGTTTTCCCTCTTGCTATGTTTTCCTAAGCCATTGTGTCTGGACTTATTGTCTTCATGATATATCTTTTTCTGTTGAGTTGCATGATATATCTTTTTCTGTTGAGTTGCATGATATATCTTGTTTGAAAATCCTGATTACTGTGTATAGTGTCAATGACATTACTCAATTTATTGTTAAATAGCTGCGAGAATGGCTGTATCCTTCTACATGTGTGTAAACATCCATGCAATATTTTGCATGTACTAGGCTTTTTTATGAATACCTGTTGGATATCCTAGTTGTGTCAGGAGGATGTTTTGTTTTCTTTCAACATGTCTAACTATTTTTTCTATATGAAAGTATGGGTTAGTAGAACTAAAATAAAACTTGGATCCGACTTATTTAATGACTTCATGTTCTAAGAAGTATTGAAAAAGGGAAAAAGGAGTATCTAAGAAATGATTTTAGAAAGAGCTGATGCATAGAACCTTTCAAAGAGATAGTGCTCTTTCAGTTCTCTCAAAATGGAATCCAGTCTAAACATGATCTTTCGTTCGGCTGGGTGCAAATATCTCTATTGCAGCCTTTTAGAAACTTATATATGTATAAGTTCTGATGGCTATTACATGTACTTCGTTTCTCAAAGTGTTCTAACATCAAAATATGAATATTTCTTGGTTCGACCACAAGTGTACTCTAAACTCATCATATGCCCATACTTTAATTATTTAACTGTATATGCAGATGCAAATACATATCTACAATATATATGCATTAAACAATCTGATTCTGTTCACAATTTTTAGACACTAGAATTTCAGCACCATCTTATTTACATATTATGATATTTTAATATATCACGGGACTAGAACGTGGGTCTGGATTGTTTGAGATAAGGTTAGTGATGATGATGCGGTTAGGAAAATGTTGATGACCCCAATTAGTTGGGATAAGGCTAGATTGGCTAGTCATGATGATTGTTGACCTTTGATATGCTACCACCATGCAACTATAAGAAATTATGTCTTGGTGGTGGCAAATAAGATGCGGAAGATAGTTGTGTGCTATCCATTTGTAAATTTTTATCAACTTGCATTGCAAAGGTATTTCAAGTTTAAACAAAATTGTAGTTTGTGCTAATTTGATATTTAATGAATACTCTGCACCTTTTTTTCTGCTCTTGCATCTATCATTTTATGGTAATAACATCAGACTTTGTGTTCTTGCTTTTAAACTTTTTTGGCATTTTGCCTGTTTTATTTGATTGTTTACTGTTGGCTGGCAACCTAGAACAATGGTAATCAACTGAGTTGATCAATGGAATTATGATAATTACTGATTGTTACTAAAGATATTTGTTCTTATGAACTCTACTTACTAATAGAAGGCTACAGTAGGAAATTATTTTAATTACGTTTTCAAAGTTGTGTTGTGATTGACACTCTGTCCCACTCTTCTTTAACAGAATATTCTACTGGTTCTTAATCACAGGCAGTTGGAAATTGCAGCAATGATGAAAACTACAAATGGCAACCTGTAGAGTCTGCACTCTACTGTATCCAAGCTATATCAAAGTCCATTTCCCCACAGGAAATGGAAATAATACCCCAGGCATGTTGCATATACTTATTAAAGAGCATGTATACCACCCTGTTCTGTTCTTTGGAAAAAAATTGGTTAGCTGGTATTTTCTTGTTTTGATAATCTAGCTAAATGAATTGTTACTTTCAGGTATCAGCATTTTTATTTAGTGGGTAGGGATCTTGATCTATGAATGCACATGTCTTATTTTCTTGAATCCTTGAAAGATTGATATGTAACCCAAAAGTCCCTTATGCTTCTATTTTTATGTTGTTTTTTGTCATTTTTCTCTCTTTTACTTCATTCTATTTTCTAGTATTTTGACCCCTCATCTCAGAGTCAAATTTTTCCTGAGTCAACATTATCAGACCAGCTATTTTACTTTTTTTTAATGCCTAACCTTAAGCTCTCTTTCCATTTGAAATCCTACTTGTGAAGGTTTGATCTCTTGGCTGTTGTTGTCTCGACTCCTGGGTGAGTAAGGGCTGACTTAGTTTGATCCATATTTTGACTAATATATAACAGACATAAGTTTCAGCATTGATACCTTATCTTCAAAAAATCTTTATTGCTTTTTCATTAAAAAACTCTTGTTTTGCCTATGAAATTAAAAACTATAATTTTGTTGTCATTCAAATATGGATTACCAAGAAATGTATTATTTTTATGTGCATTAGTTGTGTATTTGTCATGTTTTTTACTTAAAGGGTTAATTGTGTGTTGTTTTATGTTAATTACGCGCGAATTAATCTTTCATGCAATTTGGCTTTTTATTTATGTTGGATATATATGTAGTTTGTCAGATTATAGGGAATTCTTTTGCAATTATGTTGTATGAGTTATATTTAAAGATTTCTTGGGGCCTAATGAAGGCAGGCACTGAAACACTATAAAGAACTTGGTAGCTTTCCCTCGAGGGCCCTGCATTGGACGTCACAGTAATGCTCCAATCTTATCATCTTTTCCCACGGACGCCATATTTTGATTTTGTGATCAATAGGTTACGGGCATAGGTTACGGGTTTGATACCATGTTATGATCCAAAGAATGTAACACAATAGAACTCTGGATTAGTGAGGGAAGATGACCAAAGATAATTGATTGGGGCCTTACCATGGCATCCTTGGCGGGGTTCTTGAGGGAGAGTTTCCAATTCCTTTGCGTGACCAAAGATGATATATTGGAGCCTTACCATGGCATCTTAGGCGTGGTTCTTGAGGGAGAGCTGCCAATTCCTTTATTGGCTTTCAGGCGTGTTAAACCCATTTAAGGATAACATTGATAAGGAAGAAGTTCCCCATATTATCCATGAAGTTCTTTCCAAGCCATAGTGGAAGAGTAAAATAGATTAGGGTTTGTACTTTAAAAAAAACGTAAATGTTATAGTGGAACTTCCGAGTTGGAAAGGAATTATTAGGTGCAAATGAATTTTTTGAGAAAAGATTAACTTGATGACATTATAGAAAGATATAAATGCCATATGGTGGCTAGGTGATTCACTCAAAATTGTGGAATTGATTGCAAGTAATGTATACTCCCAATAGCTCTTTCCCCAATGGATAACTTTGACTGGCCTCTTCACCAGATGAACTTGAAAAAAAGTTCATTCTTCAATAAAGACCTCACGAATGAATACATATATTTGAAGCTCAGACCGAATAGAAGAAATATATATGAATTGATCTTATGTTTTTTCACATAGGCCTGAAATACAATCACAGTATTCTAAAGAGTTCAACATAATGAAAAATCATCCGCGGGTAAAATAAAATAACAGTAGGTTTAACAAATTAATTACAAACAAGTGCAATGACAGTCAGACAAGCTCTGAAATTTAGGGTCAGAATAACTTTGCACAATTTCAACAAGATTCAAGCAAGAAGAAATGTGAGAGGAATACCTCAAGGTCCCAAATGCTGTATCATATCAGATTCCTTGTTGGATCAGTTACGGGAAATGAAGGCTAGGGCAACGTGCAAGTGAGGAAAATGGGTAATAGAAGGACTGTGAAAGAGGGGATGATTTGCCTCAGAGGGATAAGGAGATGGGCTGACTTAGGGAAGGACTTGGGAAGCAAAAAAAAACTGAAAGGGGTTTCGGAAGGGTTTGAATAAGGAGGCAGCCATTGTGGCAGACCCAAAAGGGATGATGTCAGGTTGTTGGAGATCACATGATGAGTAACAGGTGGCTAGGATAGTTGAAAGTGGTGGAGGCAAGTGGAGTGAGACTCCTCAGTGCTAGGGCTCGTCAAAAACAACCAGTAGATGATTGAGTGGCCACTTGGTTTTTGCGGCGGCGTCTTGGGATTTGGGAGGCAGGGGACTTTGATAGGCAGCAACAGGCCAACCTTGTTGTTTTGGGGGCGATGATGAGAACATGAAATAATTCCTATTCTCGTTTTTCCTCCTCTCCAGACTAGGGGGGGGGGGGATCTTATTATAGTATTTAGGGCATTTAATTTTTATTGACATATTAATTAGAGGGGGAAAGGAAACCAAAGTTCACCTAACACATGACAAGTTTAGCAAACAATAGGTTGACTATATGCATGTCTAAATGATTTCTATAATTTATCCGAAGTGACGCTATACTTGCTATTAGAGATTTACAAATTATATCTACAAAACACAGTGAATTGATACACGATTCAACAATGAAACTTTACAACCTTGAAATGAACTCACAATAACTGGAAGAACTTCAGGATACATGACTTCGAGGATATAAAATGATCGCCCGTTGGTCGGAGAAATGAAGATGGACTAGATCTGAACTTTTGGAGAGGAGTTGGAGGGCTGGACGAGACTGTCCAGGTACTGGGAGATTTCAGTGGATGATCATGTCTGTTTGAGTGGTTGCTGGGGCTGATTGGAATTGTCTGGGGACTGTGGGGATGTTTTCTGGCCTTGGAGAGAGTGGGCAAACTTTAGGTAGACGAGAGATTATTCCGTTCGGGTCCCGGATGGTCCGGATGATCTCCGCGGAGATCACTTTTGGTCTCCGCAGAGACCGTCGTGATCTCCGTGGAGATCACCCGGACCATCTGTGGACCCGGTTCCAAAACATTTGACAGGTAAACAGAGGAGGGGATGGAGTTTACTTTCTATAAACCGGATGAGGTTGGAGTGGGGTATATGTTGGCGAGGAGGACAAATGGGGCTTTTGAAGAGCAGTCGGCTGTACTTGGAGGGGATCCAGAGAGGAAAGGGGGTTCTGAGAGGATTTCCACAGCCTGGAATTTTAAAGGGCTGTCTCTCAAAGGTTTACAGTGGGCAGAGGCCATGGAATGAGAGAGGGGATGAAGGCTTGGCAGTGGGATTTTGGGGGTTCTCTGTTGTAGCCGTGAGTTGGAGGGGCTGGAAGAGAGTGCGCTGGCAGTTTAGGGAGTTGATGGTGGTTATGAGTGTGGAGGTTGGGTAGTGATAGGAGTTATGTTTGGAGGTTGAAATTAGTGGGCAGTTAGTGTAGTTAATGGGGAATTATGTGACTAGTGTGGGTAGTTAGTGGTGTGTTCATGGGTAGTTATTGGTAGTGAGGTAATTATAAATGTAGTTATCCTAGTTTTGTGGTGTGGTGGGGAAGTGGTGAGGAGAGGAGGGTGCCCGGCCAAGGTAGGGCCGGTGGTGGTAGTGGTGGACAAAAGTGGGGAATGGGGATGCAAAGGGGGTGGGCCAAGGAAGGGAGGAGAGAATTTCCTAGGCTTTAGTTTTGGCATCTCGTGACCAAAAGGAAAGATTTCATACTCAATTTTTTGATCATGACAGTTTTATAAATAAACTTAATTTTTTTTAGAAAATAAAAAAATAAATAATTAAAATTTTTGGATAGTAATCTGCACAAAATGAACTAATCTGCTCGTCGTGTAGACTCTTATATGACATGATACCTATCACAGTTATAAGGGATTAATGTTGACTCTAAGACTTTTTCCTTGTATTAAATAATTCTGAAATTATATTAATTTTTGAATTTAGTTGTCCGCATTTGGAACACATTATCGACCATTTATACTCAACAAACCATCTTTTTCCATAAAGTTATTCGTCTCTTCTTTCTTGGCTTTCTCCAGTAAACCAACTATGAATGGTCCTGATATATTGCTTTCATAATACTGTCTTTAATTGAATATTGAATTTGCATCTGATATAATTGAGATCGTTTGTCTTCCTGTGTCAAAACGGGGAAGATTTCCATCTTTTGTAAGTCTCCAATAATTGCTTGTCGTGCACCTTCATACTCAAAACATCTACAACAACATTAGCTTTTCCGGGATGATATTGAATATCCACATCATAATCTTTAATGGACTCCACCCCCCTCCACTGTCTAGGATTAATTCCTTTTTGAGTAAAAATATACTTCAGATTTTTATGATCTATGAAAATTTCATATCAGATCCATATAAGTAGTGCCATCATATTTCCAGAGCAAACACCACACCTGCTAACTCCAAATTATGGGTCGGATAATTCCTTACTGCATCCATCAATTTCTTGAAAGCATATGCAATGACTCTTCTATGCTGCATCAAAACATAGCCCAGACATTTATAAGAAGCATCACTGTAAATTTGAAATTCTTCAGTTCTCGCGGACATCTCTAGTACAGGAGCAGTAGTCAACCTTTATTTTAGTTCGTCAAATGCACCTTGGCATTCATCATCCTATGTGGAGGCAACATTCTTTCTTGTCAATTGAGTTATCTGCAAAGCAATGTTGGAATATCTTTGACAAACTTTCTATAATATCCAGCCAACCCAAAAAAAATCTAACTTCAGTTACTGTAGTGTGTCAGCCACTTTGTAATGGCCTCAATCTTCGTAAGATCTACGTATAATCCTTGCTCATTTATCATATGTTCGAAAAATGAAACTTCCTTCAACCAAAATTAACACTTCAAAATTTTCACATACAACTTGTGATCTTTCAACTTCTGCAAAACTGTTCGCAAATGCTTTGCATGATCTCCTTCATTCTTCGTGTACATCAATACATCATCAATAAACACAATCACAAAATTTTTGAAATATTCTTTGAATACTCCATTCATCAGATTCATAAAAACCGCAGGAGCATTTGTTAGTCCAAAGGACATTACAATAAATTCAAAATGTCCATACCTTGGTAGTGAAGGTCGTTTTGTAAATATCTTCCTCCTTTATCCTCAACTGATAATAGCTCGATCTTAGATTAATTTTATATAATATATTAGCATTAACCAATTGATCAAATAGATCGTCTATACCGCTATACGGGGAAGAGGATTTTTATTTTTCGTTGTTACTTTGTTCAATTCTATGTAATCAATACATAAACCGAAGGTTCCTTCATTCTTCTTCAAAACATCACATGTACTTCCCATGGTGATGAACTCGGACGAATGAAATTCTTTTCTAACAATTCTCGTAATTACCTTTTCAACTATGTCAGTTTTTTTGGAGCATTCAGTAAGGGGCCCTTCTCCACGGGAGATGCCCCTTCCATTAAATTAATCTCAAATGCTATTTCTCTGACAGGAGGTTGTTCCGACAAATCTTCTGGAAACATCTCAAGAAATTCATATACTACTGACACAGAGTTAATATCCTTCTTCACTTTTTGGGCACCCTTAATCTTACCAAAACGGCTTCACAACATTTTCTAATTTTCTTTATTGCTTTCATTGCTGAGATCAAGGCTTTAGGTACTTCACACAACCCTTTAAAGATCATAAAACTCTGGTTCAAAAATTAAAGGGTAATTTTCTTCGTCGTACAATTGATGACAACTTCATACATTGACAACCAATGGGAATTTATCATTCTGAGAGTGGTAGCATCGCCGAGTCTACTTATAATACTTTGTTACCGATATCGTGATGAACTCGAGTTTGTTGTCATAACAATATTATTCTGCATTTTAACATTTAAATCATACATATAAAAGAATGATTCGCACCAGTACAAATAAAACTTTAAGCAAATGCTCATGTGCATAAATCTTACATATAACATCCGCATCGTCAGCTTTTGCCTCTTGCTGCTCAAGATTGAAAACACGAGGCTGAATTCGTCTCTCTTCGCGAACATCTTCTATTGGGGCAGACACAATTGATTCCATATCTTTGTCTTTCTCCAAAAGGTTGGACGCCCCCATATGATATAACTTTTGTGGTTACATCATAGGAGCTCCCTAGAACTTCTTTCACCAGCCTTAACCTCGGACATTCAGTCGGTAAGTGTCCAGTTTGACGGGAAACATAATATTCGCATGTGCCGACTAAACATTCTTCTTTATGCATTTTTCCGCACTTTTCACATTTTTTGGATGTTGATTGATTAGCACTTCCACAGATTGCAGGAGGAGCCTGAGACACCTTCTTCCAACAAGTATCACTCGTTCTACTAGAGGACTCTTTGCTTTGAACCTCCAATGATCTTTCCTTAATAAATTTCTTTCTTTTCCGAGTCTTTACCAAATTAATTTCTATCAATCTGGCTTTCTCCACTGAAGTACAATAATCAATGATACAAAGAGGAACCAAAAATGCACGAATATTATCTCATAATCCTTGTTAAAATCTGAAACACAGCTCCGCTTCTGTAGCAACCAATGATCCTGCATAATATGCCAAATTCGAAAATTCAGACACATTGCAGCATCGTACGGTTTCCTCGAACCAACTATAGGAACTTCTCCTGCAAAACGCTCTTCGCGAATATCAGGACAAACCAATTGGTGGATTCTTGTAGAAACTCATCCCATGTCACGCCAGTCAGCCCTTATACTGCAAACTTGCCACTCATTAAGTTGTCTCACCATCAATCCTCTTGATCCAGTCTTCTGTTTCAATTGGAGTTAGGCCGCCTCTGAAAGTAGTTGAATTCAGCTCCAAGAACTGCTTCAAAATAAAATCCATTTGCCTTACGAGTTACGACTTGTGGCTGCACTGGAGGTATAACTAGAGGCACTACCGGAGGAGTGTCTCTAACAAGGCGGATAACATCGCCCATAGCACGAGCAATATCTGAAACTTGTATTTGCGGCTTATATTCATTATCACTTTCTTCTGATATAGTCGGTTTCACCACCTCAGGTTCTTCTCTTGCCCTCCTACCGGAAGGGGTTCCTGTGGAACATGACATGATTAGCTTCTAATGTGAGAACACCAAAATCATATTGATAAGATATTCTTAAGTCATTCTTTTGTACTTTTATTAGGTACTAATTGCAGCAAAAAGCTCAAAAATATGGCTTTGATACCACTTAGTTATTACAGCCCGCAGACGTCATAATTTATATTGCATATCGTTTATTAGCAGAGTTTTGAACTTTTAATCTTACAGTAACATTTTAGTAAAGCGTAAACACAATGAATACAAAAAATGCATAAAATAAAAATTTTCATTACATTAGAAGCTTAATAGTATGTCTAGAGTTTCCATCATACATAAGACAACATCAAAGATATCATATTATATACATACACACAATTACTACTACATGACCATAAAACTCGGAAGGGGTTCCTGTGGAACATGACATGATTAGCTTCTAATGTGAGAACACCAAAATCATATTGATAAGTTATTCTTAGGTCATTCTTTTGTACTTTTATTAGGTACTAATTGCAGCCAAAAGCTCAAAAATATGGCTTTGATACCACTTAGTTATTACAGCCCGCAGACCGTCATAATTTATATTGCATATCATTTATTAGCCGAGTTTTGAACTTTTAATCTTACAGTAACATTTTAGTAAAACGTAAACACAATGAATACAAAAAATGCATAAAATAAAACTTTTCATTACATTAGAAGCTTAATAGTATGTCTAGAGTTTCCATCATACATAAGACAACATCAAAGATATCATATTATGTACATACACACAATTACTACTACATGACCATTCTTTTATTCAACATAAACATAACTCTACTAATCCGCCCTCCTACAAGATGGATATTGTGGGTCTCGACACCATTTCCCGTGCTCGTGAATTACCTCTGTGATCCCCCGATGAGATGTGCTCACAACTTATATTGTTCTTTATTTTTCTTCTTCATGTCCTCAGACAATTGCTTGTTAATGTCAGTCCCTTTTCGTTCGTGCCCTAAAAAATTATAATGTATAGGGTTAGTCATAAAGACTAAGTGAGATTTTCTCAATAATTGTTGTACATGCAAATCTTACCTCAAGGGTGAAATGCATCCTCGCGTAGCGAGGGTCTGGGGAAGGGTCCCAACACAAGGGTGAAATGTAGGCAAACCTTACCATGCATTTTTGCAAGAGGCTGCTTCTAGGACTCGAACCCGTGACCTTAAGATCACACGACAACACCTCAACCGTTGCGCCAAGGCTCCCCTTCTACATGCAACACAAATGATTAGTAATAATATGCATATAAATCATTGTGCGGTAACTAAGCAGTAAACTGTAATGCAGTAATAATAAGCAGTAAATCGTTGTGCGCCAAGGCTCCAACTTCTGCATGCAATAAATTAAAAATATGTGGAAAGTATAACATAAATCAAAGAGGTTAAACTCCGCGTAATCTTTTCTTTGCCCTTATCATTCCTAGGGTCGTCATCACGTCTATCTATGGACGTTATCCCACATAGTATCTATTAATGGTAAGAATTCTCTTATTTTACGAGTTGCATCTTAAAATAGAAGTCGACATTGACACTAGAGAACGATATCATGACTTTCAAGGGTTGTCAGATGAGCTGGATTAGGACACACGGGAGTAACGCTGGGCGTCCACTTTCTCAAAAAAAATTCAATAGTAAGATGCAAAAGCATACTACAAGAGTTGGACTCCTTTATATATTAGGAGGGTTTGCAATTAATACATATCGACATAAACTTACGACATAGAAATTGATCTAATATGCCCCTTTATTCTGGCGATGTGGCCGAAGCTCGTGGACGGCGTGAGTAAACCCGCACGTAACACTGACCGAGGGTGGAATCGCACGTGTTCGTATTATCAACCGAGGGATCGCGGATGGGTCAAATGCACGAGGCGCTGAAGCGTACAGTTGACGATCCGTGCGGCTGGAATGTGCTACCTCACATGTTCGTCTGATTGGAGCCCTCGCCGGAGCCACCAAAGCATGGATATGGAAGCTGTCATGATAAATTCTTAGTGGAATATAATATTTTGTACTTAATATGAATTAATTGGTTAATATGAATTAATGCTGATTAATTAGTGATCATTAATTAATGCTGATTGATTAATGATCGTTAATTAATGCTGATTGATTAATGACCGTTAATTAATGCTGATTGATTAATGATCGTTAATTAATGTTGATTGATTAATGATCGTTAATTAATGCTGATTGATTAATGATCGTTAATTAACCAGCATATTGATTAATGATCGTTAATTAATGCTGATTAATTAATGATCGTTAATTAACCAGCATTAATTAATGATCGTTAATTAACCAGCATTAATTAATGATCGTTAATTAACCAGCATTAATTAATGATAATTAATTAACCAGCATTAATTAATGATAGTTAATTAACCAGCATTAATTAATGATAGTTAATTAACCAGCATTAATTAATGATAATTAATTAACCAACATTAATTAATGATAATTAATTAGTGATGATTAATTAATTATCATTAATTAATGCTGATTAATTAATTATCATTAATTAAGGTTATTTGCCTTTTTTATTATGTGTGCCCTCTCTTATCTATGTAAGGGGGAGGGATATGAGTGTTGAGGATATCTTTTGGATCTCTTGGTTTAGGCTCTCTTGTGAGAGAAGCTATTTGGAGGACCCAACCTCTGAGAGTTGGCCGAAGCTTGCCTTCGGACTGTATCTCATGCGCTTTATGTAATTCCCTTTGAGTGTTCATTCTCTCGCTTCACGATCATAAAAAATTCTTGTTGGTAACAACGGTCCGACATGTCGCTCTCCACCCGCTGCCCATGCAGCCATCGGAAAATAGCACAACGCTTGACCTCACCCTCGTCCAAAAACTCTGGGACCGCATTGCCAACTACCCCGCCACCGACACGCACCTAAAAGAGCATTTTGCACAGGCACGATGCCGCTACCCCCACGAACCCTCTGGCGGTCAACGCCGCTACTGCCTCTTCCACCCGACATTCGGCTTTGGAGGTAGAGACATTTGCACTTGCTATGCAGCCATCTGCCCCCGTTTTCGACCATCAGGGATGGCGGCAACACTCCATGCACCCGTTTTCGACCAGCAGGGATGGCAGCAACATTCCCTGCCCCAGCTTCATGCCGCAACCCTCGTTCTTGAGCTGGCAATCGCGTCCTTAGCTATTGCGGACGGACCAACGGTGGTCGTCGCCAAGGACCCATGGGAGGGCTCACCTATCGACGAGTGTGGAGGTGAACCAAACGATCCCCGTATTCCATGAACTACCTGTTACGCCACAGACGTCGAAGGAACGACGCCATGGCACGCTAGAGCCTCTCTCGTTCCTTCTGCCACCAGCACCTAGGGCTCCTCTGTTTCGTGTTGCCGTCGACCATGAGGGGTGCAAGTTGAGTCGAGCCGGCTCGAAAAAAGCTCGACTCGAGCTCGAGCCAGTTGAGCTCGATTTCGAGCCGAGCTCGAGCTCGATTTCGAGCCGAGCTCGAGCTCGATTTCGAGCCGAGCTCGAGCTCGATTTCGAGCCGAGCTCGAGCTCGATTGCTCTTGTTCATGAGCTCGCGAGCCGGCTCGCGAGTTTTTTTTTGTATTTATTTTAAAAAATATATAAATATAAATGAAAATAGGCTCATGAGCAAAAAGCTCGCGAGCAGCTCGAGCTCGCGAGCTCGAAAGCTCGAGCTCGAGCTCAATATACTGGTTTCGAGCTCGAGCCAAGTTGGATGAGCTCAACGAGCTCGAGCTCGAAATATTTAGCTCGAGCTCGAGCTCGAGTTTGGGATATTTGCCAAGCTCGACTCGAGCTCGACTCGTTTACACCCCTTAACCATGACGCACTGCGACACCAACAGTCCTTGCGGTTCCACGAGCTCCAATTTCTGCCAACGAGAGTTGTCGCCGACAACCTTCCAGTAGGACTCTCCCCGACTAAGTTGTTTTCTGTTCCACCAGACGCCACGCTCCTCCTCTGTCTCCGCGTACATGCTCCTCTCTCAGCCTCCTACTATAGTGCCGACTGCCTCTTGTCGGCCTCCTCACAGCGCACACGATCACTCCCTCTCTCCCCTGCCGCCCCTGCTCCTGCAGCTTTATCCCGCCCTCCACACAAATTTTTTCAATTCTTGTGCACTCAACGTTACACCCATAACCCCCACTAGCAAGTTAACTACTTTTAATCTTCTGTCGCTACCCACCCTTAAGCCCGCCTCTCACGTTTCCCACCATTCCAGCCCTTCACAGCATGGAGACTACACGCCTGCCGCCCCACCCGAGAAAAGCTCCTCTTTTCCCACACTACCAGCCATCCTTCTCCTCCACTAGCTTCCAAAACCAACCTTCTCCGTCCCTTATCTTGTCACTTCAGCCTTTTCCTCTTCTTATTTTTACCTTTTCACAAAACTAGCACCCCCCACCTACTCTGGTTGCGCCCATCTATTCTCATCACCCACTAATAACACCCAAAATTTCACCCATCTTTTTTCTTCCTTTTTCAGCACCTCTTCATTTGTTGTCCTCATGGCACATGCTGCCGCCACCTGTCATCCACAACTTTTCATCACCAAAATTCTTAAAGCCTCTGCCATCAAATTCACACTCAAGGGCGGTATAATATTACACTCACACATTCACCTATACGGACCCCCTCGTCGGAACCACCAGAGCACGCATATGGAAGCCGCCATGATAAATTCTTGGTAGAATATAATATTTTGTAATTAAATAATGTGAATTAATTGGTTAATATTAATGAATGATTTCTAATTATTGTTGACTATTTAATTACCATTAAATAAGGTAAATTGCATTTTTTTATTATGTGTGCCCTCCCTCATCTATATAAGGGGGAGGGGTATGCGTGTTGAGGATATCTTTTGGATCTCTTGTTTACGCTCTCTTGTGAGAGATACTCTTTGGAGGATCGGGCCTTCGAGAGTTGGTCGAAGCTTACCTTTAGATTGTATCTTGTGCGCTTATTAAAGTTTATGTAATTTCGTTTGAGTGTTCATTCTCTCACTTCGCGATCGTAGAAAATTCTTGTTGGTAACAAAATGCTTGTGGGGAGGAAACACAGGGTAGGCGATAACATTAAGTAGGAAACGAATTTGCGGACGGTGCATGGCACGATTTGCAATAATCGGTTGTGGAGACAGGAGCAGGGAAGGTTGTGACTCGAAACCCTAATTTTTAGGGCAGGTCGGACCAGTTGATAGCTCCGTCTATCGTCACACAACCAATATTGATTAATACAAATGAAGATACAATATATCGAGGTATACTCGATATCCAACTCTTAGGGACTGGATCCCTCTAGGAGCTCTTCTTTCCTACGACTCTACGAGAGCCTAAACAATTAATTGAACCAAGATGCCCTACAAGTACACCACACTACCACTCCCTTATATAAGTGAAAGTGGGATGTACATAATTATGGAAATGCCCTAAGGCTACAAAGAAAGATAGGAGGACGCGTGGCTGGCCCAGGGAGTCGTCTTCGTATCATTCCATAGTTTTTTTTCCTTAGTTCCAAGTCTAATACATTATGAACTATAACCCTAAAAAGGCAAGATGAGATTTTGCGTAAGAGAGTAAGAGCAAAGAATGTGGCAGATAGACAAGTCTGCAGGCGCCAAATTTTCAGAATTATAGGACTCGGTGTCTAATCTAGGTGAAGTGCTATCTCAATTTCCTTCAAGAACATTTATTAGTAGCCACCTCCTTGGTTTCACTATATTGAATGACCTTCTAAAAGGAAAATAAAATATGATATGAGCAGTTAGATTGGCCTGGAAATTGTTATGTTATTGTTTTATGAAGTTTATTAAAGAAGCAGATACCTTATATTGTCCCAGGCTATAGGTGCAAGTATTATTTCTTAATTCTTTAATACCTTTGTAAGCACTGCAAATATTCTTTATTACTTAAGTCTATAGGTGCAGATGCCTTATATTGTCTCCGATAAAGTTATGATTGGCTTTTCATTCATTATCTAACTTCAAATATTCTCTGCAAGCACTGCATTAAAATAGTTTTTCATCATGTTTTCAGCTTTAATTTATAATTTTGGTGGATTATGTATGCTTTATTTGTGTTTCCTATTTATTCCAGGCCTTTTTTTTCTATTCTTGCTGCATGATCGAAGCGTACTAATCTTTGATGATCAATTGCATGAGGTTTCATGTTTTTCTTAGAGAAAAGCTTCTGTTCAAGTTAATAGAGTAGTTCCTCAAAATCTCAGGTTATGACATTGCTTGCAAAGCTCCCCCAACAACCTCAGTTACTTCAAACCGGTAGTTTTCTGCAGTAGTTACCCATTTTCATTTCCTGTTACTATTTTATTTACAATGTATATAACTTCTTTTTTAATTCCTTATCTTGTTGTTAACAGTTTGTGTTACCATTGGAGCATATTCAAAATGGATAAGTTCTGCTCCAGTTGAACAACCAATTCTACCTCCACTGGTGGATACTCTTACTAAAGCCATGAGCACCTCGGAAGATGCAGCAGCGGCTGCCACCCTTGCGTTCAAATACATATGTGAAGGTATTATCACAAATGCAAACTTATTTTTTATTTTTATTTACGCTGATCTATGAAGCATCGGTACGGGTACGAGTACCGGGTACGATATGTACCCGGTACGGTGGTACGGGAAAATAAAAAAAATAAGGATACAGGTGCATTTGGGGTACGTCGTAAATAAAACCGACTTATATAAATACACGCGCAACATGTCAATGTATATACATGCACATATACATCTTCATATGTCTATATATATGCACATGTATATAGTTAAAAACAAAATAATAAAATTTAAATCAAATTCTGCATAGTTTTAATGAAAAAAAGATACTTAAATCTGAAACACATTTTTTTACTATAATGAACAAACATTGCTAGTTGCATTATGGGTCACAAATTTTTTTTCTAAATGACATGCAAAAGTCATTTGTTTACTTTAGAAAAGTGTACTCCTATCACAATATGCAAACTAGAGTAACATGTGTTATAAACTAGAGTAACAGGTGTATCCCCCGACTATCAGGTACGCACCGGTACCAGATACGTATCTGGTACCGTGGTACGGGTACGTGACCCACAAAGAAGTATCGGTGCTTCATAGACGTTGATGTGCCAATTCTGACAACATATTCATAACAACGATATTCATTTTTTGCTCCAAATTAAGAGATCATCTTTGTTTGTATCACTCATTCTGACGGTCAAAGTTATTCAAAATGTATCTTTTTATTCTATTAGATTCCTTTTGTAGTCAACGAGTAAAAAGAAGGGTAGACTGATGGAGATCATGCCACGGAGAGGCTATACGGCGATCGGAGCAGTTCATTTTGTGCGGATTGTCGATTCATGAATTTTAGTTATTTTTCTGCATCTTTCTAAATTTTATTATAATGTATTTTGGAGGTCATCATGATTGTCCGTGGTAGCCTCTTGGTCTATAAATTGGGATAGAAGACTCATTTAGCATTGAAAGTTAGAAAGAAAATTCTCGTTTTGATCCCCGGTGCCAAAGACGCAGTCCAAGTGCGAAGCTTGGAATTTCCTCCCCTCTCCTCTCTGCCAGCCACCCCCTCCTCCTTCCCCATATCCAGACACCACCGCAAGCCTCCGGCCACAACTTAGCCTTCTGACAACCACCCCCACTTCACATTCCACCCACTACCCCATAACTTCCAAATAACCAACCTCCATCACCCATAACTAACTACTCATAACTTCTATAACCGTCCCACTATCTCATTACCCTCCTCCTAACTACCCACTACCCATCCCTAAAACTCCAATAATTCATTCCTGACTCCTCTAGAAATCACAATCCATTCCTGATCATTCTAAACTGCCGTCCAAACCTATTCTCCCCACAAACCAAGCAGCCCACTATCAATAACCGCCCAGGCCAGCATCTGTCTCAATATGCAGACGCACACTCTGCCTTCACCAAACTGCAGCTTTCACTTGCCCCTCTCCTAATTCCCTGTTTAGCATTTACTGAACCCAATCCTCCTCCCAAAAACTGCATACCGGCCCCCATTGTTCAAATTCTGTCCAGAACTACAACCTGAACTAGATGCAGCCCCTGGAAACTATTCCAGTACCCTCTTCACCCTTCCTGAAACCCTCTAGATTACTGTAGTGATTGCTGGACCCCCATCTACTGCCCTAATCCAGTCCAGGACAACCTGAACACTGAGAACCAGGCCTTGGAACTTCAGTCCAACACCTCGAAACACCATTCCAGCCCCCAGACAGTCCATCCCAGCCCTCCGATTCTGCTCCAACAGTCCCGATTCAGTCCTCCGGCACTTCTGCAGCCACCAGCATCTCATTGGACAGCCATCGAGGCTTCTATTCCGTGATTATTGAGAGTTTATATTGAATCCTTGTATGAATTCATTGTTAGGAAAATATTAGTTTGTAATCATTGCCTCCAGGTATCTTGTAATTTGATGGAATTTATTTGCTTGCGTGTTTACTTTCTAGTTCCCTTACATGTGTACTACATTACTTGTTTCCTTAATAGAAACTTTGCTTAATTGTGGTTATTGTGTCATATCAATTATAATTCTCATTTCTTGCAACTTCAATTACCGGTTTCGTGTATTATTCCTACAGTGGGCCTAATTTGTTGGAATTTATTTACTTGCGTGTTTACTTTCTAGTTTATATGTGTACTACATTTCTTGTTTCCTTAATAGAAACTTTGCTTAATTATGGTTATCGTGTCATATCATTTATAATTCTCATTTGTTGCAAGTTCAATTACCGGTTTCGTATATTATTCATACAGTCGACCTATAATTTGCTAGAGTTGTCCTTCTGTCACAGACCATAACTATTGATTGCTGGAAATGGAAAATGTAGGGCTGGTAATTGTGCAGCAGGAATGGCATAATTTATTCTAAACCATATTAATTTATATCTAATGTGATTGACAGAGGAAATGACAAATATGAGAAAAGGAGAGGCAAGTTTAATGTTCGGTGTCCAAACTCTGTAGCAGAAGCTACTCATAAAAACAGTCTTGTATGAAATGAGCCTTCAAGAAGGGAGTGTAGTACCTGAGATGTTCTTACTGTCTAGTTGTCTTAATAGCTTGTCAGTGCGGGATTGTGTGTTTATTGGCTTGTCAGCTGGATTGTGCGTTTGTCAATAAGCTATGTAAAATTTTAGTTTTTTTTAGATTGCAGGAAGCAGTTTTCTGGATCACTAGATGGACTTTTTCATATCTATCACATAGCAATTAGTGGTGAAGGTGGGTATAAACTACAAGCTGATGACTCCGTGTATTTGGTTGAAGCCTTAAGGTAAATGACTTTTTGATTATCTCAATGATATATATGTTTATTTGTGCTCATTGAATTTCACTGTGTAATTATGTGCGCTTGGTTCTAATCTGTATTTTGACTATTTTATTCATTGGAACTTGCTTTGCTAGTGTGGTAATTACAGAACTCCCAACAGAGCATGCCAAGACGGCAATGGAGCTGCTTTGTCTTCCATCTATTACTCCACTTCAGGTTAGCTTTGTCTTTATGATATCGGCGTCGCATGTTTGTACACTCAAATAAGTTAAGAGAACCATCTGTTCAAGTTTGGTGCTACCATTGCTTCATTTGAACAAGCAGAAAATGATTGGACAAGGTTGTGTTACCTTTCAACAAATACCTGCACGCCAGATTACTTTCCATATTGACAGAATAGCTTGCATTTTTAGGTAAAAGTTGGTCAATTTAGGAGACCTATTTTATTGTTGTGCTAAATGAGGCTCTCTGATTTAACCGGGCAAATTTCAGGAATGTAAACCTACCTGAAGTAGTGGCAGATGCTATGCAGACACTTTGGCCGCTTTTTAAAACTATCTTTGATCAGTGAGAACAAAAAGCTTGTTTCGTTTTTTTTTCAACTGACAGGTTTAAGTTTGTCCTATATTTTGACCTTGTTTAAATCACTTATGTTTTGTAGACGTGCTTGGGACATGAGGACAATGGAGTCACTATGTCGTGCCTGTAAATATGCTGTGAGTGTAAAGATTTTGGTTTCCCCTCTTACGTTTATATGACTCCATGCTTGCTGGTTAGTGTTTCAGCTTGGGTATGGTACGTGCATGAATGCTTAACCCTACTTAGCTCTAGTTTTTCATATAGTTTGCAGTCAGGTATGAAAAAGAGACTATTAAATCTCCACAGCGTATAAACCACCAAAGTAAAAGAAAAGAACATCATATAAATTATCTACGGTTCTCATGTTTATTCTTTCTTCAATCTGTTAAAGGGGGAGTCAGCATATCTATTCTTTCAGGCAATATTCTGAATTTAATTTCCATCCGTTTTATTTAAAGAATCAGGGAGGTAACCAATTGTTGCAAGTTGAGTTTTCAAATTAGGTGGACTGGTTAATAGGATAGGAAGGTAGATTGTATTTTAATGTTTCTTAAAGCAAAGTGCACTGCATTTTGTGGCGGTCCTTAGGAAATAAGTGTAGCCTTCATGGATTGATACTTTATTAGTGTTTATATTATTTAGATTATTTTCTCAAATTTAAAATATTATCTATTATTATTATTAAAATATTTATTAATATAGTTTAATCTACATGCATGTCTTATAATACAGTTATTAGATTTAATTGTTCTCAATCTGTAATACACTAAAATTCATCAAAATATAGTTGTACAAATGGGATAAAATACGGAAGTGCATGAATTGAACAACTTAGTTGATGCAATTGTTAAGTGCCTTCAAATGTAAATGCAAAAAAATTTAGGTCGTTCAAGAGCGCTTAGTATCTACAAAGTTAGATTGTTATTGCTTTTGCCTATTTAAGAGTAAGCTTTGGTTTTTCTAGAGCGTGGATGGATAATTTGGATAACTTTTCAATAATAACAATTATTGGGCTGTATAATGGCATATTTATACAAGGAAAATACCACATTTTATATTAGTAACGTTGGTTTAAAAAAGGAAAGTAATAAAGTAGTGCAAATGCTCTACACAATCCTCTACAAGCTGGATCATACATGCCATATGAGCCAAACTAGGAAGGAAAACGAAGAGACAACATGTGATTTATGTTGGAATTATGAGTTATTATTATATTAGTCTATTGGAGTCTTTAGGAGTTTAGTCCCACATTGGGAGTTCGGTTTAAGAGTCTTGTTGATGTTATAAATAGCCCCGTTGTGGAAGAATAATATGCACTTCTATTTTCTCATTTCTCCTCTTCCAACATGGTATCAGAGCCAATGATACCTCCCTAATCTATTTTGTTTCCCACGCGCTAGGGCGACTGCTTATCCAGTTCTCGCGTGAGAAGTTTGCTGTGGCATTGTCAATGATCTCCCGTGACATCCACGGTCTGCTTGCGGGCTCATGCTCCTTCGACTATCCCGTCTGGAGTTCCTGTAGACGCGTCGTTCGGTGGCCTTATCGATTTCTGTCGATGTTACTGCTGCCGATCCCGCTAGCTTCAGATCTTTGACACATCTTGCTTCTGATCCCCTTGATGGGATCGACCTCTGAGTCCATCGACGGGAGCGATTCCTTTGTTCGCCACGCAATAGGTCTCCTCTGCTCCTCGACGAGGGCTTCCTCGTCTGACTACGCCATCGATCTCCAGTTTGGTACGACGCTCTCTGTTGCTCCTCCATTGTCGATCCTGACTCCTGTCCTCACACTCGATCAAGCTAGTTGTTGTTCCAGTTCTCCTCCCTCAATGATCGTTGTTGTTGCTTCCATCGACATCGACGACAGTTCTCTGTTGATTTCGTCGATCCAATCCCGTAGTATGTTGCTACCGATGGATGCTTTTCCCGACGAGCCATCTTCTCCAGCATGTTTACTGCTCCCGTCGAACTCTCTTCCTCGTCCGTCCGCTGCTCTGGTCTATGGATCGTCTGTTGCCGCCTATTTCTGTGGACTCCAGCAACTGCCTACAACATTTCTTTCGATTCCTGATGCTGTTTGCTCTTCCCGGGTGCTAATTTCCCGCTGATGAAGAAGTTTTATGTTAGTTTTTAATCGTTTTTTGGGTCAGTACGTGTCGTTGCTTTGTTGTTAGTACTGTATTTGCTTCATGTTGTTGTTTGTCTATATGCACGTATTATCCACGTGAGGGGGAGTGTTGGAAGGAAGGTGACTCGGATAATCTTTCTCGACTTTTCTCCTTCGTTCCACACGGCCTTCAGGCTTTTTTGTCGTCTCCCCAGTTTGTCTTTCGATTGGTCATGTGTTGGGGCGCGATTATGTTGGTTGTTCTAATCTCAGCGGGTTGTGTCGCGTGGGACCGTGTCGTGCGAGACTGTGTCGTGTGGGACCGCCCTTTGTGCGGATTAGCCCCGACAGATTATCCCTGGCAGATTATTCCCGGTTGCCCTGTTGATGATTTGCTCCTCATTTTTCTTTCCTTTTTCACATGTGTGTAGTTGATGTTGGTTGACCGATTTCCAGCGAGTCCATGTCGTGAGTGGGTCCTGCGTCGTGTGTGGGTCAGGGTCGTGTGTGGCTATGTCCCCGACTTGATTCCCCGGTTTGGAATTTCCCCCGGTGGCTCGTCTGATGATTTGCCCCGCATCATCTTCATCCATTGTAGTTATTTGATGTGTCCAAGTTGAAGGGTCCCCCCTTCAGCTTGAGGGGGAGTGTTGGAATTATGAGTTATTATTATATTAGTCTATTGGAGTCGTTAGGAGTTTAGTCCCACATTGTGAGTTCGGTTTAAGAGTCTTGTTGTAATGTTATAAATAGCCCCGTTATGGAAGAATATTATGCACTTCTATTTTCTCATTTCTCCTCTTCCAACAATTTAGAGCTTTCGTGAGAATATCTATAATTTGGGAGGCAGTGAAAGCATGATTGTTTTGGATCTCACATAACTTGACGTTGTCCCTGATGATAGTCAATCTCGATATGCAACATAAAACTTTCTATGAGGCAAATGGACCAACTCCCAAGTACAATTGGCTGATAAGACTTGCATCTCATCATCCACCGCTGTCAAGTGGACCAACTCTCAAGTACAATTGGCTGATAAGACTTGCATCTCCTCATCCACTGCAGCCCGCCAACTCGATGCTAGAGTGCCTCATGAATAGAGGAAGAAGTGGTAACCGAAGAAAGTGAACATGCAAAAATATGATGGGTCTCTCTAGTGATCCATCACATCAGATTAGTTCCACTGGATTTGTATGTGGGAATGTCACTGCACCAGGGGCTGTAAAATGTCATCAGTGATGATGGGATCTCCTGGATGGAACTCGGTTGGAGATCCTAGCACAAATTTGATGTTGGTCATGTAATTTGGATGCAGATGGCTGCAGATCGATGGATAGCGCCGTTGGTCCGTTGTATGTGGCGGAGAATGATGGCGTGATGCAAATTGCTCGCCGCGAGCATCCAACCGATTGTTGACTGTTCCATGATTAGACTTGACATCATCAATTCTCCGTCATTGCCCTAGTGTTGTGCATAAACTAGTTGTTGAATATTGTGAGGAAAACGAACTACACCACCTAGTAAGTTTGGTCGGGTTTTTTTGCAAAGATCCTGGTATTTTTGACGAGGACTGAAGGTCAGTTGGTTCGTCTCTAAGAGAAGAGGCGTCGGCTGGAGCGGCGATAAAGTGAAATAAAATGCAGAATTCAAGATACAATATTATGGACTCCTCATTTCACACTCCTTGTGTAAATACATCATGTCCGAAAGCTCCTACGTCCTGACCTGGCTCCTCGTCAGTGCTCAGTGGGCCTTATTCCATGACATACTCTCTGCTTGGAAAACACTTTGTATGGTTGATCCCAATGCATTTTGAGCAGAGTGTTTAACTCTTTTGTTCATCTTCTTTTCTTTTCATTGGCACGTTCCAAGGCGGTTATTGTTCATTGTGCTAATTATTCCGTTTTAATTTTCTAGACTTTATTATTGGTCTTTTGCTGATGCGCAAATGTTTTTCTTCTTTCAACCTTGTTCTAGGTGAGAACATCGGGAAGATATATGGGCATCACAATTGGTGCAATGCTAGAAACAATCCAGTCATTGTATCAGCAGCATAATCAAGCGTGCTTTCTTTATCTATCAAGTGAAGTTATAAAGGTAGTAGATCTTCTCCTTTACTGTAATTCTTTCATGTGTTTTTTTTGCTTTGCTTCTTCCTTCAACTATTTTGAACTCGCAGATATTTGGATCTGATCCATCTTGTGCAAGCTTTCTCCGGAGCTTAATAGCAATACTTTTCAGTCATACGACAAAACTTCTTTCGACAATTCAGGTGAAATCATATTATCATAGTGCATTCTTCACTGCAATCTCTCCACACACACAAACGCACGCCCTACGCACATTGTACCGCTTCTCCCTCATCTAACCTTTCTTTCAATGCAGGATTTCACGGCTAGACCCGACATAGCTGATGATTGCTATTTATTGGCATCAAGATGCATTCGATACTGTCCTGATTTATTTATTCCTTCCTCCGTGTTTCCTTCATTAGTTGACTGCGCTATGATCGGAATTACCATTCAGCACAGGTAAACTTGTTTCCTGGAAATGCCTGGCATTGGTTTGCGTGCTCTCTGTCTGCATTTTTGGTATTCCTTGACTGTGTTCCCTTTTGATTTTGTTTTCCATCGACAGAGATGCGTGCAGATCGATATTGACATTCTTATCGGATGTTTTGGATCTGAGAAATAGTTCAAATGGGGAGAAGTACCAGTCCATCACAGATGGTGTTGTTGTTCCTCGAGGCAGCTCTCTCACCAGGATCTTGATAGCCTCCTTGACTGGGGCACTTCCTTCTTCCAGAATTGAGGAGGTACACTAATATTGAAACTGAAGTCCCTCCTCCATGGCATCTGCCATCATCATTATCAGTATTATTATTATTATTGGCATTAATATAATGATGAGAGTAATAAGGAGAGCTGCAGGTGTCATATGTTGTGCTGTCGCTGACAAGATCATATGGAGCGAGGGTGGTAGAATGGGCTAAGGGAATTATGACGCTGATACCCGCAGCTGCTCTGACGGAGGCGGAGTGCACGAGATTTCTCCAATCTCTAGCAGATGCGGCGGCGGCGGCAAGTTCATCATCAGATAGCAGCACCAGCTTCTTGAATATGCTCGAAGAAGTTTCGGATGTTTGTCGGCGGAACAAGACAGTTCGAGAGATTGTACAGGGAGCTCTCAGGCCTATTGATCTCCACTTCACTCCTCTTTCCAAAGATATTACAGTTTAAGAGAGAGGGAGAGAGAGTTGATTGTGTAATAATAAGGACATTATTATGTCTGGGGGTTGAGGGGCTCCCAAAGATCAAATGCCAAAATCATCTGCCTCTCTGCTCTTCTTTCCCAGTGGAAATGTATTATCAATTATTATATCAGCAGCCATTCAGATTTTATTCTCATATGCTCTTGACAGTGCACTATTGTATTTTATTTTATTTTTGAGAATTTTTTGAGGCTTCCCTGTATTTAGAGGGCGGTTTTTGCAAAATGTAGAAGGTTGTGTAATTAAACATGACTGCGGGCTTTCACAATTCAAGAAGAAGTTCGTAGGTTATCAACATTATATTGTCATTCTCATGTGCGACTGAATATGCATGCAGATAATGGAGAGAGATACGCTGGTCATTTTATAAATTGTTGTTGTTGATTATTATTATTATTATTATTATTATTATTATTATTATGTCATATGGCACTGGCTTGCCCATGATTGCTTAATATCAAGTGAGAAATATGTTGGGAATTTGAGCATCATCTGATCTTACTTATAATGTACAAGTCCAATGTTAAAAACGCACTGAATTTCGCTATTAACACAATATATTAATACTATTTTCACATCATCATGTTAGCGCCGCATCATTTTTTTTATCAAAGTAGAGAAGCCGAGAGGGACCCGATCCTGATGAGTGTGTTCTCCCTGCAGTCCTCGCCGTCAGTTCAACTGTCTTATTCACCACGCTCAAAGTTCCGTCTAATTCAAAGTCGGCTGTCTGCTTTGTAAGCAACCTGCTTTCATTGGGTGACAGCTCTGGTCGCTCCCTGGATTTTGCTCTTATGAGCGTGTCCATGCCTCCATTGCTCATGCGGCCGCCGATGCCAGCAATGGGGTAGAATCCGGAGGGGGAAGGAAGGCTAGTGCTCTGCTTTTTGTGGCAGTGGCGAAGTAAAGCTCGCCGAGATGGCCCCGGATTGAACCCAAGCCGTGTTGTGGCCGTCGTCGAGGTTGAATGAGATGGAGCAGAGGTGGAGGTCGAGGATTAGGAATGGAGAGGAAGCAATCACCATCAAGATCTTCCCCCTCCTCATCTTCGCCATCACCATCGAGATTGTCGTCCCTGAGAGTGTGGATATCAACAACAGCTTCATCTTCGTCGGAGGAAGCAGACGAAGTCCTCCGTGCGGATGAAGGCGATTCATCTTTGTCAATCAATACTTAAACCTGCTGATGAACGCGATTCAAAGTTCGAAGTTGGGTTTTTCGGTCTTCTTCCTCTCCAACGCTCGATTTCGCCTGCGTGCGGGTTGCGTCGTGAGAAGAAGGTTAGGGCGGGTGATTGCGTTTAAAGCTCGGTGTGCGCTTAAAGCTACACGTGTTATGATTTTTGTGCTTTAAAAAAATATTTGTGTTAATATCCTTATTAGAGGTCTGCTTTTCTCTAATATAATAATCCAATAAAGTTCACCCCATTCCATTTTTCACGGTATAATAAGCTTATTTTATCACAATGATTCTGTTAAAGTAACAGTGAAATTTCAAAAAAAAAAAATATATAATGTTGACAGTGGGATTTGAACCCACGCCCTTTCGGACCAGAACCTTAATCTGGCGCCTTAGACCAACTCGGCCATATCAACTAATGTGCTAGCATGCTTTTTCCATTATACAAATAACATTTCTTCTTAAGCTTTAGAACCCTAACAAAGTAATCAAACAAAATGCATGATGAAAAAATATCAAAGCTCTCGTAAATGAACTAATGTCTTAATATTGTTTTCGTCGTTGGGAGAATATTCCATAAATTTAAAAATCTACTCAATTTTTTATTTAAAATAGTCAGCGTTGATACACCTAGATCTCTCTACTAAACTAAGGCCTCCAGCTTTTCTTTATAATATATAAGAAATAATACATGGTATGAATTGCTTTCTTGGGTATGAGTTGCTTTGCATTACAAAAGTAATTAAAATTATAAGTGCTTTAGCTTTCTTTAAAAGGAAGTATTATGGAAATTAGAACATTTTAACCGAGTCAATTAAACACTTTTGGGATATCAACTGCATCTTCTCCACGCGTAAATTCCAGTCACCACCTCAGAAAGCCGTTGCGGCCCAAGCAATCAGCTGACTTAGGCTTCGTAGTGCGGCTTTTTTGCTCTGGTGAGTTTGGCAAAGATGCCACCGTTGTAGAATGTATGTGTGGCAGAACAATGGTTGGTTATGACCGCCACCAAGCAAAGAAAACTAGTTTTGAACATAAAAGTGGATGAAATTCCTTAGGTGAGATCGGAATTCACGAACTAACCATCGTGTTCATAACGACGGAATCCTAGTATATTCATCTAGTGCTATAATAAAAAAAAAGAATGTGTTAAGAATTATTAACTAATAAAAAGGTAGTTAAATATATTATATTTCGAGGATCTCGGGCAAACTTAGGGTTCGTTTGGTTCGGCGGCGGCGGATCGATCCGGCGGATGGAAACGGGGCTTCCGAACTGGAGGGGGGAGGTGGCTGCTCCAAAAGCTCCTTTTTGGGGCGTTTCTCCTTGCGGGCGGGTGGAAACAGAGCAAACGCCGCCGGAGGGGCATTTGTTTTGCCGCCTTCCGGGGGCGTTTGCCCCAAACGGGGCGGCGAAACGCCGCCACAAACGAAGCCTTAGGCTTCGTTTGGCGCGGAGGTGGCGGTCGTGAACACGGTGGTAATGAAACGCCGTTCGTGAACGCCCGGCCTCACCTAAAAAATTCATGCATTTTATGCTCAAAACTAGTATATTTTCTTGGTAGCGGTCATAACATATGTCTTGCCAAACACACATTCTATGATAATGACGTTTTTTTATCAAACTCACCTGAGCAAATAAGCCCTGCCTAACAAGCCTTAGAGCAAATAAGCCCCCCCCCCCCCCCCCCCCCCCCCCCAAGTGTGCCCCCTCCCCCAGCTGCTACCCAGGTTCCGGATGGGGTGTCGGCGGGGTGCCGGCAAGGGCTCGAGGCCGCCAGTCGCCCCTTTCGAGCAACTTGTTCCCAACCCACACTTGCGCATGTCCCTGATGGTTCTGCTTCGGTGAGGCGGGGTTCTGATTTGCGTGGTTCAGCTTTGGACAAGGTTGGTGATCCACTTTTTGACGGTGTTTTGGGGATGGAATTGGTTATCTACCCTCTTGAGCCACTGCGGGTGATTGCGCAATCTGATTTTGGTTCTCACAAGCGTCAAAGGGGTGACTGTTTTACCGACGGCGGGGACGTGTCCTCTCCAAGGGGCCCATGATGAGCCTCCTTATGTGGAATTGTAGGGGGGCTCGGAAGCCAACTACTGGGCATCTTCTCCGCGATCTCATTGTGCGGTGGGGGGTTCCCTTGGTTGGTTTGTCTGAGACGTGGTGAAGGATCTTTCAAGGCGTGATGTGGATCGGTTGGCGGGTAGGAATTGGGATTTTGTCCATCAACCGTCAGCTGGTAAGTCGGGGGGGGGGGGGGGGGGGGGGGGGGGGGGGGTATTGCGGTGTTGTGGCGGAGTGATGTAGTTCAGTTTGTGTCAGTTTCTCTATCTCGGCAATGCGTTATTGGAGATGTTACTTTCCCTGATAAGCGTTGTTGGCGGGTGGTGTTCGTTTATGCGAATAAGGATGCTTGTATTCGGAGACAGTTGTGGTCTCTGCTGGAGCAGTTTGCGACCCCGGATCTCCTGATGCTGGTGGGGGGTGACTTTAACTGCCTGCTGCGGCCGGAGGAGCGGCTCGGTATTCGGCCCTTTGTGTATTTTCAGGGGCCTCTAGAGATGGATGCGGCTCTGGCGGATCTGGACCTGCAGGAGTTGGGGTTCACGGGCCCGGCCTTTACTTGGTGTAACAATCAGCCCGGGCTTGGGCGTGTGTTGGGGCGCTCGGATCGGGTTTTTGTCAACTCGGTGGGTATGGATGTTATTCCATTAGGCACTGTGCGGCACCTACCTCGTGTTGGCTCTGACCACTGTCATCTACTCGTGGCTTTGGGGGCGATGCAGGCTGCGCGACCAACCAGGTGGATCAGGTTTGAGGATACTTGGCTTTCGTACCCGATGGTGCGGAAGGTGGTCTCTCGCTCTTGGCTTAAGGCGAATGTTGGTGGCAGTGCGGAGGTTCTACAACGGAAGTGTCGCCGTACCCTTCAGATCCTTTTCTTTTGGAGCAAGAATAAGCTCAAGGATCTGGGGGCCCGGAAGGAAACGCTGGAGGCGGAGATTGTGGAGCTCCAGCGGTTGGAGAGCTTGGATGGTGGCATCTCGGAGGACCAGACCCGAGCTCTTATTGCGGCGGTTAAGGAGCTCATGAGCACTCATGCTAGGTTGTCCACTTGGTGGAGGCAAAGGGCCAAGGTGCAGTGGATCAATGATGGTGATGCGAACACCCACTATTTTCACTCCATTGCTTCTGCGCATCGGCGCGGGAATCAGATCTCTCAGGTTGAGCTTGAGGATGGCGTCCTTGTTGAGGATCCGAAGGATATTGAGGCGGCTTTCTTGGACTTCTTTGATCGAAAGTGGGAGTGTGCACCTCCTGTCCTTGATGGCTGGCCTCTCTTGCCATCCTCGCGGCGGCCTCCCTGTTGCTGAAGGAGGTTTCTGTGGAGGAGATTTGGGGCGTCATCAAGGCCATGATGGCCAACCGTGCTCCGGGAATGGACGGTATTACTGCTTCCTTTTTTGTCCATTTCTGGCCAATTGTTCGTTCCACTGTTTGCAGGGCCATATGCGATTTCTTTGCTCTTGGTCGCATGCCCAGCGAGTGGAAGGAGACATTGGTGGTACTCATTCCGAAGTGCCCCAATGCATCTCGACCGGACCGGTTTTGGCCTATTAGTCTTTGCCAGACCATCTATAAGGTGGCGTCGAAGATCCTTGTGGATCGCATGAAGGGGCTCCTTCCTTCGCTTATCTCTTAGGAGCAGGGGGCCTTTGTTCCTGGGCGCTCTATTTCCCACCAGTGCTTTATCGCTCAGGAGGTGGTGCACAAGCTGGCGACCTCGACCTCAATGACAGGATTCCTTGCATTGAAGGTCGACATGGAGCAGGCGTACGACAAGATGTCGTGGGAGACGCTGCGGCGGGTTCTGGACATGTTTGGGTTCCCGGAGAGGTTTGCTAGATGGATTCTGCAGTGTGTAGAGGGACCGCAGTTTGCGCTGCTTCTCAATGGGCGACGTACGAGGTGGATCAAGGCGAGTTGCGGCTTTCGGCAGGGATGCCCCTTATCAACTTTTCTGTTTGTTTTGTGCTCTGAGCTGCTCTCGCTTGCCTTCAGTCAGCGGGGGAACTCACTGGGCGTTATGGTGGCGGCCTCTAGCCCATGAATCTCTCATTTGTTGTACGCTGACGACATCTTCATCGCCTCGGATGCCACCACGTCGTCTGTGGATCATTGTCTTGCTGTGTTGCAAGAGTACTGCTCCTGGACTGGGCAGCAGATCAACAGGTCGAAGTCCATGGTCATGTTTGGCAAGTCCACCCATAGGTGGCAGTGTAGCAGGCTGACTCACCGTTTGGGCTTTCAGAGGGTCCGCGAATTCACTTACTTGGGCATTACACTGGCTATGCGTAAGTTGAAGCGCTCCGACTTTTCACACCTGCTTCTGAAGGTGGCGGAGAAGGTTCGTGCTTGGGGGAACCGACCCCTATCCTTGGCTGGCCGGGCCACCCTCGTCAATTCGGCGTTGTTGGCCACGCTGATGTTCCTTTATACGCACTGTCACGTGCCTCGCTCGGTCCAGGAGTCTATAGAGCGGTTGACGCGGTTTTTTCTGTGGCAGAAAGGCCCCTCCCAGCGTGGGATGCATTATGTTAGCTGGGAGCAATGTTGCTCTCCCGTGGCCGGGGGAGGGCTTGGGTTCCATGGGGTAAGTAGATGGCAGGGCTCTTTACGGGCAAAGTTCGCCTGGGAGCTGATGCAGTCGGGTTCTTCCCTTTTCCACAGGGTGATTTCTGCTCGTTACACTGGCCGTCTTTGGCGGGAGGGGGTCACTCGACGCGACTCTCCGGTGTGGCGGCTCATCAGGGATGGTGCTGAGTGCCTTCGTCCTCTTCTTCGCTGGAAGATTGCGGATGGGGAGTCTGTGGATGTGCTCGCTCACGCTTGGATTCTCGACCGGCCTTTGTCTCGGTGGCCCACTTTTGCTGACTGCGGCGCACTGGAGTCGATCCCGGTGTCAGCTTTTGTGATGCCTGGTGACGGGTGGGATGCTTCCGCTCTATCTCAGTTTTTTGGGCCGGACCTTGTTGAGATCATCCTCCAGATCCCTCTTCACAGCTCGCAACCCCAGGACAGGTCGGCGCTCTGCACCCGCCTCAGCGGCCGATCAGTTGCCTCCCTTGCTTTCATGGCCCAGTTCGATGGGACTCGTACGAATTTCAGCTGGCTTCGGAAGCTGAAGCTTCACCCGCGGGAGCGGATGTTTTGGTGGCGGCTTCTCTAGGATGCTATCCCCACCCGTGCGTGGCTTGCCCGTCGGGGTCTTTCTGCTGAGCGTGGATGTCCTTAGGGCTGCACTTTAGAGGAGACCCGAGACCATCTGGTCTCGGACTGCTGTTGTCTTGTGGCCATCCGGGTCGCTCTTCGGCGATGGGGCTACAGTATTCCCTCATTCTCCAGTTGGGAGACTGTGCGTGACTTTCTCTCCTCCGCCTCTGTCGGTGCACTAGGTACGGTGCGAGTTTTTTGCTGTGCAGTTTACCAAGCATGGCGTGGCCGCAATGCCAAGGTTCATCATGGGGAGGTGGCGACCTTTACGGTTATGGCAGCAACCATCATTGAGAACCTCTCCATTTTGCATACTCTACCAGCACAGGGGCACTGGGGTACCACCCAGCCTCACCGGTTGTCGACACCACTCTCTTGGTGCCCCCCGCCCCATGGATGGATAAAGTTCAATGTGGATGGTTCGCTTTCCTCGTCTGGGCTTGCTGGGCTTGGGATGGTGGCTCGTGACGATCGAGGTGCTCTTGTCTTTGCTGCTGGGATCTCGATTGTAACAACCCTAATTTTAAATTAAGAAAGGAAAGTTTTTTATTTATCTATCCGCACACCAACTCCCATGTTAATCCCGAGTAGCCCTTCCCCCGTTTTAAATCCCGCACCCTCAGTTAGGGCTCCCGGTCCAGGGATTTCAATCCCGTCGCTGCTAGCCGCCCCGATCCCGTCTCCCGCAAGTCGCAGAGCCGCTGCCCCTGTCTCCCGTGAGCAGAGCTGCCACCGCCTCCTCTAGGGCCTGCGCCTCCTTCTTCTTCCTTCAAGGGGCCGACAGCAGAAGCTTCTCCTGCCTTGGTCGTCTCCTCCTGTCGTGGCCTCTTCCGCCTCCCTGCTCGTCGATGTCTCCTCCTCCTGCCATGGTCGCCTCCTCCTGCTCTTGCTCCTCCTGTCGTGGCCTCCTCCGCCTTCTGCTTCCTCTGTGCTCGTGAACGACGAGATCTCTTCCTCAGGCCGGCTCCAGGGAAGCAATCTCCCCTTGTTCTGGCCGGAAGCAGCCACCTCTCCAAGCCAGCAGCCCTTCTCCTCCCTCCGGCAGCAAGGTCTCTCCTCCAAGGGACCGGCAACCTTGTCTCCTTCTCGTGGACAACAACCACCTCTCTCCGACAGCCCCCTCCTTCTCCAATTTCGCCTAGGGTTTTGCTCGAACCCTCCTTCTCGGATTTTGGACTCAGATTTGGTTCCTATGGGTAAGATTCTCCACTCAATCCCTCATATTCAGATTTTCATAACCACTAATAATTTATTAGTTCCCCGATCTGCGTGCAAATTGTGATTTTAAGTTTTTGCCCTTTTATAATCGTCTAACTGTGTCTTGTTCTCGATTTTCGGTGCCGCTCCTCGATTCCATTGGTGGGATCACGCAAAACCCTCTCCGATTTAGAGTTTTCGCAACCTAAGCGCCGCCAAGTCTCCGTCTCCGCGTGGAATCTCTTCTCCCCTCTCTTTTGAGGGAGGTAATTTCCTAAACCCTCGTTATTTAAAATTCCGCGTCGTAGAAAGCATATGTTCGCGTAATAATTTATGCTGCATCGCTTTCGTTGTGTTTGATCAGGTTCAAAATGTGATTTCTATTTTTGCTTGCGTCGCTTCGCCGCCGCCGTCAGATTCAGCCTCATTTAAGGCAAGTAGAGATGCCTCTCTTGCAAACATTGAATTTTATTTAGCATGGACTGATCTTATGATTTTATGAATTCACCCTTGAATACACGTTTCATCAAATAAGTTTAGTTTCTGATTGCTTGAATTGACTTGATAGTAGTTTGAGGTTTCACACATTTGGGATAACACAAAATTGAAATGTGAAATGATAATTTTTATTGGAGGACTAGTAGATCTTTTTGAGCAGGAACATTAATTATTATAATAATAAATGTTAAGATTCCTGCTAGCAACTAGGTGAATTGTGCTTGATATAAAATCTTCGACTCGTACACATGGTTACTTAGAAGATAATCGTGTCTTGGAATGACGTAATCTAAAGGAATACTGGATATCCTAGAAAATGTTGCATAGTAATCTTATTACTCGTGGATATTTGAATCCGCAAGTTTCAAAACTCTCTATCGAGTTCTCTGAGTCATCGAATCTTGTTTCTTATGTCTGTCTGGTTTTAAGACTTGAGTAAATCATTTTCTATAACTTGATTCCTCCCGTTTCACGTTTGTAAAATATACTCCTGTATATCTGAATCGGTATCTTGGTTACATGTCTTGATATGCTAGCAACCACGAAATCCTGCGCTAAGTCAATTATAACGTAAGTTAACATTGAAAAGTAGGGTTTAATTGATGAAACTCCTTGACTTGGGTTCCCTCTTGAATCCCTAATGGGAACAAAGGACCGGTCGTAGCGAGCTTAAATTTATGAATCACTAAGGTCCTGTGTGTCATAAGTAAATCTTGGAAGCTAGGGTTTATGTGGTGCATCGTCTTGATTGCATGGTCACGGTAAGCAGGAAATACTCTTATTCTAGTAAGCCTTACACCCGGACATGAGTGTGAACCATGTGCGCCCACTATAAACACCTACGCATTTCATTGATTACAACTTATGATATTACATGATCTTTTATCTGCTTATTCCTGAATCTCCAGCAAGTCTTGAATCTGAACATGAATCTGTCTGAATCGTGAATCCTTCAGTTCATTTATGTGCTTAGCAATCATTGAAAGGTAGTGTTAAATTGATGTGACGCCTTGAAGCGAGTTCCCGCTTACCTTGTAACGGGAACCAATAATATCATAGCAAGCCCAATTACTTTGATAAGCCTTGCATTTAGACTCCTGTTAGAATCTCGTGCATCAGAAAGAAACACTTGCACCTTTCAATGATTACAACTAATGACATTACATGACTGAATCTTTGTTGTGCTTTGGAATAGCCTAATAATTCTGATTATTTCTACTCGTCTTGCTTACTGTCTGCCTTGCTAGCTTTGCTTCTGATAAAACTGGTATTTATACATTGCTATTTCCCTTGCTAGTTTGTAATTTACCTTGCTTATGTTATCAATGTTCTGAGGCTTTTCCTTCTTGTTTTGAATTTGCCTTAGTGCGCATGCGCCGCCTGCTCGCTGAGGCCGATCTGCGTCAAGCTTCAGGTTTTGTGTTTATGTTTCATTTCTTTTACTGTTGGATATTTCTGTTATGTAGTAATTACGATCAGCCATTTTCTCTTGTTTCATGGACAACTGCTAGGCTAAATGTTATATGTACTAGAATTTGACATGTTTTGCATGTTCATTCATTTGCGATGTTCACTGCATAAATTTCTGTTCCAAAACTTGTATCTTGAGCTTTTACTAAAATGCATGTGCACCTGTTTTAAATAATCAGGTTTTAAAGCTTCCGCAACAAAACAACCTGTTTTAATCAAAAGTACTTATTTTGTAGTATTTCTGTTTCCGCCTTAGCAGACATGGATTTCTTTTCGCCCATGCCTGTGACATCACGACCCGCCCCGAAGCGCACTCTGACTCTTGTCGAGACGGGTCGTGACATCGATGCTGCATTGGGATCCTGGGGGGGTGGAGCTGGCGGCGATTTTGGCGCTGAAGGATCAGATTGCCCCTTCTTTATATGGGACTCGCGGAGCTATTATAGAGGGCGGCTGTCGCACCCTTATGGATAGCTGTGCTGCTGGGATGAGACGGGGGTGACTGGAGCGTGACTGTGGATGGCGACGAGGACTTCTCACTTCTTAGCGGCTTTCCCTAGCTTCGGTTCCAGCATATTGGCCGTGAGGGCAATAGAGTTGCTGAATTTTGTGCGCGTTTTGCCCTTCGGGGAAATTTTGTTTGGCTGGACGTTGATAGCACCCAGACTGAGTTTGTCGAGCTTGTTCGGGTGGACTTAGATGGCATGCTGTTGTTTTTTCTTTTCTTTTTAGTTTTTAATTACATGTTATTTGCATCTTTCAATAAAAAAAATAAAGTCTTAGAGTTTAATTAAGGAAGAAGGGGGGCTGCTGGATTATTTATTTATTTATTTAGTTAGTTGTGTCTCCTTCATCCACTCTCGCGACTCCATCATCTTCTTCCCTTATCTTCTTCCACAAGACCCTTCCCCTCACTCAATAATATCTATCTTCGAGGAGTCAAAAATGGCGTCCTTAACCCTGTCGTCCTCCGTGTCTCTCCCCTATCCCTCTCCCTCCTTCTCCTCCAACTCCTCTGCCCCCAAATCCCTAATGCTGCCCGCTCCCTCCCGCCGCCCCCTTCGCTTCGCCTCCAACTCCCGCCCCGTCGCCGTCGCCGCTGCCAAAATCGAGGATCTCGGAACCCAAATCGAAAACCTAACCCTCGCCGAAGCCAAGAGCCTGGTCGATCTGCTGCAGGAGCGGCTCGGCGTCAGCGCCGCGGCCTTCGCCCCGGCAGCTGCTGCGTCGGCGGCTCCCGCCGAGGCCCCGGCGGCGGCGGAAGTGGAGGAGAAGACGGAGTTCGACGTGATAATCGAGGAGGTGCCGAGCAACGCGCGGATCGCGACGATCAAGGTGGTGCGGGCGCTGACGAGCCTAGCTCTGAAGGAGGCGAAGGAGCTGATCGAGGGTCTGCCGAAGAAGTTTAAGGAGGCGGTGAGCAAGGAGGAGGCGGAGGACGCCAAGAAGAAGCTGGAGGAGGTCGGGGCCAAGATCTCCATTGCTTAGAATGCTGCTGCTGCTGCTGCTGTCTGTGTCTGTGTGTCAGTCTGTAGGTTTCTTCTTTCTTTTATTATCAGGTCCTCCTTCAGAGTTAATTCAGCAGAGCATTGCTGCTGCTTATGCTGCTCCTCCTGCTTATTATTAATCTCTTCTTCTCCTCCTCAACCCTAATTATTAACTCTATATATTTAGAAGAAAGCCACCGGCCTCCTCCAGCTACAATGGCCGAAATTGCAGAATCAAGTACTATAGAAGACAGCAATTTGATTCATTTCAGCTTTTAAGATTATAAATAATAACAATAATTTTGTCTACTGTCTGTACAAAAGAATATTGCTGGCTGGCTGGCTCCCCTGTAGTAGGAGGGGGCCTTCTACTACTACTACTACTACTACATACATTAATACATAGAGTTTATTAAGAATTAAAAGAGGAGGGGGGAGATTCAATTCAGAGGAAGAAGCTCAAAACCCTAGATCAATGGCTTCTTCCTGGGAGCAGCAGAGCCTCAAGCAGCATGAGAAGAAGATGCTTCAGAATTTGCTGTGGAAAATGCGTGCGAGGTGCTATAAGATCGATTGTGCCCCCCCGGATAACTGTACTTTTTTAACACTCTTCCCTGGTTTTCCCTCCACCACTCCTCCGCCTGCTGCTCCGCAAATCTTCGCTTGCTGCTCATTTTTATACACAACACAATGGTTAGCTGAATTCAATGCTGCGGGTATTTGAGAGAGGAGGAAGGAGCCTCACAAAGCAGCGGAAAGGCGGCCGCGGCGGGCTGCATACCTGAATCTTACTCGTTTGAAGACCTTGGTGCCATCCCGAAGCTGTGCGACCGTCACGTACACGCCCGGCTCAAATTGCTCTGTCAGCTGCACTTCACCGTGACTGTTTGCGGAGGATGTTCGAGGCGATCTCAATCCGTTCTCCATGCTTCCATGATCAGAGGCCTCGGGCGTGGATTCCAAATCATCAACACCACTTCTATTATTTCTCAAGGATGACTCCGACGTCGCAAGCATCGCTCTGAAGTTATCGACGAGATCGGAGGGGAGTCTCTCTTCCATATCATTCATCTAGGAACAAAAAAGAGAAGCAGCGGGATTAGCTGCAAAAACCATGATGCATCCTTAACATGTCAGAAAGGCTGCAGATTTCACACGGAATAACAAATGCAAAACATACCTGCGCTTGAAATGTCTTCATAAGCTCGACCGCAGCGCTAAACTTGGCGTGCTCATCTGTGGCGATGGAAGAAGCTTCTTCCGCTTTCTTTAATGCCATTTGAGCCACTGAGCCTTGCTGTTCTAGTTTCTGTTTCAAACTTTTAACCTGCGGAGGAGGATCCGAGAACCAATCAGGTTCACCGCAAAAAAAAAAAAAAAAACAGCTGAAACAATGCGGGCGGCGACGATTCTTACTTGTCCTTGCAGCTTGAGGACTTCCCTATCCAAATGCTCGTTAGTCTTCTTCATGGTCTCGACCATGCTTACAGAAAATTCAGGAGCTGCAGATTGCGATGGGCTTGGCCTCCATGCGTAGGGAGTCACAAATCTAGAGCTTGCTGCGGGAGTCGGCGGTGTCATGACCGCCGGCTTTAACACGGTTTGAATCAGACTCATTGAGCTCGTGAATGCCATATGAGAAGGCGACGAAACTTGGGACGGCATGTGCTCATTCTTACCGCCAGCATATCTAAAGGCATCGTGGCGGACCAGGGTTCCCAATTCCTGGGTGGGAGCGAGCAAAAGCCTCGAAGAAGAATATCGCGCTTCTCCCCTGTCGAACCTGCTGTCCCTGGAATCAATGGATTGGCGTGAACCCGCGCTCTTTCTGCCGGCGGCCGACGACATCCCGAGCTCCGCCGCCTTCAGTTTGGAATAGCAGGAATCGCAGACTCGGTGTGGTTTGCCGGGAGTAGGGGCCAAGGCGGCTTTGAGGGCTTTCTTGGAGCTGCAGGCGTGGCAGTGCACTAGGCCGCAGTTATAGCAGTTGTGCCTCTTCTTGGTGAATCCAAATGTCAGCCGGCAGGCGGTGCACACAGACTGGTCGGCACCAGACACCCACTTGTGCACGCAGATGCATGAGGTGAAATTGGAGCCGCATGATATGCTCCTGACGTGTCTATCCCTCAACGCCTCGACGGCAGCGGGTGTTTTCCGGTCATCCCTGTCGCCGTGTCCCAGTCTTCCGTTGCCGCCCCTGCCCCATGAGTAAACTTCGCTTCTGGAAGTCAGCACGACGACGTGATGGGATCCGCAGGCAATCTCTTCGACCAACTCTCCCACCAGTCTGTCCTGCACCAGGCATGGAACCTTCCCGTCGGATTGCGGGTTTCCGAGCTGGCCGTGAGCCGAACTCCCCATGGTGAAAACATGGCCGGATGTGGTGAGGGCGACGGTGATGCTGTCTCCGCAGGCCAGCTGATGGAAGCTGTAGTCGATGAGTGATGGAACGCAGGTAGGAAGCAGCCTCGGCTCCTTATCCCCCTGCCCCAGCCGATATTTATCACCATCCCCCCAAGTGAATAGTTTTCTGGATGATGCCACCACGTTGGCGCCGACGACCGCCTGCTCCATCACCTCCACAATTGCAGCAGTATGCCATACTCCGCACGCAACCTTCACCCCTCTCAACCCGCTCAGACCTTCAATTTCCCGGGGGTAGCCCGCGCTCTGTCGATCTCCATGCCCCAAAGCGCCGAATGTTCCGTCTCCGAAAGTAAATATCTTTCCATTTGAGGTGGTCAGCGCCGAATGCCAGGCGCCGCATGCTACCGACAGCACCTGCAGCCCTTCCAGAGGGCCGGAAACCCTCTTCGGTATCCAGTGGCTGACATTGCCGCCGCCGCCATGGCCCAGAAGTCCTGTGCCCCAGGTGAAGAGGTCGCCCCAGGTGTTTACTGCACAGCTATGAGACTCGCCGCATGCGACGGAATCGATGTTGGACGGCGCCAATGATTCAACCAGGCGGGGTCGGCTCACGTCGATGCTGACTCCGTGCCCGAGCCTGCCGCCGGATTCTTCGCCCCACGTAAAAACCTCTCCCTGCCGAGTAACGAGAGCCATGTTCCTGGAGCCACAGGCGATCTGATGAACATCCAGAACAACATTTGATTCTAAAGGTTTGGGAATCAAGACATCAATTTTCGAGCGGGCGGAGTCGCCGCCCCGGCCATCCGGCGAGATCCCATCGCTCCAAACCTCCCCCCAGACGTAGACGTCGCCCAAAGACTCGATCTCGTCGGGACCTGAACCTTGGCTGGAACAACTTGGTGCGCTGGAGACACTGAGCCGACTGATATCTCCATTACTAGTTCTTGGATGCATGTTTGCATGGCCAGTCCCTACATCCGACTTTCTGAAGCTCAAAGAAGGCTCCCGAACATGTGCATCATCAAACGCTGCTTTTGTGTTGAGGCGGGAAATGGCAGATGAGGTCTCCAGCGTTGCACCATATGATTGAGCACTGTAAAAAGAATCTACCTCCTGAAATATCAGAAACTTTTAACTGAGAGAGAGAGAGAGACGGTACAGAATAAAACCATATGAACAACAGCTTAAGAGAAGCAAGCAGCACTGTATGACAGAACTTTCAGCGCAAACTTACATCAGAAAAAGGTGTTCCGTCGCTCTGCCCTTCATCCTTAACACGTCTACTACGATGGCCGGTAGAAATCAATGTGCTGAGGCTTGTAAACCACGCCTCCACCTCGGCTTGATTTTTGCAGATCTTATGAATATAAGAATTTCACCACCAATTATAACACTAAACAAAGCCATCTATAATATTTTTGGTAGCACTAAAGATAACAATACAGAAGTGCGCAGACTAACCAGATCCAGAGATCTTTCTCCGCTATTATAAAGAAGAGAAAATGACAAATAATCCTTCTCAGGCCGTGGATATCTCTTGAATACGGCCTGCATGCAGTTCGAGAAAGCTTCAAATTTGATCCTCAATGTCAACTAGTTAACCATAGGTGAGCAGCGTGACTTACAGTTCTTTGTCCGGGAAGAATACGGATGATGGAAGTTAACTTAAGGTTCCTCTCCTTTTTATGTGACAACCAGATCAATTTAGTTTCATCCTGTGAAGAAACTAATGCTTTGAGTGACAGCAGCAGCATAAACCATAAAATTATATATGTAATTGGCAGGTACTTAATTTCTAGACAACATTTAAGAATAAGTAATGGATATACAAACAAGTTTAGGAAGAATATACTTAAATAACTCACATTAGATAATCTGAAGGAACAAAGTTTTGGCTTCCCTTTCCTACTGTACTTGATCAACTGGGATCCTTTCTTTAAAGCAATAAGGGCCTTCACGCAATATAAAATTATTAGTTCAATGTAAATCACAAACATCATAAGACAAAAATAAACCTACCTAAGCTTTCATCAATATGGACATGAACCACCTAAATAATCCTTCAGATTTGATGTTTTTTCTTTCCAACAATAATCCATGTTTTTTCTTACTATATATTAATTAAGCCATTCTAAATTTTATTTTCTATAGTTTGCAATCGTATGTTTCCATTACCCCGACATTAGAAATAAGAATTCTCAGAAATTAAGAGAGGAGCAGAATTGAATGTAGAGCGGAAGAAACCAACCTGCTCGATATCTCGATCAGGATTCCCATAATTAGGTGGAACTTCCATTCCATCTGAGAGAGACGCTGGGAATGAACCGCCGTAGGAGCATCAGTGGCGCTGCCTTCGATTCCAATAACCGGATTTCCAACATAGATGATCCCCCTTTCCATCATCAAGGCCTATCATCAATTTTCATTCCGGTTAATCTTCGCTGGGATCTTCACAGGGATCTGCGCAGGAATTCCATAAATAGAGGAGTTCAGGATCCGGCCATGGAAGGACGAGAGAGAAATTGCGATAGGAAGAGAAGAGGTGAGGAATAAGCTGCCTGAGAAGGAAGAATCGTTGGTTTATGTGAAGAAATGACAATGTCAGCTCGAATGGAAGACGATCAAGAAAATCTCAGCTCCCAAACGACGATTCGAACCCGATTGAAGGAGATTCGCGCCCAAGGAATGACGATCCTCAGATCCCGAACGAAGGAGCTCTACAACTTGTGGAGGGAAGTTGCAGGGGAGAGGGCTCCGTGCACAAATCCTAACTCCGTGCTGGTTCGACCTCCCCGCGCTTCAGCTGGCCCCTTTGTCGACGCCCCCGTTACTTGTTTCTCAGAGAGGTAGATGGAAGGCTACAGGCATGGCTTCTCTTCGGGTCTCTGATGGAATCCCTCGCCTCCATGTGCGAGGCCTTCGTTCCTCTCTCCGCGCCCGCCGCAGGAACTCAAGTCCAGCAATCCTCTGCTTCAAGCTCTCAAAACCCTGGTTTCAGATGAGGCCAATTTTACCTTCTCCTCTGCCTGTCTTCTATAAACGGAGAATTTTATTCCTCCAACCGTTCTTCATTTGAGACTCTAAATATAGAGATACCCTCTCTCCCTCTCTCCCTCTCTCCCTCTCTCCTCCTCTAAATTTAGAGGAGGTGAGAGAAAATGGAGGAGGCTTTATTTATATTATAATATTTAATGATTTATTTTATTAAATATATCTATAAGTTTATAACTTAAATAACTCATAATATATTATTCGAACTATAATATGTAATATATCGATAAAATCATGTTGTCGAGACCTACAAAATAAGATTAATATTCAATATATTTTAATTATTATTTATCATATTATTATTAAACTATTATTTTATTGGGAATATAAATTTTTTACTAATGGAGACTAACATTTTTTATCATATGGGGACTAATATTTTTTTACTAATAGTCAATTATTATTTAACGTGTAATATATACATAAATATAAAATTATATATATAATAAGCATGTTCTCTAAATATAGAGAACATGATTGGAGTTGTTCTACCATATTCTCTATATTTAGAGAACATAGTATAATGAGGATCTCTATATTTAGAGATCCACATTGGAGTTGCTCATAGCTCCCCTTTTTTTGAAGAAATATTTAGGAACGTGTGTAACTTACGGTCATCATAATAGATAGATCATCATAATAGATAGATCATGTGGAAGCAAATTCAGTCATCTGATATGTGATTCTACGGCGGAGAATTTTGACAAAAATGTGACCGTATTTATTGACATACAATCACATTTCAATCGATCACAACTTTTTGCGGGAACCAGCAATCTTATAACACCTAACATCACCATTTTTTGCATTTGTAATTAGGTTGATGGTTTTGTATTTGAAAAAACTATTGTATAAAAAAATCATTTTTATCAAATATTTTAATGGCATTACGCTCCGTAATGTTTCAAATACAAGTTTCCCGACTCTACTATCTATATGCTCCAAGAAAACAAGGATGACACAGCGTCTACTATCTGTGTGCTCCAGCCTACAAGAGTAGAAAACTATGAATAAGCTCAATGTGAAGGACCACTTTCATAGCCCATTAGGTGATTCCTATCATGACATCTTTTTATTTAAGAGTTAAAATGTAACTTCTCTCTCCTATGTATGCCTTCAAATAGTTTTATTATTATGTGTTAATATGAATTAATAAAAATATTTGAGCTTCGTATTCTACCTTTTCTATATAAGAGAACACATTAAAATTTGAAGAAGAAAAAAAATTGAGGGAGAACAAGAGAATTTATTTAACACAACTTCGTCTTTGAATGATTACCAATGAGAACTCACTTTGCATCCAAAATATATAGGCCTAAAATATATAGAAAGAGACAGAAGACTCCACTAACCATAAGACCCCTCATGACTGCATGCTATACTCACAACCATCTATATATTGCTCTTAAAACATTCTCTACACTTCAGAGCATCTTAGAACTTTCTAGAATCATCCACCTCTCCTCCTCAAGAACAATCTATCCTAAACTCTGAAAAACAAGATATTCCACGCTGTCTGCAAAAATGAGAAGAGGAAGGAAAGATTGAAGAATTCAGTCAATTGCACAACTTTGCACACACACACACACATGCGCGCGCATGAAGGGGACCTCAAAATTTTGACATAATAATAAGAAACAAAGGAGGCATCCATCATCATGCTCATGTCCCGGTTCTAATTCCAGAACTTCCCGCAATGCGGCAGTTGACCTGAAGTTGTTTTCAACTACCGAGTCCGAGGGTACTCGACAAGCACAATCTTTCCCCAAACCCTGCACGAAAGAAAGAAAGAAAAAAAGGATCAGTCGATGACATTTCGGCGAGGAGTTGCTCGTGGCATATGAAGTAATCTCACCTCGCACTAAAAAAAAGAGGAGAACAGATGATCAGAGCATGATTGAGGGGCTCCTGCTCTTCCACCTATTTGTAGTAGGACGCCATGATGCAGAGCATGATTGATGTAGTTGCAGTAACAATCACTTCCTGGCCACAATGTAAACACACAAAATATTAATATTAATTCTTGGCAATGTAGCTCAGGGACACAACTGCTGCACCTCAGCATAAAAAAAAATAAAAAAAAATAAAATAAGCAGATTTACCTGGTTGTTGTACAAAAACACGGGTATATAATGTCCAAGAAACTCGATCAGATTCAGGATTCCCGTGTAACCCTATAAAGCGCATCGCAAACCACCACCGGGAATTTAGCAATCTAAAAGCATCCCTGACCAGAGTAAATGGAGGTTCTTTATATAGTTTACCAAAGAAGAAAGAGCCAAACATCCAAAAACAAGCGAAAGAGAGCGGAGCAACCGCTTCCCCATGCGCAAGCCCCGGCCTTCATCCTCACCTTCCTCCTGCAAAGCAGGGGGCATAGTATAAAGCAGGTATAAATCAAGTAGGAGAAAAGTGGTGATGGTGTATTTATTTCACTCAACTCACATTGAATGTAGAAGAGACTGCGGGCTCGGAAGCTTTCAACTTATCAAAGATACGGTAAAAAAATATGAAAGCCAAAAATTGCAGAGGCTTCCACTCTGCACTACGCTTCACAAAAACCCATATTGTCTGCAAAATCAATTCCAGGCGTGCCAACAATGTTAATAAATAACCAAAAATAAAAAAAAATAACACTGCTCCAGTTTATCCATAGAGTATATTTATTATTATTATTATTATTATTATTATTATTATTAAAGAGGGAAGGCTTTCATTTTTATCCTGTACACTTCTTTTCTTCTGTTTTTTTGGCATTACTCATGAAGTATGTTTTTTTATAATTTTTAGGGTTTAGGGTTTTAGAGAAAGAAAAAACCCTAATTCCGAATATTGGATGCGAAGTGGAAGAAGCCACAAAATTTTAATAAAAGATATGAAAATAGGAGAATAGTTGAAATACCTACAGACTACAGTTATAAACTGATGAGCCATAGCCCAAGAGAAGCTCACAATAAGCCATTTGAATAACAATAAAGGACTAAAATTATCTAGTTATTAATTGATTTTGAGATTAAGCAATGAAGTAATTAGCTTCTCTCCCCATCTTGGCGGGCGCCCCACAAGGTCTTCCAAGGCTCTTGCCAGCCACACCATCCTAGCCAACTTCCTGATTACAGTTTCCCACAAAAAATGTGTGGACACGGAAATTATTTCTTTACAAAACATGTTCTATGTCTTCAAGCTACCAAATGAGCGACACGGGACAGGTCTAGCAAAGTAAATGTCCACTCTAGAAATGACTAAATGAATGATAAATTTATCTGACGGTTAAACTTGCAACAACGAGAACTTATAAATTATATTGCACAATAACACATAAGTCGAGTTTCTATCAAGGGGACAAGCGATGCAGTGCGCATACAAGAGAACTAGAAAGTAAATACGCAAGCGAATAAATCTTGACAAGTTACAAGAGGCTTGGAGGCGATAATTACAAACTATTATGCCCCAAAACAGTGAATAAACAAAAAATTCAATAACAAAGATAACACAATCAATCAATAAACTTACAATGATTAAAAAGTAGAAGGTTACAAGAGTGCTAGATGAGAAGTCGATAGCCGAAAGAGGGGATGCTGAATCTGGACAGTCGGAGGGTAAATCGGAGAGCTGAGGAGGCCGGAGGCCGGCTGCTTGAGGACTCCTGTGGCTGGTTGTGGTCGACAGTGCAGAGGAGAATAAGGGGAGAGAGATTTATGATTGGCTGCTGGGGAGTAGGGTAAGGAAGGGATTTCAGTGGCTGGGGATAAATTCCAGCAACAATTCTCATCCCAGATTGTATTTCTGGACTGGATTCAAATTTCGGTGGAGGTGGCCGGCTGTATGGGGGAAGGAAATTGGGGTTTAGGGAGTCCAGGAGAATGGATGGTAGGCGAGTGGAGGCTGCGGCTGGAAATGGGGTGGAGTGGGTGCAACCAGCGCAAGAATTGTAGAATTAGTGGGATGCAGCGTGGGCTGGATTTCAAGGGGTTTATTTGGAGTGGGATTTTATAGGATTTGGGAACGGGGACTCTCGGCCAGCAGTCTAGAGAAATTCCTGCGACTGTTTAGGAGGCAATTGAGGGTAGTGGGCAGTTATGAGAATGGTAGTAGTGGGTGGTTATGAATTAGAGGGGTTGGCTATAGATAGTTACTACGCAGTTATGGTGATTTTAGGGAAGTTGTGGGTAGTCAGGTTGGTAGTGGGGTAGTGGTGGTGGTAATCGACGGTGGTAGTGGTGCCTGTAAGTGGTAGTGGTGCCTGTAAGTGGTAGTGATGGCCGGAGATGGAGCCGTGGAGGGGTGGGGATGGAAATAAGGGGGAATATGGGTGGCCAGGCGAGGGGGTGGGTGGGAGGGAGGTGTCTGAGATTCACAGCCGGATTTCGGCTTCAGCACCGGTGATCTAAAAGAGGAATTTTATCTTTTTCACTTTCAAAGCCTTCAAATGGAGGCTTATGTTTCTACATATATACTGAGGAGCCATGAATAAAATCAGAAAAAATACATAAAAATCATAGATCGATAATCCGCTTGAAATGAACAGTCTCGATCGTCCTGTAGACCCAAAATGTGGCATAATCCCCATCAAAGAGTAATTCCAAAGCATGCTTGGAGTGTCTAAAATATTAAAAGAAAACAATTATCATCAGCCTTTCCACATGCTCTAAAGTAGATTCTTCATATGGTCCGCCAAATTTTACTATTTTGTTGAGAAATTGTTTACCCAAAATACCATAGTGAAGTTTTGTTATGACAACTACATGGAGATAGAAAACTATTTTTTGACAAATGCTCTTGATATTTGATAGAAAAAAAAATCTAAATATAAGGAATAAAGAAGTTTCTAAATGCTTACAAAGACGGCAGAAATAGCCAAATTTATTTGCATGTCCTTTACACTAGATTTTGAATACCTGCAACAACAAACAAGTGGCATGCACTATCAGTGTTACGTCAAAAGAAATTCAAACACTGGAGAGAGAGGGAAAAATTACACTACAATAGAAGAACAATTACACTACAATAGAAGAACAATTACAGATGCATTGTCGAGAAACTATGCTTTCACCTAAGCAAAAATGGAATCCAAATCCTAAGCACCCAAAAATAACCTAGAAAGTAAATACTACTCATATTTGGGATACAACCCAACACATAGTAACCACCCAAAATAGTCCTTAGGCTCCAACTGGACTGGTGCCACCATAGATCCGATCATGGGGTTTCATAGTCGTAGCAATACACTCCTCTTGAAAAAAAAATGACCCTAAAGGTCATAGGAGAGAGAGCGAGTGCAGATTTCTCGATAAATAGATGCATGGGCAATGGGACCATCATCCTAAGTGTGTCAAAGTCAATCATGAAAATATCTTTATCTTCAGTGCTGAGGAGCATGCGCAGTTCTTTATTTGGACAATTGATGTGTTAAATGGCAGGATTACCTGCAGCGAAAATAGAGACCATATCGGTGAAGCTCAAGGTAGTCTTGAAGGATAGTCCATGTAAAGAGGTCGTTTTTAAAAGAGGCAGTTTTTCTCTCATAAAAAAAAGTTTCTTTTTATTAAAAAAAATCTCATTTAAAACTAGGATTTTTTAAAAATTAGTTCAAATATTATTAATTTAAGTAATGTCTCTTTCTTTAATCATAAATTAAAAAAAAGAGTTTAAAGTATTTTAAGTCATTTTAAAATGGAAAATCGTGTAGGACAATTAGAGACTAACGTCGAAGATTTAAACGTGCAAATGAAAAATCTAGCAAACATGATCGAAACACTCACTGCGAGTATGGGAAACGTAGGTCACGTCGTGAATGGGTTACGCACGCCGGTCAATAACATAGAGGCCACCATGCACCTAGAGCGAGCACTTCCCCCTGCAGTCGAAGTAAACCCTAACCCTAGACGTCTAGAGCATGCACACCCCGAACATGAACTCCGTAACCAACCCCGATGAGATATGGGAGTCAAGTTAGATGTAGGCAACTTCAAAGGACATTTAAAACCCGAGGAATGTCTAGATTGGTGTGATCTAATGGAGCGCTTCATGAGCTGGAAGCAGATGCCTCTAAATAGGCAAGCTGAATATGCAACACTTAGGTTGAAGGGTCCCGCATTAGTTTGGTGGGGACAATTAGAGCACACAAAATTTAACTTAGGGATGCCCCACATCACTACATGGGTTGAGTTCAAGTCCCAACTTAGGAAGCAGTACGTTCCCCCTGATTATCTTCAAACCCTATATCGTAGATTTCATAACCTATGACAAGAGAAGTCAACTGTGGACGAATACACCGATGAGTTCCTCGTCCTTCAATCTCGACACGACCTTCGTGAGGACGATGATATGGTTGTATCCGGTTACCTAAATGGGTTATGTTATTCTATTTAGGACCAACTAGAGCTACACAATTATCACGACTTAGGTGAAATCCCTAGTAGAGCCTGTAGAGTGGAGTCTTTACAGAAGAGGACATCTGGACTTAGGTCTACTGATAGACCCCCACCGGGCGTCACCACTGCCCCCACTACTAGGATCTTGCATTCCCCTCGCCCTCCCATCACTACTGGGACCCCGACTCCACCCACTAACACCTCCCGAGGTAAGGAGATCATTGGGTTTAAGCCTAACACTGGATCATTCTGATGCTTCAAGTGCATGGAGCTGGGGACAAATCATCTGAGTGTTTGTGACACCACTTCGTCGTTATTATTGATTCTACTGATGAACGTGAGTGAGGGTAACAGTGAGCCTGAGTATGGAGTTTACATTAGTCACTCCAATCCTGATCCTGAGCCTGAGCTCGAGTCTGAGAATGTATTAGGAGTAGAAAGCGAATACGCTGATCACTTAGTCTGTGTCTTACGTTATAGTTTGATCACCGAGCGAGTCCATTGAGGATGACCATAGGAGGCACGATATTTTTTGCACTATTGCATGCATCCAGGGACAATTTTGTTTCATTATTATCGATAGTGGCAGTATGGAGAACTTCGTCTCTCAATGTATAGTGGATACATTAGGGCTTGAGAAGCACCCATTAGAACAACCCAACAACTTATCTGGAGTTAATAGTCAATTGGCTATACCTGTACCCTCCACTATCTAGTAAAGTTTTCTATATGTAACACATATCAGGATAGAGTGTTATGTCATGTCCCCACCATGGATGTCTTTCGCATCCTATTAGGATGATCTTGGCAGTACGACCGTTATGTCATGCACGACGGCACGAGGAACTCTCATTCCTTCGAGTACCATGGACAAGGGATTGTTCTTCTTCCCCAAAAGAATTGCCTTATTCCGAAGGCACCCAGAGGACCTCTCGATCTTCTAGTTCACCTCTCGTTTACTCCATCGCGTTACTACTTAACACACTCCCGCCAGAACCCCCATCCCATGAAGTAAGCTGCAAACCAGTTGTGCCACTCACCCCACATGGCCTGAACTCGATACCACTTTTATTAGTTTCTGATATGACACCTTGTCTTTCTCAGTTTTCCCTCAATATATCTGATGACCACTTATCCCAAACACCTCACTTTTAATGATATATTTCTGGAAAACCATTTGGGGACGATTTGGAGCTCCACTCGAGTTTAATAGCGTTTATCATTCTCAGACGGATGAAGAAACTAAGATTGTTAATTGGACTTTGGGAGAGTTTCTCAGGTGTTTGACCGGGGCGAATCCAAAAACGTAGGATCTTATGCTTCTACATGTTGAACTTGCATTTAATAATTCTAAAATTCGAGCTACCACTAAAAATTCCATCTGAAATTACTCATGGGTTTTTATATCATACATATGTCACCATCATTCTTCATCATTTCATGATCGCATTACCTTTAAGGCCCAGTCTCACATTAATTATTTAAGAGAACTTAATAAAAAAATTGCTAATGATTTGCGAGTAACCTCTGAAAATTATAAATTCATGGTCGGTCGTTATCGCCAGTATTTATACATTTCAGAGAGGGATTGGGTGTTCGCTTATTTTTAGGAAACATCGATTTACTCCTGGCACGTACCAAAAGCTAAAACAGAGGAAGTTCGGCTCATTTCAAGCTCAGAAACGAATCAAATAGAACACCTGCCTACCAGATTTGTCTGTTGGATTCGATGCCTTCACGACACTCAATGTAGCTGGCCTTACACCCTAAGTTATTAAAGGCGCAAAGGGGTCTTGGAGCCTAAGCGCAAGGCTCAAGGCGCAGGCGCCCGCCTGACGAAGGCAAAACGCAACCACATTCATTTTAAAAAATAAGCATCAAACATCAGTTCATCTTCTTCATCAAATTTTTAATCTATTCTACTCATTAATCATTAATTACTATCATTTATATCTCTTAAAAATTAGAATTAATATGGTCACTTGCATCATATCTAAGTTTTAACACTCGATTATGTTTCACAAACACTAAATCATGCCAAAATTATTGAGTTCTTACATTATTTCTTTCTTTCTTTTTGAAAAAAAGGTTTGCAATAGAAATCGCACTCAGACGCGTCTTTTATGCTCCAAAGGCGCAAAAAAGACGCACAAAGGCCCAAGCCTCTGAGTCTGTTGAGCTTGGAGCCTTAGGCGCGCCTTAAACAATTGTGCTTACGCCATTCTATGAAGATCCACTCAGTGTCAGTCTCAGCCAACATGCAACACTCCCACAAATACCGCCCGGTCTCGAGTCACTGTCGACACCAACCACCATCAGTGTTTACGCTCTTTCAACACCGGGAGAATTGATGCAACCTAGGTCGCATTCGGAGACAAACCTTAGTATTTTCATATTTATGTTACTTATTGTCTACATTGTATTATTATGTTGTTTTCGCGCGCGCGCATATTTTTCGTTTGAAGACGGCTTACCGGGTTGACTGTCTAGTAAGACCATGAATAAAAAGGTCTGGTAATTTAGGATGGTCAGGGAGAGAAAGGGGAGCTCAATATTTACTTAAAGAACTTGATAAAAAGATTGTAATGAAATTTAAGCATCGGAGATGGAGGAGTTTTTACCAAGCACGCAAAAGGCTGCAACTAACGAGTTCGACTCACTTAAGCTGGGAGAGTCGCCATGAGAGTCGGGCTATTAGATCCAACAGGCCACTGGAGGATAAAGTCGGAGTCGACAGTGCCTCTAGGATGGAATATTGAACAAGTGGAGTGGCGTCGAAGTCGACAGGGCTTTGTAGGGTTTCACAGGGCGTCGGGTGCAGGAATACCGACGCTCGCAGGATGCGTCGTCGTGAAGGAGTTCCGACGTCGGAAAGGACGTCGAGGTCGACGACGACATATACGCACGCTGGAGAGGACGCCAATGAAATTCGCATATAGCCGGAATCTGATCGAGGATGTTGTCTTGCGGATCTAGAGTCGCTGGAGGGTTCATGGACAGGGAGGGATCTCGAATGTTGGCCGACAGAAGGGAACGAGATATGTTCTCGTTTCCTCTGTAATTGGCCTCCCCCTTAGCTTTCGTTTATTAGGATTTTTAAAACAAAACTTTCGAGTGTTTGATTCTTTGGCTGTTTTTCAATTTTCCAAATATATTTCTCTTCTCCTATTTTTGTTTTTCCAAATATATTTTCCTTTTAATCAAGTTGTCCTCCAGAAATATTATGCTTTCTAAATTACATTTATTTTTATTTATTTATTAAATAATAAGAGCTTGTCTTTCTCTCCCTAACTATCCTAAATTATCGAACCTTTTTATTCGTGATCTTACTGAAAGGTCAACCCGATAATCCGTCTTCAAACGGAAAATATGCGCACGCGTGAAAACAACGTAATAATATAATGCAGGCAATAAATAACATAAATATGAAAATATTAAGGTTTGTCGCCGAATGCGACCTAGGTTGCATCATTGTGTTGGGTGGATAGGAAGGGGTGGTGGAGTAAAGGTCGGGGAGTTGTTGGGGGCTTCAAGTGGAGCGCGGTGGAAACTCGACAATGAATCTCTTTGGGTGTGGTGTGGAAGTGGCAATGTTGGGAAGACGTTGGATTTAAATGGCCGAAAGAGAGGTCAGTCCTCGTGTAAAATTCATTTTCCAAGAAACAAGCTTGTTATATTGCTAGAGAGAGGGTAGTGGGTTTATGTCGTTATGAATACAAAAACAGGCCCAGATATAGGGTTGGAGGTCATACATAAAGTACCCAAGTAATGGGTCATACATAAAGTAGCCCAAGTAATGGGTCATACATAAAATAGCCCCAAGTAATGGGTCATACATAAAATAGCCCCAAGTAATGGGTCATTCCAAGGCTGGGAAGATTGTTGGCAACTCCACAATCTCATCAATATAGGTATCAGTTGAGTTAGTTCGGTGGATGACACATAAATATTCAAAGCGTTATCGGACTGGCTGGCATCATAACAAAGGATGAGTTCTTCCTTCAACATTGGTCAAGCCAAAAATAGTGTTCGCTTGGTGGAGCCAAAGCAACCAATAGAGAGTTGGGCCCTCCATATAAATCATGGAGAGAGACACTTTATTGTCTTCCAAAGTAGATTGCAGTTTGAAAAATGGATCAGCACGCAATCCAACAGAGATGGTCTCTTTTCTTAAAAACTAGAATACAGTGCAAAAGATTTACAGGGTTGGCGATCAAAAGGCGAGGTATTGTTAAGGGATGAAGCATGCTTGCCATGCCAATGGACTCGTTAGTGTTCGAATATGCTTGGCAATGCCTGAAAAGGAGATGATCCAGCTCTAACTTCTAGTATGACTCCTGCTACCTTGTTAAGACTTCACTCCAATCACTACCCTGCATTCGGCATTCCTTCCTTGCAGTTAAAGTAACAACTTCAAGCATGGACACGGTATAAAAGCGGCGAATGGCAGTGAGTATTGGGTCCAAGGTGTCCTGTTAGGAAGTAGGGTTTGAGGGAAGAACAAGAGAGAGTAGGGAAAGAGGTTTCAGCCCATAGGGCTCCTCCGATTTGATCTTTCTTCCAAGATAAACAAAATAAGAGTTATAACTAGGCTTATATAATGCCTAGCTAAGAAACACAAATGGGAAAATGGTAAATAACCACACGCCCCAAAATATATATACAAAAATAAAGCATAGAGCTGAGGGGTGCGGGATGTCGTGCGCACTATTGACCAACTTCCGTCGTCATGTTAGGATCCGTGTCCTAGCCTTGTTGGTCCCGACATCGATATACGTCTCGTGTCCTCGTCCCTCGCCCTTGCCCGTATTCATAATAATGCCGCATTCTGGAAAACTCATCCTGTCCACAAGGCAGAAGTCTGAGAACTAGGAGTAGGATGTGTCGTGGTTCACCCATGAGGCCTCGGATTGGAGTCGGCCAACCCGCAACAACAAGGACAAAGCCCCGGAAAGATCCTCCTAGAGCAAAGTGTGAGTATCCTGGAGGAGCTTGGAAAAGTAGTTCAGTGGAGTGAGGCCCGCCGGGGCCGAAGGTAATGTCGTCTCCACCGGCGCGGAGGTGGAAGGTGGATGGCATCGACAAAGACGCCCGGGAAAACGTCCAGGACACGTTGCAACTGGCGCGGTGTACGAAAGGTCGGGCGGCTCAACGTCGTGCCACAAGTATGGGGCAAAGTCTACTACCAGTTTGTTGTGATGGGGTGGATGGAAGGCAACCGCCTGGTGGGTGAGGGAGGTCTCTCCGGAAAAAGGGACTCACGCTTGAGGAAAGTGCATCGTCATGCGATCCCAATTGACATATACGTCACCGAGGGTACGAAGTCACACGATGCCCAATGACGTTAACGCCACCGAGCTCAAAAGTGTAAAACTCTGCTCGGAGAGGGCAGTGACCCACAATCATTTTCAGGCTCATACAAAGCCCCCCAGTGGCTCTGCGACGATCGTCACAAAGAAATAAGGAGCAAGAGACGGGAGACTATCGAGCTGTGTCACCAGGCGCTGGGAGATAAGTTGTGGCTGACCCAACTTATCAATCATAACAATCACAGGAGTATCATACATGGAACCAGAAATCTTCATAGTGCGGGGGGCAGAGATGCTACCAACCGCGAAGCACGAAAGGTCTAAATAATGCAACCTCGCTTGGGGTCTAGTGTCGAGTGGTGTGTCATCGCCCTCCAGGGTTTCAAAATCCCCAAGACTGTGACCTCGGGGTCCTTGTTACCAACACAACATTAGCTTGCAAAAAAACTCAAAAAATTAGATATACTCACGAGGAATACTCGTGCCTAACCCTAGAGGCTGGTTTCTCCTTGAAGTCCCCCTAACAAGGAGAGATCCCAAAACCCTAAGCATAAAAAGGTGCTTAATACTGCCAAGCCTCCTTATATAGGGAGGGCGCTAGCTTACACATTACCATGAAGCCCTTACAAATTAAAAATGCATGTTGATCAAAAACAAAATAAGATGCTCCAAGAAATTGTCGTCGGGCGTGCGTAAAAATATATCCCACCTGAAAATCAACCTTGACCCCAAGGTTGAAGTGTCACCCATCGTATAGTAGTGATACACCCGCGAATTAGCTGGCGCTTAACTGCCTGGGGCTCCGTCCGGCGGTGCATCTATGATTGCAAGGGCGTCAAAGATAGTTATGCCAATCTCCTCCAAGTCATCAAAGATGAGGGCGCGGAACTCTTTGACAAAACAATCATGAGTAGGAGGGTAGAGTTGCTTGCAACGGAAGCACGGACCCTTACTTCGTAAGTCATGATACTCTTGGTTGGTAAGACGGTGAGTAGGGATAGGACGGTTGTTGCGTGGAGGCATAATGGGTGCGTCAATAGATTTTGGGAACCTGCATTTGAAACACAAGGGAGCGGGCAACATCAAGGAGGTGGCAGTTCTTCCTCTCGGCCACACCATTTTGTTGTGGTGTAATAGTCACGGGACATTGGTGGATAATACCGAATGTACTACAAGTTTTCTGGAATAGTATATTTGCGAGTATTATCGGTTCGTAGAATTTTAATGGAGCTCAAAAATTGAGTACGAGTTTCAGCGATCAATGAGCAAAAGACATGTACTAATTCGGAGCGATCACGCAGTAAATACACTCACGTCATGCGAGAATGATCATCAATAAAAATTAGAAAGTAACGATATCCAGATAAACTAGCAGTTTAATAAGAACCTCAAATGTCTGATGAACTAAATCAAATTGAGTAGAGCTCCTAGTACAATGAGAGAAGAAGAAGGTAGAATGATGATGTTTTCCGTAGATACAAGATTCGCAGGTAAATTTAGAAAAAGGAAAATCAAGAAGAGCCTTCCGCAGTATAAGAAGAGGAGCATGGCTAAAATGTCGATGTCAATCAACCGAAATGACAGAGGATAAAGCTGAGATTGGGATGTCCAAAGTGTATAGCCCATTAGACAATCGTATATATCAATTATACTTCGAGTCTGTCGATCTTGCACCACAAAGGAAGAAGAGGAAGAAGTGATGAGACTGTCATGATCATGAGTAAGTCAACTAATAGAGAGAAGATTAAATTGTGAGTCAGGAACATGAAATACAGAATGGAGAGAAATGGACGGGGTGAGAGACACATCTCCGGATCTGCAAACTCTAGCGGTTTATCCATTGTCAACAATAATAATTTTGGGACTAACAGTGTCCGTGTACCAAAAAGATTTATGTCGAGTAATGTGATTGGTAGCTCCGGAGTCCACTATCCAGGAGGAGTTATGATGGGGGACCATCGAGCGCAACTCGGCGCAAGGCGGGCCCCACCTTCGTATATTCGCGCCGACGGACTTGATCGAACCGGCGATCCGTTACCACGGATGCGTCCGGCTCGTCGTTTCGAGTCACTTTCATATATAGCTTTATGTATTTCGGATATTATTTCATATAATTTTGGGAACGGAACCGTCGGCCAATCATGGCCGTCGATTCCGGGTGCCCTAGTTTTGTTTTCTTATAAATAAGAGTCTTAGGGTGGCTGAATTCTCATTGCTGAAGTTTGGAGAGGTCTTCTTCCTTGCTTCCGGTGATCCTTCCGCGGTGCCGACGCCGTGGAGCCCGTGGTGCCGACTCCATTGGGTAAGCTCTCTTCTTTTCTCCTAAAACCCTCCCCTGCTATCATCCGCCGCCCCTCCCTGTCTTCATCCAAGCCGTCGGCCCCTCCTACACAGCCGCCGACTTCCCTCCTAGCCTGCAACCACCCTGCCGCCGCCGCCCCTTCCTGCTCACAGCCCCACGCTGCTACCATCCCGCCGCCACCCCTCCTAACCCGCATCCACCCCGCTGCCTCCCCTCCTAGCCCGCAACCACCTTGCCGCCACCCCTTCTTGTCCACAGCTACCCCACGCCGCTGCCGCCCCTTCCTGCTACAGCACCCTCCTCCAACCCCCCTCTGCCGGCCGGATCTGTCCAGTCCAGGACAGATCCGTCCAGTCCAAGCTCCTCTTCTCCGATTCAGTCCCAACTTACCCGTACCCGCAATCCTACCTTCCCCAGTCGTGGATCCACTCTCCCCCGTACCCGATCTAGTCGTTTCACCACTCGGAAGTCCCATACCACCTCCAAATTTCAAATCCGTGTTGGATTGCGGCCGCCCTTAGATTATTTCAGATTTTGTACAAGTTATTTGTGACAAGCTTTTGTTGGGTATAATATATTGTGCGCGTTGTGATGCTTTGCTTTTAAGGAATTTTAGCTTGTTGTATTTGCCTGTGAATCTCTTGCCCTGCAGGTTGCCTAATTCGCCGCGCGCTTATTCTAGCCCTCCGTGCGGAGGAAAGCTATTGCCTAACCGCCGAAAGAAAATTGCTTATCTTGCCTCGAATGAATGCGATGTTTTATTATAATGATTTTGGTTGCTTACGTTGATAAATTCGCCTGTCAATAGTGTCTTGCATTTAATCATCGGTTTGGTTAAGTCGATCCCCTCACGTCACTAGTTTGTATCCTAAGCGCCACTACACAGCCTACCCTACATCAGTTGGTATCAGAGCCCAGGTCGGGCTGTTTTGCATGCTCCGTAGTGGTAGGTCATTTAGAAGCATGGTAGATCCACAGGTTACCAACGAACGAGCGGCAGGCTCGAATTCGAGCGCTGCCACCACGGATTTTGAGCGTCTGATGTTGGACCGTTTCGATGCCTTAGGCGCCCAGTTCGAGACAGTGCAACATGATATTGCCGCGGTGAACCGTCGCCTAGATAGGATAGAGAACGCTAGGGATACTCCTTCCCTACATGACGATGAGGTAGCGAATGACCCGGCCTACTCTCCCCGCCGCGGTCAGCGGGTCAGAGATGATCCACCGCCGGCTGACCGCTACCGTCGTGAAATTCCTGTGAGAGCCCCCACTCCGCCAGCAAGGCGGAATCCTGAGCTAGCACGTGGCCGACCCCCGCCCCGCGGGAAGATTACCGCATGCCACGTCAGCTTGGCCCCAGGGACCGTGTCCCTCCACACGGTCGTCATGACCAGCATCGAGACGAGTATTATCCACCGGGACGACGTGAGCGCGGACCCCCGCCCGCTCGGCACGATTATGACCGTGACGACGATCCTGATGATTATCCTGACCCGCGGAGAGGAGATCGCGCCCTAGACATCACCCGTAGGATTCGCCTCGATGCCCCAACATTCGATGGTCGCTTAGATCCGAAGGCCTTTAGTGACTGGCTCCTAGACATGGATCACTATTTTGATTGGTACGATATGAGTGATGATCGTTGTGTTCGGTTTGCCAAGATGAAGTTAGTCGGGCAGGCTAAGGTGTATTGGATTAGTGTTGAACGAGCCTTAGATCGTGACGGTTACTACCCCATCACCCGTTGGGATGACATGAAGGAGAGGCTTAAGGATAAATACCTCCCTGCTTCCTACCGTGACCAGCTACTTGATCAGTTGCAGAGCTTACGTCAGGGGACGCTTCCCGTAGCTGAGTATATGGCTCGATTCGACGAGCTAGTTGTTAGGAGCGATATTTCGGAGGAGCCTATTGCCACTGCCTCTCGATTCAAGGCTGGCCTCCGTGCGGATCTCCGGAGAGAGCTGATTCCCCACCGCTTGGAGACTGTAGATCAGATATTCCAGCTCGCTCTTGAGTATGAGCAGTACCTTCGTGCCCCTAGCACGAAGCAGTTCCCTTCCCGGACGGATTCGTCGACGTTTAGGAAGCCCGCTCCAGCCCAGACTGCTGCAGCCACTCCACCCCCCCGAGTCACTCCTGATTTGAGGGGGAAGGCTGTCGCTACCGAGGGCCAGAGGCCTGGGGGCATTCAGTGTTTTAGGTGCGGGGGCAGAGGACACGTAGCGGCCCACTGCCCCACACGTAGTCTGTTGATTGAGGAGGAGGAGACCGCTTTAGAGGGAGATGTGGAGATTACTGAGGAGATCACTGCCACCGTTGAGGAGGGATGGGAGAGCGACGCTGAGCGTTCATTAGAGGTAGGAGTAGTCAGGCGCTTCCTGCATACCCCACGTGCTGATGAGGATTGGCGCCGCACTACCATTTTCTACACATATTTCCCGAGTGCAGGCGGACCCTGCAAATTAGCTATCGATAGTGGGAGCTGTGTGAATATCGTGGCCCAGAAGGGTCTAGACCGCATGCAGGTGAAGGCAGAGCCCCACCCCCACCCTTATCGTGTCATCTGGGTCGACAAGACAGCTATCCAGGTTACCCAGCGCTGTCTTGTTCCGATCACCATCGCATCCTTTGAGGACCGAGTGTGGTGCGACGTCATCCCTATGGATGTCGCTCACGTCCTGCTGGGCCGCCCTTGGCTATTTGATCGCGATGTCACGTGCTTCGGTCGGTCAAACACGTGTGTCTTCTATGATAAGGGGCGGAAGATCACGTTATCTCCCACCCAGCCCAGGGAGAGGTCCAAGGGCCGGGTCGAGCCGTCTACTAGCACGATTGCTTCGAGACCCGTGCACATTCTGAGGCGTAGTGAGTTTCTGAGAGATAGCACGGATGCTGGAATCATGTATGTAGTGGCAGCCACTATGGCATCTGATTGCCCTACACCCGAGGTTCATCCCGCCGTGCGACCCTTACTGGGTGAGTTTGCGGATATTATGCCAGAGGAGCTTCCGGATGAGTTACCCCCTCTGCGGGACATTCAGCATGCCATCGACTTAGTCCCGGGGGCCTCGCTCCCCAACCTGCCACACTATCGCATGAATCCTGTTGAGCACGCTGAGCTCAAGAGGCAGGTCGATGAGCTTCTTCGGAAGCAGTTTATCCGTGAGAGCTTGAGTCCGTGCGCCGTCCCCGCCCTTCTTACCCCTAAGAAGGACGGCAGTTGGCGTATGTGTATTGATAGTCGCGCTATTAATAAAATTACGGTAAAGTATCGTTTCCCGATCCCTCGTCTGGACGACCTACTAGGCACGATGTCCGGGGCTCAGATCTTCTCGAAGATCGATCTCCGAAGTGGGTATCACCAAATTAGGGTGCGAGAGGGCGACGAGTGGAAGACGGCGTTTAAGACGAAAGACGGTCTGTACGAGTGGCTGGTCATGCCATTTGGGCTCTCGAACGCCCCGAGCACGTTTATGCGAGTCATGACCCAGGTCCTACGGCCCTATATGGGCAAATTCCTCGTCGTCTACTTTGACGACATTCTGATCTATAGCCACACTGAGCCAGATCATCTCGAGCACTTGAGACTCTTATTCGATATTCTCCGAAAGGAGAAACTGTTTATCAACCTAAAGAAGTGCTCCTTCCTATCTGAGTCCGTCCACTTTCTGGGATTTATTATCTCCTCCTCAGGCGTGTCAGTTGACCCTGAGAAGGTCCAGTCCATCCGTGAGTGGCCCATACCCTCGACCATTCATGAAGCCCGTAGCTTTCATGGGCTTGCGACCTTTTATAGGAGATTCGTTAGGGATTTTAGCTCGATTATGGCCCCATTCACTAGTTGTCTGCGCAAGGGGGATTTTCAGTGGACCCCTGCAGCCACTCGAGCATTCGAAGAGATCAAGGATAAGCTGACGTCCGCCCCCGTTCTACGACTCCCCGATTTTAGTAGAGCCTTCGAGGTTGCGTGCGACGCGTCAGGCATGGGCATTGGGGGAGTGTTGAGTCAAGAGGGACACCCAGTTTCTTACTTTAGTGAGAAACTGAACGAAGTCAAGCAAAAATACTCGAATTATGATCGGGAATTTTATGCTATCGTCCAGTCACTGCGATATTGGAGACACTACCTCCTTCCCCGGGAGTTTGTGTTGTATTCGGACCACCAGGCCCTACGCTACCTCGACTCTCAGAGGAAGCTGAGTCACCGCCATGCGAAATGGGTAGAGTACCTTCAGGATTTCCACTATGTTCTCAAACATCGTGCTGGTGTTGAGAACAAGCCCGCCGACGCTCTCAGTCGTCGAGTCTCTCTACTTCACACACTGCGGGCCCAGGTGGATGGCTTCGAGAGATTGATCCTGGACTACCCTACTTGTCCTGATTTTGCTGAGGCTTATGCTGCGCTATCGAGGGACCCTCCTGATCCTGTTGAGGGATTTCAGATCATCGACAAATACCTATTCCGGGGCTCCCGCTTGTGTGTGCCCAATACCTCATATCGTGATTATTTAGTATGGGAACTACACGCCGGGGGTGCCGCCGGTCATTTTGGGCGAGATAAGTCGATTGCTATGGTAGAGGATCGTTTCTATTGGCCGAGCCTGAAGAAAGATGTAGCTCGTATAGTCCGACACTGTCGCGTATGCCAAACGGCCAAGGGAACGAAGCAGAACACGGGTTTATACACTCCTTTACCCGTTCCACATCGTCCTTGGGAGGACATTAGTATGGACTTCGTGCTTGGGCTTCCGCGCACTCTGCGGAAGCATGATTCTATCTTTGTAGTGGTCGACCGGTTCTCTAAGATGGCACATTTTATCGCATGTAGGAAGACTTTCGACGCGCCCCACGTCGCAGCTTTATTTATGAGTGAGGTCTTTAGATTACACGGTCTCCCGAAGTCCATCGTGTCCGATCGAGATGTGCGGTTCGTTAGTTATTTTTGGAAGACGTTATGGCGCAAGACCGGGACTACGCTTAAGTTCTCTTCCGCTTACCACCCTCAGACTGACGGCCAGACTGAAGTGGTGAATAGAAGTCTGGGTAACCTGTTGAGGTGTCTCGTTGGTGAGCACGCGTCTAGTTGGGACTCGATACTCCCTATAGCGGAGTTTGCGTATAACAGTTCCATCAATAGGTCGACTGGTCTGAGTCCGTTCCAGGTAGTATCCGGTTATGACCCTAGGAAGCCTATTGATCTTATACCTATCCCGACTGAGTCACGTCCTAGTGAGTCTGCTGAGTCCTTCACGCGTCATTTGCATGAGTTGCATGAGTCTGTCAGGCGAAAAATCAATTTGAGCAACGAACATTATAAAGAACAGGCGGACAGACATAGGCGGGAGAAACATTTTCTGGTTGGCGAACAGGTGATGGTTCGAGTTCGTGCGGAACGGCTCCCTCAGGGGCCTGCCAAGAAATTAAGCGCCAGGCGAATTGGGCCCTACAGTGTTTTGAGGCGGATCGGGTTGAATGCCTACGAGCTAGACATTCCTTCGAGCATGGGTATCCACCCCGTGTTCAATGTTGAGGACCTAACACCGTACTTCCCACCTCACGAGTACTCCGACCCCTACCTTGGCGGCCCTTCTGCCCTTCCACCACCACCCCTTGTCCCCACTACCCAGTCTCCACTTGATTCCCACTTCCCCAGGAGTTCACCACCATTGGCTTCACCGGCGGCACCACCACCATCGCTGGACCACTTTCCCCGAGAGCAGAGGGTCGAGCAGATTACTGAGATCATTACGCATGAGTTCATCCCCGCCGCGGATGGACTCGTGTGCCGCTACTTGGTTCGCTGGATGGGACGTTCTTCTTCCGACGACACTTGGATTGCTGCTGCTGAGCTTGATCAGCTCGCCCCCGGACTTCGACTACAGTACGATCGTCTCCATTCATCGGAGATGAAAGCTTTTCAGTCGGGGGGAGTTGATGGGGGACCATCGAGCGCAACTCGACGCAAGGCGGGCCCCACCTTCGTATATTCGCGCCGACGAACTTGATCGAACCGGCGATCCGTTACCACGGATGCGTCCGGCTCGTCGTTTCGAGTCACTTTCATATATAGCTTTATGTATTTCGGATATTATTTCATATAATTTTGGGAACGGAACCGTCGGCCAATCATGGCCGTCGATTCCGGGTGCCCTAGTTTTGTTTTCTTATAAATAAGAGTCTTAGGGTGGCTGAATTCTCATTGCTGAAGTTTGGAGAGGTCATCTTCCTTGCTTCCGGTGATCCTTCCGCGGTGCCGACGCCGTGGAGTCCGTGGTGCCGACTCCATTGGGTAAGCTCTCTTCTTTTCTCCTAAAACCCTCCCCTGCTATCATCCGCCGCCCCTCCCTGTCTTCATCCAAGCCGCCGGCCCCTCCTACACAGCCGCCGACTTCCCTCCTAGCCTGCAACCACCCTGCCGCCGCCTCCCCTTCCTGCTCACAGCCCCACGCTGCTACCATCCCGCCGCCACCCCTCCTAACCCGCATCCACCCCGCTGCCTCCCCTCCTAGCCCGCAACCACCTTGCCGCCACCCCTTCTTGCCCACAGCTACCCCACGCCGCTGCCGCCCCTTCCTGCTACAGCACCCTCCTCCAACCCCCCTCTGCCGGCCGGATCTGTCCAGTCCAGGACAGATCCGTCCAGTCCAAGCTCCTCTTCTCCGATTCAGTCCCAACTTACCCGTACCCGCAATCCTACCTTCCCCAGTCGTGGATCCACTCTCCCCCGTACCCGATCTAGTCGTTTCACCACTCGGAAGTCCCATACCACCTCCAAATTTCAGATCCGTGTTGGATTGCGGCCGCCCTTAGATTATTTCAGATTTTGTACAAGTTATTTGTGACAAGCTTTTGTTGGGTATAATATATTGTGCGCGTTGTGATGCTTTGCTTTTAAGGAATTTTAGCTTGTTGTATTTGCCTGTGAATCTCTTGCCCTGCAGGTTGCCTAATTCGCCGCGCGCTTATTCTAGCCCTCCGTGCGGAGGAAAGCTATTGCCTAACCGCCGAAAGAAAATTGCTTATCTTGCCTCGAATGAATGCGATGTTTTATTATAATGATTTTGGTTGCTTACGTTGATAAATTCGCTTGTCAATAGTGTCTTGCATTTAATCATCGGTTTGGTTAAGTCGATCCCCTCACGTCACTAGTTTGTATCCTAAGCGCCACTACACAGCCTACCCTACATCAAGTTATGGGAAAAATATGATATACCTTCATTGGAGGTAGAGGTGAAGGAGCCAGAAGTACGAGCAACCAGCCCCTACAGATGCTGGAGTTCCTTGCACAGGGTGTCAATGTCAGAGCGGGAAGTACTGGAAGCATCCATCGCTGGATAGGCGAGGTGAGGAAGATGAGGTCGTTATTACGGGAACTCATGTTTTCTGTAACAGGTAGCTTCAGTATGGCTTTCCCGGCCACAGTGGGTATACAAGTGAGTGCTTACAATTTTGTCCATCATGCCCACTGCTGTGAGACCCAATGCGACCTCTACAGTTTCCAATAGGTGAAGATCGAGCTTCAGCGGAGTGTTGGAGTACGGCAGAAGAGGGAGTCAGGGAGACATCGGTGGGCGGAGTGACCTTCAAAATTATGGAGCACACATCTGATAGAGGGAATAATGGGAGAATAAAATATTGGCACGGACACTGTATAGATGAGGTGGTATTCGTACCATCATCAGCGATATGCCAACAGTTTACTTTTGAGCCCGTTGGGTAGCGAAATCCAAAATCAGAGGATGATAATGAATCCAAGCCTCGACGAGAGCCTTATACTACTTCACGATGTCAGGTCACCATCTGAACCCGGTTCAACGGTCTGGAGGTTCCTAAAGAGATCGAGTAGATGTTGAAGGTTATCTTTCCCAGAGTAGAGGGACTTCAGTTCATACCACATGGCATTTGTAGCCTAGTGGCGCATAGCTATGTGATATGGCTCACTATCCATGGAATTCAAAATCCAGGACTGAACTCGGCCATCATCCCAGAGTTATTGCTCAGTAAGCCCCACGTGTGGGTCGTGAGTAAGATGATGAAGAAGACCCCTTAGTTTTGAGTACTCGGTGCACCGAGTGGACCAACTCAACAAATGTTTTCTTCCCAGTGAGGGATCTAGTGGTATTTCTTAGTTTGTCACGAACTTCATAGATGGAAGCCGGAGCGAGTGTGGCCATAATGGTTAATGAGGCGGATACAACATTCGTGCTCATGTTATAAATTGACGGAAGGTCAAGTGGGAGATACGAGTGCAAACAGTGAGTCATGGCGACAAGGGCGAGCTCAAGCTGCGGGAGGGAGTCGCAAATCTCAAACCAAGAGTTCGGCGAGCACAAGTGTGCAGATTTGGCAAGCTCAAGTCAAGAATTCAGAAACTTAAGTCAAGAGTTCGGCGAACTCAAACCAAGAGGTCAGCGAGCACGAGCGCACAGGTTCGGCGAGCTATGGAAGCAGAGATTGGCGAACTCTGGAAGCGGGGATTCGACGAGCTCTGGAAGCAGGGATCGGTGAGCTCTGGAAATAAGGATTCGGTGAGCTCAAGTTGCGGGAAAGTTCAAACCTTGAGATCGGTGAACTCAGGAAGCAGGGAGTCGGCGAGCTCTGGCAAGTGGGAGGGGCGGCGAATTCTATACGAAAAGAAGGCAGGATGTCGAGTCCTACAGCAGGTGTGGAGTCGATAAAAGGCGGTGAGGAGTGGGATTATTTTGGACGACACTGAAGGCCGAAATTGGCGAGCTCGAGAGCACTGTTGGAAAATTATGTAGATGGAGGGCGAGCTGATTACGCTGGACGTGAGCTCAATTGGCAAGAGCGGGCGGCTCAATCGTCGAGAGTTTTACTACGTGGAAGTGCAAAATAATTCAAAAAAATACTCTTCCAAATAATCCTGATAGTAAGTTTCATTAGGAATTTTCATAAAGAAGGATTACACGGCCCGGCCTTTTAAGTCTAAAAGACTAGCATCCAGATAGATAGAAGGATCGACAATATCCTTCCTCCCAATTAGATCAAATTCCATATCAAATCTTTCGTAAATTCTAAAGTAGACAAATGAGGGATAAGCATGCACTCTTTGGAACAATTAAAACAATGGTAACTCAAAAACAAGCAAGTAGATACCTAAAATAATATAACAAATATAAATGATTACCTAGGCCCCCATGGTACAATTGGTTGTTTGTCAGCATACTTGATATCCTTTGAGACCTATAAGAAGATGTGGAACACAGTATCATTTTAAATAATACAATATAAGATTGTTGCTAGTCAAAATGAATGATGAAATCTATGAAATAAGGATTAAAAAAAAAAATTTAATCCAACCTTAAGTTCAGTCTCAGTTTCATCAAAGTAAATAATTCTAAAATTCCTAAGGTATCATAGTGATGAATGGTAATGGAATTCAATGTGCTAATTTCAGCTAGCATAAAGCAAAATAAATAGTTTAACCTGGAATTGACCAAATGTAAGACCCTTCTTCCGATTTGTAAGCTGTGACATCATGATTTTATCATATGCCTTCTCTAGCTGACAAAATCGCATACCCCATCCGAGAAATTAGTTGAAATATTCTATACTTATATATTGCATGATTTCCATCAAAATTGATGGGATAATAGATATATAAAGTAGTTTGAAGTAAAAAAAAAAATCAGCAGAAATAAACCATTTTAGTAAAAGCAACAGGTAAAGATGCCCTAGAACCTACTTTTGCCAGATATGCTTCATCACCTCTTCTCTCAGCATCCTTCTTTCTTCTCGTGTATGCTGCCTTCATCATATCAAATCCTGCTATTGGACTCACACCAAGAACCTAACAAGGGAGCTAGGGGTTAGCATAAATTTATATCAAACTCAAGGAGCTGGGATGAATTCTCCCTTAAATTTACTTTCCTTGCATTAAAGATCACCTCATATGGATTATCATCTCCATCTAAATGTGGGCTTCCTGCAGCAGATGTGGCCACACAGGTCATCCTCTGGTATCTCTTTGGCATTTGACAAAACCTAGAAACATAAAACACCCATGCATACATCCAAAAAAGATAAAATACCAAGAACTGGTGTGTCTGGCTGAATTGCAGAAAAGGAAGCGACTTTTTAAGCAATATATAGCTTCAGCTATGACTCTGAGGCCTTAAGTAATTTTTCCAATAGATTCAGCATGATATAAGCACTCTCAATAGTAGTTTTTCCAATAGATCGGAGGAGAAATTGAAAAGGTCACCTTACTGAGGTGAATAGGGGAATGGGCGGAAACTTTGGCGCTGAAGAAAGTCGGCTCCAGCGACCGGATTGACGTGCCGGGAAGCCTGTGGTAGTCGGGATGGCCCTTGCCATTTGCTACGACGAGGATTTGGGATTTTAGGGTTTTCTTGTAGAGAGTGGTGAATGTGAAGAAGAATGGGGGAAGAGCTGATTCCGGATTGTGTCGAAAGTTCGTACATTTGTGCTATTACCCCCGCTCCTCGGTGAGAGATATTTAGGTACCTGTGTTACACGTTACACATAACACGGCGGTGATCATCATCGTGTTGTGGATTATTTGCGAAAATATATGATCGTATTTGTGTAATACGTCGTATTGAAAAAAGATCGTAATTTAGATAATCATGCGCAAAATTTTGTGCTTGTGGAAATACACGGCGGCATCAGGGGTCACGCGTGGTGATCTACGGTGCGCTACACGTACCAATTGTGATGATCTAAGGTGCGTTACACATACCAATTGTTTTTCCCACTGGGTGTGTCCATCAAAAATTTTAGCCGAATATAAAATTGAGGCAAAATATCTGTATAGGTCACCCTAATTTAGAGTTTGTTTCTGATTGATCCATAAATTTGATTTGGTTCAAATAAATCCTATAAATTTCAACTTTATTTCAAACGAGTCATTCTGTTCATTCTCATAAGGGTATTAATAGTGGTCTTAATTTATTCCACCGTTAAGTTATGTCTCTCGCTCTCGAGCTTCTTCTTCCTTCGGCGATTCGGGTTAGGGCCGCATAGCGACATCACGATTCCAAGCTAGGGCACGGCGAGCAAATCCTCGTCGGCAAGCAGCTCCAAGCTAGCTAGGTTACAACGAGCAGTTCATTGTTCTGTTTTTCGTCTTGATTCACAGTCATTGTTCTGTTTTTCGTCTTGATTCGCAGTCGACAAACCAGCTAGGGCACAGTGATTTTCAAGTTCAATTGTAAGTTCCTTCTTCATTTCGATTCGAAGTTGATGGCTAAGTTGGCGGAAAAGTCGAAATTGGCAATTATAGTTGATTGTTAAGTTGGAGGAAAACTTGAAATAAAGTTGAAGGTTATGAGACTTATTTGAATCAAATTAAACTTAATTGACCAATTTAAAATAAGCCCTAAACTTAAGAGACCTATATGAGTATTTTGCCTAAATTTTAATAACAATTAAATGAACAAATTATTTTGTAATAATAAAGCACACAAATTAAATATTATAAAAGATATAATAAAACTAGCTAAAATACCAAAAGAAATGTATATGTATAATGGAAGCAGTTCGTCGTCTTCATGAAATTTTTTTGTCATGACAAATATAAAGCTTAATAGAACCATAGGGGATAATAAATATAAAGCTTAATAGAACCATAGGGGATAATGACATATTTTAAAAAAGAATAAAAACATTAATTAAAGTCACTTTAAAAATGAAAAAGTTGTAATAAAAATGATAAACCTTAAAAGTGAAATGTTTCACCAAAGATTATTGTTCTCTTACATGGTATAGATAAACTAGATAAAACAGCACTGCATTATTTCAAATTTGCATTGTCATCATTGACACACACTATCATATGTGTACATTTTGATAATTTATTCAATTAAAATAATTATTCTATAATATAATATATATAATTTTGTTCATTTTGATGAAAATATCAATGCACAACTCGTATTCAGCGAGAAGGAAGGTTTGCCCCAGTAAATCATAGTAAGAGCAGGTCCAAACCCTGTGCCGTCTGAGGTGCCGAGCTCCGTTCTTGATTTAGGGAGGGGAAGTTAAGAAGAGAACTTTCGGGTGTGTGGTGGGACCTCCTCGCTGCAGCTCGCGGGTCTATGTGTAGGCATTCCAATCTTCCAACGGAGAGGGACAAATCTAGACTCGGAATACTCAGCCTTAAGTGTCCGACTGTAGGTTAAGTAACTCAAGCTACCCCGCTCTTGGTCCGAACTCCGTTGAACCGGTATCTGAGTTTTAACAATTAATATCAAGCATTTTATATTTATATAATCTAATTTTGAATATAATTAATTTCATTCTTAATATAAATATATTAAATAGCACGAATTTATATTACATTATTGTTTTATTTAATTGTTTTAATAATTAATTTTATTTCTAATAAAAAATATTAAATATAAAGAATAAAATAAATAGTTATATTGTAATAATAGATATTTCCTTTTTCTATCTATATAATATAAGGGACTCATACTCGCACCATTAGTGCTTATTAGACAGAAAATGCATCGATGTTCATGCATACTTTCTTAATACAATAAAATTTAAAAGGAATGTTAAAATGCAACACCAATAATATTCATTTTTATATAATAATATCATCAGCGCGCGGTGTTCCCATGTGTACATCATGCAACATGTCCCACACATAAAACTTTGGCATAAAACTTGTGCAACACTTGGACTATTTTTCTCCACAAACTTGTGCTAACCAAATAAGTCGTACTCCAAAATGATGAAGTGGAATAAAATGACAATCTTTATTATCATTGTGAATAAAGTTACAAGACAATTATGAAGACAATTGATCAATACATATAGAGATCAAGACACATCAACACTCAAACATCAAGTGCACTCAACTCACATAAGTGGAGACTCGCTCCCAAAGTAAGGTCCAAAATATGGATGATCAAATGAGGAGAGAACTTTCCTTTTATAGTGTCCTCCACTTTCCCTTCAAAATCCAAGAAGGAGCTAGACTTCTCCACACAAGGAATACACCAAATTCTCGTATACTCTTCTACACATTTCCCTATCTTACATGCATGACTCTTCTCCACAATTCTAAATGTTCTTGACATATCCATGTTTTGGATAGGGTCGTGTTGTTGGGATTGGTGACACATCACCGATCCGTGTGCCTAAATAATTTCTGATTTGGAGGAGAACTATATTTGGAAGAAAGTTTTTATTTTTATCTGGTCCTAGATGACAGCTTCTTTATATCGCCTCTGCCTTCTTATGCAGTTATTTATCTTAATCTTATTTCCTTCCGTTTCTTCTCCATGCATGCTATTAATGGATGATCTCCTATTCATCTATAAATAAGGAGACTATCTTAGGATCTATGTGCAGAGAAAAAGTTGAGAGTGCGTTCTTCTTCCCGGCGAGCGTTTTTCAGATTCTCTTAGAGGCATCTTCCTCTCGCCGCCGTGTTCTTCCGTCGCCGGCTTCATCTCTCATCGTCAATTTTTTTTTGTTTCTCGTCGCATCGTGTACGGCCGGATCTTGGAGGTTTCGAGTTCTTCTCGGTTTATTCCTTCTCCTTCATTTTAGCTGTATTGTATGTTTGAGAAACTTGAAATATATATGATCTCTGCTTGCACAATGGACGTACTCATTTCATTTTTTCGGGGAACCACTTTAAATTGTGGTGTTCTTCTCTTTTGTGGTGCTTATTTTATTTCATTTATTTATTGTACATTATCATTTTACGTAACCTCGTTTGGTTGTTAGAAAGTTATTTGGAACAGAAGAATTTTTATCCGCACTCAGATCGACCGATTTTCATAACAAGTGGTATCAGAGGCAGGTTCGATCGGCGACCGTTTGTACGTTCCGTTTTGAGTTTGGTCAACGGTAGGTAACGACATTGGTCCGCTCCCTATCTTCCCAATCTTGATCCGTGAATTTATTCGGTCCCTTCGATCTCCGTACAATTTTTTCTTCAGTTTGATTTCTATGGCGACTTCCACACCCGGTGCGATGTTTGAAGTTATGAAGTTTGACGGAAAGCACAATTTTGGCCTGTGGCAGGTCAAAGTCCGAGCGCTACTGATTAAAGAAGGATTACACTGTGTCCTATTGGGGAAGGCCAATAAGGATGTTGAGGTTACCGATCGCATGTGGGAGGATTTGAATCTCAGAGCCTTGTCCACCATACAGCTTCGCTTACACGACGATGTGTTGTATGGAGTTCTTTCAGAGACGATTGCATCTGGTCTTTGGGGGGTTCCTCTCTACATGACCACCTGAACAGTTTTAACAAACTATTATCTGAGTGTCTCAACATGGATATCAAGGTGGAAGAAGAGGACAAGACAATTATTCTACTGAACTCTCTTGCAAAGTCCTACGAGAGCATGGTCACTACTCTCACCTACAGTAAGGACGTTTTGGATAAGGAAGAGGTCACGACAGCCTTACTCTCAGATGACATCCGAAAGAAGTCGTCCGGCTCAAGCGTTGCTGAAAGCTCAGTTTTATTCTCTCGGGGTCAGTCTGGTTCAGGCAGAGGAGGCAAGCCCAAGAAAAGTTCAGATAGCCACTGCAATTACTGCAAAAAGAAGGGTCACGGAATCAAGGACTGCTAAGCTTCAGAACAAGGAGAAAGAAAATTCTCTTGGTGATGATATGGGAAAGTCTGTCGCATCTCTATGCCTTGAGGATGTCGATGATGATGTCCTTTAGTACTTTTCTCACCTATCTTTTTCCCTTGTTTTATCTTTATTTTTCTTCCTGCATTTTTTTATCCTTTTCATTCTGTTTTTTATCCCTTCTTTTTTTCACCATCATTTTCTCTCTATTTTTCATAGTCATGCTGCATCGATGCTTGTGTCTTTTATAACTCTTATTCTGAGTTATTTTTTCCTGGTTAAAGATTTCATTATTGAATGTGTTTTGTCCCCTATTACCTTAGCCCTTTCATTATTACTCATTCATTCTACATGAGCTTAGAGTGTGTCTAATTAATCCCTTTCTGATTAGTTCTCATAGGGGTTTCATATTTCCATGCTGAGGACAGTTGTTTGCATTCTTCTTGATGTGTCTGCATTTATCAATTTCTCTCCCGCGTGCACATCAATGGCCAGAAGTCTTGACATGTTCATTTTTGCTTTGGGAGACCACCGTTGGAGGTGGAGTAGTTGAAATTTAGCTTCAAGGTGGAGCGTTTCTGAGATAGCCATGTTAGTCCAGTTTGTGTGCTACTTAGGATTGAAGGAGTTTCTTATCTCGTGATCCGTTATCGGCCGAAATTCATTCTTGTTTTTTTCTTTGGCCTTGGATCGTGGTGACCCCAAGGAGAGGGGGTAGTTTTCCGGAGGGAGAAGATCCAAGATGTAGGTGGAGCATTTCTTGCGTGAGGCGTCAAGGTGGAGATTGTTGGGATTGGTGACACCTCACCGATCTGTGTGCCTAAGTAATTCATGATGTGGAGGAGAACTATATTTGGAAGAAAGTCTTTATTTTCATCCGGTCCTAGATGACAGCTTCCTTCTATCGCCTCTGCCTTCATAGGCAGTTATTTATCTTCATCTTATTTCCTTCCGTTTCTTCTCCATGCATGCTATTAATGGATGGTCTCATATTCATCTATAAATAAGGAGGCTATCTTAGGATCTATGTGCAGAGAAAAAGTTGAGAGCGAGTTCTTCTTCCCGACAAGCATTTTTTGGGTTCTCTTAGCGGCATCTTCCTCTCGGCCGGCGAGCTCCTCTCACCGTCGTGTTCTTCCGCCGCCGACTTCATCTCTCGTCGCCATTTTTTTTTGTTTCTCGTCGCATCGTGTACGGCCGGATCTTGGAGGTTTCGAGTTCTTCTCGGTTTATTTCTTCTCCTTCATTTTAGCTGTATTGTATGTTTGAGAAACTTGAAATATATATGATCTCTGCTTGCACAGTAGACGTATCCATTTTATTTTTCCGGGGAACCACTTTAAATTTTGATGTTCTTCTCTTTTGTGGTGTTTGTTTTATTTCCTTTATTTTTTGTGCATTATCATTTTGCGAAACCTCATTTGGCTGTTAGAAATTTATTTGGAATAGAAAAATTTTTATCCGCACTCGGATCGACCGATTTTCATAACATCGTACGTGTAAGATAAGGAAGTATGTCGAAGAATATAGAAAAATCATGTGTCCTCATTGTGTGGAGAAGTCTAGATTCTTATTAGTCTTTGAAAGGAAATATGAGGAGGTCTATAAAAGGGGAGGTCTTTCCTCATTTTGATCATCCATATTTTGGATTTTGTTTTGAGAGAAAGTGTCCACTTATGTGAGATGAGTGCACTTGTTGTTGTTGAGTGTTGAGATATGTCTTGATCCTTGTATGTCTTGATCAACTATTTTCATAGTTGTCTTGTAAGTTTATTCAAAAGTGTAATAAAGTCGTCCTTTCATTTTGATGTGTCATTTTGGAAGACTTACTTGGTTAACATAAGTTTGTGGAGAAAAATAGATCAATGTTGCACGTGTCATGTGTCAAAGTTCTGTGCGCGTGATAGTTGGTATCATGGTGAGGTTCGAACAAGCTGGACAAATTTTAGCATGGTTCCACCAGTTGGAGGTAAGCTTGCTGCGAAATTTTAGATGGATAAATAAGCGACACATTAATCAGCAAGGCATATGATCAGGGAAGAGTTATGCTAGAGTTTGAGGGGCCACGAGACATCATCATAGCGTCACATGAGCGATATGAAGTTTGTCATGGTGATAGTCCAAGCGCGGAGTGAGGACACATTTGAAAGTGCCAAATCCAAGGAGGAGGATCAGGTCCAAAGAAGGATGTAGAGTGTTTTAGATACTGAGGATAGTAAACTCTTGAAGAGGAGGAAATCTCTACCCGCCATTTTGGAAGTCATAAGCCAGGAGAAAGGAGAAAGTGAATCCCGAGATTTTTCGACATCTTGATTCCAAATTCGACTTCAGATTTTCCAAATTCTCAACACTTTGTGCCCAAATTTCACTTTCTTTGAACGAACTCCATTTTCGTCAAACAAAATATTGTTTCCAAGGTAGTTGTGTCCATTTTCGTCTAATTATGGACTTAGTTTCTCAAATTCCATTTAATTGATTGATTTTTCACGCTAAAACTCTAATCTTTTTTTTTTTACAAATTATGTGCTTTAAAGATTTTCAGCGTCCTAATCTTTAATACAAAGTTGATTTTTGTAATGTTTCGCCTCTTTAGCTCACACCAATCTTTAATACACCAATCTTTAATACATGGAGCAACATTGAACCGCATGCATGCACAAAAAGATCTCGTTGAAGCTTCAAGGGAGGATTTGTGTGCATGCATATTATGAAATGTAAACTCAATGAATGAAGAGGTATATAATTAATCATACGTTTAATGAAACTTTTTATGCAAATTGTGTTACCAAGAAATTATTTAAAAAATATATGATTTTGCATTAAAAGATTCAAAATTTATTCAAAAAATGGACTCTGTATTAATTGATCGAGATGATGGGAAACCTTAGTGTTGGGATTTTCGGTCGCGAAAGAGCAATCCCAAGAAACAACTAAATACAGAGTCACAAAAATACGTAATTTGCATAATTTTATTAGCACAATAAAATAAATAAGTACTCAAATTAAGAGATACAAGTCCGAAAAATACTGCAGAAAGATATACTATGAAAATCCGCAGGAGTAATATGAACTTGACTACAAACCGTAAAACGGACGCACAAGATTCGTACCAAAACGAACCTTCGTCGTCGTCGGACGACCAACCGCCGCTACCACCACCGAGAAGAGATCCAAGTCAAAACTTGACCTTGCTGCAAACGCGCAGCCTGTCAACGTCGCCACTTGTGCACGACCACTGCCATGGGCAGACCTATTATAGGCGAGTGTGGGCAGCCGCCCACACTCAAATTTATTTCGTTATAATAGGGTTACGACTTACGGGTATCGCTCTCAACGAAATCCACGACAAATCTTCCTCCGCGCATCCATTCTTCCTCGCGATAATATGGTTACGACCTTACAGGTATTGCTCTCGAGTCTTGACGAATCTTCTTTCGTTGCTCCGGCGCTCCGCCCATCCTTCTCGCGTTCCCGCTGGGCTCGACCGCCTCGACGTCGACGAATACCCAAGGTGATTCCTCCTCCGGGCTCGACAAACGCGGACCGAGACTCCTCCTCTGGACCTCTGGGCTTGACTCCTCTGCGGGCTGTCGAGACTCCTCTTGTTCTTCTTCTTCTTCCTAATTTGTAAGTTTAGTTCGAATCCCTGATTTGATTTTGCAGTAGGAACAACTAAACAAGTTCTTCTAATTTCCTAAAGAGATTTGGATTCCTCTCCTTGATTCCTCTTCGCTTGCAGAGTTGCAGTAGGAACAAGTTCTTCTGATTTGATTTTGCAGTAGGAACAAGTTCTTCTAATTTCCTACAGAGATCTTGGTAATCCCCTGGTCCGGTTTTTCTTCTTGATTTGGTAATCCCCTACTCCAGTTAATTTTATTCCTGAACTTTGATTTGTTTTTTATGATGCCTATTGGGTTATGAAATTTCTAGGATATCTTGTTCATATCTTAATTTATTTTTATCTTGTTTTTCTTAAAAACTTTGATTTGGATATCTTGTTTTTTATGATTTCTAGGATATTGAAATTTTTAGGAGATTTGTTCTACATCTTGAATCTTGATATTGTGTGAATATCGTAATCATGGAAAAGTTTTTTAAAAGAAAAGCAAGCGAAGAATCAACTAATTCTTCTTTTGTGCGTTCACAATTAGAGCTCAATATAGATGATCTACCTGCAGACCCAGGATTACGGAAAAATATTTATGATAATGAGCCAAATGATAGCGAGATGATTCGAAGATGGTATTTGCAAAAAAAGCTTTCCAACCAAAAAAATCATATTTTCCCTATAAGAATGTTTGGAAACGAGCTGGGTAGATTTATTAGTTCGTGGTTTCAAGAATATAGTTATTGGTTGGAGTATAGCATAGTCAAAGATGCCGCATTTTGCTTATGTTGCTATTTATTCAAGCTCATTCATGGTGAACAAGGCGGCGGAGATGCATTTGTTAGTGGGAGGGGGTCACAAATTGGAAGCATAAAGATAGATTAGATGTTCATGTGGGGAATCATAGTAGTGTCCACAACCAATGCTTGAAGGCTTGTATAAATTTGATGAACCAAAACAACACATTAAAATTGCTTTATGTACTCAATCTGACCAAGTTCGAATGGATTATCGCACACGCTTAGAAGCATCAGTGGATTGCATTAGGTTTCTTTTAAAGTAAGGGTTAGCTTTACGTGGTCAAGATGAATCTTATGAATCAAGCAACCGAGGAAACTTTCTTGAGCTCATTTACTTCCTCGCCGACCATAATGACAAAATAAGTAAAGTGGTATTAAAGAATGCTCTTGAAAATCTTAAATTAGTGACACCAAGCATTCAAAGGGATATTGTGCAAGCTGCATCAATAGAGACTACAAATTCTATCATGAAAGATATTATTCAAGCGAAATTATTTTATATTTTAGTTGATGAAGCTCGTGATTCCTCAGTCAAAAAGGAAATGACAATTCTTTTACGGTATGTTGATGAAAAGGGAAGTGTAATAGAATGCTTTCTAGGCATTGTTTATGTAGAAAATACGACAGCTTCATCACTAAAGGTAGCCATTGAATCTTCTTTTGCTAAGCATGATTTGAGTATATCAAGCTTGCGGGGTCAAGGGTATGATGAGGCAAGTAACATGCAAGGTGAATTCAATGGGCTTAAAACATTGATTATGGCTGAAAATCCATCTACATACTATGTTCATTGCTTTGCTCATCAGCTTCAATTGACACTCATTGCGGTCGCAAAAAAACACATCAAGGTTTGCTCTCTTTTTTGGCTTGATAACAATTATAACAAATGTTGTTGGCTCATCATGCAAGCATAGAGATATTCACCGAGAGAAGCAGTATGCAAAAGTTATTGAAGAAATTTACAGTGGCGAAGTGGAAACAGAAAGAGGCTTGAATCAAGAAAGAGCACTCACAAGGGCAGTGGGACACAAGGTGGAACTCTCATTACAGAACTCTTTTGAATTTAATTTGCTTGTTCTCCTCGATTATTAATGTGCTTGAAGCCATTGAAGAGGATGACAAAATTTCGGAGCATAGAGCTGAAGCAAGTCATTTGTTGGAGAGTATGCGAAGTTTTGAATTTGCGTTTTTGACTCACTTAATGAAAATCATCTTAGGGATTACAAATGAGTTATCGCAAGCATCACAAAAAATGATCAAGATCTTATAAATACTATAACTCTTGTCAAAGTTTTCAAAATACTCCTACAAGAAATGCGAGACAATGAATGAGATTCTCTATTAAATGAAGTAACTATCTTTTGTCAAAAACATGATATTAATGTTCTTAATATGAAAGACAAATTTGTAGCTCAAGGGAGATTGAGACGGAAATCTGAAAACAATATCAATCTTCACATCTAACGTGTTGAATTATTTTATGCAGTTATTGATCTACAACTTACTGAGCTAAATAATCGATTTGATGAAGTGAACACATAATTGCTTCTATGTATGGTTTGTTTAGATCCAAGTAATGACTTCTCAGCCTTTGATAAACATAAATTAATTCGATTCGCTGAACATTATCCGTTGGACTTTTCTCCAATTGACTTAATGGAACTTGAGAATCAACTTGAAAGTTACATATTAGACGTTCGCTCAAGCATAAAATTCTCAGATGTGAAAGGGCTTGGGGGATTAGCTCAAAAGTTAGTCCAATTGAAGAAGGATGTTCTATACCCATTGTTGTATTTGCTCGTGAAGTTGGCACTGCTATTACATGTTGCAACTGCAAGTGTAGAAAAAGCTTTCTCTGCGATGAAGATTATCAAAACATCATTATGCAATCAGATGAGAGATGATTGGATGAATGCTTGTCTAGTAACATATATTGAAAAAGATGTCTTCTCTACCATCGACAACAATGATATAATGAAATGTTTTCAGAATATGAAGCATCGAAGAGGAGTATTATTATAAGCAAGTAAACAATCTTATTTTACTAATTAAAAATGTTCTAATATAGTAAATTTTTTTTGGAAATTTTGTAGTCATTTCTTTTCGTATGTATCAATCTTTTGTATCACTATTTTATTGGACGCCCGACTGAAAAATCCCGCTGGGTCTGCCAACTAACCACCGCCGCCTAAGAGCATGCAACCATCGAGCATCACGCACTTTGCCATAGCCCGCGAATTTGACGCCTTGTCGCTACCTGCACGCTTTCGCTCTTCGTTGCCGATGCAGCCCGTAATCGGATGTCGACGCCCATCGTCGCCTTCGGTCGTACACTACCACTCTCTTCTTCAAGGCTTTACCTTTCTTTGGTTTTGCTTTTGGTGTGTGTCCATAGTTTTGCTTCCCTCTCCTTTTATAGAGTAAAAATTCAATAACAATGGGCATGAAACACATCCTGTGACCTCTTTCCTAAAAGCTTCTCATGCATGCACTCATTCAAAGCACATGGACGACTAGAGGAAAAGTCTTCATTAGCGGCCGATATGTGAGAAATGTGAATCATGTGGATTTGAAATATCAAACCAACTCAACAATCACCACCGTAGTTTGAATTTCAACACCACATTCTGCACGAAGCATTATCTGCATGAAGCACTGTCTGCACGAAGCAATATCTGTACAAAGCACCAATCTGCACGGAATACCACTTCATGTCTGAGGCGTCAGCCGACTTGTCGCAAGTCGAACTCCATCTATGCTCTTGTTCACCTATGGGATGCCGACGCACCCAGATCGCAATGTTGCTGACTCGCCGAACCCGAGTCACAGAAGAGCGATCCACTGCACCACCTCGACCATCCACCATATCAACCACAGAAATCATGGGTGTACCACCTCGCACCGTGGTCCTTATCAGTCGGTACATACTACCGAACTGCACAGCCTTCATGAGTACGACACAGCCACGTGTCACCGTCAGAACTCCTTTTCTTACCACAAAATTACAGCCACTCGAGTCCAAACTGCCCAACGATATCAGTTTCTTATGCAGCTTGGGCACTAGATGTACCTTCTCAAGTCTGCGTACCACCCTATCATATATCTGTATGTCCACCGTCCCTGTGTCTGTAACCTCACAACTGAGTCATCACCCAAATTGGCCGACCTAATCGTCACCTCCAGAGAACTGAACATCGATGCATCCGAGCATATGTGTTGCGATGCACCAGAATCTAATATCCATCCGTTGTCAGAGTCGTCATGACTCTCAGTGATGGTATAAAGACCATCACTCCCCACTCTCAGATCTAGCGTCACCACACCTGCATCCTAGACGTCTCCAGAAATCTGTGCACGCTGCGGGCAATTTCTCCTGATGTGATCGCTCTGCCTATAATGGAAACAAATAACTCCCTTCTTTGATGCCGACCGAGCCCGTGCACCCCTCAATCCCCTGTCAAATGCACTCCCCCGTCCATCTACCTCCAAAATATGCTCACCCCCACGAGTGGGGTCCTTCAGCATCTGACTGGACAGTAATGCTGATGTGACCTCCTCTAGCACCATTGCATCCTTCTCATACAGGAGCGTGATCACCATGTGTTTAAAGGACGACGGGAGTGAGGTAAGAAGTAATAAAGCTTTATCTTCTTCCTCCACCTTCGCACCAACCACATGCAATTGATTTAGAAGGTCGTTGAACACATTAAAGTGCTCCTGCAGGTTGCCACCCTTGTAACACCCCAGTTTTTTTGTTCTGCGAGCTAACGCCCGGCGGTAGCCCTGCCGCCGGCGGTAGCGAGATCGACGAGCATCGAACGGGAGTGTTTTCGTCGAACTACTAGCGCGGCGCGGTAGAAGGCAATGGGGTTCACGGAGCTAGTGCGGCGCGTTAGCGCTACCGTCGCGCGGCAGCTGACGGAACCAGATTCGTAAATAGCTAATCTGGGCGTCCGTTTGGCTTTGGGCTACGATGCCCTTTGGGGGAAGTGTTGAGTACCCCGTGGTTGTGTTATGCTGTGCGCAATATTGGCGGCAAGGACATGTGAGCTGTTTGACAAGCCCGATGGCATGATGGGCCAGGCGCGGTGGGTCACAGCGTGAGTTCTTGGCCTTGGGCTACGATGCTCTTTGGGGGGAATGTCGAGTACCCCATGTTTGTGTTGTGGATATATGATGATGTGTTAGATTCATACGCTTTAGGGTGCCTTGGGTGAAACCCGGGTTGCATTCATATTGCATTTGTAGGCCCCTTTTATTACTTGCTCAACATAGAAACGTGGATGATGGTTGTGACATTCATGTCTGTTGTTTATGCTGCTTTTCTTTATATACATGTGCATACGAAGTGCTGACTTGCAGGGTGATGTAGTTTCCCCGGGGTCCGCTAGGACGGCCGGGAGGAGGGGTGTTGTTACACCGTTTGTGGTCAGCCATAGCTGACCCTCGTTTACCGCTCTTTGTGATTTGGATGCAGGCCAAGGATCGCAGGCTGGAACGAGCTCGAAGGCCAAAAAGGTCTAAAGCCTCATGAAATGTTTACTTTGTTTTTCCTGCATTTCTGCACTCGTCTTTTGATGTTTCCGGCTTGCATGCCGAGGTAGCTTAGGAAAGCTAATTTCCCTCTCTTTGGGGATTTTATGTTTGTGATGAATGTTTGATGTCTTGGACTTTGGTGTTGTAAGGCCTTAAGGCCAGTTTCACTCATATGTAATTGTGGACAATCTCTGTGGTTTTAAGTTTTGTTTCCGCTGTGTTATCTGAGTTTTGAGCTGGGTAGTTTATATCATCTTTTAATACTGAAACAGTGGCGGTTATATGTTGTGGGGTCCCGTCCGGACCCATATTATATGGTCATTACATGGGAGGTGTTACAACCCTCCTGCATCTTCAACTCATACAATCGTTGTTTCAACAACAAACTTGTGGTCAACGACTTGACCAGATACAATCTTTCAAGCTTATCCCAAAGTTTGATTGCAGACTCCTCGCCGCCAATGTTAAAGAGCACCTTGTCGTCAACGCACATACTGATGACGCTAGTGGCACGTACGCTCATCCAAGTCAATCCACTACTCATCCTTCACTTCAACAACCAAATTTTTTCGTCCCCGCAAAACCCGCATCAGCCCCTGCTCAACTAACATATCTTTGACGCGAATCTGCCACAGATTAAAATTTCCGCTATCATCGAACTTCTCTACCGAGTGCCGAGCCAAAGTCGCATTCTTCCCCGCCATAGTTGCCCTCTGGTATGACCGGGAGACCTGAATAATTCAAGGTCGAATTTGAAAGGATGGGAAGAGGACCTAGTCGTTCACCACCGCAGTCAAATCTTTCCTCAAATGTTCAATCAGTCGTCTACAGAACCTAGCTCTGATACCAATTGTTGGGATTTTCGGTCACGGAAGCACAATCCCCAGGAACAACTAAATACTAGAGTCACAAAAATATGTACTTCGCACAATTTTATTAGCACAATAAAATAAATAAGTACTCAAATTAAGAGATACAAGTTCGAAAAATACTGCAGAAAGATGGACTACGAAAATCCACAGGAGTAATATGAAGTTGACTGCAATCCGTAAAACGAACGCACAAGATTCGTACCAAAACGAACATTCGTCATCGTCAGACGACCAACCGCCGCCACCACCGCCGAGAAATGATCCAAGTCAAGACTTGACCTTGATGCGAATGCGTAGCCCGTCAACGTCGTCACTTGTGCACAACCACCGCCGCCTAAGAGCATGCAATCATCGAGCACCGCGCACCTTGCCGCAACCCGCGAATCCGACGCCTTGCCGCTACCCGCACGCTATCGCTCTTCGTTGCCGATGCAGCCCGTAATCGGATGTCGACGCCCACCGTCACCTTCGGCCGTGCACTACCACTCTCCTCTTCAAGGCTTTACCTCTCTTATGTTTGGCTTTTGGTGTGTGTCCATGGCTTTGCTTCCCTCTTCTTTCATAGATAAGCAAAAAGTCAATAACAATGGGCATGCCACACATGTTGTGGCCTCTTTCCTAGAAGCTTCCCATGCATGCACTCATACAAAACACATGAACGGCTAGAGGAAAAGTCTTCATTGGCGGCCGGTAGGTGAGAAATATGAATCAAACCAACTCAACACTTAGGAGAGCCTAAATTAAAAATGTGAGCTTTAGCACGAAAGTTGAGCTCAACTGAGCTGAATTTGGGAAAACGGGGGCTGCCCTATGTGAATCTAGAAAGCGAAATTAATTATCTAAGAAACGACATCTACATTATCAAAAACTGATATCTTCTTCTCGCGGAGAAAGTGGAAATTCGGGAAAAATTGTCGCCGAATTTGAAAAATCCAAGATCAAAGTGTAGAAATAATCAAGAATTAGTTTCTCTTAAGAATTATAATATATTGTTCACATCTCTTCTATCTCAAAGTGTATTAAGATTCAGATGGGATTAATCAGATGGCAGCTGGCAAATCTCCGGCTTGCATCAAGATTCTATACCAAAAACTACTCATGCCACCACAGGCCTCAATAATATTATTGTCCGAATCCATTGAAGGCGCATTGTGAGCAGCAGCAGTGTTCATGAACAATGTTTCGGTCCAGAAGCTCTCCTCAATCATCTCTGCTTCAACTGCTCCATCACTATCCCACGTCGTCGTCGTAGTGGACTCCACGGATTCCTGATGATCTCCGGCACTACTGATGCTATTTGCTGCAGATTCTGATGCTGAAACAAAGCCGTCGTGGATGCTCTGTTTGATGATGATAGTAGTTTTGCTCTGCGTCTTCTTCGTGGCCGCAGCTTGGATGGGTGTGTTCCGGTGTGAGTGAGGTTGGGGAGTTGGATGATTGGGAGCTAGTAATCTTTTTTTGAGGCGAGTGTTCCACACATTCTTAATCTCGTTGTCGGTTCTGCCTGGGAGCTTCGCAGCTATGGCCGACCATCTGTAATGATCAGGTTAATTAATCAGCCGCAAATTAATGAACAGAATTGAATTGAATTAAAGAAAAAGGGCAGAGGCGGCATTGAAGAAGAAGAAGAAGAAGAAGAAGAAGAAGAAGAAGAAGAAGAAGAAGCTAGGGGTGGCCGGAGATGGACCTGTTTCCAAGCGAGTGGTGCAAGTTAATGATGGATTGGTGTTCTTGCGGGGTAAAGTTGCCTCTTTTAATATCTGGGCGAAGATAATTAGTCCAGCGAAGCCTGCAGCTCTTGCCGCATCTGAAAAGACAGGCTGATTTCGGAAGAGCTCTCCAGTTTGTATGGCCATGGCTGCGTATGTATAACACCAATATCTCATCTTCCCGAGGACTCCATGGCCCCTTCTTCAGGCCAACCTTGTCGCAGCAACCTCCCGATCTCACCATTTCTTCAGTCTTCTTCTTCTTCTTCTTCAGTCTTCTTCTTCCTTCTTCTTCTTCATCTTCTTCTCTTATATATCATGGAAGCCGGGACTCGGGAGGGGTGATCATGGAAGGAAGGAAGGAAGGAGGGATGAAGTTAGAATTGAAAACGTGCAGAAAAAGAAACAATTCTGGCAGATTCCATCCAGGATGCATGTAGGACCCACCCTAGTTCATTGATTTGAGAGAAGCACGCACGAGTATGAATTAATGGCTCTATGTCAATTGCTCATAATACAATTGTATTATTATTATTACTAGCATCTTCGAACGGGCGAGCCCGTTCTCGATGCGTCGTTGCGGGCTTCGTCTGTAACTATGCGGGCTTCGCCCACTTGGCAATCAAACGGGCTTCGCACGCAACCAAACGGGCTTCGCCCGCAACCAACCCTCTCGGGCGGCGATGTTTGCCCGCCCCCCGACAGAAATTTAAAGTAACTGAATAAAATGAATCTTAAGCAAAACAACTGAATACAACATAAATACTGCGTAACAACTCAAGTATTCAGTTGTTTACTTAAAAAATGATAGCCTAGTGCTCATAAATAAAAAATAAAAAATCTTAAGCATAAATATTGCAAATTTTTAAATTATGTTTTGTCGGGGCAATCTATCGTTCTGAAAATACTTCTGATTTTTTTGCATTTCACATTTGCATAAAATAATTTAAACATAATTTTTTTGAAATTAATCCACAGCAAAACAATGAATCTTAAGCATAATTTCTGCATTTCACATTTTCCATAACAAATGTGTCTGAAAATAACTTCTGATTTTTTTAAATACAGAGCTGTTTAAGCCCCTTGCTAAAAGATTATTATTCTCCCAATCATTTTCTGCATTTCACAGTTTTATTTATAAATTACTGGATAAGAAATTATTATCTAAACATGGAAGTAGGAAAATTACTACTTTGAAAAAGAAGAAAGTTGGTGTGCAAGAACAGAACAAAGGAGCCTGAAATTACTGAGAGCCAAACACTAAGGCTTCGTTTGGGGGGACTTATTTTCTCCGGTCAAGCGGTCACGACCGCATGAACCGGACCTTAATTAAGGTCCGGTTCATGCGGTCGTGACCGCTTGACCGGAGAAAATAAGTCCCCCCAAACGGAGCCTAAATTAGTTGTTTTGAGTAGTACATGGATAAATCAGTCGCTTTGATTTATACTGCAAAGAGAGGAAGGAAGAGATGAGTTGAAGCAAAAAATTGTGAAAGAAGAAAAATCCGGCAGAGGAAGCCGGAAGGGAACCTGGAAGCCAGATGTAACAAAGCAACTTTGATGTGCATAACCTGAGGCTAAAGAAACTTGCGATTTCTGCTGCGAAGAGGAAAAATGGGATGACTTGAAGCATAAAAAATCGAAAGAAGAGCGGCGAGAAGAACCTGGATCGAAAGAAGAGCAAGCTCCAAACGCAACGGCTATTCAACACATTTGAAAGAGGAACAACAACAAATCTCCATTCCTCTCTTATATGTGTAGTAGCAGCTTCGAAACAAAACACGGCATTAACAAATTTTTGGCTGAAATACTCTTTATTTTCATTCTTACACATACTTCTTCATTCGGGTCATCCATCTCAGCTTTGCCATGCTCTGCTTTCAGCTCTCCTGTGAAAAACAGTTGTTAAATTCAGTATCGTAGATGGAAAATACAAAAGCATCGTGCAGAATTATATATCGAAGATATTCTATGGTAGATCAGGACTGGGAAGCCTTTTTCGATGCAATGCAAAAAACAGGAAGGGGGAAGAGTAAATACTTACATAAAACGATAATGGTGAGAAGATGATACCATTTTTAGTGAAAGCGCTGCCGTCCCCTTCGCTCGCTTCATCGTGGTCGGCGTGTCGGCCTCGACCCTCTTCCTCTGCTTCGGCGGATTAGGGTATAAGATCCCCCTCCCGGAACACAAAACACGATCGAGGAGAGTCTTATGCCCAGGACAGCCGCCTTGCGGAAGCGCTAGCACACGAGCTAGCCTCCCCCACAAGACGCCTATCTTGCCGGCTAAACCAACTACACAGCGCCAACCCATCAATGAAAGAAAGTACTAAAAACCAAGGATTCACAATAAGTAATAATGTCCAAATCAGAGTATAAGAGAGACAGAAAGCTACACAAGCTCCTGCAAATCATCAGAGTAATCAGCTAAATGCCCCAAGGGCTACATCTCAAAACACTCACCCGCCTCTGACACTAACGGCAGCTAAGGTACCATAAACCCCAGCCCTGCACACCTGACCCGGCTGGCCTCCGGTGCTGACGCTGCTACACATCTGAATGTGCTCCTAAAAAGAGGGAGGTAGCAACCATTAGTCATAAAGACTAAGTGGCTTCCCATCCGCTCCCCCGGCGACTCCAAGGCACGGGGCGGAAGGAAAGGGAGAAAAGCTGCAATATAACAGTAATATATACAAAGCAGGTGACGGGGAAAGTAAACTAGTATATACACAAATTCAAAGCTACACAAGTGTAAAAGGGCTAATCTAATCATGTATAAGCAGGAGTATAATAAAGGTGTGCAGCAGTAAATAAACAGTAAGTAAAGCAGGTAAAGCAAGGCAATAAGAACAGTAGCGACAAGTAATCAATCTCGTACCCTAACTTATATGAATGCCCATACAAACTTATAAGTTAGGATTTCCAGGAATTATAACTCATCATATAAAAGAGCCCATACTAATTTATATGATGAGGATCTGCAAGTGCGTATGCTATGCTATGCCATGAATGATTTATGCAATGAAACTCACACACACGACTCTATGCGCATAGACCTTTGTAGTTCCCTTTGTTTGAAAGGAAGCCAACCTCTCAGGTACCAACCGCTGTGACACACGGTGGTAGCGGACCGGGCTGTCCACTCCTAGGCGGGTATGCACACTACCAGGCCTAGACCGCACGTACGCCTCGACGCTAAACAACCGCGGAGCTCTGCGTACTCTTTGCTGGAGTCCACCAGGCTTTGAGCTAAGTGGAAGGTGTCTTCGAGGAATTGTCGTCCCGACACGCAGACAAGCTGGCCCCTCAGACCCCAACACACCCGCTAAGTCCACGTACCGCGGTCGGTGTGACGACCTGCCTAGTACCGAAGACCTGCCACAATTATCCAAGAACTAACGGGGCTATCCTCCCCTCGAGCCTCCAGCTCGTCCAACCCAGTATACCACACACCTGTCACTCCCACACTGGGAGGAGATACATAAATCCAATCTTACCCCACTATGGCTACTCTTGTCTACTTTAAATGTTATTGTCGTACTTGGAAATTTGGGGTGGATCCTGGACTTCCCGAGGGCTACCCGGTGAAGGGTTCGCAAGGTACTAGGGTATATGATGGGATGATGCCCAACCCCTTTCCAGTACATTTAACAATCTTGGCGGCTACCCTGACCTAACCTTCCACCCTCTCATTACTATTTATAACCTACGCCTTATGTTTCACCCCGCTCCTATGCAATCAATCTTTTGGACTCAACTCTAATAACTCTTAGTCCTCCCAGTGGTCTAAACTCATCTCTTATTGTAATCCAATTCTCCCTGATTTCCTTATGATTATATTGACCTATTCATCATAATGAGTTTTTACTATCCGCAGACCACGACATACATCTAACTTAGATTCCTAAAGTGGAACCTTAATCAAATTACTTCCAAATGACTTCTAATTATTATCATAGGTTCATAATGGACAAAAATGAGGAATAATCAAAATCCAAACATGTTTCATATAATTTTGCCCTCTAAAAATATTTATTAATTACTAACCTGAATCTAAAGCGTGAAGGAGGTATCATGCTAATGAATTCAAACTTGTTAAATATCCTTCCAGAGATGAAGTGGGACATGATAAGAAGATTTCCAAGTTTTCATATTTTTCCATCAATCAAATAACCATAATCCCTAATTTTCATTGAATGAATGGAAAAATAATTCTACACATCAAGTACAAGATTTTGGCTTCCTAAAATTCTGGGAAAATTACAGTAGCTTCATATGAACATAAAATCACTATTTCCAGAAAATCATATTACTTGTTATATCACATTTGAGTACGATGCCTACTCGTTTAGGGAACTCATAACCTCAACTCCGCACATGACTGCTTGTGCATTCATCCTAATCTCACACATGATTCCGAGGATCTTGCACGTGATCCCTTCGATATGCTACAATCATTACCGACGTCTTCTTATTCAATTACGGATGATAAATCACCTTAAATCCGTACGAGAATATCCACTAAATTTATTGTAATCATAAACAATCATCATTAGTGACAAATACCTTCAATGATTATCACCGCATCGGTTCAACTATATTTCTTGTGATCCTAAGGATTAAGCATTTATAACAATACCTTAATTTGTTATCGCATCATCGAGGTGCACATTCGATCATCATCCGCGAAGTGTTAAATCTATGATCTGTCCGCTAGCATTTTATTAATAAATCACAATTTCAGAATGATGTACCCAAACAGGACAGCCCTCGAGAATTGGATTTCGGGGAGCTACACTCCTCCGAAAATATCGTGTCGCCCCATTTTGGAAAGGTCTCTCCGATAGCTACAACTTTCATGTTCGCTCCAAGAACTGAGAAACCAGCCACTAGTAATCCCACCGTATGCAATCATGAACATCAACTCACCCAAGCAATACCATGTAATTACCTTGTGCTATTAAGCACCCTTGGACATCAACTTAGTCCCTTCTTATCATGCTTCGCAAAACATCTCAAGGCATCCCTGGCCTTAGCATAAACATTTCAAAGCACCACCGGCCTGCGCATAAATAATTCAAGGCACCACCGGCCTGCACATAACGTTCAACAACGTTCCAACAAAAGTAGGGCGATAGCGTGTTCATACATGGTAATTCTCTATCATGATTCTACGGGACTACTAGTGCGCATTTCCAATCATACACATTCCCTTAAGAATTTATCCCAACATCAATATCTCTAAAATCACTGTCACCGTGCCTCATCATCTATAACATGATTCGTATATGACTTTAATTTATCCGAGCTTCCGACTTAGCATTTACACCACAGTTAAGACATTCAACGGAAGATTAATAACTTTAAAACGACGCACCCAAAAATTACAAAACTTCACAAGGATGATTATAATCTTGATAATAATCACTCCACCAATTTTCATGAGCGTCGAAGCAATATTTTGGGAGATATTCATAAATTATCGTAATCGAGTGTGATACGACACTGTTCAGTAAAACAGACATTCAGAAAGCTCTACTCAACCAAAAATTATGATTAACCACAATCTGGAAAGCTAAGAAGAAGAGCTACAACTTTTATGTTTACCACAAAACCCAGAACTTATTGTTTCATACCCAAAATCCTCATTGAAGTCAACAGCCCAAATCTGGACAGAAAACAGAGCACAAAATCCTGATTTAATTCTCTGGACAGTCCACTCGACTGGACATCTAGAGAGCTACAGGTCACCCTAGAAAATGTGTAACCTATCGTTGGAAAGCTCTCTTCAAGGGCTACAACTTTCATGTTGATCCCGAGACTCAATTTCAGTGGGATCATGCCCATAAATGGGCTTGAAGCCGACTGTAACCAGTTTTACCTTAACAAGGGTGCACCTAGCACTTATACAAAATCATTATGACCCTTCATGAAGTTAACATAACTCCACCCTCCTCCAAAAAAATCAGGGTTCCCAAGGCCCTAAATATTTCCCATCCAGAATCAAACCCTAACACAATTTCTTCCAAAAAAATACCAAATCAAAATTGTCTTTTGCCATAGGAGCAAACCTTAGCACCTTCCTCATCGATCTCACTCCATGGACCACGGCCATGCGCAAAATCAGATCCTATCTCCACCTTTTGGTGAGAAGAAATGATTCCAAGGAACTTCGCGGCAAGCGGTGCCCTAAATCGGAAGTTCCATGTGGTGACCTAAGAGAAAACTCCATTAATCTCTCATGAGAAGCTCTTTTGAGCCCTCATCTCACCTAGCGTGATCTAGAAAACTAGCACCAAGGGAGAGGGGAGGAAGTCACCTGATTTCCGGCCGACGCTCGCGGTGGTCTCCTCTGCGGCATGGCGGCAGTTGGACAAGACGAATTAAAGGGGTCCTGATCCACAGAAATATCAAACATGTAATCAGTCAACAATAATATGCCATATATAACAACCCTAACAGAAGGAGAACAACCGGCCAATTAAATTGTCTGAGCCTCAGAATTATTCAACATGATACTCCAACATGTTAAAACAAAACAGGGAATGGCAGCCAACTAGCCAAAGTAAAGCCCCAAGGGTACACAACTTCTTAACAGTACCCCCTAAACATCATGAAATAACACATCTGGGCTGAGAAATGAAAATTAGAAACAACACAAAGTATTACTAATAAATCTGGGCTGCATAAGGGACAACATAACAGCAGCCATCAGAAACAGCAGCAGCCGGCCAAACTAATAAGAAAACAGTGCAATTTTATGAGGGACTAAACCATGGCTGCCAAATAAATCGTTTAATAAAGCTCAGAACCATCGGCCAACACCAAATAGTCAACCTCCAACAATACTAAAATTCTCAGTTGCCCTTAATCAAGAACTCCAATAAGCAGATAGAGGGGAAAAAGAGGAAAGAAAGCTTACAGGGAGGGGAGAGGAGGCAGAGCTTTGTCCATGGAGGTGGCCAGATCTACAGATCGTGGAGAGAGAAGAGAGAGCCGTCGGAGAGAGAAACGGCGCCGGAGGAGGATGCGTCAGAGGGAGATGGTTTCTTGTCGGAGCTCTCGCCGGAGTCGGACTCGCCGGAGGAGAAGAGGGAGAGATCGGGCTGGATCGGGGAGAGGGAATGGAGAGAGGGCTGTCGTGGCGCATCTGAGAGGAGAGGGGATCGGATCATAAACCTAATATTCATATATATAATATATATTATATGGGTCCCCTGGAAAAACGCGTGACGCGTTCGAGCGGGAAGTACGCGCTCCCAACCGCCTATAACTTCCCCGGCAACCACTACTCCTCTCTCAACCAAGCTAGCCACCGGCCACCCTGGTATCGCCGGCGTCCACGCCGGCGAGCCCAGGGGAGGCCGGTGGCCGGCGAGCCCGCAGCCGCCGGCCGCCCCCCTATAAAAAAAATTTGCATTCGCGCATTACAGTGGGGCGGCCGGCGGCTGCGGGCTCGCCGGCCACCGGCCGCCCTGGGCTCGTCGGCGTGGACGCCGACGAGCCCAGGGCGGCCGGTGGTCGGCGAGCCCGCAGCCGCCAGCCTCCCCACTGTAAAAAAATTTTGCAACAGGAACGGCGGCGGGCCGCCACCGTCCTGTTGCAAATTTTTTTTACAGGGGGGCGGCCGGCGGCTGCGGGCTCGGCGGCCGGTGGCCGGCGAGCCCGCAGCCGCCGGCCGCCCCCTGTAATGCGCGGATATAATGGATATACGCGTTACGCGTATATCCATTATTCTGATATTATATAACGGTTTTATTTAAAAACGCGTCACGCGTTTTTAGGTAATGTCCGCGCGAGTTCGGGAAAATGGAAAATACACCTAGTAGATGGCATTTTTAGGAAAAGTGGTCAACATGAAAGTTGTAGATCTCGACGAGATCTACAACTTTCATGTTGACCACTTTTCCTAAAAATGCCATCTACTAGGTGTATTTTCCATTTTCGCGTAACGGGGCGGAACTCAATAGTTCCGCCCTGTTACGCTATTGAGTTCCGCCCCGTTACGCGCCTTTTGAAAATACACCTAGTAAACGGCATTTTTAGGAAAAGTGGTCAACATGAAAGTTGTAGATCTCGTCGAGATCTACAACTTTCATGTTTACCACTTTTCCTAAAAATGCCGTTTACTAGGTGTATTTCCCGTTTTTCCGAACTCGCGCGGACTTTCCTTAAATACGCGTGACGCGTTTTTCCAGCAACCCCATTATATAATGATGATAATAATAGTAATAATAATAGTAAAGATATTATTATTATTGACTAAAACGTTCGCACAATGCCGTAGAGGACTCGAAATCTGTCCCGAACAGGCTCGTTACGACCGTCTCGCCGATACGCATCTATCGGAACAGTCCACGATCAAATCCGAGTTCGTTTGCTCATTTTATGCTCTCCGGAACGTTTACGGCCTAATTTTTGCGTCGCGTCAAAACTCGCCGAACGACGTCGGAATCGCAAACGGATAAATTCGTTGAACTCGTACTATTGTTACGAGTCTAACAAGACCGATTGGGGTCAATTGTGAGGTCGTTTGGTTAATTTCACCATTTTGGATAAATATGTTATTCGCAGACCACATTAATAAATTCACCGATTCTCATCAGAATCGAGCGCGGACAGTTTTGTTGAACTCATATAGGCTTCACGAGTCTAACAAAACTGACTGGGGTGAATACCGAGACCGTCTGCTGCATATCGCCTTTTGGATAAATATGCTATTCGCAGACCGTGTCATTTGAGTTAACGTACGCACTATAATTCCTTCAAGGCGGTACACCTCCTTCGAGTTTTATTGCTCAAATTATACTCTCCGGACAGCTCGGATCCCGATACAGCAAACATCAAGGCAAGGAATAGAAGTGGTATTCGCCGCATTCGTCGAGTGCACTTCACCGGCTCAGGTGCAAGCCTGGCCCTCAGTACACCCCGAGCCCGAGTCAACTCGCTTGACTCAAAAACGCGCACAAGGGGTCTAGCTCGAATCGGGATGTTACATAGGGCTCGGGTAACCTCCGGTCATCTCTTCGGAATCTGAGCCGGGAACAAAAGAAAAAAATGAGACTCCTCAGGTGACTTGGACCCGAGTATATATATAAAACCTGCAATTTTTGCTGTGAATAGAAGAAAGGGATGAGGTGAAGCATAAAAAAATTGGAAGAAAAAAACATAGATCGAAAGAAGAGAGAGGCAAGAAGAACCTGAATGCGGCGATTTCTGGTCGAAAGAAGAGCAAGAATCGCAAAGTTGGAGCTGGAGCTTCGTGCGGTGGAGTTTCTTGCGAGATAAGCAAAGACTTGCCCCTAGATTTGCTTTTGGAAGTGCCCTTGTTCTTTACATCCTTCTTCACAGACCTGCCTCTTTCTTTCATGAGGAAAACACCCGAATTGGAAGTTCCAGAATCCTTCCTTCTCAATTCTTCGTTCAGGAGACAACTAGACACCATCTCCATGGTTACCACGCCATCAGGTGCTGAGTTGCTCAACGACACTACTAGAGTCTCCCAACTCTCTGGTAAGGAACTAAGGACCATCAGAGCTTGGAGTTCATCTCCCAAGGTAATCTTCATGGACTCCAACTGATTGATAATACTTTGGGCAAGGTTCAGGTGCTCAGTCATCTGCGAACCTTCCCGGTACTTCAAATTAACAAGCTTCCTAATCAGAAATGCCTTGTTGCCTGCAGTCTTCCGCTCATACAAAGCTTCAAGCTTTTTCCATAAGGCTTGAGCCGAGGACTCCGTGGAAACATGATGAAAAACAGAATCATCAAGTCACTGCCTAATGAACCCTACTGCCTTCCGATCCATCCTCTTCCACTCTTCATCATCCTTAACTGAAGTCGGTCTCCCTGTCAACGGAGCATGGAGATCTTTACAATATAAAAGATCCTCCATCCGAGGCTTCCAGATGCTCCAATTCTTAACATTCATACTGACCATCCTTTTGTTCTGTTCCATTGCTTTCTCAAACAAAAAATTGATCTAACACGATCCGCAAGTCGATTTATTTCAAGGGATTAACAAGAGAGGATAGGGAGCGGACCAATGGTCGTCACCTACCGCACCGAGTTATAAACCGAGAAATAAAAACGACAAGCCAAAGAACCTCGCTTTGATAGCACTTGTAGGGAATGAAGGCCGCAGATAACGATGTCTCCCACTGATCAATAGAGCCTACAACAATGAGAAAGAAAACCAACAAAACAACAACACAGGAGAACACAGAGATATACGTGGAAAACCTTCACCACTTGAAGGTCAAAAACCACGGGGCACGGCACAACAAAATCCACTATAATAAATAAGGATTACAAAGATAATCTAGGTTTGCCCAAACCTAGAACGCCCACTGGATTTGATAAACAAATCCACTCCTCTCCACCACAAAGATGAACACACAACTTCTCTATAACAGGATAAAACCCTACTCTCTTTTCAAGCACAATAGCAAGCGAAAACGAGAAAGAGAACACCTTGAACCGTAGACGAAGAGGCCTTTGACACGGTAGAGAAAACTCTAAGAAAAACCGAGGAATCACCTCCTCCTTCCGGCAAAAATCTGGATGCAGATTTTAGATCTCCAAGCAAGGAGGCCGGCCCTTTATCTCCAACAAAAATGGCGGCGCCTCTCCAACAGCAGCGGCAAGACAACCCCTCTTCCACGGCAGCGATGGCAGCACCTCTCCAAAGCAGCGCCGACAAACTCCTCCTCCAACGCACAGGCGGTGGCTCTCCAAAACCGAGAAGAAGAGAAAGGGAGGGGCGGCAAAACTGAATCGGGGAGAAGATAATACCCTAACCTCTCTTAATCAGCAATAAAAAGGTTCACGCCAAAAAACTGGTCCGGTTCAGCTTGAACCGGTCCAGAAAAAACGCCCAAATTCATTTGGGGTTTCTTTAAGCAGTTTAGATTATTATTATTATTATTATTTTTATATCAATATATATATATAATATATTAGTGTCAATAATAATGTTCAATATAATAATAATAATATTATTATTATTAATAAAATGCATTTGAAGCTATTGTTCCATAATTTTGTGTAACAAATTGGCGGTCATGTTGAGTTTTCCAAATCCAACCGGCCAGTCACTTGGCACGACTTGGATATGCGGCATGTTCTTAATTACAAGATCGTTTTGCCCAAGAACTACGTACAACAGGTAACCCTCTCATTATCTCAATCACACCACCACCAACAACAACAACAAGAACGTTTTTGTCAAAATAAAATTTCTTTTTTTATCCAAAATAACACATTTATTAGTTAGCACTCACAATACGTCGGTGGGCTGAACCGAAGGACTCACTTAATTGCCTTTATAGGCCAGATTGGACCAACCGTTCTGCGGAGAGCGAGTCCGCCAGATAGGAGTCTCACTCCCACGATATATGTCATATAGGATAGGGTCAAACACCCTCGAATTGCGGGTGGCTAAAGCCGCAAGACGAGAGCGCTACTCCTGAGATGTTCTCCGGTCCCTCAAAATATAGGAAACTCGGGTAAAAGACCAAAATAATGGGCGGCTAACATAATAGTACACATCATCATACAATAATATTTTTCTTTTTCTTTTTTCATAATATCAACCGCGTCATATCATCACATCTCGAATTATCGTCTTAATTTTATTCAAAACGAATCTGATAGTCACAGATTAGTCTGATCTCAAAAGTCCTCTCATATGACTGATGTAATAATACAAATATCAGTCATATTACATGATATATCCCGCATGCATGATATTATCAAAATTTATTAATAATTTTGCATGAAAATATTCCAAATTATGCTCATGATCATTATGCATGTATTCTAGTGTGTGTGTGGGGGGGTGGGGGGGGGGGGGAGGGGGCTCATTATCACTTGAACACAAACGGCTCGACCATTTGTTACACCTAACAAAAATTATCGCAGTAATTTCGGCATTATTTAAGCATAACAATTATTATTAGAGACGTCGCAATATAAAATCTAGCACAAGCAATAAATATTGCATTATTTCCCACCTATCTCGATATTTGTGTTCTGAGTCTTCTTTAAGCAAAATCGACACTTTGGCAGAATGTAGGTAGCACTCCAATTAGCCATGCACAAAAGGCCCGGGCCCACTGGGCCGGCCCGAGCCCGGCCCGGGAAAAGCCCTTTGAGGCCCGGCCCGGGCCTAGCCTGGGCTTGGGGCCGTGGCAGGGCTCCAATCTGGAGCTTCTGCCCGGCCCGTTGCCCGGCCCGGGCCGGGTCGGGCAAAGCCCAATTTACGGGCCGGCCTGAGCCCGGGCCCAGGCGCAGCCCGGCCCAGGGCTCAGGCCCAGAGCTGGCCGGCCCCTTAAGAGCCTTTAACGGCTCTTAAAAAGAGCCGTTAACGGCTCTTTTTAAGAGCCGTTAAAGGCTCTTAATAAGAGCCTAACGACTCTTAATAAGAGCCGTTAAAGGCTCTTATTAAGAGCCTTTAAGGCTGCTGCCAGCTGACATCAAGTCAGCTGGCAGCGGGACAGCCTAGGAGCTAGGCTGTCATTTTTTAATATATTTTTTTTAATTTTTTTTTAAAAACATTTTATTTAAAAAAATAATAATAAAAAATTAAAAAAAATTATAAATAAACGTTTAAAAAAAAATCCCGCATTCTCTCATTCTCTCTCACCACCTCACTCTCTCTCATTCTCTCTCACCACCTCACTCTCTCTCATTCTCTCTCACCATCTATTTCTTTCTCTTATTCTCTCTCACTCTCTCACTCTCCTACTCTCTCACTCTCTAATATTTATGGCATCCTCCTCATCAACGCCGGCGTTGTCGACTCAAAGTACGGCCGAAGTGGTGGAGCATAACCGGAAAGCGCCAGTTTGGGAGCATTTTGACAAAGTCAAAGTCGGCGACGAATTCAAGGCGCGATGCAAATTATGTTCAAAATTACTAACCCTTACCGGCAACTCGACACTAGCAAGACACATAAAGTCTTGTATTGCGAAACAAGCTCCGGAGTCCATCCAGGCACAACTATCCGCATCAGGGCAAATATGGACGTACGATCAACTTCGACAACGTGAATTGCAGGTGAAAGACGTCATCAGACGTGGGTTGCCGTTTAGCCACTATGACAACGATGAGGCGACGGAGTACATACACGAAGGACTTCAGCCAAAATATCAACAAGTAAGTAGATCCACTATTAAACGCGACGCACTTAAATTATATTTTGAGGCAAAACAATCTTTAATAAATTATTTTGAAACTTTTAAGGGACGTGTGAGTTTAACGAGCGACGTCTGGAGTAGCTCCATAAAAGTAGGATTATCGTATATATGTATCACGTGTCATTGGATCGATCCCGTTTCTTGGGAACTAAATAAGCGCGTTATATGTTTTGAAGGTTTTGAATTTCCGCACACAGGTAAAGCTATATATCAGGTTATTATTAAATGCGTGCGCAACTTTAAATTAAAAGATAAAATAATGAGTATATCTTTTGATAACGCTAGTAATAATAACCTCGCAATAGAGTGGTTAAAACGCGATTTAAAACCAATGTTAAACGGTGCGTTTTTTCACACTCGATGTGCCTGTCACATTTTAAATTTAGTAGTGCAAGATAGTCTAACAGCTATGGAACCGTATATTTCAAAAATTCGGACAATGCTTAAATTTATTTATTGTACAAAACAACGAAGTCAAGATTTTAGAAAATTTGTAACAGCACAAGGACATAAATATTTGAAACCTCTATTTGATATGCCCGTGAGATGGAATTCAACATATAAAATGTTGAAAAGAGCGTTTCAACAAAAAACACTTCTTATGGAATATTACACCTTAATTAATAATCATGATTTAACTGATAACGATTGGGACGTACTATTACATTATGTAGATTTACTAAAATGTTTCCATAGGGCGACTGTTTCTTTATCTGGCGTTTATTATCCGACTAGCTCACTAGTAATTAAAAATTTTGTAAATATCGCACAAAAATTTAATTATTATAAGCAACACGAAGGGTGGCTTTCTTTAATTGAAATAATGGAAGAAAAATATTTAAAATATTATAGAGAATTGCCTCCCGCGTTTTCATGCGCCGCCGCTTTAAATCCGTTATTTGGCGTAGACGGCGTAGAAAATTTGATAGATGAAATTAATAATAACTTAAACATAAATCTAAGTTTCGATGATTGTGACGACGTTAGTACTTTAAAATTTCATTCTGTATTTACCGAATTTTTTAATTATTACGATAACTTATATGGCTCGCGACCCAGAGAAGAAGTATCGCAAACAAGAACAAAAGATTCTTTTAAAAATAAAATGTTAGAATTAGCCTCTAGGAAAAAAGCACGCACAACTAGTAGCTTAAACGAATTAGGATTGTATACCAAAACATAATTCCGCGATTTTATGAGTACCGAGGAGATCGAAAACTTCGATCTCTTAAAATGGTGGAAAGGTAAAGTTAATACATATCCTATTTTGGCCTATATGGCCCGAGATTTACTAACAATCCAAGCTAGCACGGTAGCTTCGGAGTCCGCTTTTTCTCTTAGTGGCAGGGTTTTGAACGAGCGAAGGAGTCGGCTAAATGAAGAATCACTGGAACTATGCATCTGCTATAAGGACTATTTGGATGCTACGAGGAGAAAGCAGCACGTTTCAGCGTTGGAGGCGAGCTCGGAGGAGCTAGAAGACAAGATGAACGCGATGAATATTTGAGTTGGATAAGCGCGTTACAAGTCACGGCGATTGGATAAACGCCTCATATGTAATAAGTTAATAAATTTTGTAATTTAGTTTATTTAAAATTAATAATATATTTCAATTTTTTAATTTGTAATTTTGTAATTTGTAATTTTGTAAATTTTGAATTTTGTAAATTATTAATTTTTAATTTTGTAATATGTCATTATTTTGTAATTTTGTAGATTTTTTATTTTTATTTTGTAAAATGTTATAAATTATAAGTATTTATTTAAAAAAAAATTTTATTTTTTCAAAAAACCGGCCCGGCCTTGAGGGCCGGATGAGGCCCCCTACCTAGGCAACTGCCCGAGCCCGGCCCGAGCCCGATTTTCAGTGGGCCCGGGCTCGGCCCGGTTTACGAAAGCCCGGGCCCGATCAGGCCCGGCCCGATCAGGCCCGGCCCGATAGGGCCTTTTGTGCAGGGCTAACTCCAATGCAATCCAGCAGTTTGACGACAATTAATTGTGCGTTGACGTAAAAATATTTTTTGATGTCGCTTTCGCAGCACCTAAAAAGACTTCAACGCAACCCGAGGCCAAAAATTGGCTCCTGAACTTCTCCCTAAGTATTCCGAAGTTTCAGCACTGATTCAAAATTTTCTCTCTCTCATTCTCTCTAAATTTCCTTGAAAACGGAAAGGAAAGGAAATTAAAAGAAAGTTTCATTTGATCTGTATTTATAATAGCTTTCAAATGCCTATAAAAACACTGAAATCAGAGTTACGGATCTCCCGAGAACCTCGAAAAACGTAAAGAAAACGAATTAGTTCTCCACTGATCAGATGGGCGCCACATGGTGCCCATTCAGGCCTAGCGTGTAGGACCCCTTTTTTTTGCTACAAAACATGGTCTTATGCCCAGAACCGCCGCTTTGCGGTGACACCAACACTCGAGAAGGTCGCCGTTATAAAACGCCGATCCTGCCGGCCATAACGATCACAGAAGAAGAAAAAACAATTGAACCAAAAATAAGTTTAAGTCCACATCACATAATATATAAATCATAATAAGAGATGTCCGCAGATAATAAATGAATAAGAGGTAGCAATAAAAAGGCTTCATGCCCAGTACATCAAGTCATCATTACAAGATCACTCGCGAAAGCAAAATCTACTAGTAACACTCACAGATCCTGAGATTGATGCTCCTGTGCTAGACTGGCCCGCCTCCATCTGCACCGGCCTCTGGTGGCGCTGCATCTCCTCGGTCCCCTAAAATGATATGGTCCACCGTCCGTTAGTCAAAAGACTAAGCTTCGTTTTCCCCACACCCATCCCTAAGTGGCTCCTAGGCACCGTGCGGGAGAGATGAAGCAGAGGACAACAATGGGTATATATCAAGCAGATGACATGACATAGGTACATGAATATCTACCACTACACAGGTGTGTATATATTATTGAAGCAGTAAATAAAATAAGGTGAAGAATAATAACAACAGAGTAGAGTAAAGTAAGTAAGAAAAGTAACATTTGATTTATAGGAATGTCCATACATACATATAGACCAAGTGGTCGTTTAACAAGACCTATCGTATAAAAAGTCTCATACCAATTTATACGATAGGGGTAGGGGTTGAAATGCAATGCTTATGCTATGACATGTAGAGTTATGCTGATTAATGTTATGATCACACAAGTGCAATACACACACACCAGACTCTATGCACACAGACCTTTAGTTCCCCCCTTTTTGGAGCTAGCTAACACTCCCAGAATACCCCCGTAGTGGCAAACAGATGCGGTGGGTTGGGCCTCGCCCACCTCTAGGTTGGTATTCACACTACCTAACCTAGACATATTGTACGCCTCAACGCAAAGAACACAACCGCGGAGCGCCTGCGTACTCTTGCTGGCTGACCCACCAGTCTTTCTTTGGCGAAGTGCAAAATCACACTTGCCGAGTCAGCGTATCGACGTCGGTGTGAACGACCGTCAATACCGAAGACCCACCTCCTTTATGCACATGCAATTATGATTACTATATATCTCTGAGCCATAAGCTCCCTGGAATAACCTGCTCGTCACCATAACCTTCCGAGCCACCGACTCGCCGGACTAAACTGTCCGTACCTACAACCACCGAGCCTACCGCTCGTAAGGCCAAACCAACTAACCCCTCGTAGCAACGAGGTGTGAGTGAGTGTATTATTGAGTTAATTTTGCATAACAAATTATTCCTACGGTTGTGGGTTAACCATGGACTTCCCGAGGATACCCTGTGAGGGGCTCGCAGCGGTACTAGGAGCTATGATGGGCTGAACCCAAAGCTCCCTTTCTAAGGCAATTACTCGTATTGGTGTCTACCCTTGACCCGACCACTATTAATGTTACACTTACTAACGCTAATTGTGTTTAACTTCACTCCAAAGGAATGACGATCTTTCGTTGATCCCAAACATACTCTTGCCTCCTTATCAACCATGCATCTTACTCCTACCCTCCTTTGGTGACCCCTTCCAAACCCAATCAGTCTGGGTGCACCAAATTCTTTAACTTCCCATGTAAGACCTACATGCTTGTCCTAATTAAGTGTTTTCACTATACGTAGACCACTTGAACTATATGAGGTGCATGAGAAGATGTACTCCAAATAATCATCCAAATGATCCAATATTATTATTGGGGGTGTGTTATGACATTTTAAGACTATCACCAGAAATTCATAATTTTCCTAATTTATTTGGCATTTATTATAATTTCCTGAAGATCGGGGAACCTATGACTTTGAACACCAAGTGTGGTTTTCTGATAATCCATGGTCTTACAAAAATGTGTACAACTATATATCCTCAAAATAACATCCATATATGAAATTCATAAAATTCTAGAAAGGTTTTGACCTCCAATTAAAATATGGACTAATTTATCATAATTAAGGGTGAACAAAGAAAGCACCAAAAATACTCATCCAAAATTTACAAGAAAATCAACAAGTGTTTAAGGTGATCCTGAGACTGGTGCTCCTGTGCTAGACTGGCCCGCCTCCTAATATATCTACTAGTAACACTCACAGATCCTGAGACTGGTGCTCCTGTGCTAGACTGGCCCGCCTCCATCTGCACCGGCCTCTGGTGGTGCTGCATCTCCTCAGTCCCCTAAAATGATATGGTCCACCGACCGTTAGTCAAAAGACTAAGCCTCATTTTCCCCCCACCCATCCCCAAGTGGCTCCTAGGCATCGTGCGGGAGGGATGAAGCAGATGACAGCAAGGGGTATATATCAAGCAGATGACATGACATAGGTACATGAATATCTACCACTATACAGGTGTGTATATATAATTGAAGCAGTAAATAAAATAAGATGAAGAATAATAACGACAGAGTAGAGTAAAGTAAGTAAGAAAAGTAACATTTGATTTATAGGAATGTCCATACAGACATATAGACCAAGTGGTCGTTTAACAAGACCTATCGTATAAAAAGTCTCATACCAATTTATACGATAAGGGTAGGGGTTGAAATGCAATGCTTATGCTATGACATGTAGAGTTATGCTGATTAATGTTATGATCACACAAGTGCAATACACACACACACCAGACTCTATGCACACAGACCTTTAGTTCCCCCTTTTTGGAGCTAGCTAAGACTCCCAGAATACCCCCGTAGTGGCAAACAGATGCGGTGGGTTGGGCCTCGCCCACCTCTAGGTTGGTATTCACACTACCTAACCTAGACATATTGTACGCCTCAACGCGAAGAACACAACCGCGGAGCGCCTGCGTACTCTTGTTGGCTGACCCACCAGTCTTTCTTTGGCGAAGTGCAAAATCACACTTGTCGAGTCAGCGTATCGACGTCGGTGTGAACGACCGTCAATACCGAAGACCCACCTCCTTTATGCACATGCAATTATGATTACTATATATCTCCGAGCCATAAGCTCCCTGGAATAACCTGCTCGTCACCATAACCTTCCGAGCCACCGACTCGCCGGACTAAACTGACCGTACCTACAACCACCAAGCCTACCGCTCGTAAGGCCAAACCAACTAACCCCTCATAGCAACGGGGTGTGGGTGAGTGTATTATTGAGTTAATCTTGCATAACAAATTATTCCTACGGTTGTGGGTTAACCATGGACTTCCCGAGGATACACTGTGAGGGGCTCGCATCGGTACTAGGAGCTATGATGGGCTGAACCCAAAGCTCCCTTTCTAAGGCAATTACTCGTATTGGTGTCTACCCTTGACCCGACCACTATTAATGTTACACTTACTAATGCTAATTGTGTTTAACTTCACTCCAAAGGAATGAGGATCTTTCGTTGATCCCAAACATACTCTTGCCTCCTTATCAACCATGCATCTTACTCCTACCCTCCTTTGGTGACCCCTTCCAAACCCAATCAGTCTGGGTGCACCAAATTCTTTAACTTCCCATGTAAGACCTACATGCTTGTCCTAATTAAGTGTTTTCACTATACGCAGACCACTTGAACTATATGAGGTGCATGAGAAGATGTACTCCAAATAATCATCCAAATGATCCAATATTATTATTGGGGGTGTGTTATGACATTTTAAGACTATCACCAGAAATTCATAATTTTCCTAATTTACTTGACATTTATTATAATTTCCTGAAGATCGGGGAACCTATGACTTTGAACACCAAGTGTGATTTTCTGATAATCCATGGTCTTACAAAAATCTATACAACTATATATCCTCAAAATAACAGCCATATATGAAATTCATAAAATTCTAGAAAAATTTTGACCTCCAATTAAAATATGGACTAATTTATCATAATCAAGGGTGAACAAAGAAAGCACCAAAAATACTCATCCAAAATTTACAAGAAAATCAACAGGTGTTTAAGGTGATCAGAAATGTTCACTGCTTGAGTTCCATAATTTTCCAAATTCATTTGACCATATAAATTCTTTATTTAAATAAACAAATCATAGGACACTTTGTGAAGAGAACCATATAAAAACTCCTCCAAAAATTATACTAAAATTTATAGATCATATTCTTGCCCTAAAAGTTCTCTGACCAAATTTCATGATTTTCCTATGAATATAAAATCCTTAATTAATTCCTTTTATAAATAGGGTAAACAATGGACTTGTGAATGAAGTACTATATAGATCAATCTAAAATTAACAACAAAATTATCAGAGAACAATATCACCAATAACAAGCTCATTGCCAAAATTAATTTCATGAACATCCAAGGTTATGTAAACATGTAAATTTCTCTTATAAGGAAACATCCTAATTGGTTCTTAATTAATTCAGAGGGGAAAATATTCCTAAAAATTCCAGATAAATTATCCAGGGAAAAATACCTCCATATGAACCTATCTACCAAGTTTCAAGTCAATCTGATGACATATGACCATATGTCCTTCAATAGGTTCAATAATCAACCCTAGGCTTTGAACTAGGGTTCTAGGGTATATCCACCCAAAACCACTTGTGGGGGTGTTTTATATGATTTTAAATCAGTGGCCAAGGTTTCACAACATTTGGATGAGGGTGGACCCCTCAAATCCATCAAGTGCACCTTTGACCTAGTATCCCATAGTTTGACCAAATTTGGGTTACTTAATTACCCAACCAAATCAATCCCAAATGGGATGAAATTTTTACCAGAGTCGTGTCATGACCCTAAGGACCACCCACCGAAATTTGGTAGGGTTTGGAGGTCTTTAGACCCTAAAATTAATTCATACATGATTTATTAAATTTCTACACAAACTATAGAAAAAAAGTCCTCCAAAAATTCCCATTTTGGATATGTTGAGGGTAAGGGTATACCCAGCCTATGGTCCAAATTTCAAAGCATTTGGATGAGTAGTTTAGTGGGGGCACCCATCTTAATTTTTGGTCAACCTTATGACACCTTACACCAAACTGGGTACTGCAGTCAAACCAGTGGGCCAAATTGGCCCAAATCAATTTTAAATTAAACTAGACACAAAGATCTACAACTTTTGTGTCTGAGCACTTTTCCTAAAACGGCTTCTAAGGGGTTTAATTTTCAGTTTCAAAAACATGCATTTCTATGAGAAATTATGACGTTAAATAATCATACAATTATAAAATCTGTCTAAATGGAGGGCATCAGTTTATCTTCTCCAATCAGCCAACGACCACGATTGACCCGTCTTGTACCAACTTGGGAGGTGATTTCCCGGCCACCTAGGCCCTCTCCCGATCGGCCAATACCACCACCACCTCCGTTGAGGCGGCGACCGACGATGGACAGTGGTTGGCCGGCCGGAGGTTGCCGGAATCGGGGTTTTAAGCAAGAAGAGTAAAGCTTGAACCCAAGCTTTCGGCCATGCCGATTCAAGGCCAATTGGCCTCAAACCTTGCGGCTAACAAGATAAGATCTATCCACTAAGAGAGAGGAGGAGGGGAGGACCTGAGTGGTGGCTTATAGCCGTGCCGATTGCCGGTCCGCCATTGTTTGTCGAGAGCTCTTGGGTTCCATGCCGATAGGTGTTTAGGTGCTTGATCTCTTCTGAAAAGTGGGGGAAACTCCTTCCCTTCACCCCTTGAGGCTTTTTAAAGGGCCAATTCAGGGAGGGGAAGAGGCAAAGCTTGAGATTCCACCATTAACACCATTCATGGTGAAAATTTTGGTCATCCCCAAAAGTCATCAAATTCATCCTCCATAAGAGTCGGAAAAACTCTTAATCTTCTCCTAATTGATAGGGGGAATGAATCTTCATCAATTGGGAAGACTTTTGGCCTCCCTTGGCCATGATTTACTCCCCCAAATTCGATCTCGTCCGCATCCCGTCGGTTTAGCTACCGCCGGCGCTAGCGTCTCGACGGTGTAACGTTCGTCGGTTCGGCCACTATCGCCAGCACGAGCGCGAGCGCCAGCGCTAGCGCCTCGACGACATAGCGCTCGTCTCGACGGTATGGAGCTCGTCTCGACGGTATGGAGCTCGTCTCGACGGTATGGAGCTCGTCTCAGGGGTCCGTCGAGACAGCCGCTAGCGCCAGCGCTAGTGTCTCGATGACATATGACTCTTCTCAGCAGTTTGGAGCGCGTCTCGACGGTTCGTCTATTCAATCGCTAGCGACAGCGTTAGCACCTAGCGCCGACGCTAGCTCTGAACTCTCATTACTCCTCTTTCTACAATTTGGACAATTTGGGTGTTACAAAGGGACCTCTTAATGGATTATGCATGTTATGGTGGGGTCATGGGTCATGGGTCATGGTGACGGCCTAAAGTCAACCCTAGATTGAATAATTGGAATGCACTATTCGCAGACTAATGTGGTCTTCACCTATTTGCCAAGGTCTTATGATCTCTTTGTGCTTCCTAGGGTTTTGTCATGATCTAGTCATGACAAAATCAATCTAGGGGTCTAGTTGTTTGAGGGATGTTACGTAGCGCGCACTGGGCATGCGCATGCACGTGCCCAGCCCGCGCCTTGGGCCAGCTGTGGGCAACCATAGTGGCCCTCGTGTTGCACGCGCGTGCCCCAGCGCATATGCATCTTGCTTGGCCTGACATGCGTGTGGCCCGCTGCTTGAGTGGCACCCACTCATTGTGCGGCTGCCATGTGGCGCCGCCTCGTCTTTTTAACCTTCTTGGGGCATTTTGAGGTCCCAAAAAATTACGAAAATATCTTCGGTAAAGTTTTTCGACGTTCTGGACCCGATTTCATCCTCCGTTTTGCCAAGTTTCTAACTGTTTTTGCCGAAATTACACTTTTCCACACGAATCCCGATTCCACCAAATAAAATATCGATTCTTATGGATTTCGTCGTTTAGAGTTTACCAGCGAACTTAGTTCCTCGAAGTTCATCGCATTTTTTCTAGCAAACTTTGATTTTGGCAAATGATATGTCGATCCCTATGTATTTCAATGTTCTTGGTCTACAAGCGGACTTCATTTCTCAAAATTCACGCCGGTTGCGTCGAAGATCGTTTTTTTAATGATCTCTGATTTTAATAAATGATAAGTCGATTATTCCCAAGTTTTTCGATCTTTTGAGCCTAAACGTGGACTCCGTTTTCTAAAATTCGGCTCTGTTTGATAATTTTTGTGCCCAAAACTATTTTTACACCTTTTTGTTATAAACACGTTTATTGATCAATAGTCAACAATAGTTATTGCTAACTCTGATTAAATATTTACGTGATATTACATAAGCGACTCTCCAAGCAATTTTTTGGTCAAGCCTTCACAAGCATGTGCCTGATTATATCCAACATTGTGATCTTTGCCGAACAGCTAAAAGTCGGAATACACATCCATATGGTCTCTTACAATCCTTATTGTTTTCAACCCTAAATTTACTAGATATGGCTTAATGCATGATGAGCCGGCGATCCATGTGTCGCACGAATATGTCCAACGGTCGAATATAACATTTATGCTAATAAATGCAATGGCTAATAAATGCAATGGGTCCGCCGGATCATCCCTCATAATGGCTCGCTGCCGCCCACGATCCGCAGCGACACAATCGTGCGACACTTTTTTGAGTTTATATTTTAATAATGCACGAGCCTGATTGAGGAAGAAGCTGCCTCAGATTTTTAGATGAGACGAACCCTAAACCACTCTCTAAAAAGTTTAAATAAAAGGTGGCAACACGGTATAATACTTTATTTTTTATTTATAATAATAAACTGAGCAATTAAACAAAGAACTGAGTGAGTGCTGCCTAATTAATCAGTCATTAGAAGTCAACAACTAAGCTAAGAGTCAAATTAGAAGCTTTTGACATCATGCTGGACTGCCATAAATCATTGATCAGAAGTCAACAATTAAGCTAAAAGTGAAATTAGAAGCATTTGCCATCATCATGCTGGACTGCGAAACGACTGCCATTCCCATCTAAAAACTGGTCCGTGTGCCAACCTCGAGACTTCACCTCCGAGATGAAGCCCGGGAATACCTTCTCCATCTTTCTATATGCCGCGCCCACAACTTCCTCTTCTTCCACCACCCCCGCCGCCCACTCGTTCTCCGTAGAATAAGCAGCCACCAGCCACCCCCTCAGCGCATCTTCTCCGTTCGCGCTCTTCTCCAAGATCATATCGATGCGCTTGCTCCTGCGGTGGATCACGAATTTTTCGCCGGGAAATAATGCTCTCAGCGCTTCGAGTTTCGAAGCACTTTTCACTACTCTGCGCAGCGGCTGTCCCACGACGACGCTTCCAGCTTCCTCTACGATGCGATCCGGGAACAGAAGATTCTCTCGATACCTTAGGTCGGCGGGGCTCGACACTTGTCCGCTCTGCAAATGATGGATTTAACAAGATCAGAATATTCGATCCTACTTTCCCTGCTGGCTTCGTCAATGACCGTCTCTCACCTTCAAGAAATCAGCAACAATCATGGCTGCCCTTTGGGGATTTAATGTGTTTACCGGAGCTGCCCTCATTTCTTCTGCGACACTATAGATATGTACGGCCGAAAGTAGGGGAGCAACAATCAGCTGCAACAAAGAAATTCAGAATCAATGCAAACTCAATTATTCTATTTCACACACACACACACACACACACTACAGTCTACATATAAGATAATATGGGATGCTAACACCATCTAATAATTCACAACCGTTCGATCAACTCAATCGAAGAAAGAGAGAATTGCCCACAATGGGCAAACTCCTTCCGCCGCGCTATTCAAATGAGAGGTCATCTTCATCATGTAACACACCTGATCCATGATGCTAATTCTAAACAACGGCTTTGTGATGATGAAACACGAGTCTGCAAAGTCGACGTGGGATGAACTTTGATCATTCTATTGTGAGTAAGACATTCTGCAACATTTATATAATCTTCTCAACGATCTCTCCACCTGAATCTGCAGGTGATATCACCCGTTGACCATTGATCTTAGCACTCAATGATCTCAATGAGAGGCTGCTGTTATTGCAAGTTGATGGCTCGTTTGCCGCCACATCTCATGTTGTCCGGTCTAATACCCTCTCCGCTACCACCGTGCCATCTCTGTCTGCGTCTGTTCCATGCCTCTTAAAGTTACTCCTACCAAGGCATCCACCGCGCCTCCTTATGCTCTTATTATCTTAATCAGTGAGCATCACCACCCAAAGTATATGTTTCCACTCATTCAACTGATGCTCCTCAGCCTCTCTAACACATGACACCGCCAATGCCGAGATAGAGGAATTCTTCGGAGTCTTTGTGGCCTTTTGTTTTCACCCTCGTCTCCAGTTATGATGTTATCCACCTCTATGGAAGGAATATCTCATTTGTCTCATAGTAATTCTTGAAATGCTGATTCTGGTGCTAAAACCATGACATTGAAGTGACCCTTACAATATCATTCAACTATGTTACCAAGCTATATCACAGCAGCCAACGGTGCAACCACTCAAGTGTCTCTAGATTTGGAATTGTTTCTCTCACTCGTACGATTATTTTGTTTTACATGTTACTGATTCTTGCTTTAATGCACTATTTGTTAGCAATCTTACTCAAGTTAACAACTGCTCAGTAACATTTTTTCTTTCTCCCTTGTAATACATGATCTTCAGACGCAGAACATCATTGGTTGTTGACGGCTGGAGAATGGGCTTTATATCCTCGACATTCCGACTCACTCTTACTTTTACTCCTACTATTGACTGGCATTGTTGTCTTGGACACCCTCCGTTATCTATCCTTCGATGGACTATTCGTTATATTTGTTCTTCGGGTTTTTATTGTGAATCTTGTTTGTATGATAAACGTAATTGTATACCCAGTCCCCCAAAACACTCAAGAAGTGATGTACCTTTTTTGCTCATTTAGATATATGAGGTCCTTATAAAACTCCAAATTTGTCTGGTCTCAAATATTATGTGACACTTGTTGATGTCACTCTAAATTTACTTGGTATTTCATGCATGATCGATCTGAAATTCTTCGTATTTTCGCTCATTTATTGATGAAATTTGCACCTAGTTTTCTACTTATGTAAAAACCCTATGTACTGATAATGTAAGAGAACAAGTCATGATTTTCAAGAAACTGGAACTGCATTTAACATCTTTCACCAAATATCTTGATCCTATACACCACAACAAAATGGTGTCGTGAAACACAAGAATTGACTTTTTCTTAAGGCGACACACTCCCTCAGGTTCCATATGCATGTTCCCCTTTCATATTGCCACTTTGCCATTACAACCACATGTTATCTCATCAATCATCTTCCCCCTGTTCGAAATTATGCTTTCCCCGTTTCCATTGTTTTAAATGTCCTCCGACATGTTCGGCATGTCGCTTTTTGAAGACAAAACGATATTATATATATATAATAGATTGTCCTTTTGTAAAATATAAGCCGACATACCTATTTTTTTTCCTATATATCGGCCGACACAACTTTTGAACATGTCGGATATTTTATTTTATATTATGTTAGCATTATATGTTTAAATCATTATATGCATTTATTATATACGCTTAAATCATAGACATTGTTTCATTCTCTTTAATGTATTATTCTTATAATCAATTTTTCTAAATTATTTTTCACTATTATCTTTCCTATTTTATATTTAAAAAATATTTATAGTTGATTATTTTATACTTTTAACTTATATTTGTTAAGCATGAAAAGACTTCAAATTAATCAAAAATATTTAGTTTTTAGATTTTGTTTTATATAAAACTTAGTGTTACGTAAATATGTATAATATTAAATATATTTTACAAAGTATCTATTTGTACTTGTTTATAGTAGTCATATTGTGCTACTAATATTTTATTTTGGATATTCTTTAACTTTATTTTGGGATATGCACGGTATTCATAAACTAATATATTCTTTTTAAAATTTTAGAACATATAATTATACTTAGTATACATAGAAAATATTTTTTTTTTTGCCAGCTATCAAAATTCGATATTTTAAAATATCTCCGACGTGTCTCCGACTTCTGATATCTGACATTTAAAAACTCAATCCGGCATTTCGCTGACTTTGATATTTACAACCTTGCTCGTCTCATTACTTTTTCCCTTTGATCCCTTATTCCACCTTACACCTTGTGTCTTTGAATGTACATATTACGTACATCGCTAGGGATCTCCTGCCGGCAAACTTGCACCCATAGCAGCTAAATGCATCTTTGTCGGCTATTCCCACACTTTAAAGGTTATGTATGCTACTCTTCCACCACTGGAAAACTCGTTGTCTCTGTTGATGTGACATTCTTTGAAGATTAACCTTTCTTTCCTAACCCTACTTCTCATACCTTTGTTCGTCGCAGGGTTTAAGCTCTAGACCCTTCATCTCTCGCTGATACTCCTACGGCTGAGGATTCTCTCATTGCTCTATGCAAAGGTAAACGTTTATGCACATTTCATCCCTTATCAAATTTGTTTCCTTTCACCACATGGACCCCTCTATAGATTTGCTCTTGTCACTTTTTGCGGTCACAGTTCCAAGTTCCGTTTAAGTGCCCTTACAACAACCAGTGTGCACATTGCAATGAATAAAGAGATTCAAGCTTTATGGACAAACCACAGATGGGACCTAGTACCTCTACCCTTAGGACACTCTTGTGTCAGTTGTAGGTAGATCTTCATAGTTAAACATAACTAAAACGGTTTTACTGAACGCTTGAAAACATGTCTTGTTGCCAAAGGCTTTACTTAGCAACATAGCATCGACTATCAGATATTTTCTCTCCTATTGTGAAATTTAATACAATTCGCATGTTGATTTCTTTTATTGTTCACCGCAATTGGAAGTACCATCAACTTGATATAAAGAACATCTTCCTTAACGACAACTTGAGCAAGACATTGTATATGCACAAACCTCCGAAATAAGAAACTATGAGGGAGCCTCTTGTGTGTCATCTTTGTAGATCCCTATATGATCTCAAACAGTCTTCTTGTACCTGGTTTGAGAAGTTTAGTTAGGTTGTCCAGGGCATTGACTTCAAACGAAGTGCGTCTGAATCTTCTCTTTTACCCATCATCGTCAGGGCGGCGCCTTTATCCTTTTTGTCTATGTCGATGATTATCATTGCTCATGATATCACATAGATTTCTCACATCATAACTCATACTGCCAAACATTTTAAAACAAAGGATCTGGGCCTGCTTTGCTATTTCTTATGAATTGAAGTGGCAACTCGAGGAAATTCACAAATTCTCTCAAAGAAAATAATGTACAGATCTCCTTTAGGATGTTGGATATATGGGATTCAAACCTCCTGAGACACCCATGTAAGCCAATGTGAAACTCTCATCTATTGATTCATGTTCGGACCCTCCACCACAAAACCCTAAATATTATAAGAAATTAGTTGGGAACTACTCTACATGACAGTCACACACCCTGATATTTCATTCGTCATTGGAGTGGTGCGGTTTATGCATAAGCCAAAGACTTAAAACTTATAGGAAGTTGAACGTATTTTAAGTTATCTAGACCGAGCCTCTAGTCAACGTATTATCATTGACGGCAATATCACACAGAATTCTCACATCATAACTCATCTTGCCAAACATTATCAAACAAAGGATTTGGGTCTGCTTCGCTATTTCTTGGGAATTGAATTAGCATCTTGAGGAAATTTACAAATTCTCTCAAAGAAAATACCATACAGCTCTCCTTCACGATGTTGGATATATGGGATGCAAACCAACTGAGACACCCATGTAAGCCAATGTGAAACTCTCATTTATTGATTTATGTTCGGACCCTCCACCACAAAACCCAAAATATTATAAAAGATTAGTTGGGAAACTATTCTACATGACAGTCACACGCCCTGATATTTCATTCGTCATTGGAGTGATGTACTTTATGCATAAGCCAAAGACTTCACACTTGCAGGAAGTTGAACGTATTTTAAGATATCTAAAACCAGCCTCTGGTCAAGGTCTTCCCTATCAGCCCTCATCCACATTGTCTCTCAAAGCCTACTCAGATATGAATTAACAAACCAACTGAGACACTCATATAAGCCAATGTGAAACTCTCATTTATTGATTTATGTTCAGACCCTCCATTACAAAACCCAAAATATTAAAAAAGATTAGTTGGGAAACTACCCTACATGACAATCACACGCCCTGATATCTCATTCGTCATTGGAATGAGATGCAGTTTATGCATAAGCCAAAGACTTCACACTTGCAGGAAGTTGAACGTATTTTAAGATATCTAAAACGAGCCTCTGGTCAAGCTCTTCCCTATCAGTCCTCATCAACATTGTCTCTCAAAGCCTACTCAGATATGAATTAAGCTCGTTTCATAGATGACTGCAGGTCCACCAGTGTCTGCTGCACATACTTTGGGGATTATCTCATTACCTGGAAGAGTAAGAACAAATTGCATTGCTCGCTCAACAATTGAGGTTTGATATCTTTCGACATGGCCGACATGTCGGCTAACAAAAAGGTTTCATGGACAAAACGACATGTTTCCGATATTTTTTTGCAAAATATCCTTTTGGAATATATCCCCTGATATATCTGCTATTGACCGATATATCGGCCGATATATCCCGACATTTTATTGACTAGTTTTTTTCAAGTTATTTTAATTATTGTCTATGTCTAATAGACAATAAACCGAAATTGTTTCATTGTTTAGGTAGTTTTTTTCATTCCTCTGGCTTTCTTCCTTGCTCAAGTCCGTCATTGACTTCAATTATGCATGGTCTTTGAATTATGGACTAAAGGTTCCTTATCTTCCATTGTCATTGACAACTTCCTGACTTTCTGCCTCCTCTACTTTATTTCACGCGTTATACCGTTATTACTTATGTAGCACAAAATGTTTATATTAGTTTGATAAATTTGGGAGTTCAATAAATATCAAATTATTAATATATTAATTTATATAAATTAAAAAAATGATTTAATTTATATATAATTACACATAAATAATTAAATATTAAAACCCGATATATCCCCCGACATATTAAAACCGACATGAAAAACCTAAACCGACGTGTCTCCGTTATCCGACATCTACAACCTTGACCATTGTCCTCTCGGGCTACTCTCTTCTGTAACAACCAAGTTGACATCCATATAGTTGAAAAATAACACTTTTCATGAACGAACGAAGCATATTGAAGTTTATTGACATTTTACCGGAGATAAAATAAAACTCAGAGATAAAATTTCAGCATGTTCCTGCAATATTATTAATCACAGACATTCTCACAAAACCTCTACATCATCCTTTATATCTCCAATTTCTATCCGAGTTTGGCTCATACGACATCTATGCTCCAGCTTGCGGGGGAATGTAAGAAGAATATATACTGTATTTATTTATATTTGTTATTCTTGTGTACAATGTTTCTCTTCCCCTATATATGACCTTGTAACGTATTCTTTTCCGCAATTGAATACAAAAACCTAATTTGTTTCAATCCTCAAATAAAGTAAAAAAGAAAACTAAACCTAATTAACTGTCACAGGAAGCGCGATTGCACTTTGCATTTGAACAAGCCCTCAAACCCCTAGGTTACCCTAGCGGATGAGTTTTATCTTGTGAGAATTTTCACATAATTGCAGGGTCATAGTCATCCGAAGCTACGGTCCATGGAGCTTAAATAGAGGCTGCCAAAAGGTGCTCAAAAAGTTAGTGTCGATCGTCCAAAATCAATTGCAGAAACCTAAGGAGGCGAACTTCCTCGTGAATGAGCGCCTTGGCGAGATGGCGTGGTAAAAGGATGGTGAGACATAAGACAATGTTCGTACTTGGACAATTTGTTCACCACCACTAGGATACAATCCATGGCAACATCATCATAAATTCTTTTTGGCATCGGAAAGGGTAGGAGGAGACCCCGGGATATGTTGCTTCATACTTGGTGCTAACATGGAAGGCAACTCGTTACATACTCCCCTATTTGTCGGACCATTCCGCTCCAGTAAAGTGATGCGGCAAGTAAGTGATATGTCCTGAAAGTTCTTGCATGGCCTTCTAAAAAGGTGGTATGAAACTCTACCAAGATTGAGGGAAGCAAGTTGAGGACGCCGAAAGGACGAGTCATCCGCGATGGAGTAGCCATCTCCCAACAACATAGTAGGAGGATGGGTGGTCATGTCATCTTATACTGCCTCAAGGACTTGCAGAGGGTCTGTTTGATCACAACTTCCCGTTGAAGTTGGAGGCATCCTCCCATATAGGTTCTGATAGAACCAAAAATGAAGTAAGACTCTGAATGATGAGAGGGGGAGAGAGAGAGAGAGAGGTTCCACTACTTTATTGGTCTGTCTCAATCTAAACTGCATTATGTTGTCATAGCCTAGTAATTGTTCCACTCTTGTGGAGCAGACATGACAATCTTTTGATTTAGCATCTCAAACTGTAGTGGTATGTGCAAACCACGATAGAGCGGCCCTGTAGATATGTCCACCAGTGTTGCATCATGTGTACGGCACAATGCTTGTTCCATAAGCGTCATGCTCTATGACAAAGGGCTAGGTAAAATCTAGTATGGCTGAAAGCCCTTCTAAAAGGTTGTGAAGGTCTCCATCGCCTCTGGTAACCATTGAGACGCAGCGTCCTCCAACATTTTGAGGAGGTTGTCGAGGGGTCACACGAGCTGCTATAATCCCAAACGAAACACATGTAAGCCCCAACAAGCCTTGCACATCCCCTAAGGAGCAGGGTGGCAGCCAGTTGAGTACCATATCTACATTGTCTCGATCCATGGAGAATTGGAGATATCTTGTGAAGATTTCGTATGACCCAAGTACATAATCTATGTTTGACCAAATAAGCATTTCTTAGGGTTCATGAATAAGGCATGCTATCGAAGATTATCCAGAGTCTCTGTGGAGTGGTGCACGTGATCCTGCCAAGTAAGACTATACACAAAAATATCATCGAAGAATACTAAGAAGTACTTACGAAGAACATGTTGAAACACCTCATTCATGGTGGACTAGAAGCTGGCAGGTGTTCGTCAGGCCAAAAAGCACGACGACAAACTCATAGTGATCATCATTAGTTCGAAAAGTTGTCTTCATAATGTCATGCGTGCATACTCTGATCTAATGGTAGACTAAGTGAAGCTCTGATTTGGAAAAAATATGTTGCGCCGCAGAGTTCATCCAATAGATCTTGGATGATTGGAATTGAGTATTTGTGAGTCTTATCCAATTCTCGATAGTTGACATAGAAATGTCAACTATCGCTCTTCTTGCAGATGAAGCACTGGACTTGACAATCAACTGGATTTAGGCTAAATCACCCCATGTGAGCATTTTCTCTGACCAACCGCTCGATCTCATATTTTTAAGCATGCTTGCAGCGGTATGGACAAATTGAAATGGTCTCGAGCCCCAATACAAGAAGAATGTAGTCATCTGCAGGCTAATGTAAAGACAACCCATGTGGTGCAATAAACACCTCGAGGTAGCATTGAGACTCATTGTAGCTATGGGGACGATTGGAGCATCCCTTGGAAGTCTTCGACTACCTCCACAGGAGGGTCGTAAAGTCCATTGCATTAGTTTTCCAAATGTGACATAATGTAGTCATCATATGAAGGTGTTGTATTGTGATGTGTACATATTATGTGTAATATTCCTTTTATTTTAATTTAAATTGTATAAATATTATGATTAATGAATAGAATACATGATTCCTTTTTATCTTAGTGGTATCAAAGCCGAAGGATTGAAAGCCCTAGCCGCCCGATGACAATCCCCTTGCTGCCGCTCAATTGACTCCTCGCTCTCGCAGTTCCCCCGTCCCGTGAGTTTCTTGCGTGATCAATGGTATGATCCTCCACCTCAATGAGGTTTGCTCGATTGTTGATACAAATGCTTCTGTAGCTAACAGGTGAAGCTCGATGAGTTCTTACTTCTGCTAGAATCAGGGGCACCGATCACATGATTGTGAATTGTGTCGTGATTTTGCGCTTGTGTCTTCGTCATGATCCAAATCGTTGTGTGTTTGAGCTTGTTTACTCCCTAGGCGTGCACTTGTTCCCTATTGGTATCGTAGTCTCCTTTATCTAGGTCATTGTACAACAACTACTATCTTTCTTCTCTTAATCGCAGTTTTGTGAAACTTCTTGATCAACCACATTCATGGCTAAGGAAGTTAGTATAGTTGTGAACAACTTGACGACCTCTGTGAGGCGTGGAGGATATGTCATTGAAAACCCCCTCTTTGCAATGTAGTCAAATTAAATTATGAGTGGCGAAAAAAAAGTTACATTGGTCTCATAATTCTATGTTCCTATCTGAGGATGTCATCTACATGGCTACATCACTAGAAAGGAACTTATACCTACTGAATCAGATCCTATATTCGATCAGTGAGAATCTGATAACTTTGTGGTCATGTCTTGGCTCATCAACTTCATGGAACCTCACATTGGAGATGATTACCACATGCTGGATATCGTAGCTGCTATCTAGAGCGCTAGGAAGGAGACATTTTCTAAGGTAGGATGATGCACATATTTATACTATCAAAGTCACGATTTGTAACATGATTCAAGGGGATCTCGCAGTGGCGACTGTTAAGACAACATCCGTAAATTATAGCAAGAACATGATTACTACCAGGCATATCTACCTAAGTGTGTTGAGGACATGACAAAGTATGAAGTCATGGTTGAGGGTTGAGGATTCAGAAAAGGTTCATCAGGGAAAGCATCAGTAATGACAATCATTGTGAGAAACAACCACACCTAAACAAATTCTTAAAGCAAAAAGTGTGCTATATCAATTGACGCAGGACGAGTCTAGAGGTCACAAATGTGCGATGTCCTAACCCTACATGCAATGCAAATAATCATACAACGAATAAAATGAACCTAAATACCTACCCTAGAATAACGCGAAAGCAAACACACAATCCAATGAATAAAATATTGACTAGTGTAAAGTAGGTTATGTGAGTGTGCGATTATTATGCAACCCTAGGTGTAGTACTGGAAAGACAATGCTATTACCCTAGAACATTATATGAACATGCATGCAAAACCCGACGAAGAAAACAAAACACAGTAATTAAAGATTATATCTCACACAGATAATTTTAGCAAGGTAAAATTATTTCTTTAAGTAAACATGCTTTGACTTTCCTTCGTGTGGAGGGCCAAAGTGAGAGCGCGCGAATAACTCTTGCAAATCACAAGACAATCTAGAAAAAAATTCCACAATATTATAGATCTACAAGAATATAGGTTCACAACATCATACAATAATAAAGAGAATAAAGATCCATACAAATAAAGACACTCACCAAGTAGGGGGGATGTCGAAGGGTGGAGATTCGGTGACTCGCGGGAGGTTGGCAGGAGGTGGAAGTTTATGGTTGTTGGTTGAATCGAGCTGGAAGCAGGCAGAAGTGGTTGGAGGGAGGCATCCAGTGAATGGATCGTGAGATTTGGAGTGTGGGTTTGCTAGGAGAAGGTTTCCTGTGGTCGTTGGGGAGTTTTGATGAGGGGGAATATCATGGAGAAGGGGAAGCAGAGGTAGGAATTTGGAATATGGGTGCTAGGCGTGGGTTTCCTGAGATCGGTAGGGGTTTTGATGAGGGGAAGTAGCGTGGAAAGGAGAATCAAAGGAAGGGACTTGGGTAGTGTCGGTGGAGGCCGTGGGGTTTGGAAACAAGGAGGGGTCGGATTTTCAGCGGGATAAAGGGACGATTCAGTGGGAAGCAGGGGTCAACGGTTTGCAGTAGGGTTCCGACGGGAGGAGCGGCTGAAAGATTTCTGGAGGATTTACGATGGGATTTTGGATGTGGGGATGAGCGGCGGTGGGAGGGGATATGAGGGATACAAGAACAAACCTAGGAAGCGACATCTATGGCCTCACAGAGTCATCACCGTGAGCGGATTGATGGATTACGAGAAGTTTTCTTTCTCCAAAATATGCAATGAGGATGGTTGCTACCCCTTTACTCATATTTATAATAAACTACCCTAGGGCATCTCTTACATCAACTGCTATGATTGACCGTTAATGTAACAAACCCGATTACATTTCATAAATACCGTAAAATACAATATAATATATGAAAAAGTAGCTAAACAAAAATCTGGACGCATCCGCGAAGTCGATTCGGAGATGCCAAATATGGAAGGTGTCCAATCGGCCCCGAACGTACCCAAAACTCGTGCTCCACCAGGGATTCGCGTCGTCGAACCCCATCATTCTCTCCGACTTGAAAGAATTTATTTCCTGATGAATAAAGATCGGAATCCTCTCGATGTATGCCGGGTAAGAATCGATGTGGTCCATCGGAGGTCGTCCAAGTACCGTCAATGACGAAGCATCCTCTCCAATGGTATTCCTATGTCTGTCCGCCAGGCGTGATTATGCAATCGTAGGCCACAATATCGGTAATGCTCTCAAAATTCAAATGACGTGTTAGTAATCCCGGTGCGATCGTAGGTGCTGACAGTGAAGCCATAGATGACTAACTCAAAGATGGGCGGGGATCATGAGTGGACAAGGTGTGGAGCTAGGGGTGTGATGTAGGCTCTGGGAGGTCTCCACAATATAGGTCCATATACTCGTGAGGCTCGTAGCATGACGTCAGGTCTCAATATTAAATACGAGATGAGTATTCATACTCTTAGGAATATCAAACTCATAGGCATTTGCTACGAACCATCTCATGTTTGTGTAAGGTCTCATTCGCCTAGTGCTCAAAATTTTAGCAGGCCCCCAAAGGAGCCTCTCATCGCGGATTCTCACCACCACCTTCTCTCCTTCATGAAATACTTGCTCCCGCCTATGGTTATTTGCACGAGGTTTATAATATTCGTTACCATTATTGATCCTCCGTCGGACCAACTCATGTGACTCACGAAAATGACGAACAAGCGACATAACAGACTCATACAAATGATGCAAATGAAGCGCAACAGACACGACACGCTCTATAGGGGGAAACCCGCGAACTAAATATCTCTAAAATGGGGTGTCCTATCATGAGGCTCTTTGGGTGGAGTATGGAAATACTCCTCGAGTGTGCAACGAGTATCAAAATAACAACATGAGACATCAACACTCAAATACAAGCTCATAAAGTGTCAAATGTTTCTCAGGGAATGCAACGCGTCAGGGGCTCACCAGAAGGTATGTATGAAAACACGTTGAGAGTGCGACGATCACCCAAGGGAATACCAAAGGCATCGACAATAGGAGGAGACTCTAGAATGTGATGAGTTCCTATAATAAGAAAGAACTCATCCGGTTGGGTCATAGGGTAAGTGACGCAGGGGCAGGCTAGGGTTGAGAAGCTAGACACACTACTGGCGAATAAAGGTGTAGAAAAACCAACACAATGCGAGCTTCACAAATCCGGGCGGCTTTAAAATTAATTTTCTTTTTATGACGAGTTAATTTAAGCTTTAGCGGATTCCACAAGAATGATTATAGCAATGGAAAAGGCACACAAGAGTGGCTCCAAATCGGAGAGCGCAATTAATTAAATGATAAGCGGATGCGCCCTGCAGGTTAGCACAAACTCAAGCAATCCAAATGATATGAAATGACAAGCAAAAGCAAATAGCAAACTAGCAAAGTAAACAACGTTCAAATCTGAAATCCAAGTACAACTTACAATCACAATGAGGAGCCAATCGGACAAGGGGGGGCACCAAATGTGGAGAGGGATGGATCCGGGTCTTTGGTGGCCAACGACGGTGGAGTATAGTGGTTGTGCGGAAGGAGAGTGGAGTGGTGGAGGGCTGGATTAGGGCTGACCGGCTGCGGGAAGGCTGGAAGTGGGGTTAGCGGGATGGAGGGAGGATCTGGGTGGCCGACGGGGTAGAGGGAGTGCTGGAGGGTGGCCGATGAGGTAGGGGGAAAGCTGGAGGGTGGTCGACTGGTGGTGGGGAGGCTAGGGGAAGGTCGGCCGGCTGCTGGGAGGCTGGGAGAAGCTTGGTGGGGAGGAAAGCAGAGCTGACGGTGGACGTCGGGTTGGATGGAGGGGAAAGGGAGGCTCGCCGGTTCTGTGAGGGGGAGGGGGCAGGCCGACGGGAGGAGTTAAGGGCGAAAGAGACCTTGCCGGAGGAAGACGGGCTGGCGGCAGTGGGGAAGAGGCGAGCGGCGGGGATCGGGAACCTAGGCGTCGCACCTGGGGATGTCGGCGTCACACCAACGGACCGGCTGCAGAATCTCTCAAACATACGGTACCCAAACCCTTCCTCTTGGCTCCATATAAATAGAAAATAAAAGTTAGGGCATCCGAAATCAAGGGCTCAAATCGTCCGATCCTCCGGGTACCAAAATAATATCAAAACCTGTCCGAATCAGGAAAAACAAAATACAAAATATACTCTCGTCGACCTTCCGGACGCATCCACGGGCTCGGATCGTCCGAAAGGGCTCTCAAAATGCAGGATCAGAAAATTACGCCCGCTTGCGGCGGGAATATACGTGCGTGGGCCAACGTCGTTGTCGATCTCCATCAACTCCCCCCGGCTTAGAAGCATTCATCTCCGAGGAATGGAGGTGATCATACTCTTGGCGTAGCTCGGGGGCAATCCTCGCAAGTTCTCCCGGGGCGATCCAAGTGTCGTCAAAGCTGGGACGGCCCCTCCAGTGGACCAAGTATCGCAGAGTGCTCGGGTCAGCTGCTGTCATGTAGTCATGGGCTAAGATGCCCTCAATGGTCTCCAGGTCGGTATCCGCCTCTGCAGGTGGCGGCTCACTCTCTAATGAACTCTCCGGTGGTGGCACAGCCGGTGGTGCTGCCAGGTCCCCAGGCGGTGTCGCTGTGGGCTGGGACTGAGAGGGTAACGGTGACAACTGGGGAAGTGGTGGCTCAAATGGCGGCTCTGAGGGAAGGGGGGCGAAAGGATCCTCATAAGTTTGCTCGTCGTAGTATGGAGTCAAGTCTTCCACATTGAATACTCTGCTAATCCCCATGTGCCTTGGAATATCAATCTCGTAAGCATTTGGCCCTATCCTTTGCACCACCGTATAAGGGCCCATCCGTCTAGCATTTAGTTTCTTTGCAGTTCCTGAGGGGAACCTCTCGGCACGAAGACGAACCAACACCTGTGTGCCAATCTCAAAACTCCTCTCCTTCCTGTGTACATCCGCATAGGCTTTATAATTATCATTACTTGTTGCGATTTTCTTTCGGATGGACTCGTGAAGCTCATGCATGTGCTGGATAAAGGATTCGGCCGACTCGCTAGGACGGGTCTCAAGTGGGAGGGGAACTAGGTCGATCGGTTTCCTAAGTTCGTACCCTAACAGGATGTGGAAGGGGCTAAGACCAGTAGTCCTATTCACCGAGCTATTGTACGCGAACTCTGCTAGGGGCAACACAGAATCCCAAGTACATACATGCTCACCAACAAGGCAACGTAGAAGGGAACCTAAACTCCTATTGACCACCTCAGTTTGTCCATCCGTCTGTGGGTGGTAGGCGGTGGAAAACTTGAGAGTGGTGCCAGTCTTCATCCATAGTGTCTTCCAAAAGTAGCTCATGAATCGGACATCACGATCAGACACTATGGAGGAAGGCAACCCGTGATACCTAAAAACGTCCCTAAAGAATAGGGCGGCAACCAGGGAGGCATCGGCCGTCTTGCGACACGGAATGAAGTGGGCCATCTTCGAGAAACGGTCCATGACGACATAAATGGAGTCATGTTTCTTGGGCGTGCGGGGTAGCCCAAGAACAAAGTCCATGCTAATGTCAACCCAAGGCCTGTGAGGAATGGGTAATGGGGAATACAGGCCGCTGGGTTGGCGTGAACCTTTTGCCACTTGGCATGTCCTACAGTGCCTCGTCACACGCGTCACGTCCCTCTTCAGTGAGGGCCAATAAAAACGATCCTCCACTAAGGCAGTAGTCTTGTCACGCCCAAAGTGTCCCGCGGCGCCTCCTGCGTGCATCTCCCAGATCAGAAAGTCGCGAAGGGAAGTAGAGGGGATGCAGAGTCGGGTGCCGAAAAACAGGTATCCCTCAGAAACAGTAAATCCCTCGACCGCATCAGGAGGGTCTCGAGTGAGGGATCTATAGATATCCCCAAAATCAGAACACTCAGCGTACTCTACGACAAGGCGCTCAAACCCAGTGACACGCGCGCTCATCGTCTGCAAGAGACTAATCCGGCGACTCAAGGCGTCGGCGGGCTTGTTATCAACACCCGCGCGGTGTTTGATAACGTAGTGATAGCTCTGCAGGAACTCTACCCACTTGGCGTGCCTATGGCTAAGCTTCGACTGGGATTCTAGATAACGTAAGGCCTGATGGTCAGAATACAGCACGAACTCCTTGTGTAGGAGATAGTGTCGCCAGTACCGCAGGGTCTGGACTATCGCGTAAAACTCCCGGTCATATGTGGAATACCGCTGGCGGGCCTCGTTCAGCTTCTCGCTGAAATAAGCAATGGGGTGGCCCTCCTGACTAAGTACTCCTCCAATCCCCAGTCCTGAAGCGTCACATGCGACCTCAAAAGCGAGGCTGAAATCTGGTAATCTAAGGACAGGGGCAGATGCTAACCGATTCTTGATCTCTTCGAATGCTCTAGTGGCGGCCGGGGTCCACACGAAATCTCCTTTACGTAGGCAACTCGTAAAGGGGGCCATAAGAGCACTAAACCCACGGACGAACCTCCTGTAGAAGGTGGCTAGTCCATGGAAACTCCTGGCCTCATGGATGGTGGTGGGAACGGGCCACTCACGGATAGCTCTCACTTTGTCGGGATCTACGGAGATGCCCGACGCAGAAATAATGTACCCAAGGAAGTGCACCGACTCAGCTAGAAAATCGCACTTCTTCATGTTGATAAACAGATGCTCCCTCCTAAGGATGTCGAACACCAAACGGACGTGGTGTAGGTGGTCAGTACGCTCCTGGCTGTAAATGAGAATGTCGTCGAAGTACACAACTAGGAACTTGCCCATGTAGGGCCGCAGGACCTGGGTCATCACCCGCATGAACGTACTGGGGGCGTTCGACAATCCGAAGGGCATCACTAGCCACTCAAATAGGCCATCCTTCGTCTTGAAGGCCGTCTTCCATTCATCTCCCTCACGGACTCTAATCTGGTGGTACCCGCTCCTAAGGTCGATCTTCGTGAAGATACGGGCACCAGCCATAGCGTCAAGTAAGTCATCGAGGCGGGGAATCGGGAAACGGTATTTCACTGTGATTTTATTGATGGCTCTACTGTCCACGCACATGCGCCAACTCCCGTCCTTCTTCGGAGTGAGAAGGGTTGCGACTGCGCATGGGCTCAAGCTCTCGCGCACAAAACCCTTCCTAAGTAACTCATCGACCTGCCGCTTCAGCTCGGCATGCTCGGTCGGACTCATACGATAGTGTGGGAGGTTGGGCAAAGATGCCCCAGGCACGAGGTCGATCGCGTGCTGAATATCTCTCAGGGGAGGAAGCTCATCGGGGAGCTCCTCGGGCGTGATATCCGTATAATCTCTCAACAGTCGCTGCACATCAGGGTCGGTGGGGACGGCACCACCACTAGGGGTGTCGGGAGCCAAGGTGGCCGCTACAATGAATACAATCCCCGAGTCTAGGCCCTCTCTCATGAAATCATGCATCCTCAGCAGGTGCAGAGGCCTGGGGGGCCCGACACTGACGGGGGAATAGGTCTTGCCCTTGGGTGAGTCCTTGGGCTGGGTCGGGGACAAGGTGACCTTCCGGCCCCGGTCGTAGAATACGCATGTGTACGATCGCCCGTAACACGTAACGTCTCGATCATACAACCAAGGTCGACCTAGAAGTACATGGGCCACGTCCATCGGGATGACATCACACCAAACCTTGTCCTCGAAGGACGCTAACCGCAATGGCACTAAGCAGCGCTGGGAGACCTGGATAGCGGATTTGTCCACCCATAGGACACGGTAGGGATGAGGATGTGGCTCAGGGGTGAGCTGCATCCGCTCAAGCGCCTTCTTAGCAACGATATTGACGCTACTCCCACCATCAATAGCAAGTTTGCAGGGGCCGCCTGCACTCTGAAAATAAGTGTAAAAGATGGTGGACCGACGCCAATCATCCTCCGCACGCGGGGTATGCAGAAGGCGGCGTATAACTCCACACTCTAACGACCTCTCTGCATCGCTCTCCCAGTCCTCATCCACGATGGCTACAATATCGCCCTCAGTCCCCACTATAGGGTCCATACCCTCGTCCTCCTCATCCTCAATCAACAAGTTCCTCATGGGGCACTGTGCCGCATAATGACCTCGTCTAGAACATCTGTAACATTGAGGCCCGCTGGGCTTGGAGGGTCCAGCCATAGCAACCTTCCCTTTCGCATCCTCAGAAGCCTGAGGGTGGGGAAGAGTGGGCCTCCTGAATGTGGGGCCATCAGTCCTCGGAGGCTGCTGGCGGGAGCCAGTGGTCCGAAGGTAGAGTTCATACTCTAAGGCCAACTCATAAATCTGCTCGACTGTCTCCCGGCGGTGGGGAATCAGTTCCCTCTTAATTTCGGGTCTCAGGCCGTTCCGGAACCTGGACGCTGCGGCGCTGCTCTCCTCTCGAAGGTCACTCCGCACCAATAAGTCATCGAATTTGGTCATGTATTCGGCTACCGACAACGTGCCCTGCCGTAGCGCATAGACCTGATCAAGCAGTCGATCACGATAAGAGTCGGGGAGATATTTCTCCTTCAGGCGTCTCTTCATATCTTCCCACCTAATGATGGGTCGATAGCCATCACGCTCCAGGGCTCGCTCGACACTAGTCCAATAGTTCATAGCAGAACCCACTAATTTTATCCGTGCGAGTCTAACCTTACGCTCATCACTCATATCATACCAATCAAAGTAATGCTCCATCTCTCGAAGCCAATCACTAAATGCTCTGGGGTCCTGCTGACCATCAAAAGATGATACCTCTAAGCGAACTCGGCGAGTGATGTCATCGTGGTAACCGTCGTGACGGTCGTGACGGCCGTAGTCGTGTCGATCTGGCACGGGGTCTCCTGGGGCCTCATAACCATAATCAGGGGGGCCAGGTTGTCGTCGGGGGCGACGACCAGGATTGGGGTGATCCCCTTGACCTTCATAATTATCTTGACGTGCTCGAAGTTCATTAATTTGGGTACCCATTTGGTCGAATCGCTCTAGCATCAAGCGTTGGAGGTCTGCAAGGGACACCTCCGCGTTGGTGCCATTGGACCGCTCACCGGTAACGTTTGGGTCAGACATATCTCGTCTAAATGGCCTACCACTACGTAACATGCGACGAGCGTGAACCTGACGCTTTGATACCAATCTGACGCAGGGGCAGGCTAGGGTTGAGAAGCTAGACACACTACTGGCGAATAAAGGTGTAGAAAAACCAACACAATGCGAGCTTCACAAATCCGGGCGGCTTTAAAATTAATTTTCTTTTTATGACGAGTTAATTTAAGCTTTAGCGGATTCCACAAGAATGATTATAGCAATGGAAAAGGCACACAAGAGTGGCTCCAAATCGGAGAGCGCGATTAATTAAATGATAAGCGGATGCGCCCTGCAGGTTAGCACAAACTCAAGCAATCCAAATGATATGAAATGACAAGCAAAAGCAAATAGCAAACTAGCAAAGTAAACAACGTTCAAATCTGAAATCCAAGTACAACTTACAATCACAATGAGGAGCCAATCGGACAAGGGGGGGCACCAAATGTGGAGAGGGATGGATCCGGGTCTTTGGTGGCCAACGACGGTGGAGTATAGTGGTTGTGCGGAAGGAGGGTGGAGTGGTGGAGGGCTGGATTAGGGCTGACCGGCTGCGGGAAGGCTGGAAGTGGGGTTGGCGGGATGGAGGGAGGATCTGGGTGGCCGACGGGGTAGAGGGAGTGCTGGAGGGTGGTCGATGAGGTAGGGGGAAAGCTGGAGGGTGGTCGACTGGTGGTGGGGAGGCTAGGGGAAGGTCGGCCGGCTGCTGGGAGGCTGGGAGAAGCTTGGTGGGGAGGAAAGCAGAGCTGACGGTGGACGTCGGGTTGGATGGAGGGGAAAGGGAGGCTCGCCGGTTCTGTGAGGGGGAGGGGGCAGGCCGACGGGAGGAGTTAAGGGCGAAAGAGACCTTACCGGAGGAAGACGGGCTGGCGGCAGTGGGGAAGAGGCGAGCGGCGGGGATCGGGAACCCTAGGCGTCGCACCTGGGGATGTCGGCGTCACACCAACGGACCGGCTGCAGAATCTCTCAAACATACGGTACCCAAACCCTTCCTCTTGGCTCCATATAAATAGAAAATAAAAGCTAGGGCATCCGGAATCAAGGGCTCAAATCGTCCGATCTTCCAGGTACCAAAATAATATCAAAACCTGTCCGAATCAGGAAAAACAAAATACAAAATATACTCTCGTCGACCTTCCGGACGCATCCACAGGCTCGGATCGTCCGAAAGGGCTCTCAAAATGCAGGATCAGAAAATTACGCCCGCTTGCGGCGGGAATATACGTGCGTGGGCCAACGTCGCTGTCGATCTCCATCAGTAAGACTCTCGAAACATCGGGAGTATCTTCAAGTGTATTTAAAGAAAACTCAACGTACTCGAAGCTAAGCTCAGGATCCACTCTCTGGTGCAAGATCAGAGATGAGAATTGAAGAAGTGTCAATGATTCAATACTCGTAAACGAGTCGCTTGTCTGAATTTCACCCTCACAAGGAAAGGGTGGTTCATCAGGGGGGCGTCAAAGAATCCATCAATAAGATCATGATCCTCCGAATGAGTACCATCATAAGGGGTAGTGTCCCCATAAACGGGTGAGGCAACCACCACAAGATTAACACTAGGAACTTGGCTCTCGGTCGTGATATGGATCGGGACAATGACAGGGGAAGAGTGGGGAAGAGCCCATACTCAAGAGTGGGTCAATAGGGTGAGTGTCGAGGAATGGGTCTCTAGCAAAAGGAGTAACTAAGTCTAAATAGGGTGCAAGGGATGGATATACCATCACAGTGTCACTGGGTCTCTCTTCCCCCTCCCATGAGTCCATGATTATACTCACTAGTCATACTAATGTCGTTCCCCACCTATAGCATAAAGTCATGATCAGACTCAACTTCAAAATCAAGTGGGCACTGAGTTTCATCAAGATGAGATGTAACAAAGTCAGGTGTCGGGCACCTCGTGTCTGTGGGAGCACTACTAGACGCATTGGTGGTTTGACCTAAATCCCGAGGTCTTATCCTATTGGTTCCTTCAAAGACAATTTTCAGGCGATCAAATTGAGCATCAATGAGATCAAATCGCTCAAGAAACAAAATCTTTGAAATTCGGCTTCTGACATCTCCGCTTTCGGAACACTAGGATGGTCTCTATACGTGATGTTATCCTGATGATGGTGACCTCTATAGGACTCTTGATATTCATTTAAATGGTTTTCCCTAACAAACTCAAATCGTGCCCGAGGGTTTATGTGATCCCTACGAACGTGCGGCGGCGGGTGAGGATAATCAACATAATAGTATGAGGATCTCTTTGAAGGGACTCTATGGGGTCGAGCATATATGGACTCAGGTTCCTCAAGTAGCAGAGAGGTGTATCGGCGATGACCCGAACGATACTCAGTCCTACCACCATAAAATCGTGTCGAACAATCATTATTGCTAGTTATGGAGGAACCTATAGACTAAATGACTTCGCATCAAACGATTGCTCGAACCTGGTTCTAATACCATTTGATGCAGGATGAGTCTACAGGTGGTGAATGTGTGATGCCCTATCCCTATAGGCAACCCTAGAATAACGTGAAAGAAAACACGCAATCCAATGAATAAAATACCGACTAGTGTAGGGTAGGCTACGTGAGTGTGCGACTATTATACAACCCTAGGTGTAGTGTGGGGAAGATAATGTTATTACCCTAGAACACTATATGAATACACATGCAAAACCCAACGGAGAAAACAAAACACGGTAATAAAAGATTAGATCACACAGATAATTTTAGCAAGGCAAAATTATTTCTTTAAGCAAACAGGCTTTGACTTTCCTCCGCGTGGAGGGTCAAAGCGGGAGCACGCGACGAATAGCTCCTGCAAATCACAAGACAATCTAGAACAAAAGTTCACAATATTATAGATCCATAAGAATATAGGTTCGCAACACTATACAATAATAAAGAGAGTAAAGATCTATACAAATAAAGGCACTCACTAAGTAGGTGGGATGTCATAAGGTGGAGATCTGGTGACTCGCGGGAAGATGACGGTTGTCCGAAGGTTGAAGTTTATGTCTGCCTCTGTTGTGGATATCCTCCGACATGGCCGACATATCGGCCGACATAAAGGTTTCATGGACAAAACGACACGTTTCCGATATTTTTTGCAAAATATCCTTTTGGAATATATCCTCCGATATATCTTTTATTGGCCGATATATTCGCCGATATATCGGCCGATATATCCCGACATTTTATCGACTGGTTTTTTTCAATTTATTTTAATGATTGTCTGTGTCTAATAGACAATAAACTGAAATTGTTTTATTATTTAGGTTTTTTCCCCTCTGGCGTTCTTCCTTGCTCAAGTCCATCATCGAATTCAATTATGCGTGGTCTTTGAATTATGGACTAAAAGTTTCTTATCTTCCATTATCATTGACAACTTCCTAGCTTTATGCTTCCTCTTACTTTATTTCACTCATTATACCGTTATTACCTATGCAGCACAAAATGTTTATATTAGTTTGATAAATTTAGGAGTTCAAAAAATATATAATTATTAATATATATAAATTATAAAATGATTAAATTTATATATAATTACACATATAAATAATTAAATATTAAAACCCGATATATGAAATATCCCCGATATATCCCCTGACATATTAAAACCGACATGGAGATTTAGGGTTGACCAAATATTTATCACCAAATATTATGTATCTAATTTTAGGGTTGTGTGTTCACCACAAATCAAACATTGTATCTGCGGTGGGGAGACGATGATTGGTTCGACGGTTACGAGGTAATCCAACGGTTGTGGTAAATCTTTGATCTTGATCGGACGACATTTATGAGTCCACCGACGAACCGAGCGGAAGCTCATTCCAAGTGATCTCCACGCGGCACCGGCTAACTCCAGGCCGAGCCACCACTGTTATTCGACTCCATGGGGGAAGGTGAACGAGTGAGCACTAGATTCTTCAAGAGAGTACATCGTCCTGATGGCGAGAACCACGTGAGGGATGCATGTAGCAAGGACTATGGTTTATGTGTGAGGGTTATATCATGTAGGGAGAACTAAGCAAAGATCTCGTGCTATGGGGATTGCGTCTCTGCGCCGCGGGGTTTCCATATGAAGCATTCCGCTAATGACGGGTGATAGAGTCTATTGTCGGGCAGTACTGACCTTTGGAATCCATCTCCGAAACTCCGTACTATTAGCGTTGGCGCTAGTTACTCTAGAATAGGGGTGATGGGTGTGGGTTTCCTGTGATCGGTGGGGGTTTTGATGAGGGGAAGTGGTGTGGAAAGGAGAATCGAAGGGACCTGGGTAGTATCGGTGGAGGCCAGGGGGTTTGAATACGAGGAGCGTCGGATTTTTGGCGCCTGCATGGAGGATTCGGTGGGTGGGAAGCAATGATCGACGGGTTGCAATAGAGTTCCGACGGGAGGAGTGGCTGAGAGTTTTGTGGAGGATTTACGGTGGGATTTTGGATATGGGGATGAGTGAGTGTGGGAAGGGATATGAGGGATACAAGAACGAACCTAAGAGTCGTCGTCTAGGGCCTCACAGAGTCGTCACCATGAGTGGATCGTCGGATTTCAGGAAGTTTTCTTTCTCCAAAATCTGCAATGAGGATGGTGGCTGCCCTCTTATATTTATAATAAACTACCGTGGGGATCTCTTACATCAACGGATATGATTGGCAAACAGACCCGATCATTAATTAAAGACTGAAAAATACAATGTAATATATGAAAACGTAGGTAAAAGAAAATCCGGATGCATCTGCGGAGTCTGATAGTCGATCCGGAGACGCCAATTATAGAAGGTAGCCAATCGGCCACGAACTGGCCCAAAACTCTTGCTCCACTGCGGGTCTGCGACGCCGATCCCCATCATCAATCATATAAAAGAAGATAATAATAATCAAATTACTGGCAATACCAATTTCTTAAATAAAATTAAAATAATATTGTAAGTTGGCGTATTAGTACCAGTCAAATAAATTCCACAAAACGAGAAGTGAAAATGAAAAGGTAAAAAGGTTCTATAGGAACAGATAAGAAAGTATGGATGAGAAATAGAATGAATTAATCAATACCATTTAAGTTAAAATAATAACCCATTCTAGCACACATTTAGTTCCTCGAACTGCATTTTTTATATGAACAAGAGCCAATCTAAATTGATCAAGCAACATATCTTGTACATAACAAATATGCTTATTTTTCGAGTGATTCACATTGTTAAGTGTACCAATTCCCAATTTCATTCTAATCAAATCAACCATATCAGTCAATAGATCTGTCGTTACAAAAGTCATGTTTTCGGATATATCAAGCATCACCCTTTGGTTCATATTTCCTGAGCAAACTTCAAAAGGGTCTCTTCTTTTGACCCAATTTTTTTCTACTTACAACTCAGGAAAACCAAAACTATTTCAGGGTAACAAGTATTATCTAGAAGTTCTCTTACGTTCAACACCCATAGTCAATAAAGGAACTAGAACAGATTTTATTTTATATACTTGCATAACAATATCCTTTCTATCATAGTACTTGTCGATAGAACAAGAGAAAATGATGGATCTTTCATATATCTCAACAATAGAGTATACACATATATACATGAGAGGGTGATCACAACACCAAAAGTGAACCTAAGCTATATCTACCATATGAATGTGCAGTATATCTAACACCCCTCCTCAAACTCACGGGAGATCATACAACGAGAGTTTGGACAATAGATAGGTATGTTGGGTCCGCGTCTGTGGTTTAGTCATCAAATCTGCAAGCTGCTCTCGGAAGAAACAAAGTAAGAAGCAAGGGTGACACGACCATACTGCTCACATAGAAAAAAAAAAGCATCCACCCCGATATTCTTGGAAAGAAAGTGCTTCACATGGTTCAAAGTAATCTGAATGACACTAGTGTTATCACAGTGGAGTGGAGTGGGATTTGGAGAAGAGACACCAAGGTCCTCAAGAAGCCAACGGAGCCAAATAATATCCTCAGCAGTGGTAGTCATGGATCGAAGCTCAGCCTCAGTGCTGGAACGAGAAACACCAGTCTGTTTCTTGGACTTCCATGCAATAAGTGAAGAACCCAAGAACAGACACAAACCATTGACAGGTCGACGGTCAACAGGATCACTGGCCTAGGTAGCATCTGAGTAAGCACGGAGATGCAGAGAACTACAACTGGAGAAGAAGAGACCACGTGAAGTCATCGCCCGGAGATATCGCAGGAGTCGCAGTAGGTGACCATAATGCACAGAGGTAGGCGCACTAACAAATTGGCTCAACACATGAACAACATGGGCAATGTCGGGTCGAGTAATAGTGAGGTAGACGAGACTCCCAACAAGGTGATGATACATGTTGTAGGATCAGAGAGTGGAGCCCCATCATTCGGACGTAGCTGAAGTTGAAGCTCCATAAGGGTGTCCACGGTGCGACAGTCAGAGAGAGTGGCTCGAGCTAAGAGATCTAATGTGTAACGTCATTGAGATAGCTGAAAACCACGGTCTGTAAAGGTGACCTCAAGGCCCAAGAAGTAGCTCAGCTGTTCAAGGTCAGTCATCTGAAACTGTTGTTGAAGGAGATGCTTGACGAGGGCCACATGAGAAGGATCATCACCAGTAATAATCATATCATCCACATAAAGTAACAGAAGAGTCCAGCCACGAGAGGATTGCACAACAGGGCTGGATCATGTGGACTCGACTGAAAACCGACGACTATAATGGCTGAGCTGAAACGTGCAAACCACGCGCGGGGCGCCTGCTTGATCCCATAAAGAGCTCGCCGCAAGAGACATACAAGGACAGGAGGGGAGGAGAGACCGGGAGGAGGAAGCATGTACACCTCCTGCTTAAGGTCGCCGTGAAGAAAGGCATTCTTCACGTCGAGCTAGAACAGAGACCAGTGGCGAACAACTGCAACTGCAATAAGAGTAAGAACCGTAGTTATGTGGGTGACCAGAGCAAAGGTCTCGTAATAGTCTCGTCCTTGCTCCTGCTGAAAACCACGAGCCACAAGCCGAGCCTTGTACCTCTCCACAGAACCATCTGAGTGAGTCTTGACCTTGAAGACCCACTTAAAAGTAATAGGAACAACATCGGGTGGAAGAGGAACAAACTCCCAGGTACGAGTGTACTCAAGTGCCTCCAACTCAGCAGACATGACAGCCTGCCACTCAGGTATCTGGGCAGCCTCACGGTAGGAAGTCGACTCTGGAGTACCACAGACAATAGCAGGAAGGGCAGGCAGGTCCAGTGGTAATGTAGAAAGGCTAAAGCGGTCGGGAGGATGTCTCTCACTAAGTGGGTCGCGACGCGCAGGAGGATCATCTACAGGACACTCCCTGGAGGTGACAGACACTGAGTTTGAGGGCACTGGAGACGAGGGAATAGAAGGAGGACGACGAGTGTAGTGATATGGAAGAGGAGGGACGCGGTCCCGAATGGACAGCTCATCAGAGAGAGAAGTGGGTGACGAAGGGGAGGAGTGAAGAGGTGAGACTGGAGAAGTCGGGGACAGTGTAGACTGCGGCAAGAGGAGAGGAGGTGGACATACCAGAGGAGAGGATACATGAGGCGGGTAGATGGGAGGGGTGGGAAACTGCACATCAGAGGGAGTAACAGATGAGTGCGAGGTCGAGGGGGCAGAGGACACAAAGAAAGGGTGAGACTCGTCAAAGGTGACATCACGTGAGATGCAAAGTCGATGTGCAACAGGGTCATAAAATCGATAGCCCTTATGCTCAGTACTGTATCCAAGAAAGACACAAGGACAGATTGAGCAGAGAGCTTGGTACGCTCACGTGGAGGGAGTAGAGCATAGCACCGACAGCCAAAAACACGAAGATGAGTGCAACGGGGAGGTCGAGAGTACAGACACACACCAGGACTCTGGCTCTAAAGGAAAGTATAAGGTTGCAGTTTAATAGGGTAGATAGCAGTGGAAACAACCTCAACCTGTCACGACCCGTCTCGACAAAAGTTATAGTGCGCTTCGGGGCGGGCCGTGATGCCACATGCATGGGCGGAAAGAAAACTATGTCTGCTAAGGCGGAAGCAGAGAAGCTGATAATAAGTTTTAAAATAGTTACTTTTGAGAAAAACAGTTTGTTTTGTTGCGGAAGCTTTAAAATATGATAGTTTGAAACATGTGCACATGCATTTTGCAAAAGAACTTATGATACAAGTTTTGGAACAGATTTTTATGCAGTGATCATCGCAGATGAATGAACATGCAAATCATGTCAAATTCTAGTACATATAATATTTAGCCCAGCAGTTGTCCATGCAAACAGGGAAAATGACTGATTATAACTATTACGTAGCAGAAATATCCGACAGTAAAAGAAATGAAACATAAACACAAAACCTGAAGCTTGACGCGGATCGGCTCAGGAATCAGGCAGCGCAGGCACGAATGTTACGACAAATTCCAAAACAATAAGGAAAAGCCTCAGAACATTGAAATAAATAGGAGCAAGCAAAATAAAATACGAGCAGGGGAAACAGAATATTTTTGTACCATTTTTTCAGGAAGCGAAGCTAATAAGACAGTCAAGCAAGTGAGACAAACAGAAATATCTAGAATTATTAGACTACTCCGAGGTAAAGCATACAAAGATGATCATGTAATAACATCAGTTGTAACAAGTGAAAGTGTAGATGTTCTTGGTTGACGCACAGGATTCATGATTCAGACAGATTCAGATTCAGATGCAAGTTTTATCAGAGATTCAGGATTTCTGTCCGTGATCTCTAAAGGGCGGCTCTTTCAGACCCTCACCCTTGAGTCAGGGAGTTCATGCTAGCTATGACCGGTCCTTTGTTCCCATTAGGGATTCAAGAGGGAACCCAAGTCGAGGAGTTGCGTCAATTAGAATCCTACCGTTCAATTGTTTATTTGTGTTATTAACGATATAATTCATGATTGAGTGATTCTGGCATATCAAGACATGTAACCAAATACTGATTCGAATACACAAGAGTAGATTTTACCAACGTGAACAGAGGTGCATGATATTAGATAATTTAAAAGATTCATAGGTTGGTGATTCTAATTGGAACAGACTCACGCTGAAGAAAAACATCAGATCAAGAAAATAGACTATCCAAGTCTTTCAACCAAACAGGCTTAAAAAGAAAGGTTCGATGACTCAAGAACTCGATAGAGAGTTTTGAAACTTGCGGGCTGGGCCTCGACGTTAAAGCCTCCACTAGAGCAAAGAATAACTCTGCTCCCTGAGGCACTGCCTTGGGCAGACATCAGCATCTTGCTCGATCCACGCATGCCCGCAAAGACCGTCTCACGATCGGCACACTGCTCAAACCTCACATCCTTGGTGGTGCAATCGATGCACGCACGCTGTTCCGACAGCCAGTCCATGCCGAAGATTACATCGAACTCAACCAGGGGGAGTAACGATGCTTTCAGGTCATACACCTGGCTTCCAACTAGAACCTTCACGCAGCAACTCCTCTCCACACGCATCGAATATCCATTCGGCAGTAGGACCTCCAGTCCATCTGCAGAAGCGATCGACGACGCACCAATACGTTGGACGAAGTTCGACGGTAAGAAGGAGTGTGAGGCTCCAGTATCGAAAAGCGGTCAAGAATTTACGAGTGATTAGATTACTGTACATCATTTTCTAGGATACCAAGTGACGCAGGACGAATCTATAGGCGGCGGATAAACCGTGACCTAACCCTACATGCTATGCAAAGCCCAACGGATTAATCACAAATTGGATAATAAACATTAACATCCCACGCAAATAATTCTAAGCAAGGCAATATAGTTTATTAAGCGAGCAAGCTTTGGTTTCCCTCCGCGTGGAGGGCCAAAGATAGAGCGCGCGGCGAATAATTCCAATCCTGCAGTTAGAGATTAATCTAGGCACAAATAATTATAATAACATGAACACCCAAGCAAGCATATAATATTCCAAACGTTAACAATGTTTTACAACCAAAATCCAATACAAAACACAACACGAAATCTGAAATAAACTAGGCCTGCAGCGATTTGAAATAAATCTGAAGTTTGGAGGCGGAATGGGGTCTTTCCGGGCGGTGGGAGACTAGATCGGGCAAGGGGAAGGTGGCTCCACGAAAGGGGAGGTGTTGGCTGCGGGCATGGGGGTTTAGGGGCTGAACTGGGGGTCCGGGATTGGATCTGGACAGTTCTGTCCTGGTCTGGACAGATCTGGTCGGTGGGGAACAGGGGAGAGTCGGATGGACAGAGGGAAGGTAGCGGGGCTGCTGTTGGGGCTGGTGGCGTGTGGTTAAGGGGAGCAGGGAGGGGCGGCGGTGAGGCTGCTGCTGGGGCTGGGGCTTGCGGTTAAGGGGAGCAGGGAGGGGAGGCAGTGGGGCTGCTGCTAGAGGCTGGCGGCTAGGCTGCAGGGAGGAGGAGGGAGGGCTGGCGGCAGAAGGTTAATAGGGCTGGCGGCAGGAGGTTAACAGGGCTGGCGGCAGGGCTGAAAACAGGAGGTTGGCAGCTGGCTGAAAACAGGAGGCTGGCGGCTTGGAAGCAGGAAGGGTGGCTGGCGGCTGGACAGCGACAGAGAAGGAGGAGGAGGGGCGGCTAGGGAGTGGGGGCAAGGAAAACACAAGGATACAAAGAACACTTACCCAAAGAGTCGTCACCAAGGGGTTCCACGGAGTCGGCACCGCGGAGGGGATCACCGGAATGAAGGAAGAAGCTCTCCAAATCATTCAGCAATAAGAATTCCTGCAGCCCTAAAGACCTATTTATAATAAAACAATATTAGGGCAACCGAAATCGACGGCTATGATTGGCCGGCGGTTCCGATGCCATAACTACATGACATAAAACTCAAAATACATAATGCTATATATGAAAATGATTCGCAACACGCATCCGGACGCATCCACGGAGTCGGATCGTTGATCCGGGCACGCCATATATGGTAAGTCGCCAAATCAGCCCGAATGGGCCCCAAAACTCGTCCATCACTGCTCCGCATCACCAAGTATTCATTTAGTTTGATTCATTCCAACAAACGATTATCTTCCAAGTAAGCATGTGTTCGAGCCGAATATTTTATATCCAACACAATTCACCTAATTGCCAGCAAGAATCTTAATATTTATCATTATAACAATTAATGCTCAAAATCAAGAACTATTAGTCTTCCATTTATTCATCAACTGAGACGAAATTCATCTAAGTAAATATTCAAGTAATCATCATTCTCATTCACAATTCGTGTTATTCCAACGCGTAATACCTCAATTTATTTACAAGCCAAATCAAGGATTCAAAAACTGAGCGTATTTGATGAAACACGTATTCAAAGCGAAGCCGGAAAATCATAAGAACAAACAGGCTAAATATATTCAATGATTGCACGAGAGAGGGATCTCTACTTGCCTTAAGGAACACTGAAACTGACGGAGACGGCAGCTAAGCGGCGCAAGCAAAATTTCAAGAACCTACTCAAACACAATCATAATTGATATATGACATAAATGGAACTCATACACTAGCACGGACAATTTATTCAACACGTAACTATGATCAAGAACAGGTTTAGAGATTTACCTCCCTTAAAGTGAGGGGAGAGTGGATTACACGAAGGAATAAGAGATTTGGCGGCGCTTTAGGTTAGGGAAACCCTAAATCGGAAGGGGCTTCGCGTGATCCCGCCAATTAGAGCGACGAAAGGCGCCGGGGCGCACGAAAACCTAGAAATTGGACGATTATAAGATGACATAAATTTTGGATCACAAATATCTGCAACTTAGGGCACGAAAATTACAAAGGATTCAAGAGAAATCTGAATAAAGGGGGAAGGATAGAGATTCTTACCCAAGGAAGTCGAATCCGAGCCCAAGGAGGAGAGGGAAAGGGAACCCTAGTTGTCCATCTCGCAAAATCCGGTCCAGACGAGGAAGAAAAGGAAGAGGAACTAGGGCTTCCGGCCCTTGGAGGAAGGTCTGCCGACTGCAGGAGGTCTATACCGGCTGTTGGAGGGAGGAGAGGAGGGTTGCCGACAAGGAAGAAGAGGCACCCGGCCGTCCCCTTGAAGGAGAAAGGAGAGGGAGGAGCTTCGTTGCCGATCCCTTGAAGGATTAGGGCTGCCTGCTCCGATCCTTGGAGGAGGAGTTGTCGGCCTGGGCAGGAGGAGGGGGAGGCGGCGCCGGTGGAATCGGGAGAGGGAGGAGGCGTCGGCGGCGCTGCGTGCGGCAGACGGGAGGAGTGGCGCTAGAGACGGAATTGAGAGTCGGCGCTGCGAGGCAGGATCGGGAGTCGGGGCTCGTAACCCTAGACCGTGAGTTATATCGGGGGAAGGCTGAGGTGCGGCTAGCTAAAAAGGGGGGGGGGTATATTTATTACTGTTATTTACCCAAAAATGAGGAGGAACATGGGAGGAGATGAGGAGGGTGCGGGCTGTCTCAATAATGTGGCGATGCTTCCTTTCGGCGGTGACATTCTGAGCGTGAGCACCAGGACAGGCAAGCTGAGGGAGAATGTCGTGGGTATCTAGCAGATCGTGAAAAACATGAGAGAGGTACTCCCCCTGAGTCGGAACGGAAAATACGTATGGAAGCAGAAAACTGGGTGCGCACCATAGCAGAAAAAGTAACATAAATCTGAAAAAATTCAGAACGAGAATGCATAAAGTAGACCAAACTATAACGAGAATAGTCATCAACAAAGAGAACGTAGTACCAGTGTCCGCCCTTTGATACAAAAAGTGCAGGACCCCATACATCAGAATCAACTAAATCAAAAGGACGTTGAGATCTAGACACACTAGACTGATAGGGGAGTTGTAGCTGTTTACCAAGCTTACAACCCGTACAAGAGTGGGATCGATCAACAGAAACACGACCAAAGAAACCATGACTGATGAGAGACATTAGACGCGAACCACTGGGATGACCGAGACGGTGGTGCCACTAAGAGAAGCCCACTGAAGGAAGACAAAGGGTATAAGTCGCCGGTGACGATGGAGTGGATGAAAGATGGAGACGATCAAGGACGTACACCTCGCTACGGCAACGGACAGCTCCAAGGAGTGTCCCTGTCAGACGATCCTACGCACGACACGCAAACTCATCAAAAATAACAAAACAACCGTGGGATGTGAGTTGGTTGGCGGATATAAAGTTCATGGATAACTTGGGTAGGCAACATCGGGAACATGGAAATGGTTTGTATGAAGGAGGTCACGACTGGTGATGGGGGAGAATAGTGTCAACTGCTACCATGATGCTAAGGTCGGAGGAGACGGGCTGACAGGACAAGAGGTGGGTGGCATCATAGGTCATGTGAAAAGAGGCTCCATAGTCAAGCAACCAGTCGGAGGGAGAGATACCTGCAGGGGCAGAGGCAGCCGGCTGAGAGGCAGAAGCGTCAGAAACATCTGGTGGGAGCACAGAGGTAGAGGAGCGAGGCAGTGAACCGTGAGAGAGCTATTAGTCAATCTGCTGGACAAGCTCAGAAACAGAGAGTGACTGCGCCGGAGCAGAAAAATGAGTTGAAGGTGCTCCAGAAGCACGATGCTGACCAGACTGATGAGTTCTCTGAAGCCTGCGACACTCAGATTTGACATGACCAATGCATTGACAGTAGTGACAGCGGACAGGCGGGCGACGAGGAGCACCAGACTGAGCAGCAGAGGGCGTCGGAGGAGGACGAGGAACATGGCGCACCAGAGCACTATAACCAGGAGAAGTCAGCAGTGGAAGCTGGGGAGCAGCCAGAACAACATGAGGCATGACACCAGGAGAAGTAGCAGTGTCCAAGGAGTGGAGACGAATCTCCTCAGCGATTATCAAGGCCAAGGTATCGTTAAGAGACGACGGAGGATCCCGGTGCAGAAGCTGTGCACGAACAGGCTCGAACTCGGGGCGTAGGCACATAAGAAACTCATACATACGTTGGAAGTCGCGATCCTGGGATGTAGCAATACAATGAGTGCAAGTAGCGCATGGGGAAGGTGTCATCTCATCGCACTGAAGCCAGAGGTCCAAAAGCTTAACAAAGAAAGCGTGTACAGACCGATCACATGGTAGCAGACACATGGTCTGAAACAAGGAGTAACGCAGGGCCTGACAAGATGACAGGTAGAGACGACGCAAGTGATCCCACATCGTCTTGGTCGTAGGTAGCTCGTAGACGGTCATGCGAATGGGAAGCTCGCAGGACTGACAGATGACGTCTATCGCACGAGAGTCGTCCGAGCGCCACCTCGCCCAGTCGGAACGCTGGGAGGAAGTGGTCGTGCTGACAGTGGAAGAGGAGTCTGCAGGACTCGCAGCCGATGGGGGTGAAGCAAGCTCGGTGCCGTCAATGTGGCCCCATAGATCGAGGCCACGGAGGATAACGTTGACGGTGGCGGACCATGCCTTGTAGTTTCGCCCGTCGCGAATGACATCGGCCTTCTGGAGGAAGGCTGATGAGGAGTGAGGCGATGTCATCGAACCAATGGAGGACGGAGGAGAACGCCTAGATCAAGAGGCACGCGAGAGAGGACGGAGGAGGCCGCCTGGGTCTGGCGGGCTGCAGGAGGCAGCGGAGGAGGCTGGTGGAGTTAGGCGGGCTGCGGGAGGCAGCGGAGGAGGCTGGTGGAGTTAGGCGGGCTGTGAGAGACAGCGGAAGAGGCTCGGCGAGACGAGCGGGAGTGGCATACGGGCTCGGCGAGATGAGCGAGAGCGGCGGACGCGAGCGGGAAACCTTTGGGAGGCAGCGGAGGAGGCTGGCGGTGTCCGGTGGGCTGCGGGAGCAACAGACGTGCTCGGCGAGACGAGCGGAAGCGTCGGATAGGCTCGCTGAGACGAGCAGGAGCGGAGGACGCGAGCCGAAACCCTAACCTAGCTTTGATACCATGATATAATAAGAGAAAAAGATGGATCTTTCATATATCTCTATATATACATGAGAGGATGATCACAACACCCAAAGTGAGCCTAAGCTATATCTACCATATGAATGTACAGTATATCTAACACTTGTATAATATAAAATTGAGCTTTGATATATATGCTTTAGTATAAATCAACAGGTAATTAAATGTAAATTGTGGTTTGATAAAAGAAACAAACAGCAAACAAATTTACCTTTCCTTGCATTGTCGAACAAACCGTGGATGCTAATTGAATCCCTGCACCTATTCCAATCACATTGGCAAGCGTTGAGATAGCTTCCCCCTTAGCAAATAAGTCGCTGAGATTGCCCTCTTTGGCAAAAGAAGAATATATTGGTAATCTAGTAGCTCTTGCAGCAACAACTGCCATTCCCTATACAAATTGATTATACATGACAACGTACAAGATATTTATGTATATGCCATACAAAAAGATGATTCGTTAAATTGTAAGCATTGACCAAAAGGAACACAACATTTGCTTCATCAACACAAAAAGAGGTTGGAATGGTCAAACATATATATGCCCAAATCGAGTATAATTAGTAGATGGCCGCCATCAATAGGATTTCTTAAGGTAATGAGTAAGGGTAGTTACTAGTATATCAAAAACACAACTCTTACTTACACTATCAATGCGTGACTGGGTTTTTTTATTATCATTTGTATCTAAACATCTCCCTCTCACGGACCCCACATCAACTATCAGTCCCCCAAAATGAAATGTTTCGACATCATCAAGTTTCATGCAGTAAGTGCTCATTCAATCATTTAAAGCCAGCTGGGAGTCACCTGCTAATTGGATTTGTTAAACTCTGGCAAAAATCAATAAAACCAATGTGAGTCACAAACAACATAAACACTTGATCTTAGATATACATGTAGCTATACCACTTTTTGGAGGGTGAAACACCAAACGTCTAAATTGCGCCTAATATACTACAAGACAAACAATCAACCAAAAAGTTTAAGTTAATATGCAATGAGCATTATAAATACCAGAAACTCAATACCAATATTGTATGTCTGTGTGGAATTATTTCCCCTTTTTAAACTCACATATGGATCTTAACAGGTGCCCGAGGAACATGAAAAAAAGTATATTGCATGCTCTAATAGAAGTATTCGACAAAAGAAAAATGATAGGGGAGACAGATTAATTCATACATAAAGATTGTAAGCAACCTTTGCAAAATTACCCAAACCAGCCAACTCCAGAAAAAGTTGAGGGCATAATGGAGAAAGAATTTCCAAGCCAGATCCAAGGTCATAAAGCACATCAGCTGCAAATAGTCAGCGTATATGATTTATGATGCTGTAATATCATAATATATTACGAAAATAGTATGAACTTCAAGAACTGGTAGTTTAATGAAAGGTAGAGACAGATAAAAAGAAAAAAGACAGACTACCAAGAATTCTCCAGCTCTTTGGCTCAGAATCCATTCTAGCTCCCATGCTACTACATATGAGTTTTCCGGCATGCTGCATCCCATCTTTCAGAATCTGCGAGCAAAAGATTTTTGAAGCTATTCAGAGCAATAAATAACAAACAAGTCTCATTGTCTTAGAACTCCTTAATATATTATGTTTCACATCTTACCCAACTTACAGCAGTTGCTTGGGCTGGCGTAGGTCGCAATCCTGCAGCAAATAGCAGTGACTGAGACAAATAATATATGTAGTTAGTACAAAAGTATGCTGAAAAATTTAGAGAACTTGCTGGTTCACGGATTTTTTTGGGTCTTCCAATTTAGAAACATTTACCAAATATAGCAAAATATTACACCAAATAAGTGACATTTCAGATAGTTTAATCGAATTGAAGATTAAAAGTGCGTACGATAAGACACCGATAACTGCTACAAGGGAAGAACAACAAAATCGTCAAAATGAATTTGTTCCCCGAAACTGTAATGCAACGTGTTAAAATTGACCAAATGATTCATTGACAATTTATGATGTTTTGGTTTTGAAATTTGATTTTCTTCCTCCAATATATTCCCTGAACTTGAACAAACGTAAATTTGTTAGTGACATTTCATGATAGAAAGAAATGCATATTTATTTAGCATGTTAAGACTCAACATGATGTTTAAAGAAAGGACCCTAATGGTCATGTCTAAATAAGTGTAGGGGCAAAGGAAAAAACAAGGCATGTGTCAAAAAATAGTTGAAGGGTCATATTAGTCATTTTCTCTATTTAAAATCGGGTGGTAGGTTTGATGAGATCTTTAAATAACATATTTTTTCTAAATAATTTGTATACTGTGAAACAAGGACATCTAGATAGATGTTGGTAAAATTTGGCGCAGCTAGAGATGTCACTATCATTTCATAAGTAGCATATAATCATTGTTAATAAACTCAAAACCGAAAAAATCAGGGTAACCACAACGTGGATGCTCGAGTCATGGAGGAAAAGGTCCGAAATAGGTGGAAACGTGCATAGTGGAGAGTGTGACGGTTGTAAGTTGGTTTTTCCTTTTAACCGTTTTTATTAGTGTCTTGTAAATGTGAGTTTGGGTGGCTTATAAAAGCCATGTATCGTTTGTATTCCGGTTGTGAAGAAATCAAGTAAAAAAAATACATTTATTTGTGCATTGTTTGTCTTCTTCCTCCCTACAGTTTTGAAATCGTGAGCCTCCTTTTTAATACCTTTTGCATTTTGTGAGTTTCTATTTGAGATTTTGTTTTTTCCCACTCCTCAAAAAAAGAATCCGTACCTACAAATTGCTATCAGAGAGGATGCCGAGTTCTGAAAGTGTATCGTTGAGGCAAATACCGTTACCACGACAGATACGGCGGGCATGGCGGGCATTGCTGGGCGCACAAGATGTGTGAGAAGTCGTTGAGACCGGCTTCACCGAGGCAGCATATACGGTGGGCATGACGGTGAACCAACTAAAGGCGTTAAGGGAGACGCAAGCGAAGGATAAAACCGCTCCCTGCTAGACCAAGTAGTAGACGAGTTGGGCTATGAGAAGATTGTCGGCGCGACAACTTCAAAAGAAGTGGTGAGCACTTTAGAGAAAGTGTTCAAAGGAGTCGATCGTGTCAAGCAAGTGTGCCTCAAAACTCTGAGAGGCGAATTGGAAGGAATGAAGATGAAGGTGTCAAAAGGTTTATCTGATTACATCACACATGTGCAAACCGTGGTGAATCAACTCAAGCGAAATGGTGAGACGTCGAACGGTGCGCGAGCAATAGAGAAGATATTGCGGCCATTAACCAACAATTTTGAGAACGTTGTGTGCGCGATCGAAGAGTAAGAAGATCTCGGCACACTAACTATTGATGAACTCGCTGGCTCTCTCGAAGCACACAAGAAGCGAAAGGAGAAGAAGGGGGAGACAATCGAAGAAGCTCTTCAATCCAAGGCGACAAATAAAGACGAAAAGGTACTCTATTCTCAAAATTCTCAAGGAAAGGACGAGGAAGAAGAGCTCGTGGAAATGACCGCGGTGGTAGAGGTCGTGGTCAAGGAGGATATTATGAGGAGCAGGCGAACCAACAAAATTGGCGAGGTCGAGGACGAGGATGTGGACAAGGCAGCTAGCTAAACCACTTGAATGTTGTGTTATAAATGTGGCAAATACGATCACTATGCGAAGGACTGTGTTACGATCTCACTAGAGGAAGGGGGGAAATTAGAGGAAATTAGAGGAAACAAGGGCTTGAGGCTAGGGTTTGAGGAAGAAGAGAGGGGAAAATACCTGAATAATAATCTTCATCCCCAACTAAGGAGGAGGGGTTGGGTATTTATGCCCACCCAACCCCTAGGGCCGGCCGGCCCCCATAGGGGCTGAACCGGTGCGGTTCAGCCCCGGTGCTCCTTATATTAATATTGGCGGGCTGAACCAGATGGTTCAGCCCGGTCTTCCTCCGCCTTCTCCTTTGGTCGACGTGCCCAATAGCCGAATAACCTGGTAATGACGCCGGGCGTAACATTCCCTCCCCCATCAAGGACCAGCTTGTCCTCAAGCTGGAGGCGGGGAGTGTGAGGCTCCCGGAACAAGCCGGCTCTGGCGTGCATCTGAGACGAGACCTCTGTTGGAGCCGCAGGCACTGCTCCACTCATCGTACTAACCGGTGCCACGCTGCGGAGGGAGATATCCTTGACCCGAGACGATTGGAGGCCTTCCAAGCAGTACCCCTTCCCGTGCTGGCTGAACTCCATAGTCATCTGGACCCAATCGAAGGTCACCCGCTTAAGTTGCTGCAGCCACGGTGCGCCCAACACCATGTCAGAACCCCGGATTGGCAATAAGTAAACATCAATATGCTCGGTGTATCCCTGTATCTGGAGCTCCACCCCTTTCATCACCCCCTCGCATTGCAGTGTACGTCCATCCGCCACCCTGACGTGGAACGCTGCGCTGCGATCTATGACACCCCCCGTCTTCCGGGCCACACCGGGTTGGATGAAGTTGTGAGTGCTCCCGCTGTCCATCAAGATCGTCACCGTCTCCCTGCCGACCCTCCCAGTCAAGTGTAAGGTCGTAGATGGGGTACCCCCCTTCAGGGCCTGGAGGGATACGACAAAGTCGTCAAAAACCAACTCTCCCTCCGTTGCAGTGTGAGTAACATCTTCCGCTTCCTCCTGTAGCATGAATACCTGGACCTTCTGGCAAGCGTGCCCGCGGGTATACTTCTCATCGCAGTTGAAGCATAACCCTTTGTCCTTTCTGGCCTGAAGCTCCTGCCACGTCAACCTCGTCACCGTAGGGCGGCCCCCGGTAGGTGGTTCTTGCTTGGGTACATCTGCACCCGTAGGTGCCCGACCTGTCGTCTGAGTCCTCTGCCGATTGTATCGCTCCTCCTGTCGTTCGAGTCCTCTGCTGATGGCATGACTCAAACTGCGTGGCATGTAGGCGTGGACCTCGTCTCTCAGGTGATCCTTCAATCCTGATACAAAGCAGCTCAGCATCATTTTTTCCTCCCAATTGACCCGATTGACCAACCGTTCAAACTCTGTCCGGTACTCCGTGACGGTCCCGTTTTGCCGCAATTTCTGCAATATTGCTTCAACATCTTCGTACTCCAAAGGACCAGCGAGCAGAGAAGGACTCCACAAACTCCTCCCAGGGTGCATAGTCGCGTCCCCTCAGAAACCATTTTGTCCACTGATAGGCGTCCTCTTCCAGGTGGAAAGATGCCAACTGAACCCACTGCCCCGCCGGAATCTCTTGGTATTTGAAAAAAAGTTCAGCTTTCTGGATCCACTCAAGGGCGTCACCTCCTTTGAACTTAGGGAAGTTCATTCGTGTCAATTTGGGCTGCATATATGGGCGGTGTTCTGCCGGTGCTGGATGGTATGGTGGTGCTGGAGCCACTGCGGGCCCGGGCCGTCCCCGGTCCAGACCGTAGCCTCCTTGTTGCCCTCCACCCCATGGGTTGCCATTTCCATAGTCCGCCGGTCCTCCATATGGCGGTGGCATCGGTAGGATGCCTGCCACACCCCCGAGTGGGATCGCATTCGCTCCAGTAGGTCGAAAAGGGGCTGCTCCCTGCCCTGGACCCCGCCACGAGGAACCCGGCTGCATTCCCGGTCCGTTCCAAGCGTACTGAGCGCCGAACGACCCATTCGGTGCCGCCGATCCCGATACGTGGATGCCGCCTCCCGTAGACCCGGATCCGGCACCTTGTTGCGTTCCACTTCCGATTCCTGTGTCGTTCTGCGCCGGGGGATGGTAGGATACTTCGGTTTCGGATCCCTCCGCCGCGTGGGATTTTCCTTTCAGATTTTGAACGAGTAAGTTCTTGATCTCCTCCATGCGCGCGTCCAAGCGATCCTCTAGATTTTTATTGGAGGATTTCACTTGTTCTTCGAGTGCCGCCACCGTGTCCGACAACACGACGTAGTTCTCTTCGATGGTGGCCAAGCGTGCATTCTCGGCTTCGGTGCATGTCACCATGGCCGCGGAACCAGACGCCGGAAGCTCTGGAGCAACAGAAGCCTGAGGAGCAGGCAGGAGGCAGGCGGCGGCGGTGGCCCCGGAGCAGCAGGCGGCGGCCGCTGGAGTAGCAGGCGGCGGCCTCTGGAGCAGCAGGCGCTGGAGTCGTCGGATCGGGAAGGAGTCGGCGCTGGAATCCCTGGAGACGTCGCTGGAGCAGCGAGATGTCGAGGGCTGGAGCTTCAGGCGGCGGCGGTGTCCCTGGAGCAGCAGGTGGCGGCGTCGATACCAATCGAGCGTCGATACCAGTCGAGCGTCGATACCAGTCGAGCGTCGATACCAGTCGAGCGTCGATACCAGTCGAGCGTCGATACCAGTCGAGCATCGATACCAGTCGAGCGTCGATGGCAGCAGGCGGCGGCGTCGATGGCGAGGACTGGAGTCGTCGATGTCGAGGGCTGGATGTCGAGGATTGGACGCGAGGGATGGAGTCGTACAGGAGCGCAATGGGTCGATCGGCAGGAAACAGTCGATCGGCTTTGTTAGCGGAAACAGTCCGGAAGCGCTCGAATCCGGGAAAAAAACTGGGAGGACGAATCCTCTGATACCAAATGTTACGATCTTACTAGAGGAAGGGGGGAAACTAGAGGAAATTAGAGGAAACTAGGGCTTGAGGCTAGGGTTTGAGGAAGAGGAGAGGGGAAAATACCTGAATAATAATCTTCATCCCCAACTAAGGAGGAGGGGTTGGGTATTTATGCCCACCCAACCCCTAGGGCCGGCCGGCCCCCATAGGGGCTGAACCGGTGCGGTTCAGCCCCGGTGCTCCTTATATTAATATTGGCGGGCTGAACCAGATGGTTCAGCCCGGTCTTCCTCCGCCTTCTCCTTTGGTCGACGTGCCCAATAGCCGAATAACCTGGTAATGACGCCGGGCGTAACAGACTGCAACTCCGACAAATTGCGGTAAGTTTGGGCATTACGCAAGAGACAACTATGCCAAAAAGAAAGTCGAAGAGAACAATAATCTGGTCACAGAACAAGAGACGAAAGATGGGCTTCTTATGATGGCTCGTGAATAACGACGCCGAGACGATTTGGTATCTCGACACTGGTGCGAGCAACCACATGTGCGGGGATGAACATTTATTCACAGAAATGCGAGTTGTTGAAGATGAACGTTGGTCATTTGGAGATGCGTCAAAGATCCAAGTGAAAGGTCAAGGTACAATTTCCTATTTGCAAAAAGATGATGTGAAATGGTTGATTGAGAATATTTATTATGTACCTGATCTTAAAAGCAACACATTAAGTATGGGGAAACTCATGGAAAAAGGATTATCAGTATTCATGAAAAACCGAATGCTACAGCTGAAAGATGAGAAGAAGAGGCTAGTTGCACAAGTTGAGATGGCGAAGAACTGAATGTACAAGATTAACCTGAGTTATGTACGATAAAGATGCTTGCAAGTTGATATAGAAGACAAGACATCTTTATGGCATTTGCGATTCGGTCATTTGCACTATGGAGGCCCGCAAAAATTGTCGAAGAAGGAGATGGTGTATGGACTACCAGAGATAGGCTACACCGACAAGATTTGTGAGGAGTGTGTACTCGAGAAACATGTGAGGAATTCATTTCAGAAGAAGGCGGAATATCGGGCATAAGTCTTCTTGAATTGGTACATACTGACATCTGTGGGCCAAACACTCCCGAGTCATTCAGCGGTAAAAGGTACTTTATCACTTTTATCGACGACTATTCCAGAAAGACTTAGGTTTATTTTTTAATGGAAAAATCCAAGGTGCTCAAAGTGTTTAAGAAGTTCAAAGTCATGGCGGAGAAGGTAACTGGGAAATTCATTAGAGACTTTTGATCTGATAGAGATGGTGAATATAACTCGACGGATTTTGCAAGCTACTGCGAGGAGTAAGGAGTAAGAAGGTTCCTAACCGCACCATACTCTCCCCAATAAAATGGTGTGGTAGAGAGTAAGAATCAGACCCATTCTCAGCATGGTTCGGTCAATGCTGAAAGAATTTTCGGCGAAAGCATTGCAATGCTCAATTTATGTACAAGCAGATGTTCAAATGCGAAGTTAGAAGATAAAACTCCACAAGAGGCATGGAGTGGTCAAAAACCGATAGTCTCGCATCTCAAAATATTTGGTAGTGTGGCTTATGCACACGTGCTTGATCAGCAAAGAACTAAGCTAGACGACAAGAGCAAGAAGTTTGTGTTCATTGGGTATAGACAGAAGGCGATCGAACGAATAAGACATAGATGAGGAGATTAAGTCGATCGAACAAATAAGACATGGAAGCTTGCAGAACTACCGAAAGGAAGTCGACCCATTGGAGTAAAGTGGGTATTCAAGAAAAAGATGAATGCCCAAGGCGAGATTGAGCGATACAAGGGGCAACTTGTTGCAAAGGGCTACAGACAGAAGGCGGGGATCGACTATGATGAAGTATTTGCCCAGATTGCGAGAATGGAGACAATTCGACTTCTCATCTCCCGGACGGAACAATTCGAATGGTCAATATATCAGATGAATGTCAAGTCGGCATTCTTGAATGGAGTTCTAGTGCTAGAAGAAGAAGTCTATCTCGAACAACCACCTGGTTACATGAAAGCTGGAGAGGAACAAAAGATGTTGAAGTTGAAGAAGACGCTTTACTGGTTAAAACAAACACCTCGAGCTTGGAATACTCGTATCGACATGTATTTCAAGGAGAATGGGTTCATTCAATGCCCATATGAGCAAGCACTGTATGTGAAGAAGAAAAGTGGTAACTTGTCGCTCTTAACGTCGATGACCTCATTTTCATAGGGAATAATAGCCAGATAATTGAAAAGTTTAAAGGCGAGATGGAGCGAGAATTTGAGATGACGGACATGGGCTTGATGAAATATTTTCTTGGTTTGGAGGTTAGATAGGAAAGTATGGAATTTTTGCGTCACAAGAAGCATACTCAAAAGGCATTCCGAAGAAAAACAAGATGGCAAATAGCAATCCAGTATCAACACCAATGGAACCAGATGCAAAACTCTCGAGGTTTAACTCGAGTCGACGTGACAAAATATCGAAGTCTGGTGGGAAGTCTGTGTTATCTCATATGCACAAGGCCAGACATATCCTACGGCATTGGAGTGGTAAGTAGGTTCGTGGAAGAGCCAGCCCATATGCATAGGAAAACGTTGAAGAGAATTCTGCGATATATCCGAGGAACAGAATCACTCAGATTATTTTACTTGAAGACAAAGGAATATAAATTGGTGGGTTACTCTGACAGCGACTGGTGCAGAGACATAGATCATCGAAAGAGTATATAGGAGTATGTGTTTTTCATGGGAGACACAACATTCACATGGCTATCGAAGAAACAACCGATTGTGACACTTTCGACATGTGAAGCATAATAAGTGAAAACATCATGGTGTGTGTGTCATGCTGTTTGGCTAAGAAATCTGCTCTACGAACAGAATCTCCATCAAAAAGAAACAATCGAGATTCGAGTTGATAACAAGTCGGCAATAGAGCTAGCAAAGAATCCAGTACACCATGAAAGAAGCAAACATATTGATATCAAGTTTCGTTTCATTCGAGAACATGTGAAGTGTAAAAATGAGTCATGTTATGAGTCATGATCAAGTGGATGATATATTTATAAAATCGTTACCCACAATAAAAAAAGGGCAACTAGGTGCACAAAGCATCCCCGCGCAGCGAGGGTCCGGGGAAGGGTCCCACCACAAGAGTGAAAGTCGTTACCCACAATACTACTGCAAATATGTAAAGTGGCAATTGGCATGAAGGATGGAAGGGACTTGAGTTTAAGGGAGGTATTTGCTAATAAACACAAGACCGAAAAAAGCAGGGTAGCGCTAACGTGGATGCGCTAACGTGGATGATTGAGTCAGAGAGGAAATGGTCCAAGGTAAGTGAAAACGTGCATAGTGGAAAGTGTGATGGCTGTAAGTTGGTTTTTCCTTTTAACTGTTTGTATTAGTGGCTTGTAAATGTGAGTTTTGGTGGATTATAAAATTCGTGTATCATTTGTATTCAGGTTGTGGAGAAATCAAGTAAAAAAAGAAACTACATCTGTTCGTGCACTGTTATCTTCTTCCTCCCTACAGTTTTGAAATCGTGAGCCTCCTTTTTTTAATTCCTTTTGCATTTCGTGAGTCTCTTTTTGAGATTTCATTTTTTCCCACAACTCAAAAAAAGATTATGTACCTACAATCACAAGCTAGGTTGTCCTTCAAAATAATAGTATAACATCTGATAGATAACATTGATATCTTAACAATATAGATATCAACAAAACACTGGGTGGAACAATGCCTGAGATAAAACTGTGTTGAAAATGCAATTATTGCTCCTCATAACAAAGTACCTGAGTTGACAGCACAGACATTGCAGCACTTGAAAAATGTTGCAATGCTCGGAACTGGGAATAAGTTGAGTATCCTTCATTAACACTGGAAAAGAAATAAAATACAGAAAATAAGAACACCATGCAATAGGCTAGCTGATATAGTAAGCCGAGTTCTCCTTTCAATGCAATTGCAAAAAAAATCACATTTACTTTGGGGGAAAAAGCATTACCTTTTAGGATAACCTGATGGGAAAAACTTGTTCAGGAAAGATTCGGCCATCCTATGGATTACTGGTCTTGAATCATTGACAACCTTGACCTGAGTTCAATGTTAATGGCCCAATAGATATTTTTTTAAAATCAACTTAAGTAGACATTTCGATACATAATACATGTGTAAATATTTCCTTCAACTGGAAATGACACAAGAAACCATGAATAATGACGAGGAACCGAATGATAAACCCTTATTTGTCAATTATCTTGATCTAATAAGAGGGTTCTCTACAGAGACAGATAGAAGAGGTACTTTACCGAGAGGCAGCCGTGAGAATCAAATTGGCAGATACGAGATACGGAATCTGAAGTCTCAATCCAAAAATCAGGGCAGTGGGACACTTTCTTCTCTTGCTCCTTCAAACCCATTAACTTCTCAAACTGCTTCTCTTACTGGAACATTGATTAGCATGTTATATTGAGCAATTCAACAGGCCAATATAATAACTGAATCATAATCAATACAATGTCATTTGAATTTTAAAACCCATTAAAATGAAAAAATTGGTGATGGAGATGAATCACACAGTTTTTGATGAATTTAGGGTCGACGCTTTTTGGATCGTCAAATGAACGATCGGAGAGAGTAATTGTGACTAGCTCGGTTTTTCATATTTTTCTATATTTTCATTTTATTTTCCGAGTCATTTTTTGAGAGTTAGAGTGTAAGATCGGATCGTGTGATACAAACCATTGGATTTGCTTAACCTAACCTCCCTTTACATATATATCAGTGTTTACCCTAAAGGATGACATCAAGAACTTGGATTTTTCCATTGAAGCCGCTAGGTCCACTTCCATCGGTGTGCCGCAAGTTCCTTACTGGTGGAGACCAACCCAGATCAGGTCGACGCAAAAGTGTCCGACGCCGTACCCGCCGGACCTCTACCGGCCCTGAGTTATTGCATTTTAATATTGTTATTTTGTAATTTATTTTAGTCTGCATTTTTTTTAAAATTTTAATCTGCAAATTAATTTTTTGTTTAGATATTAAGTGCACGCCCGCGTGCGTAACCATGTTTGGAGCTTTTATTGTATTCTCCAATGATATATATATATACGAGCAGCTCTGCACGGGCTTCGCACGTGCTCACTGACTCTCAGCGGGTTGCGCCCGCCCGCAAAACATATACATATGAGTACTCAAAATGACCGTAAAAAATATATATCAATATTATCATTTTTATTTTGTAAAAACAAATAAGATTGGACATAAAAATATTAATTTTCCTCCCTCTCCCTCTCTCTCCCTCTTTCTATCTCACCGCCCCTCTCTCCCACTCTCTTTCTCTCTCACTTATACCTAAATATAATATATCTATATATAATATAATAATATTATATTATATACCCCATCTCTCCCTCTATCTCTCACCGACCCTCTCTCTAACTCTCTCTTTCTCTCCCTCTCCGCAACCCTCTCTCCCCATCTCTTCTCTCTTTTTCTCTCTCTCCCACTCTTTCTCTCTCTTCTCTCTTTTTCTCTCTCTCCCTCTCTTTCTCTCTCTCTCCTGTCCCTTGCCGTCTGTAGCTTTAGGAGGTCTAAGTTTTTCATTTTTTTTAATCAGAAAATAGCTGATGGTGGAGATTAAAACTTTGAACTCTTAAGCTCTATTTAACAGCATAGATGGAATACAAAGTACTTATTTATATAATAGTAAAGATATATGTACACACACACACACACATATATATATATATATATCTGTTAAAACTCATTTTGAAGGAGCTGGTTCAGCCCGTCCCCAGCCTACATTTTGAAGGAGCCGGTTCTTCCCCCAGCGCCCGCCACCTTTCTCTTCCACAGAATCCCCTCCAGACGATGTTCCCTTCCACAGGATCCATTCCAGCTGCCGGATCCAGACCTCGTCCCCTTCTCCGACCCTACAAAGACCTCCCCCATCCCAGTAGGCTCTGGCGAGCCTCCCCAGCCCCCAGCCACCGCCTCCTTCCCTTCCCCAACCCCCCAACCCATCCCAGGGTTGACCAATACTCCATCGATAAAATCCAACTGAATCCCTGCCCATTAGAACCATCCCTCCCTAACAACGCCTTCCTCCACCATCCCATCCCATCCTTCGACCCTATACCACCTACTACAGCCCCAACCAACTACTAGCCAACATTCCCTCACATTTCCTCCCCTCCAATAGTGCCCCACGACACCTAATGATAGGCCCACCATCCACACAGGCAGGTTCCTAATCGTGGGTCCCACGTCCAGGGTATACCCTTTCGGGCTCACACTGATCTGTGGGTGCCTATCAGGGCCACGACCCAGACACCCCAACCCCTCTCCGTGCCTGGTCTCAGCACAACGCGTTGTTGAGGCCGGGATTTGAACCCCTGACCTCCTTGATAAGGAGCCCTCCTGGCAGCTCTCATCACCAACTGAGCCGCGGCTAGGAGGGCTCCTTATCAAGGAGGTTGGGGGTTCAAATCCCGGCCTCAACAACCCGTTATGCTGAGATCAGGCATGGAGAAGGGTTGGGGTGTGTGGGTCGCGGCCTTGATAGGCACCCAGGGATCAATGCGAGCCCGAAAGGGTATACCCTGGAAGTGAGACCCACGATTAGGAACCCGCCTGCGTGGATGGTGGGTCTATCATAAAAGTGCACTCCATGGCTACTCTCGCCTCGGCCCATACCCCCGCGCCTTGGAGGTTCCCCACTTCAATGACACTTACCCCCTCGGATGGATAGCAAAGGCGGAGCAGATTATCGACATTCATGGCACCCCGAATACCCATAAACTCTCTTATACTCATGGTAATGGATGGATCTGCCTTACACTGGGTGTGATGGTAATGGATGGATCTGCCTTACACTGGGTGTGATGGCTTCGCCATACGATGCTCTCCTCTCCTGGCCAGATCTCAAACAGACCCTCGTTCGGCGGTATGATCACCACTACTGGGGGAATGTTGTGGAAAGCTTATGCGCCCTCCGACACTCTTCAATTGTGGATCAGTACATTGACGAGTTTATTGAATTCATCAACCATGCACAGTCCTCCCACACGACCATTACTTAGGGTTCTTCCTGCAAGGGTTGAAACCTCACATTTGTTCCCGGCTCCGCACTCGTCACCCCCATAACCTTTCTAATGGAGATCACCCGCTTAGTGGAGGCTGATTTTACGGTCAAGACGACTGACCGGCCCTGTTTCCTCTCTTCCACCTCCACCCAAGCTCCGCGTGCCACCTTCATGCCACCAACCGCCTTACGTGGCCATTCCGCCTACTCTTCTGCACCACCTCCCAGTCAAACCGTCCCTACTTCCATGCCCTCCTCGTCCATCGGCGCCAAACCGCCTCTCGAATCAGGAATACCATGATCTCCGGAGTAAGGGATTATGCTTTCATTGCCGCCATCCCTACTCCCCAACTCATGACTGCCCCATGAAGGAACTACACGCCCTCATTGGTGATGATGAGGCTGAGTTTGCAGCAGCCACTTTTGACGCCCTCCTGATAGAGGAATGAGGATCCCCCCTGAGAGGACTCAGAGGCCGTACTCCTCCAACACTTGGATTTGTCGTGCTTCTCAGTAGGCGGCATTTCAGGGTCGCGTACCATGAAACTACGGGGAACTATTCAAGACATTAATATTGTGGTTATGATTGATAGTGGCGCCAGCCACTACTTCATCTCCCAGGCCTTGGTGTCTTGTCTGCAGCTTCCCTCCTTACCGTCCCCAGGGTTCTCCGTCTACTTGGGGGATGGTCGTCATTCCCCCGATTGGGGGCCTATGTTGCCATTTTCCCCTTTAGCTGCATGACTTCCGTGTCACCGCGAATTTCTACATTTTTTCCCTGGGAGGCGTGGAAGGCATCTTGGCCATTACGTGGTTATAGACGTTGGGCGATGTGAACCATAATTGAGCGCACATGCAGATGACCTTTGAGTGGGCCATCCGGCCCTGCACCTTATCGAGGGAAGCCTCCCTCCATTGTATGTCAGTATCCCCGCACGCCTTGCAGCGGCTCCACCCAGTGGATTTTTCTGCATTACTCTGGCAGTTCTCGGGGCCCAGGCCGCCTTGCTGGTGGTTCCGAGGCCAGACCAGTCCTCTCAGCTGACCCGACTTCTGGACTCCTTCTCCAAGGTCTTTGTCGAGCCCCGTGGCCTCCCGCCCCACCGACCCACCGATCACCGCAGTACCAGCCCGTTCTCCAACCCGGTATTATTGGTACACAAGATGGATGCCAACTGGCACTTTTGCATTGATTATCAAAAATTGAACAAGGACTCGCAGACAAGTACTCGATTCCAGTGATTCAGGAGCTTTTGGATGAGCTATGGGGCAACTTATTTCTCTAAGTTGGACCTCCGCTCCGGATACCACCAAATACGCGTCATTTCCGAGGACATCCCAAAGACAACCTTCCGCACTCATGACAGTCATTTCGAGTTCCTTGTCATGTCATTCGGCCTGACAAACACCCCAACCACCTTCCAAGCAACCATGAATGATATCTTCCGTCCAGTGCTCCGTAAGTATGCCCTCGTGTTTTTCGATGGTATACTTATATATAGCCTCACATGGTAGAACCACTTGCGCTACCTTGCGGCTACTCTGGAGATTTTACAGCGTCACTCCATCGCGGACAACCCCAAGGAGTGTGCCTTCGCTCAGCGGGAAGTCTCTTACTTGGGCAGCACGATTTCTACTCGGGGGTCATCATGGATCCCGACAATATCGTCGTTGTGTTACAGTGGCCGACGTCGCGATCCTTGCGGGACATACGCGGCTTCTTGGACCTAACAAGGTATTATCAACGTTTCATCCGCAACTACAGACAACTTGTCGGACCGCTAGCGACTCTTCTCCGCAAAACCACTGACTCAGTTTTCTTCTGGTCTCCAGAGGCCTCCGCGGCGTACACCACCCTTCTGCAGGCGCTCGTCGACGCCCCAGTCCTTGCCAGGCCTGACTTCTCCCAGCACTTTGTCGTTGAGTGCGACGCATCAGGGACGGGCATCGGTGCGATCCTCATGCAGGGCGGTCGACCGGTCACCTACTACAGTCGGTCCTCCGCCACGGTCCGTTCTCGGTCATCCTATGAGGGAGAGTTGATGACGCTCGTCCTAGCAATCCAGCATTGGCGCCCGTATCTCACCAACCGCCAGTTTATCGTGTGCAGGGATCACCACAGTCTGCGATACCTTTTGAGCCAAAAAATGTTGACTCCCAGGTTTGGATGGTGAATCTTATGGGTTATGATTTTACCATCGAGTTCCATTCGGGCAAGACCAACAAGGCCGCTCATGCCTTGTCCTGCCAGCCCGAGTCGGCGGAATTGGCCGCTATTTCCCGACCAATGTGGCAGGAGGCTAGCATCATTCAGAGTAAGTAGGAGGCCGATTCGACACTATAGCCCATTTTGGAGAGTGTGCGGCCCGACCCCACTGCATGTCCCCCGTACACCCTCATAGGTTGCAGGCTGCACTATCGGAACCGACACATTTTATCTCCATCCCTGTCGTGCATCCCAAGGCTTCTAGCCAAGTTCCACACTATTCCGTCAATGGGTCATGTCGACGCCTTCCACACTTACCGTTGCCTCGCCCCTGCCCTTTAATGGAAAGGCATGCTACGCCAGATGGAGCAATTTGTGGTTGTATGTATGGTTTGTCAGCGCTCCAAGTACGAAGCCACCTTTCTCGGGGGCTTGCTACAACCACTACTTATTCCCGACCTGATTAGGGATGATCTAGCTATGGATTTCATCACGCGCCTGTTTTGGTCCTCCGGTTATGATTGCATCCTAGTGGTGGTGGATCGCCTGTCCAAGCATGTGAATTTTCTTCCTCTCTGGCATCCCTTTATGACACCTCTTGTGGTGGAGGCCTTCACCTCGGGTATCATGAGCTTGCACGACTTTCCGCACTAGACCATCAGTGATCGGGACTCGGTATTCATGAGCACATTTTGGCAGGAGTTGTTTAAACTCCAGGGCACACAGCTAAGGATGAGTTTGGCCTACCAGTCCCAAACCGACGAATAGTTAGAGGTTCTGAATCAATTTTTGGAGACTTATCTCTGATGCTTTACATCTGATCGACCACGCGACAGGAAGAAATGGTTGGGTTGGGCGGTATTTTCCTACAACACCTCCTTACATTACGTAGTGTTGGAACTGCGGTTCAGAATCGCCCCGGTGCTGCGGTGCTATTCGAAGCGGAAGGGCGTGTCCCCCGTGGGCCTAACTGGCTGCCCCGTGGATCCGCCTGAGGACCAAGTTGATATAAAGAACAGTTGCGCCTTCACCAAACAGACCGGTCTTTTGGTCGAGTTGGTGGCGCTGGGTCCTCTCAATTGGTATCAGAGGGGGTCGCGGGTTCGAAACCCCGGGGTCGTTTCTGGGGCGGGGATTGTTGGAACTGCGGTTCAGAATCGCCCCGGTGCTGCGGTGCTATTCGAAGCGGAAGGGCGTGTCCCCCGTGGGCTTAACTGGCTGCCCCGTGGATCCGCCCGAGGACCAAGTTGATATAAAGAACAGTTGCGCCTTTACCAAACAGACCGGTCTTTTAGTCGATTTGGTGGCGCTGGGTCCTCTCACGCAGCGGGCATTACACCGTTCTAAAAGGTTTATGGTCGCCCCCTCCCACCGCTTTACAGCATTTGCCCGATGAGTGCAAGGTCGAGACGCTTCGCACTCAGTTGTTGGGAAGGGACGAAATCTTACGCCACTTAAAATTTCATTTGCAACGAGCGCAACAGAAGATGCTCAATCATGCAAAAAAACGACATCAGGATATTCACTTCCGGGTCGGAGACTCGGTGTTCGTCAAGCTATACCCATATCGCCAGACCTTGGTGGCCACACGTTTGCAATTTTGCATCCCATGTTATCCGCCCGCTTCTACGAACCTTTCACAGTGGTATCTCCCATTGGTTAGGTAGCCTACTGCCTCAAACTTCTCGAGCAGAGTCGCATCCATCCCGCTTTTCATGTATCGCAATTCAAGCGAGTTGTGGAGACCACCCGGTCGAGGACAGGTTGCCGTCTCGTTTTGTTGCTGACACAACAATGGTGTACGTCCCTAGTTCTATCCTAGCCGCAGAGCTGAGCAATCTGACGGGGTGACTCGCGATAAGGTTCTTGTGGCGTGGCAACATTGCCCCCGAGCGACACAACGTGGATAGACCGCAAGGACTTACAGGATCAATTTCCTAACTATTTCCTTGAGGACAAGACAAATTTCCCAGAAGGCGGTATTGTTACAGCGGGGGATTTGACGCTGACTCAGATGATCGTGAGGGAGCCTCGAAGATTTGGCACATTTATTCCAAGAGGGCGACACCCACGGTCGAGGTGGCCTAGGCAACATCGGCACCATATTCCTACCTTTATTTTATCTCCTAGTTTTTGTTATCACTTTATGTATTTTGCGCTTATTTTCAGTTCTGCCATTGGGAGGGTGCAATACCCAACCTAGACTAATGTTTGGACTAGCATGGATGAATGGAAAATTGAGCCTAGGGATGGCAATAGAGTTCCTCTGGATTTCTCCTTTGTACCTCCTTCTCCCACTCAGTAACATTGTAGCCTTCAACAATACCAGAATTAATCAATTGGTTAATTAATCAATGGCTTAATGAATCAATGAATTAAACACTAATCGATGAATCAATTAATGTTGCCATGAGAGCTGATGTTGGGCTTGAAGAGACAAACGACTTGGTTTGCAGTGCTGGAAAGGAGTGGTGTACAGCTCATGCAACGAAGGGCTTGAGGTGTGCTTCCCTAGATGTGCAAGGTGTGCTGAGAGATGCGGCAGATTGGTGAGGATTAGCGGCCTGATGGCGATGATGCGTTGCCCTATCGTGGACGACTTGGACTAGGAAGCTCGCCATAATGATTCAATTACAATGTAAATGTGTCTGCATTTGCTTCAGCGAGGATCGTTGGTCGCTGCATTGAGCTCTTTTCATGGTCTGTTCCTAGCTTCGCGACCTAGGAATACTAAAAAATGGTTGAGCTCTATTTTAGTTCCACATAGATTGAGCTTGTCGGTCATCTGGAGTGTTGCGCGTTGGAGACACGCGTGGAGGAATATTGTCTGGAAGTCTGTGCTGCTCATCGGTCGAGCCGGAACAGTAAGCGCAACCCACTCTGACCTATTAGAGACCTGTTGGATGCTACTTGCTGAGATTGCGAACAAATGATAGTTGATGGACTACTCTCGTGCAAGCTACGTAGAGTGATGTGGGCGAGCTGCAACACGAACGGCCGATGTATGTGTTGTTGCATGTGTTAGCGGGGGAATCTCTGATACCAAGTTGTTACGAGTCTACCTGTAACACGTTGATAACTCACAAGAGAGGTGATTGGAATTCGCGAGGATGATGGGGATGTGAGAGATACAAGGGGAGTAGTCTGAAGGGAGCCGAGCTCAACCAACGGAATGCGACGATGGAGTCGGGCTTAACCTTAGGATGCTCTAGAGTAGGAATCGGCTAGGGGTTAGGAGAGGACGAGAGGGGAACTAAGGAGAGGAAAATATGATACTTCTTACTTACCATTCCATATCCCCAAGGAGCCTTTAAATAAACTTAGGACTAATTACCAAAATACTCTTACATGAAAATAAAAGATGTGATATGCATAACAACCTCTAAGATTTTACTATTTTTTCATACATTCTTTTTTACACTTACATAGAATTTCTACAACCTTACTTATTCGGTTTAAAGTTATGCATTTTGTTATTATGCTCATATTGTTTCCTTGCTTAACACTAATTTGCAAATTTAATACATTATTTGATATCCACTTAACCTTGAGTATATAGAGTGCTTGAAGGTAATTATTTCGTCAATGGGTTGGTTCTTTCTTTTGTTTTGATATTTATTAATGGGGATTGGTGACCCGTGCACATTTATTCCTGTGAGAGGCGATCACTTGTCCGTAGGACGATCCGAGTTCACGGATGCAAGATGGCCGGTTCGAGGCCGTTTTATATATTTACTTTTATTTTTTGAGTTGCATTTGACATCTGATCTCGGACATGACGAGTCATCTGATTTGGGTGCCTTAGTCGTATTCACATATATATGGGTGCAGGCTACGATTTTGGGAGAGAGATTTGGAGGTTGAAATCCAAATCCGTTGATCTCTTGCGCTACGACTTCGTGACCTCCAAGGCGTGACTCCTAGGGTTTCTTCGTTATTTTGTTTCATCTCTATTAACCGCCCTGCTCTACATCCCGGCCTAAAGATCCCAACCCCTCCCCACCCCGTCTCCAGATCCCCACAGTCGCCGTGCCCCTTCACGATCCCCTCTCGACGACCACATATTTCCCGTTTTTTTCCTATTAGAGTCCCATCGACCCTCTCCCCGCAGCTTGGAGTCTTCCCCAGTGCTAGCGCCTACTACCGTCGATTCCCATGCGCCTGCCTTCCGCATGTGTTTCACCATTCTGTACATTGTTGCTTCCCCACACTGTCGGCCTCCCCATCCCATCTCACAAGCAACCGTCGGTATACTTCTATCGTCGTCATCTGAATCCTTCCCCACCCAGTTACCGCCACCTAAGTTCTACCATGTCCAACCTCTGCCACCTTGGCCTTCCTATGTCCATCTACAAGAAGCAACCTGTCGGCGCCTACTTCATTTGGATCTCCACCATTGCTGCCTTTCGCATACGCCTGCACACATATCTTGGTGTTCTTGTTTCTCTACTATTATATGCTCCGACCATATTCCATTGGATGCAATTATTATATATGCTATTTCTATAAAATCACTCGACCTGCAGGGTTTATTCATTGCGCACGTGAGATATTTGGCATCAATTACTTGTGAATTATCATGTGCTTTTCAATTCAATTTTTGTGAACAAATGTGCTCCAGAATAGGCTTTATTTTTATTAATTACTTGATGTCAATTTTAATCTGACTGTTTCAATTGCAATTGCATCTACATTAGGGCCCATTCGTTTCGCAAGAATTGGGAGAAAGGAATTGGTTTTGGCTAAAAACATTCGACACGTAGGTTTTGGAATTAGGCCAAAACCAATTCTTTTGTTCATTTGCAGGAAGGTTTTCAGGCTCAGGAATTGAATCTACTAATTTTTATGTTCGATTGCAGGATGGAATTCAATGAAAGAATTTGATATTTTATAGAGCGGTCATTCCCTGTTTGCACTTGCGTGTTTACAGAGCCAATGTATTTAACAAGGCATGATGGAGAGAGAACCAAAAATGATGGTTCAACACACGAGCAAGATTGAGCGCAAACAAACATGAAAGTTCAATGTTGATTAAGAAGGATCTGAAGGATGCGTGATAATTAAGAACAATAAAAGATATGGATCTGAGCTTTAGTTATCAAAATTGAGCGCAACAAGAACGATAATTAAGAAGGTTTCTTGGCTTTTTTCTCCTGTGTATGTACACTCTAGTAGTTGTTTCCACAATTAAAGTTGGTGACTGTCTCATTTTTCTGACTTAGAAACGAGAAGAGGAATTGAATTTTTTTTAAGAAAAACACATTATATCTTGTTTTCATTACTTAACTAAATTGTGTTTGATCTCCAAACTGTAATTAGAACAACTCGGAACTGGTTGTTTACAATATTTGAAAATCCCATTCTTAATTTTGCAAGTAAAATTGCATTCCCTCTGATGTTCTTAATGCAGGAAATTAAGCGGCTGGCCCAGCTGCAGAATATGTTGGCCAACGGAGATGTCAAAGTAAAGACCGAACACTGACTTGAGTGTTTGCTCACCATATTTCATCGAAAGTTTATATGTTAATCAAAATGTCCTTCCGTATCTGGGAGAAAACATGAGCAGTTGATTTACCCTTCCGTATGGTGTAGAGACGCTCCAGATCGGAATGAAAGTGTGGAGGAGAAGCTCGCCTCGCCGCCGCCAACGCTGGAGAAGGATCTCGCCACCGTCGCTGGAGAGGAGGAAGAAGGAACGGGGAATAATGGGACTAAGTCGCCGCTGCTTTCCTCCAACCCAAAACCGACCAAATCTGGTTGGTTTTGGGGATAGGCAGATTTGTAAAAAGGTTTGGGTTTTGTCCAAATCCATCTTAAAAAAGGGTCAAACGAACAAAGGAATTGGAATTGGGAAACCCAATTCCAATTTCTTTCTCCAAATTCTTGTCAAACAAACGCAATCTTAGGGTTTTCGGTAGTTACATTGCATTCCACTTAGGGTTACATTTTAGAGCATCCGCAGTCCACACTCAAACCTACCCCTGCATCACTTATTTTGAGCAGGAAAATCAAAATGAGAAGCTACTAATGTGATATATTTTGCTCCAAATAGATGACATCTTTGTATTTCTCTTTTTTTATCATAAGTTGTAATTTATGTGTTTAACAGTAGATTTGTGTAGTTGAACTTTTATAATTGGCACTATCATTAAATGGACCCTTTGAGTTTACAAGTTCATACGCTTTTGTTTAATCATTTCCCTATTTTTACTCCAATAGTGTGATAGTGGATTTTTTGTTCTGATATTTTGCTTAGGGCATCTCTTAGCTTAAATTTCGGATATGGGTACTGGACAAGCCCACGAGGCAAAGTAAAGTTTAGTTGGGTCATTATAATTTGGTATCAGAGATAGATTCAACTCTCTAACCTTAGCGACCATAGAGCTATGGGATATAAAACATAAAACTTTAGCCTCGTGACCTTAGTATAATGTAGTGTTTAAGCATAGTTTACATTATGTATTAGATTACCTTATGATTTTAAGATAGTGTAACGCCACTTTGAGTAGTAGAGTTATGGATATGCTTGTAGCAATTATGTAATTGTTATTATATCTTGCTAACATGCATAGGTACTTGAGAATGCCTTAAGTATATCTTGGGTTAACCTAAGTAATGTTTCAACTAGTTTATGTTAGAGGAGGTATAAACCTTTGCAATGAGAATCTTAAGGAGTTACGTCCTCTGATGCTTAGAGGACATCAGAGGAGGGAGAGATGAATTCTTCATGGAAATCAAGGATTGGTTATCCAAGGTTGGGATTTTTCAGTTGCGGTGTTGTACCTAAGGATACTATTGTGACTTGGGCCATGCTATTCTTGGATCTACATTTAGGAAACACTACTGGTATTTGAAATACTCTTTTGCATTCAACAAAATGAATGGCTGAACTCCTTTGTTTTAGAGCTGTGTGCCCATAAATGGCTGTAGAATTCTTGTTATGTAGTCAAGGATTTATATTATCAATGAATTGATCATTATTAAGATGAAATAATGCACAGAGTTCCATTTTTTTCATGTGTCCGGATTTTGAGTTGATATAACACTTCTGCATACAATCGAATTGGACACTCTTGAACAGGTCTGGTCGGCGAACTATGAAGTTTGATTTTACTAACAAACCAAGCAGTCCTACTGAAAGGATAAGAGAAAGCAGTGGTGAAGATTATAAGGAATGTAAGGCATGTCGAGAATGATAGTTCCGTGTAGTGATAACAACCAAAGGGCGTGAGATATTTCTAACTTTGATGCACCATTGGTTGAAACCTTTTAGCCTAGTCTCCATTTGAGCTATATGGTGTCCCTCCAAGTAGAGAGCGGTTGACCTTTGTTTAGACATGGTTCTTGGTGTGAGACCAATGGCAAGGTTTATGTATAGTTTGATGCCTGAAGAATTAGCAGGCTTGAAGGTGTTGTTTCAAGAATTTATTTGGGATCAGAGTTTGTCGAGTTTGAATTTTCACCATGGGAAGTTCCAGAAATGGTTGTTAAGATGAAGGATGGAAACCTGAAACTTTGTTTTGACTATTTGGAACCTAATAGGTTGATGGCTACAAATGTACCGAGGTTAGGCAATCTCTTTAATCAATTGGAAGGATCTTCAGTTTTCTCCTATTTAGATAAGGTGTATCTCTTTAATCAATTGGAAGGATCTTCAGTTTTCTCCTATTTAGATAAGGTGTAGATAGCATTAGCTAAAAATCATGTTTTGAAGAAATTTTGATTTTATTTTGAATTTATGAGATAACATCATGAACTGTTTTATCAGCAAGCATGGACGTTAAGTGAATTCAAGTAAAAATTATCTGAGACTAGTCGAATCCTAGGTGTTCGAGATTCATAGTATCCAGGACTTGGGTGGTTCAGGAAGTCTGGAAGTCTTTTCTAAGTTTTGCATCGAGAACTTGTATCAGGAGAAGAGAGGAGTTCAAAAGGATCAAATGTGATGCAGCTTTTAGGGAATCAATGAATTGATTGTTTGTCAACACTAGATTCTCTGGCTTCCGTCAAGAGCGTAGGATTTTTGGATATATTGTAATACTTCTCCAGTGAGTTTTAATTGTTTTTTAAAGTGTTTTTGTTAGAATTAATATTAATTATATCCTTGTATACACTATTACTCCTCTATATATAAGATGAGTCCTCGTATTATAATAATATAATGTTTTTATTTTCTTAAAATGGTACCAGAGCTGGCCTTGTCCCGTGCCCGAGCCCTAACCGCGTACGACTTCCGTTCGCAGCCTCCGACCGACCACTTTTGTTTCCGCCTTCCTCTTTCCATTTCCACTCGCTTCCGCAGTCGCAGCGCCGTTCGGCTCACGTGACAGTTCCCGTCAGCTAATCGGCACTGGCTGCCGGATGCTGCTTCTCGCGAACTTCCGACGGTTCGATTGACTCCAAATCTTGGGGAAAGTTTCGTTTTAATCTTCTTATCATCATATTGGATTTCTAGAAGATTCCAACGGTTGGATGCTCACCAAAATAAGATCTAGGTATTTTCTTTTCAAGAAGAAGAAGGCTCCTAACTCCGAAATGATGTCATATTTGACTTAACTCTTTAAAGACTTGTTCTACGCTGCCCTCCACCGTTCTCTAGCAAGAGTTTTGTTAGAGAATTTTTTGTCGGAGATGCTTGATTTTGGTAACTCCATGACCCCCGCAGGATTTACCAGGGCTGGTCAGGATCACAATTAATCTCAGATCACTACGATCTGATTGGATGACGCGAATTACTTGTCATAGTCCCGCTCTATTACCTTGGCCTTAAAGAGTCGGCGTCTTTTTGGCTATATCAGTGGCACCACCATCAAACCACCCAGAAACTCTACAAATTGGCCTCAATGGGAGTCAGAGAACTCCTTTGTTATGTCATGGCTTACGAATTCCATGCATGAGTTCATTGCTCAAAATTACCTTTTTCCTGGACACTGCTGCTAACATATGGAAACGTGTTGAGTCTACTTACTCCCACAAAGGAAATGCAACCCAGATTTACCAACTACGTCGCAAGATCTTTCTTCTCTGACAGGGTGATCGCTCTCCATTTCGTTTGAGTTTACTGAGCTGTATCAGGAGTACGACCATTTTGACCATCTTGTCATGGTCTGTAATGCAGATGAGCTTTTGATCAGGGCTCGCGAGGATTGTAATTGTGTGTTTGAGTTTCTGCATGGGCTGCAGAGATTTTGGTCAGATTACTGTCCAAATTCTGGGGCATGTTCCTACCCCTTCACTTCCTGAAGTTTATAACATTGTACAACATGAATTTGACCATAGACAGTCTTGGAACACCACCACTTTATTGAGGTATCATCATTAGTGGCTCATCAACTCAATTTTGGAGGTTGGGTTTCTCGTGATTTCAAGTCGAAGCCTACAGATAAGGATCACATGACTTGTCATTATTGTGGCAAACCTCATCATACTCGGGATACGTGTTTTAGCCTACATGACTTTCCTCCTCCCAGGGGCAGATCTGCATCATGTGGTGGTCGCGGTCATAGTAGAACTCCAGGGAGAAACTCTACATCATATCACTCAACTCATCTGACTGATGTTCCCGAGGACATTCTCGTGGACATTTCTACCCTACTCCCACTCCTCAGTCGTCCTCTTTTTCTGCCGAAGAGATGCATGTTTTTGCCGGTTGATGCATGGCCTTATTTCTGATACTATCACCGCCTCTACTTCCTCATCCGCCCTTGCCGACGCAGGTATACCAGGTGCCCACTATGCTACTACTCGCCCATCTACTTATTGGATTATCGACTCAAGAGCTACTGATTACATGACTAGATCAGCTTCAAGATTTGTGTTTTATTCCCCTCTTTTTGGAAAAGATAAAGTGAGCATTGATGATGGCTCGTTTTCCTCCATTGCTGGAAAATGATTCATCTCTTGTTCTTCTCACTTTCTCTTTTGTACTCCATATTTCAAATTTTACTCGTAGTTCACTTTCTTTTAGTCATTTGACTAATTATCTTCAATGCTCGGTTACTTTTTCCTTCTCGTTGTGTCTTTCAGGATCTGAAGACGTGGAAAGTGATTAACTCTGATAGTATGCAGGATGGCTTGTACGTGTTTGACACCTCTTGTGGGGCTCCATCTCCGCAAGCTCTCCACACTACGCAAACCTCCACCTTGCTCACCTGACATCGTCGTCTTGGTCATCCCTCTATTGCTACCATGCAACATTTATTTCCTACTATTTCTTCCATGTATTTTAAAAATTTTGTTTGTGATGTATGTGTTGTTAACAAACATTATCGTTGTACAACCCCTTATTCGTCGAGTAGGCCCCCAGGTTTCAGAAGGTCAAAGGGCATGCAAGGTAGGTCAAGAGGAGCATTCGCTCAGAGCACTAGGGGGCACTTGCCCAGGTCAGGAGAGGCAGGCAAGCTTTGGGGCGAGTACAAGCCTCATCTGCAAAGCATTCGCTCGCTTGGGAGTGCGGATACGCGAGACGTCAGGTGAGTGAGGGGCGGAACCCCACTCGCCCAGAGAGCCAGGGGTCAGGCGAGTGGTACTCATACGGACCACTCACCAAGTAGAGCCTAGAGAATCCAGTGTGCGAGAAGTCTGGCGAGTGGTACCTTCACGGACCACTCGCCTAGAAGGATTTGGTGGTGAAATTACCTAGATGCCCTTGGTGGGCTGTCAATAGCCCTTCAGAACAGCGAAGTTTGACTGTTAGCAGACCAGTTTGGGGTGCGATTAGTGAAACTAAAAGGCGGAGTTACGCTATTTGCAGACCAGCAGAGAAAAACTATATATAGACCCTGAATGGCACCTTTGGAGAGGATCCAGATCTTTGGCTTCTTCCTCCTTAGGACATCTTTGGTTAGCTCATCAGGCTCTCCAAGGTGCCCGACTTCAGCTTTGACTTAGGAGGGAAAGCGCTCTAAGATCTTCCGGGTGTGTGGTGGGACCTCCACGCTGCAGCCAAAGGTCGGTGTCTAGTTCTAACTCTTCGGTCAAGTTCTTCCACGAGATCAGTAGGTGCTAGCTGCCCCCCTTTTAGGGGTCCGAACTCCTCGTTGGGCCGGTTGACGGTTTCAACATTTATGGTGCGGTGAGCGTGGAACGTATAGCTAATACAAGAAAGTCCCAATGAGGTAACATGGCTGGAGAGGATGAGCAGAGCGCCGACTATGGCGGCTCGCCACCGTCCAGCCCACCGGGGGCAGTAAGGATGCTGGCAGACTTCCGAAGGGAGGTGATAGAGACGATCATCCTCGCTCTCGCTGCGGCGCGAGGCGAGCCCTCGGCCCCAGCGGCCCAGGTCGTCCCGCCGCTGGGGGTAGGCGAGAGTTGTTCCCCAGCCCAGCGAGTGCGAGCCCGGTCGGGGAGCTCGTGGGGCGAGTGGGGCAGGCGAGAGCGTCCCGGGCAGAGGCCCGACAAAGAGCAGGTCGACGAGGCGTCGGGGCGAGACCTCACTGCGCGAGAGTCGTTCCCAAACCCAGCGAGCGCGAGCCCGGTCGGGGAGCTCGTGGAACGAGTAGGGCAGGTGAGAGCGGCGAGTGGTGGAAGCCCGTTCTGAGTTGGAGCTTTTCGCACCAGTCCCGGAGGGGTTCAGGGAGCCGGACATGGTCTACTACACCAGAGATATAGGTATATGTTAAATTGGTATAAGCTTATTGTTCTTTTCTGTTATGTCCATACGATGTGCTTGGGTGCTGGAGTGCCCCAGATCGATTCCGCTGTCGGACTCTCATTAGACGGTGGGTCAGGTTGATCTCTGGAGAGGCTGACAAGGTAAAGTGATGTTGGAGTGCCCCAGATCGATTCCGTTGCCGGGCTCTCATTAGACGGTGGGTCAGGTTGATCTCTGGAGAGGCTGGCAAGGTAAAGTGGTGCTGAAGTGCCCCAGATCGATTCCACTGTCGGGCTCTCATTAGACGGTGGGTTAGGTTGATCTCTGGAGAGGCTGGCAAGGTAAAGTGGTGCTAGAGTGCCCCATATCTCCGCTGTCGGGCTCTCATTAGACGGTGGGTCAGGTTGATCTCTGGAGAGGTTGGCAAGGTAAAGTGGTGTTGGAGTGCCCCAGATCGATTGCGTTGTCGGGCTCTCATTAGACGGTGGGTCAGGTTGATCTCTGGAGAGGTTGTCAAGGTAAAGTGGTGATAGAGTGTCCCATATCGATTCCGCTGTCGGGCTCTCATTAGACGGTGAGTCAGGTTGATCTCTGGAGAGGCTGGCAAGGTTACAAGTCCTTGGGTGCTGGAGTGCCCCAGATCGATTCCGCTGTCGGACTCTCATTAGACGGTGGGTCAGGTTGATCTCTGGAGAGGCTGACAAGGTAAAGTGATGTTGGAAGTGCCCCAGATCGATTCCGTTGCCGGGCTCTCATTAGACGGTGGGTCAGGTTGATCTCTGGAGAGGCTGGCAAGGTAGAGGTTGAGACATGGCCCCGAGCAGAACCGCTGACCAGGCTCTCACCTAGCTGGCAGGGTTGTAGGCTCACTCGGTGGCAGGAGATGAAAGAAGGTTTTAAAATAAGGTTGGCCACGAGCAGCCCCGCTGACCAGGCTCTCACCTAGCTGGCAGAGTCATAGGCTCGCTTGGTGGCGATTCAGGGTGAAGGCATGATGGGAAAGGAAAATCCGAGAAAGGAAAGATCGGCACAAGGGAGACTGTCTCTCAGTCGGAGGTATGCGAGTGGGGTCCACCGAGATGGGCACTCGCCCGGCGAATGCACCCGGGAAGCCAACCTATCTAAAGTCGTGGGAATCATTCGAAATAGGCGCGCTCTCGGCAACGTCACACTTCCGGCGGAATCGTCGCGGTAGCCACCTAAAATCCTAGAGGGGTATGGGCGCGTGCGGACGGGTTATGACTTTCCAAAGAGTACGCACCGTTGTGGCGAGAAATATTCGATCACGGCCCAGTGTCAAGTATCGACAATGCGCGAGTGCGCGAAATACGTGTGAAGGCGTGAGCAATGCGCGAGTGCGCGAAATACGTGTGAAGGCGTGAGCAATGCGCGAGTGCGCGAAATACGTGCGAAGTTGTGAGCAATACGCGAGTGCACGAAATACGTGTGAAGGCGTGAACAGTGCGCGAGCTATACACGAGTGGCAACAAATAAGCAACAATAAAGTTAAAGAGACTTGGCCAACAAATGTATTTTCATTTCATTACAAAAGCTCACTTACAATACGGGGGTTTCGCCCCGGCCATGGATTACAACAAAAACAAAAAGAACAAAGGAAAGCGAAAGATCCTCAGGGGAGGTCGTCGGAGCTCTCGCTGGAAGACCTGTTGCTTTCGCCTGGAGGATGGAGGGGACCGCTCTCGCGCTGAAGGTCAGCTTCGCCCTCCGGCACGTCCAACGGGATGAAGAGCCCAGGAAGAACGCTGTGAGTGGTGAGCCTCTCGACTCCTTCATTCAAAAGCCCAGCATGCCTCAACACCTCCAGCGCATGCTTCGCTGCCCCTAGAGCGTTCTCCTGCATCAACACCTCGATCTCATAATTGGTGTAGTGATGCAGATTGCTCTTCTCCCCGGAAGGTGGCGGGCAGCGGCGTCTCGCAGGCGTTGGTTCTCGGCCTGCAGCTCCTTCACCTGGTCCTCGAGGTTGGCCACTCGCACACGCAAAATATCAGCGTTGGTTGTGTCCTGCAAGAAAAGAAAATGATGAGGTCGGCAAGAAAGCAAAAGGAGGGCGCGAAAGCACAAGCGTCTATGAAGGGTCGTACTTACCACTCGGACTGGGCGGTTGGCGAGAAGGGATTCGGTGGCCTCCAGCTGCTACTTCAAGGCCACGACTTCAGAGGAGGCGAGAGCGAGCATTCTCTCGACCTCGGCGAGGTTCCGTGTGAGGGTGTTGTTGCGGCGTGAGGACATATGTGCAAGCTTGAGGGCGCGCAGCTGAGCCCGCGCGGCCTCGTGCGCGAGCGTCCGGGTGGACTCGGCATCATAAACCGTGGCGTCCTCGCGGCTGTAGAGCGCGAAAGAGAGGTCGTAGTCCTCGCCGCTGGTGGTCTCCTGCTCCGTCCAGTACGGTAGGAGGGTGGAAATGGAGGCCCGATTGGCCTTTCGATCCAACTGAAGTAGGGGCTCGCCTGCTTCATCGACGTACTTCTCGCCCAGGGCGGAGTTTCGATGCCCTCTCGGCGACGGTCGCGCGGAGGACTCCGTCAGCGCGTTTGAGATCTCGGTGACGGCCTCGGCAGCAACCGCTTTACCATTGACGGTTGTCGAGGGCTTGGACCGCTTGGAGGGAGAACCGGGAGCCGCGTCAGGCTTCCGCTTTTGACCGCTGGGCTTCGAGGAGACCGGATCTTTGCGGCAGCCATCGGCGGCGGACCGCACGATAGCCAGGGCGGCGGCAGGAGTTCCCTCGTTCGCATGCGGCGGGTGTAGGGGAAGATCTCGTACTCCTGCATCAGGTGGGTTAAGTAAGAAAAAGTAGATATAAAGGTAAGTTGGAGCTAGGGGTAAAGCAGTTCGTCTTACCCTCTACCGGCAGGACTGGCGGGAGCGAGTTGACGTTCTTCCGCAGGTGAACGACGTCCATGTCATGCCCTTGGATGAACTGGTGGAGCTTGGCCTCAGGACATCCCAGCGACGGAGGCCTGTAGGTCGACTCATCCTCCTGCACTGGCGCAAGAAGGGTGTTGTCGAAGCTCCCGGTGACGAAGAGGAACCGCCGAACCCATTCGTGGTTCTTGTTGACGCTACCGGTAACCTTGAGCTGGCTCTGGCCAGAGAAGAAAGCTACCCCGCCTTTCGCCCGGAAATTGAACAGCTTGCGGAAGACGGGGAGGGAAAATTCGATCCTCTCCTCGCGCAGGTAGCAGACAAATGCTACCATCATGGCGATGGAGTTGGGGCTCAGCTGCACGGGAACGACGCCGAAATAGCGGAAGGTTTGGCGCAGCTCTGGCCAGAGAGGGAGGCGGAGCCCAACCTCGAAATGCTCCAGGGGGATGGCGAGTGTGTCCGACGAGAATTGGTTGATGCGGTTGCGGTTTCCAGGGCGGCGCGCAACGAACCCTGGCGGGACGTAGTCAGCGATCGCCATTGTGAACTCATCTTCCGACAAGTCACAAGTAGCGAAATCATGATTGGTGAATGCTTGAGCGCACTTGCCCAGGCCATCAGGTTCGGCCACCATTGCGCAGGGGTTGAAGTAGTGTCACGCGAGAAATCTGGAGAGAAGCGCGAGTGCAAGTGCGAGAGCGAGGAAGAGAAGGAAGCTGGAATGGAAGTGATAAATACGGCGGGTGGACCTGGTTATTTATAGAAAAAATAAAGAAATCAAGAAGCTTCATAGGCGTGGGGGTGCGGGTAGTGACCGCGCTACCCCGACGCCTCGGGATTCGAGCCAGCACCACCTTTGTCCCACTCGTCGGCAGGTGGCGAGGGCCACACGCAGAGTCCTCTGCAAGAGGGCGAAAGCAAGATAAAGCACAGTGAAAGTGCACAGCGAAACCAAAGCGTTAAGCGAGACAGCATTCAGCAAAACATAAGAAAAATCATGCGGAATAGACATGTTTAACATTCAAGAAAACAAGATCGTTCACAAGACAAGGCCGATCTCGCTCAGCATTCATTACCAAATACAAGTTTATTATTTGGGGTAAGGGGGATACAGGGGGCGAGTGTCGGTAGGCTCAGTATTGAATTCATTGTCATCGACCCCGACTTCGCTTCCCCGTCCTCGGTGACACTCGCGGGTATTAGTATGCGCTCACAGCGGTGAGTTCTTGAATAACCAAGTGCATTTGGTCCCTTGCCCGCGCGATGTGCCTCCCGGGGGAAGTCCCCTCGCACCCGGCTCCCTGTCGCTCCATCTCTCCCGCAATATGCGAGTAGTCCCTTTCGAGAGCGCTCAGCCTGCGCTCAAAGGCTGCCCGGTGTTCGTCCGTCTGGCCGGCTTGGTCTCGCTGCATCTAGATAAGCTTGTCGAGAACCTCCGTCACCCGCTCCTTCATCATCCTAGGGTCTGCGAGATCCCGGAGAAAGTCCGAAAGTTCAAGCGAGCAGTGTCGAAGCGAATACAGTAACTGACCTGGTACATATTCTTCGTCTGGGCGCTGGCAAGAGGAGCTGGGTTGCCCTGAGAATGGCTGGCCGGGGGGATGAAGCGATTTCCCCTTTCCAGGGCGAGAAGGCACCTGGTTGGCAGCGGAAGTGGTGGCTAAATCGGCGGCGGGAGAATTGTGGACGAGGTCCCTCCCTGCCGAGTGCTCCGACTCCTGTGATGGGAGAGTCGTGGTGGTCTCGCGGGCTGGAAAGTCGCGCAGGGTTGATGATAACCCGGTAGTTCCAAAGGTGGGGGTTGCGGGAGGCAGGATAAGCAAGAGGGTGAAAGAAAGAGAAGCATGTGAGAAGGTAATAAAAGCTCAACGGGTTCAAGCAGGGTTCTGCCAAGACTAGCGGGGAGGTCGGACTCCTGAGCCGGCGGAACTTCCTTGGGGGCAGGCGGAAGCGCTGCGGTATCCGCCGGGTTGGTCTCGAGGCCATCCCCCGTCGCCGGCGTCTCCTGCAAGTGATCATGAATGTTGAGGTATCGCGTTACCAGAATTAACCACAGAGCAAGTTAGATCATATTACCTCGGTGATGTTGTCAGGAGGATTACGGGAAGGGGGCGGAGTCCTTGACGCGGACTCAGTCACCAGGGGGTCCCGCCTAACCACCTTGGCCTTTCTCGGCCGGTAAGGTGAGTTGGGATCCCTCTTTGACGAAAGCCAGGGAGCATACCTGGCAAATTTAGAAGTAGTCTTCTCCTGCGCAGCGTCGAGACGATCCAGCAGTTCTTGCGAGAGCGGTCTCGGCGACGGTCTCATGAACGCCATCAAGATTGCGAGAGCTCAGACGAAAAAGGAGGAAAAGGCAGTAAGAGGAAAACGGGCGCTCTCAACGTGGCGGCCTGAGATATATATAGCACAAAAGAGGGACCCACCAAAAGATTCCCTCCAGGTCAGTAAGCACTCACCGAATACTAAGGGTTGGACTTTTCTTTCCGAGCATGGATCTCGCTCGCAAAGAGAGGGGATTGTGTACAACCCCGTATTCATCGAGTGGGCCCCCAGGTTTCAGAAGGTCAAAGAGCATGCAAGGTAGGTCAAGAGGAGCATTCGCTAAGAGCACTAGGGAGTCACTCGCCCAGGTCAGGAGAGGCAGACAAGCTACGGGGCGAGTGCAAGCCACATCCGCAAAGCATTCGCTCGCTTGGGAGTGCGGATACGCTGGAGGTCAAGCGAGTGAGGAGCGGAACCCCACTCGCCCAGAGAGCCAAGGGTCAGGTGAGTGGTGCTCACACGGACCACTCGCCCAGTAGAGCCTAGAGAATTCAGTGCGCGAGAAGTCTGGCGAGTGGTACCTTCACGGATGACGCACCCTAGGTTGCGTGCCCTTCATCGGCACGGACATTTATCTTTTCTATGTTCTATCGTATTTTCTTTTTGCTCCGTATTTGTATGTTTGCACCGTTAGTTTGTTTATCGCACTATTTTGTAGTTCGGCGCATGAGTTTGACCACCTCATGCGACCTTAAATAATATTGGTCCGGTATGTGGTGGCGGAGTGGCTAAATGCAACGCATAAACGCAATAATTCTGGACAAGCATATTTTTGTAAAACAAAATTGCTGAAATCAGTTTTAATTTGGGAAACTTCTAGAGTATAAAATTAATTGCATTTATTGGGAAGTTTCTAGAGGCCTATTATGGAGCTATAAAGTTAACCCCCCTTCCCTTATTTTGGGAGACCGGTTGGAGCCAAGATTTCTCTTGGACTTCCACCGTTCGACCTAGCCGACCGTCTCCCGTGCCTGTTCCGATTCCCCTACCTGTTCCGTCTCCCGTGCCTGCTCGATCGGAGGAACGCAGACTTCCTGCGCCTGTGCCGCTCCGGATTCCGCTCGTACCAGGTCCCCTCTTCCCCGCCTTCACCCTCACGTGGAACCACCCGCACATCTCCGCCCCCCCCCCCTTTCCGTGGAGCCACCCGACGCAAAGTTCCTGCGCCTCTCTTCTCCTCTCCGACACTGCAAACCAGCGCCCCTGCTACCCGTTTCCGCTCCGGCCCGGCTACTGCGACCGTCGGCTCCTCAGGTGACGCCTCTCCTTCCCACCTCCTTAATCTCTAGTGGTTTCCCCATTTATTTTCTGTTAAGATTTCAGCAAATTAAATTTTCAGTCCAAGCGTTGCGTTTCCACGTCCGTTATTGCATGCTGTTGCATTTTGTTTCAGCTCCTTCTTGGGTGTTTGTCCGGCCGTCAGTTTAATACTTGCTCCGATTTAGGAACGGTGAAGTTAACCCACCCGCTTGTTGGTGATACTCCGTCACTACGTTTTGTTCGTGCCAAGAACACCTCCTTAATAAAATTTAAGACTTGCGCGGCGAAGATTGCATCAACTAGACTGCATCAATTTGGTGTGGCTGCTGGGATATCTCACTCCTATCGTGGGATAGCCGAGCGTACATCGCCTCAAAGCCTTAAATTTTAGGGGTTTTTTTCAGACTTACTCCATGGAATCGAGGGTTGAGCGACTGGAGGGAGGTATGACTGACATCGGGAAGCGATTAGATGCCCTCACCGCCGCTATAACCGCACTCACTACCACTGTGGGAGACACCACTCAAGTCGTCCTACGCTTACGCACTACTGTCAACAACCTAGAGGGTCAAGTGCACCTCGGTGACCCAGTCCCACCCGTGCAGCAACCAGCCCCTCCTGCACAACAGCCCCCTCCTGCACAACATCCCCCACCACCGCCTTACGAGCCACACCCCGACTACCGGGATCAAAGGAACTACCCCCGTTGGGATTCCGACGTTCGGTTCGACATTGGGGACTTTGAAGGCACACTTGAGCCTGAAATGTGTCTCGATTGGAGTGAGCGACTCGAACGTTACCTCAGCTGGAGGCGCATTCCCGAGCACCAACAAGTTGAGTACGCCACAATGCGGTTAAAGGGACCTGCCCTTACATGGTGGAGTCAGCTCGAACGCATGCGTTTCACGACAGGTTTGCCCCCGGTCACTACCTGGGTGGAGTTCAAGATCCAACTCAGAAAAAGGTATGTGCCGGCAGATTTTATGCAGACCTTATATCGACGCTTCCACACCTTACGCCAGGATAAGCGCACTGTTGACGAGTACACCAACGACTTCTTAGTACTCCAATCCAGGTTGGACTTGAAAGAGGAGAATCACGTGGTCATAGGTCGTTATCTTGATGGACTGCGTTTCGCGATTCGAGATCAACTCGAGCTTCACGATTTTCGAGACTTAGAAGACGTATCCGGTCGTGCTCGTCGTGTAGAAGCCTTACAGAGGAGGACCACCAGCACGCGACCCACTGAGAGAACTCAATATACGTCCTCCTCCGCATCTTCTGTACGGACCACCACACCTACCGTACCCGGAGCGACTCCTGCCCTCCCTTCTAGACCATTGCTACCGGGTCCTACTCCCGTAGGGCCCCCACTAGCATCCACGAGAGGGAAGGAGGGGACCACCACTAGACCAGTCTTTCGATGTTTCAAATGCATGGAGCCCGGGCACAAATCCGCCGATTGCCCGAGGCGACAGTTCACCGCTATCGTAGAGGCCGATGATGGGCGAGAACCCGAATATGGGTTTTGGGAGAGTGACCTAGAGATACACCCCACACCCCCGCCCGAGGAGGAGTACGAAGTCGAGGGAGAACAACCTGACAAGTTGATTTGCGTCCTCCAACATAGCCTATTGACTCCCCGAGTCCCTACTCCCGATGCGTGGTTACGACACAACATCTTCCGAACCACCGCCCGCATCAAAGGACACTTCTGCTCCATTATCGCTGACAATGGTAGCATGGAAAATTTCGTGGCTCAGCTTATGGTGGCAAAACTAAAGTTGGCAATCCAGGCCCTTGAAAAACCTTATGATTTGTCCTGGGTCACCAATGGCCCTAAACTGACCATCACTCACCGTTGTCTGGTCGAGTTTGAAATTGGCCCCACCTATTCCGATGCAGTCTGGTGCGATGTTGCTCCCCTGGACGTCTGCCACATCTTGTTAGGAAGACCATGGCAGTACGATCGATCGGTCATACACGATGGGCGTAAGAACTCTTACTCTTTCCTCCATCACGGCCGTCGGGTTACTCTTCTGCCCCAGAAGAATAGCCTCGTCCCGCGACGGCTCGACCCCCGTGATAGCACCCCCGTTGAGCCACCGACCCCCACCACCACGGCGGCTTCTGCCCACTACCCCTCGGTCACCATGCTCCTGACCGCACCACAATTCCACCGCGAGATGAAAGAGAGCCCCATCGCATACGTACTGGTCGGTCGAGAATCTCCTACCCCTGATATGGAGATTCCTGCCTCCGTCCGCCCTCTGATAGCTGAATTTGGAGACCTCACCCCCGATGAGTTACCAGACCAACTTCCCCCCCTTAGGGACATCCAGCATTGCATCGACTTGGTCCCCGGAGCGAGCCTTCCGCACTTACCCCACTATCGCATGAGCCCGAAAGAGCACGAGGAGCTTAGGAGGCAGGTCACCGAACTCCTCCAGAAAGGCCATGTGCGGGAGAGTTTGAGCCCATGTGCGGTCCCTGCCCTACTAGTCCCAAAAAAGGACGGGACCTGGCGCATGTGCGTGGATAGTCGGGCAATCAATAAAATCACCATAAAATATCGTTTTCCGATTCCCCGCCTCGATGACATGCTCGATATGCTGAGCGGGGCGAAGGTCTTTTCGAAGATTGACCTCCGGAGCGGATACCATCAGATCCGGATCCGACCCGGTGATGAATGGAAAACCGCCTTCAAGACGAGAGAAGGTCTATATGAGTGGTTGGTCATGCCATTCGGCCTGTCCAACGCACCCAGTACATTCATGAGGCTGATGAACCAGGTCCTTAGACCCCTGATAGGGACCTGCGTGGTTGTATACTTTGATGACATCCTCATCTATAGCCTTGACTCTACCCAGCACCAGGACCACCTCCGCCGAGTCCTCGAGATCCTACGAGAGCATCGTTTGATTATCAATCTTAAGAAATGCACATTTATGACCCGCAGTCTCACTTTCTTAGGATACATAGTCTCATCGGAAGGGATTAAGGTAGACCCAGAGAAAGTGAAGGCCATCGATTCCTGGCCCACCCCCAAAAACTTCACCGAGGCTCGTGGGTTCCATGGACTAGCGTCATTCTATAGGAGGTTTATTCGGAACTTTAGTACTCACATCGCACCCATCACCGACTGCCTCCGGAAGGGTCAGTTCACGTGGACCGCCGAAGCTGAACAGGCATTTGTTCATATGAAGGAGAGGATGTCCAGTGCCCCCGTTCTGGCCCTCCCCGATTTCGAAAAAATCTTTGAAGTAGATTGCGATGCATCACATGTTGGTATAGGCGCCGTGCTTAGTCAGGAAGGCCGACCGGTCGCATTTTATAGTGAAAAGCTGAACGACGCAAAAACACGATACTCGACGTATGACATAGAGTTCTTTGCCATCGTTCAGGCCCTCCGACACTGGCGGCACTACTTGATTCAGCGAGAGTTCGTTCTGAACACCGATCATGACGCTTTACGACACCTGAACTCACAAAAAGAAGTCTGACGGCATGCCAAATGGGCAGCCTTTCTGCAGGAGTACACTTTTCATATCCGCCACAAGCCCGGGGTTGCCAACAGAGTGGCTGATGCCCTTAGTCGCCGCGCTCATTTGTTGGTATCTCTACAACCCGTCTTGACCGATCTAGATTCTCAGAAGGACCTGTACGCTACTGACCCTGATTTCGGGGACATATGGGAGGAGTGTAGGGTACGTGGTGCCGACACGACAGGTCACTTCTGTGTGAGTGAAGGATATCTTTACCGGGGTTCACGACTATGCATATGCCAGGGCCCGCTACGCACCGAGTTGCTCTCCGCACTGCACTCCTCAGGACTTGGAGGACACGTCGGACAAGACAAAATGATCGACTTAGCCGCCACTCGCTATTACTGGCCTCGAATGAGGCACGACATCATTAGTCTTGTCCGCACATGCACCACCTGCCAGTTGTATAAGGGTCAGTCACAAAATACTGGCCTCTACACACCGCTACCGATTCCCGAGAGACCTTGGGACGATGTTTCCATGGACTTTGTGAGCGGGTTCCCGTGCACACAACGTAAAGTCGACTCCGTTTTCGTCGTCGTTGACAGGCTTTCCAAAATGACCCATTTCATACCCTGTCAAAAGACCTCCGACGCAGCACACGTGGCGACCCTCTTTTTTCGAGAGATAGTTAGACTACATGGCGTCCCTCGTACCTTCATTTCTGACCGAGACACTCGTTTTATGGGGTATTTCTGGAAGACTCTCTGGGGCCAACTGGGTACAAAATTAAAATTTAGTAGCGCGTATCATCCCCAAACAGATGGGCAAACTGAAGTCGTAAACCGAAGTTTGGGCAATTTGTTGAGGTGTCTGGCCGGTAAGCATCCCAAGAAGTGGGATTTGGTTTTAGCCCAAGCTGAATTCACGTATAATAGCACTATCAATCGCTCCACTCAAAAATCCCCCTTCGAAATTGTCTACGGCGCCCCTATTCCCCATTTCCTTGACCGCCATGCTCTTCCATCTCATGAACGTGTGTCCTTTGATGCCACTTCTTGGATTGACAATTTAAAACTTTTGCATAAAGATATTAACAGAAAATTGCAGGAAACCGCTGAGAAATACAAGGCTAGCGCCGACGCCCATCGGCGCGCCGTGTATTTTTCAGAAGGGGATTGGGTCTTGGTTCATTTCAGGAAGGAGAGGTTTCCCCTCGGGACGTACCACAAGCTCCGTCAGCGCCGTTTTGGGCCGTTCCAGGTGCGGAAACGCTTGGGCGATAATGCCTATCTGTTGGATCTTCCGCCAGAATTCAGCACTTCTCCCATCTTTAACGTGGCCGACATCAGCACTTTCTATGGACAGCCGCCGACCGTGCCAGTTTCCCCACCAGCCTTGGAGACTGGAGCCACGACTGGATTTCAGCCCGCATTCACGCCTACTACGGAGGAGATCGACCAAGTTCTAGATGTTCGTGAGTTCCAGACCCGTGCGGGAACCTACCAACGCTACTTGGTATCCTGGAAGGGTCGGGACATTTTGGACAGCAGCTGGATCAGTGCCACGGAGCTCCAACAACGACGTCCAGACTTTTCAGTTGCTGGCCTTTGCGCATCCTCGCCGGAGTCGAGTTTCGTCAACCCCGGGAGAATTGACGCACCCTAGGTTGCGTGCCCTTCATCGGCACGGACATTTATCTTTTCTATGTTCTATCGTATTTTCTTTTTGCTCCGTATTTGTATGTTTGCACCGTTAGTTTGTTTATCGCACTATTTTGTAGTTCGGCGCATGAGTTTGACCACCTCATGCGACCTTAAATAATATTGGTCCGGTATGTGGTGGCGGAGTGGCTAAATGCAACGCATAAACGCAATAATTCTGGACAAGCATATTTTTGTAAAACAAAATTGCTGAAATCAGTTTTAATTTGGGAAACTTCTAGAGTATAAAATTAATTGCATTTATTGGGAAGTTTCTAGAGGCCTATTATGGAGCTATAAAGTTAACCCCCCTTCCCTTATTTTGGGAGACCGGTTGGAGCCAAGATTTCTCTTGGACTTCCACCGTTCGACCTAGCCGACCGTCTCCCGTGCCTGTTCCGATTCCCCTACCTGTTCCGTCTCCCGTGCCTGCTCGATCGGAGGAACGCAGACTTCCTGCGCCTGTGCCGCTCCGGATTCCGCTCGTACCAGGTCCCCTCTTCCCCGCCTTCACCCTCACGTGGAACCACCCGCACATCTCCGCCCCCCCCCCCCCCCCCCCTTTCCGTGGAGCCACCCGACGCAGAGTTCCTGCGCCTCTCTTCTCCTCTCCGACACTGCAAACCAGCGCCCCTGCTACCCGTTTCCGCTCCGGCCCGGCTACTGCGACCGTCGGCTCCTCAGGTGACGCCTCTCCTTCCCACCTCCTTAATCTCTAGTGGTTTCCCCATTTATTTTCTGTTAAGATTTCAGCAAATTAAATTTTCAGTCCAAGCGTTGCGTTTCCACGTCCGTTATTGCATGCTGTTGCATTTTGTTTCAGCTCCTTCTTGGGTGTTTGTCCGGCCGTCAGTTTAATACTTGCTCCGATTTAGGAACGGTGAAGTTAACCCACCCGCTTGTTGGTGATACTCCGTCACTACGTTTTGTTCGTGCCAAGAACACCTCCTTAATAAAATTTAAGACTTGCGCGGCGAAGATTGCATCAACTAGACTGCATCAACGGACCACTCGCCTAGAAGGATTTGGTGGTGAAATTACCTAGATGCCCATGGTGGGCTGCCAATAGCCCTTCAGAACAGCAGAGTTTGGCTATTAGCAGACCAATTTGGGGTGCGATTAGTAAAACTAAAAAACAGAGTTACGATATTTGCAGACCAACAGAGAAAAACTATATATAAACCCTGAAGGGCACCTTTGGAGAGGATCCAGATCTTTGGCTTCTTCCTCCTTAGGACATCTTTGGTTAGCTCCTCAGGCTCTTAAAGGTGTCCGGCTTCAGCTTTGGCTTAGGAGGGGAAATACTCTAAGATCTTCCGGGTGTGTGGTGGGAACTCCACGCTGCAGCCAAGGGTCGGTGTCTAGTTCTAACTCTTCGATCAAGTTCTTCCGCGGGATCAGTAGGTGCAAGTTGCCCCCCTTTTAGAAAATCAAGTTCTTCCGCGGTTTCAACAATCGTATTTTTGTTAATCATGTTTCATTACCTAGTACTATTCCTTTTCATATCGTTCATACTGATGTTTTGGGGCACTGCCCTATTGCCTCAATTTCTGGATGTCATTGGTATTACCTTTATTGACTTTTTTTCACGCACTATTTGGGTATATTTGATGAAAAATAAGAGTGGCGTGTTTTCTATTTTTCAGAAATTTCATAACATGGTTTCTACCTAATTATTTGTTACTATCAAAATTTTACGTAGTGATAATGGTCAAGAGTATATAAACTCCCACTTTGAACACTACCTTGTTAATCATGGAATTATCCATCAAACTATACGTGTTAACTCTCCTTCTCAGAATGGGGTAGCCGAATGAAAAACTGTGACCTCTTAAAAGTTACTCGGTGTTTAATATTCACTATGAACCTCCCTAAATTATATTGGGATGATACCCTTCTCACGACTGCCTACTTCATCAATTGCTTACCCTCTAGGGCATTGGGGCACCAAACCCCTTTTATCATATTAGGGGATACCCCAACTACTCTCCAACCAAAAACAATTGGTTGTGTCTGCTTTGCTCACATACATTCTTCGGGCTGGTCTAAACTTGACGATCGTGCTCTCAAGTGTGTATTATTTGGCCTCCTACTCAAAAAGGGTATAAATATTATCACCATCCGACCAGGAGGATCTTTGTCAATGCGGATATTACATTTTGTGAATCTAAGCCTTATTATATGACCTTACTTTAGGGGGGTCTACGAAAGAGTGAGATCCCCTACTATATCCTTACTGATCCCTTCTCCATATCATATTCCTCCTCATACTCAAACTCATGATGAGACTCCCAATCTGAGGGAGCTTCCTCGTAAAGAGCATGAATTACATGTGTACACCAGTCGACGTAAAGGTTTTACGCACAGGCTCATCCCATGCTTCCAGTCTCAGTGCCAAATCCGCCAGGTGATAACACATGGAAGGAGGCTCTTGGGCATCAAAAGTGGAAAGAGACAATGATTGAGGAAATGTCTACTTTGAAAAAAAATCATGCATGGGATTTAACACACCTCTCACACGGAAAGAAGACTGTTGGTTGTAAGTGGGTTGTGAAGCAGAACTCTGAAGACTTACTAGAACGTTTCAAAGTGAGACTGTGGCAAGGGGATATACTTAAACTCTGGGAATTGATTATCAAAAAACTTTTGCCCCTGTAGCAAAAGTGAACTCTATAAGAGTCTTGCTATCTAGTGCTACGAGCAAGGGATGAAATCTTACCCAATTGGACGTGAAGAATGCGTTCCTTCATGAAAACTTAGTATAAGAGGTATATATTGCTCTCCCTCTGGTTTTTCTCCTTACGGTTCTGAAGGAAAAGTATGCAAACTTACCAAAGCTCTCTACGGTCTGAAATAATCTTTGAGAGCTTGTTTGGTTGTTCTCACAAAATCACGACCTCTCTTGGGTACAAACAAATTCACGCTGACCATACTTTGTTTATCAAACAAAGGGACATCGCATTAACGGCTCTCATTGTCTATGTTGATGGCATCGTCATAACAGGACATGATGTTGAAGAAGTGAAAGTTTTAAAGGGGAATTTGGCAAAGGAGCTTGAAGTAAAAGATCTAGGAAAACTTAAGTATTTTATGGGGATTGAAGCTGCTAGATCTAAACGTGGTATTTTCATCTCTCAGAGACAATATATCCTTGATTTACTGAAAAAATATGGAATGAGTGGGTGTAGACCTGATGACTCCTAAGGAGGCCAACCACAGTCTTGGAAGGAATGATTGGGATCCTATTGAAGATGTTACTAGTTACCAACGTCTTATCGGGTGGTTATCTACCTATCTCAAACTCACCCTGACATAGCTTAGGATGTGGGAGTCGTTAGCCAATATATGCATTCCCCAAAGACATGATATCTCGATGTTGCTCATAGAATCTTGAGGTATTTGAAGACCTCACCAGGAAGAGGATGCCTCTTCACTCCTAATACATAATTAAAAATTGAAATTTATACGGATTGTACTGGATCTGTTGAAGACAGACGATCTATATCTGGGTATTGCACATTCGTTGGTGAAAACCTGATTACTTGGAAAAGTAAAAAACAATTCATTGTCTCAAGGTCTAGTGCAAAAGTCAAATTTAGAGATATGTCACATGACATATGTGAGGTATTGTGGTTACTCTCTCACTAAGCGAGGCTAGTCTCATCCGCTTGTATTATGACAACAAAGCTGCAATCAGTATTGCCCACAATCATGTTCAGTACGATCGAACCAAACATATTGAGGTGGACAGACACTTAATCAAAGAGAATATTGAGAAAAAGATTATTTGTACTCAATTTATTCATTTAGAGGGACAATAAGCCGATATTCTCACTAAGAGTCCAAGAGTGAATGTTTTTCGTGGTTATATTGACAAGTTTGGTATGAGAAATATAGCATGCCCAACTTAAGGGGGAATTTTAGAATTAATGTTATTTATATCCTTGTATTACACCTCTCTATATAAGAAAAGTCCTCATATTACAATAATATAAGGTTTTTATTTTCTTAACAAATTTATCATGGTGATAGCTTATGCTTCAGAACCATTGAAGGTGCTAAAAAATTTTCCTTGTATAAGATCTTGTGTTGGTAACTCTTTTGAAATTGCTCGTAGTGTTTGGAGGCAATATCTTTATGGTGCCCAATGCGAGATTTACTTAAGCCAACAAAGCTGATGGCTTGAAATTTCTATTAACAAGAAAGAAAGAAGAAGAATTGTGAGCTTCTTTCCTATGAAGCATGGATACTTGCAATGACCTTATGTATCATACCTGAAATATTTTGAATCCTGGAAACTCCTAGAAACTCTCAAAAAATAATCTCTAGAACTCATGAAACTAGTCTCTAAGACTCCCGAAACCTTTTCTTTTAATTTTAAATAAAAAAAATCATAGATACTCCTGGATGTGCTTGAGTACACCCCTTCCATCATTTCCCAAAACAAACAACGTCAGTCACATGTTTGTCTTGATTAGGATAAATCGAGCATGAGTTCTTGTGCCATTACATATGACTGATGTAACGCTAGAGCTTCACAAGAGTTAACTCATCCCAGTGTTAGTCTGGCCAAAGCATGATTAACTGCAAAGTTTTAATGGGATCCAATTCTCTATTGTTACCTGATTATAAGAACATCCTGTTTTACAAAACCTTAGAAGAGAGTATGGTTGATCATGATCCAACCAATGTTTTGTGATTATGCATGCTAATTTGGTGTGTGTAGTTTTGATGTTATTGTGCTCACATACAGAAGTTAGAATATGCGGTATAAGTCAGTGTTCTGCTTGCAGTGCACTGGAACCTACACGACATAGCTCTTAATGAGTTGGGCTCGGGAATTGAGTACCAAATATGGTAGCGACCCTACTATACTAACACGATTGACCACGTCATGTGAGGCGTGTATTTTTTGTTGACTCATGAACTTGGTAGAAATTGCGTTATGTGAAACTAATGGTAAGCTAGTAATTCATTGTACCAAACAGCGGTCTAGAATATTGGATGCCTTAGTTGTGTGCTGTCGAACATTTAGATTAGGCAGTAGCAATGCCTTCTTGTGTTAGAATCTCCTTCACCTAGCAGTGGCCTGGGGTGGTGGTATGATATAATAATATGTTTTTTTCCTTTCAAAACCGCTAAACTTCAAGAAAATTATTTATTGCGCCAATTATTGCCAATTATTATATTAAACATTAAGACTCACAGATGTCTCAAGACCTAAAGCAGGACCTCAGTTTGTTGGGTTTGTTGGATATTTAATTAATATGTCTGCGCGTGTCGGAACCGACTCAGTAGCACTTAACGGGTTTCGTGTCGTCCTAGGGCTAGGCTCTACGCTGGAGATACTATATAACCCTCATTTCAAACTTAATGAGGTATATAGAATATCTTGAGCAAGCTCTAGCCTCTACATTCTCAAGATAGCTCCCGCCTAGGGTTTCGACTCTCCCGTATTTTTTTCTGCGCTCTTTTGCTCCCGTCGCCACTCTTGTTTTCTCACATAGTCACTCTCCGTCGATTCCAGGAAGCGAGCCGCCGCCGACCTAAGGAGAAGATCGTCGATCTTTGTGTTACATTTGTTGCGCCGCTCACTCGAAACCCCGTCGTTCATGAGATCGGGATTTCCTGTCTCCCGTTCTTGCGCCTGTTGCCGATCGAAGGAGAAGAGCAGTGTCCTAATCCCGTCGAACATCGCCTGGGCTTCTATTATCACCTAGATCGCGACTGTTCTTTCTTGTTGTTCGCTAACTGCAAGGAAGGATCGCTGCCTTTCTGTTGCTTCCCAGATCAGCTAATCCCAGATCGTGGATCGAAGACTACTGCTAGTCGTTCTTGCGAGTTTCGCCTCTCTGCCGTTCACTATAAAAGAGAAGCAGTTTCACCGCCGCCCTTGTGTGCAGCATATCGCCTCCAGATCTTGGTCAAAGGGGAGGGTTCCTTGCGATCTCGTCGGATCTCTACTCTGTTGCTGAGATCGAAGTTGGATCTCTTCTTCTCTGTTGAGATCATTGCTGAAATCGTCGGATCTCTTCTTCGTCGTTGCACTGAGACTTGCCAAGGAACTCTTGGTCAACGTCGGGGGGTGCATTTGTGCATCTGTGGAGTTTCTGTTGCTCGGATCTAGTCTTCTGTGACCGGGTTCAGCTAGAGAGGAGGAGCAAACTTTTTTATTTCTGGATTGGATCTGAAGTGATTGGCGCGTCTCCGACCGGATCATGTGACATTTTACTGGTTTTATTTTTCTGTGTGAAAACATGTCGAAACGAAGCACATACGACATCGTTAAGCTGCAGTATTTTAAAGCCACGGATTTCCATGTGTGGAAAATCCATGTCCAATTGGGCATGAAACAGCGTGAAATTTTTTACACCGTCCTTAGCGATTTCGCCACGACCCGTGAGGACGTGGACGAGTATCAGTGGAGCAAAGATGAGGACTTTTGCAGGATTACCTCCTGAACTCCCTGAACCCTCGCCTTGCAATGACCTACAACGCGTACAAGACCGCAAAAGAAATATGGGATCGCTTGAACGCACACTTTCAGAAAGAAGAGGGACTGCAGAAAACTCTCCTCGAGGAGAAGTTCTTTAATTTCAAATTCAATACAAATTCGTCAGTCACCTCACAGCTTATAGATCTGGAAAACATGCGTCTCAAGCTGGAAGACGAACAGTCCGGGATGTCTGATAATATGTTTGTGAGTCTGATTCTAAGCAAGATGCCTCCTGAGTGGATAACTTTCAAGACTGAAATGAGCAGACTGAAGGAGAGGATCGTATTGGATGAACTCAAAAGGTTTATTCACATTGAAGATCAGAACGCAGTTGGTAAAAGCTTGGAGCAAGCTGACCAATCCTCACAGGTTGTCAACTTCGTTTCTCGTTCCAGCAAGCCTAATCGGAAGCCCCGGGCACCTAAAGGTTAAGCCTCTGCACAGCTACCGACCAAAAAGTCTTCTTTCAAACGGAAGAAGGGCAAGTGTCATAATTGAGGCAAGTGAGGTCACTAGGCTGCTGAGTGCAAGAGTCTGAAGAAGAAAAAGGAGGAAGCCCCACGGAATGCTATGAATATGATGGTCGATATCATCTAAAGTCCTACATCCTTCGTGGCTATGATTGGGAGTAGTCACCGCAGCGCACCTTCAGAGTGGGGGCTGGACAGCGGTGATACCTGTCATGTGACAAATGATAAAGCTCTGCTCTCTGAGGTCACTGAGGTCAGAGACAAAGTGGAAAATTGCAATGGAGGAAAGATCGAAGTTACGCATGCTAGGACAGCACAGCTGGTCCTCTCTTCAGGTAAAACTCTAACTTTACAACATGTTAGAATAATTCCAAGTTTAACTAAGAATTTAATTTCAATGAGTTTGTTAGATAAAGCAGGAATGTCTTTCACAATCTCTAACGGTAGAATAACCCTTCCAGTTAATTCTCACTACTTTGGTTGTGCGTATTTGATCAACGAAATGTATAGACTTAGCCTTAATAATGATAGCATAAATCAAGTTAGTTCAACTATAATAGATCTTAAGTTGCTACATAACAGACTAGGACATGTGAACTACAGGTAAATGCAAGATCTAGCTAAGAGTCATAACATCCATTTAGATCTATCTATTCGATTTGATAAGTGTGAGGTGTGTGCATAAACCAAGATCACTATAAACTTTTTCAAGTCAGTTTCTAGAAGCATACAACTTCTTGAATTGATGCATTCCGACCTCTGTGATTTTCGTAGTCATGTCACTATAGGAGGAAGGAAGTATTTTATTACTTTCATCGACGATTATTCCAGATATTGTCATGTATATTTATTGAAGTCGAAAGATAAAGCGTTCGAGACTTTCAAAATCTTCAAATCTCGGGTAGAAAATCAATTAAACTTAAATGTTAAATGATTTAGAAGTGATCGAGGAGGAGAGTATACTGTAACAAGGTTTAAGGAATTCTGTGTCTCTGAGGGTATAATCCTTGAAACCACTGTTCCTTACTCACCCCAATCAAATGGTATCGTTGAGCGAAAGAATAGAACTTTAACAGAAATGTTAAACTCTATGCTACTCACGGCTGGCATGCCTAATTCTTTTTGTGGAGAAGCGGTTCTAACGACAAATCATATTCTGAATAGATTGCCTTATGCTAAGCTCACTTCCACTCCATATGAGTTGTGGCATTGTCATCCTTGTAGGTATGATTCTCTAAAGACTTGGGATTGTATTGTTTATGCTAGAATACAAGACCTTAAGAGACCTAAGGTGGGACCTAGAACCACAACATGTGTATTTATAGGTAGTGCAAAAGATAGTGTAGTAGATAGGTTTCTAGATCTGTCCACTAATACAGTGATAGAGTCTAGAGATGTCATTTTCTTTGAAAATAAGTTCATCAAAGATCATGATTTAATCGCCTCTAGATCTACTGAGATAATTTCTGAATCTCTAGTAGCACCTAAAGCTGGCCCCTCCGGCACTGCTTCTCAACCTGTAGAGGATGAACCTATCCCAATTAGAGCGTCTACAAGTGATAGAATCCCGAAAAACTTTGGTTAGAACTTCGTCACCTATCACTTAGAGGATGATTCATTCTCCTACCAAGAAGTAATAAGATCTAGAGACTCGTTGATGTGAGCAGAAGTCATTGATGATGAAATGGACTTGTTGCTACGAAACAACACCTTGCATCTAGTGGACCTCCCTAAATGAGCTAAAGTCATGGGATGCAAGTGGGTGTTGAAGAAGAAATTACACGGTGATGAGTCTATAGTTAGATACAAAGCACGTCTAGTCTTTAAAGACTATAAGCAACATGGGGGAATTGACTACTTTGACGTCTATTCATCTGTGTATCACATATCCACTATTAGGATTTTTCTTGTTTTGGCCTGTATCGAGAACTTTATAGTTCATCAGATGGACGTAAAAACAGTCTTCTTAAATGGAGAGCTTGATGAAGAGATCTACATGGCACAACCTAAAGTTTATGGACATCCAGATCTAAAAGATAAAGTGTGCAAATTAGACAAATCAATCTATGGGCTTAAACAAGCGCCTAAGATGTGACACATGAAATTTGACCAAGTGGTAAAGAGCTTTGGATTTCAGTCCAGTCTTTCTGATAAATGTCTTTATCACCGCTCTATGTCAAATAAGACAGTCATCATATGTATATATGTGGATGATATGCTGATTCTGGGATCAGATCTTGTTGTAGTGGAGGATATTAAATCCACTCTCGCACAAACATTTGACATGAAGGACCTCGGTCCTGTTGATACCATGTTAGGTATGAAAGTTAAAATTGACGAGGGTAGTGTTACTCTTAGTCAGTCTCATTATATAGAGCAACTTCTTTCTACCTGGGGATATAAAGACTGTAGGCCAGTAGAGACATCATTTGATCACAATGTTAAGTTGAGTCCTAATGTAGGGATCAACATCGATCAAGTCAATTATTCTCGGATAATTGGTAGTCTCATGTATGTCACAAGTTGTACACAACCAGACATTGCCTTCTTTGTTGGCATGTTGAGCCGCTTTGTCAGTAATCCAAGCAAAGAGCATTGGGATGCCATTGACAGGCTGATGAGATACCTGAAAGGTACTACAGGTCACGCTCTGTGCTACAATGGTTACCCTCCTACTATGGATGGATACTTTGACGCCTCATGTGTTCAGAAGTTGATAACAACAAGTCTACCGGTAGATATATATTCACTTTGGGTGGAGTTGTCATCACTTGGAAATCCAAAAGACAGACTTGTATAACTTTGTCGTTATGGAAGTTGAGTTGTTTGTCCTAGCTTCGGCTGTTGAAGAGGCGGACTGGATCAGGAATATGATACTAGATATTCACTTATCTAGGTTACAAGTCAACTCATTGAGCTTGTATTGCGATAATCAAGCAGCAGCTCAAGTTGTTAAAAATACTCTCTACAATACTAAGAGGAGACATGTACGACTGAAACACACTCTGTTAAATTATCTGAAGGAACAAGGAATCATCTCTTTGATCGATGTGCGATCAAAAGATAATCTAGCTGATTCATTGACAAAAGGATTGCCTAAAGATCGATTTATCAAAATAGTGGGGAAAATGAGACTGAAGGCGATTTAGATCTGCCTAGTCCAAATCTATGTTTTGATTTATCCGATTTCCTTTATCAAATCAAGCATGTTGTGATCCGTTGATGCTCTTGGTTGCTGAGTACGAATCTGGAGAGTTGTTTCATTCCAAATCTGATATTAATAACTTTACCCGGATTCGTCTTCTCAAACATTGGAGGACAGTGTTATTCCAAATTTTGATAACACAATCTGACTCGGTTGGACTCTTCTTCAGCTATTGGGTTTCATTCCAAACTTGATGATCGTCATCTAACTTTAGAAGAACAGTAACCCTGACATTCCATATTAGAACACAGATATAGTTGCGGTGTCCAGAAGTCTATAAATCGTTTCGTTGGAAATCGATAATGGATTATGAGGTAAAACCGTAAAACCTATAATACTCTGAGTATGTATCCTTCTAATTTTTTATGAATTACCACATTTTTATAGTAGAAATAGATACATGTACATTTTTAAAGTATGAATTCATTTCTAATGGAATTCTTGTTGAAAATTACAGGAGCTGCTGTTGATGGAGGGGTACTTGCAGGATGGGATCCTGATCAGGATGATCTGCTGGACATCTGAGGATGTTTACAGCTAGAGTGTTATTTATTTCATTTTGTTTTATCTCTGCTTAGAGCATTGTTTAGCTCTCTTTTATACACTTATTTATTTGGACTTTTAATGCTCTTTTGTTGATCCTAGCCACTAGGTATGTTGGACTTGTGTTATGATTATACTTTAGACTGCTTTGTGGTGCTGCTGAGATTTATTCTTATTCTTATGTGTGCATACAAATTTCTTTGAGTCTAATGTGTTTTGCTGGTGTTGGACACGGTTGTGTATATTCCACGGTTGGTTGAATACTACACAAACCACGCAAACCGACGTTCGGTTTACCGCGGACAGAGGAGGAGATTGTTGGATATTTAATTAACATGTCTGCGCGTGTCGAAACCGACTCGGTAGCACTTAATGGGTTTCATGTCGTCCTAAGGCTAGGCTGTACGCTGGAGATATTGTATAACCCTCAATCCAAACTTGATGAGGTATATAGAATATCTTGAGCAAACTCTAGCCTCTACGGGGTTTGCAAGAGGATATGGCATCCAATTTTGGCAAACTCTCAAACTAGTAAGATGTTCAAAGCATAATGCTGGGATCCATAAGTTGGGTGCAGTTTTGACCTTTTGAAATGGAAGTCCAAAGGCATGGCTTTGATCATAAATTACTAGGATGTAGACAAAGAATGATCCATTTTTGGCGATTGCTTTAAGGTTGACAATATTTTCTTGTTTTATGCCGAGCTGGTAGTCAGAACCAGTGGAGAGTTTGGCTCAAGGAGTGATGCATGGCGAGACTATACGGTTCAATCAATGGACTGGATGACTGACTATTCATAATGCGAGACAGGTCCTATACGAGTAATCATGCAAATGTCCGACACCCAAATGCATTAACTAAACTAGTTTCAAGCTTAAACAAATCCAATTTAGGATTACGGATAATAACTGCAAATTACGAGAATGCTATAAAATTAACAAAAAAAACTAGAGAGAAACTCACCGAGTGCTAGGGCGGGGTGGAACGGGGGTGATTCCGGGGAAACGGACCCGGCTGCAGCAATTCCCGGGAAGAGGGATGGGTTGGGTTTAGGGTTTAGGGAATTTGATGTAGCGGCGGGAGTGGGAGAAAGACGTGGTTGAGGTGTGGAGGGACTTGCGGCTCGCAGTGGGAGGTAGTAGAGGGCAGGACCTGGTGGAGTTGGGAAGGCGTAATAGTGGCTGTCGGTGGGATTTAGGGTTAGGGGAGGTGCGGCGGAGGCTCTCCGGGAAGGGTAGCAGCGGTTTGTTGCGGCGGAGGCTCTCCGGGAAGGATGAGGTTAACTGCACATCAGATTGCACGAGTAGTTTTTTTTTATATAATTTAGCTATAAAATAAAAAAATATATATCTACGCTATATTATATTAAAAAAAGAAAAACACTTTTTTAATGAAAGATTCAACTGTCTGATTTTGGCTTCATTTGGTTTAACGGTTGCGGTTACAAAAGGAGTTGTTGGAAAGGGAAGTTTGTAAAAGGAGATGTTGGAAACTGATTGTTGGAAACGGAAATCTGTTTGGGTAGTCTGCGTTTTCAGAACTTTTCAGAACGGAAATTCATTTGGCAAATCAACGGTGGCGTTTTGTAAATTTTTCGAGCCTAAAAATCTGAGGTCTGAACGACTCCAAATCAAAAAGTGATAAACATGAAAGTTGTTTTTCTTGACGAGACCTACAACTTTCGTGTTGATCACTTTTAAATTTGGAGTCATCTTCACCCATTTACTATTTATTAAACTTATATATATATTAGTTATATATATATATATATTATATATTCTGTTATATATTTATATATATTATGTTTTTTATATATATTAAACTAATATATATATATATAATATAAAGTTTTTTTTGTAATTTCTTTTACTATTCAAACTATAGTATAGGGGTTTTTTGTGCAAATATGAAATTGTTTATATAAATTTTCGGCCTCTCCGCCTCCCTCCGCCTCCGCCGCCCTGCCGCCTCCGCCCTGCCTCCGCCATGCCCTGGCTCTCGACGGCGGTGACCTCCGGATGGAGGAGTACGAGGAGGTGTTGGAGCTTGGCGGAGGCGGCGGAGGCGGAGGAGGCGGAGCTGATCTCAACTCTTCCACCTCCGGTGGCGGTGACCTCCAGGAGGTGCTGGAGCTTGGCGGAAGAGGAGGCGGAGTATATATATATATATTAATAAATAGTTGAAAAGAATCTCCGATGGATCTGCGCTACGAGAAGAACGGCGCTGGATCTCCGATGGACGCGCCAGGGAAGAGGAAGAGAAACGGCGCTGGATCTGCCAAGAGGAGAGAATCTGTGTTGTTTCTGCTCGGATGTGCGATGGCCCGAAGAAGAAGAGACGCGCCGAGTAAACGCGATCGACTGGAGGTGTATACGCCGGTTTGGAGACGTCGCGGAAGAGGTTACGGAGCTTTCGCGTGCGGCTCGGAAAGAAAGCGGAAAAACAAACGGGAATTAGGCTCGCGTTGCGTTTGGGGAAAACTCGCTGGACTGAAAACGCTTGAACAAATGAGGCCTTTATCTTATTTTTATTACATAATTTATAGTTTATTTAATTTATGTATTTTTCATTAATTTAAAAAATGCTATCATATAATCAAAGTCTCTTATTTACATTAAAAAAATGTGTTCTTCCAGTCGCTCGCAAATTTCTGTGCACACGAAAAAATGAGTGGGTCGCACATGCACTACCGTGGTCGGGTACTATCGCGGTTGGTCGTAAGGACGGAGCCCCGTTCATCTCACTCGTATAAATATATAGGAAAAATACTTAAATCACAGGTCCCTAAACTTTAGCAATCGACGGCTCCGTTTGGCGCTGCGGTGGCGGTCGTGAACGCGATAGTTATGAACCATCGTTCACAAATGGTTGACCTCACCTAAGAAACTTCGTCGACTTCTATGTTCAAAATTAATTTTCTTTTATTGGTGATGGTCATAATTACCGTTGTCATGCCAAACATACATTCTATGATGGTGTTTTTGTCCAAACTCATCGGAGCAAAATCATCGCGCCAAACAGAACCTTAGGCTGCGTTTGGCGTGGCTTATCGTGGGCTTATTTGTTGCGGTGAGGTTGGACAAAAATGTCATTGTCACACCAAAATCTTATGCCCCAAACGAGTTTATTTTTGGTAGCGGTAGTAACATTTGTCATACAAAACATACATTCAATGACAATGACGTTTTTGTCCAACCTCACAACATCAAATAAGTCACGATAAGCCGCGCCAAACGCAACCTTAATCTAGACTATTGATGTGGTGCCTGACCGTATTATGTTTTACTCATTTCTTGTTAGTAATATATTTGGTTATGCTTGCTCTAAGTTCATTATGTAGTATTTGCCCCCAAACTGATCGAATTAAGCATCTACTTGATCAAGCCCATGTAAATTTATATATGAACTTAATATAGATCTTGGCCAAGCCGAACTTTCAACTCATTTGTACAACCCTCATTCTCCGAGGGTGGGCCCGTCTAAAGGCCACGTAGGCAGAAGCCAAGGTCAACACAGAAGTCCTACAGATTTCGTCGAACGCAGGCTCTCAGATTTCGTCGAACGCAGGCTCTCGGAGTTCGTCGAACGCAGTTCTTCAGAGTTCGTCGAACGCAGTTCTTCAGAGTTCGTCGAACGCAGTTCTTTAGAGTTCGTCGAACGCAGGTGATGTGCACCCGTAAAAATAATACGGGATGCGGTCTCGCGAAACGTATCCGGATGGGTACTGCCGAGCGCGCAAGCGCCACGCGTGGCGTGAAAATTAAAAGGCATTGCGCGGCAAGCAACACATATCAATCGTCGTGCCAATAGGCGCGCCAATTACGGCGCCAAGAGGGCGTGCACTCGCCGCGCCGCGGCACTCGCCGCGCCAGAATGGCGCGGCACTCGCCGCGCCAAAATGGGGGTGCGGCACTGCCGCACCCCCAATTAAAGGGGGTGCGGCATTACCGCACCCCCATTTGTTTTGGGGGGTGCGGCACTGCCGCACCCCCAATTAAAGGGGGTGCGGCATTACCGCACCCCCATTTGTTTTGGGGGGTGCGGCACTGCCGCACCCCCAATTAAAGGGGGTGCGGCATTACTGCACCCCCATTTGTTTTGGGGGGTGCGACATTACCGCACCCCCCCCCCCCCAATTACCACAAATGGGCGTTGACCACTTGGTCAACACCCATGTGGCATTCCCCAATTGGGGAGTGCATAACTTCCCAAATTGGGGAGTGCATAACTCCCCAATTGGGGATTCACGTAACTCTTACGTGAACAGTAACTCCCCTTGGGGAGTTACATAAATAGTAACTCCTCAAAGGGGAGTTACATGAATATGGGTAACTCCCCAATTGGGGAGTGCTCCCGGCCGCCTCGGCCTCACGGTCTTCTCACAGCCGCACGCTAAACCCATCCACATTCACCATTCGCTCAGAACGCCTCTAAGCGCGTCCGGAACGCTTCCGTGCTCGTTGCGCGCTCAGAATGCTTCTGAGCGCGCTTGCGCGCCCGGAACACTTCCATGATCGTTACGCGCTCAGAACGCTTCTAAGCGCGCTACCGCGCTCAGAACGCTTCTGAGCGCGCTTGCGCACCCGGAACACTTCCGCATTTCCGACTCGCTCACATTTCCGACCCGCTCACATTTCCGACTCGCTCACTTTCCCGACTCGGCTCGCTCACTTTTTGTCTTTTCAGTTTTTCACTTTTCAGGAACAGCTTGTCGCCTTTCCTCGAAGGGCAGGATGGTCATTTACAAAAAATGGTGATTCGTGGGCTCTGAACCGGAAAATATGATTCGTCCTCCCAGGTGGTTATGGTGGTTACAACGGCAAAATTACCGGGCTACCCCCGGCCAAAGCTATAAAAGGACCCCCTAGGCTTCATTTGAAGGGGCGGGCCTTGATGACCAGAGAGAGCTCCTTGAAGATTTCCACGGATTTCTCCTTCGGCGCTTGAAGATCTCCTTCGTGGACTTGAAGTTTTCCTTCGTCCCGAAAGGCGACTCGGCAGTCTCACTTTCGTTCTCACGAAAGCGGACACAGCGCTCTCACTTTCGTCTTCATGAAAGCGGACAAGGCATTCTCACTTTCGTTCTCTACCGTTCTCAGAAGGAAAAGACTTAGTTTTTTTCCGAGAGGTGGCCTGTCACCCTTGGAACGTTCTCTCTCTCTCTCTAATATTGTAACGAGCGGCCTCCTGTCGCGCTCGAATTCTAAATACCGGATTGTAACCTCTCAGAAGATAGTGAAGTTTGGTCGGCACAGCCCCGGCCGCGTGGTTTTTTTACCCACGTTAAAACGTCTCAGTGTACTCAACGAATTTCTCTGTGACTGTTTGCGCGCTTGGTTCGCTCCCGAGCTAAGGTAGTTCAATTCGACCGGTCTACCAAGAGCCCTAAGCGACCCGCAACAGTTTGGCGCCGTCTGTGGGAACCAATTCCCAAAGTTCAGCCAAGATTACTGAAAGTGACACTTACCGCCAACTGCAATGGCCAGAAGAAGTGCTCGCACCACTGAAGGTTCAATCCCGGAGGGGCGCGTCGACCCAGCTCCCTCCCACACACTCAGCAATGCGCCTCTCGCGGAAGAGGCAGTGCTTACGCCTGCGACGGTGCTGGAAGGGTGCATTCGGCAAATGGAGGAGCAACAAGCCGAGATGCTGACTCTCGTGAGAAACCTGGGGGCACCTCGAGTTCCCATTCAGCCTCCAGCATCAAACGCTCTGCCACCCCCAGTTCTGAATCATGCTCCGATCGAGGGAGCCGTTCGGGAAGATGAAGTCTCTGAAGATTTCTCCGACGCTGCAAGCTCCGCACATCCTGCTCCGTCGGTCAGAGGACCGGAGGCTGACCCACATCACCACCGTCAAGGAAGAGCTGTTCTTGGCCGAGTAGTAGAAAGAACCACGCGAGAGGAGATACGTGACATGATAGCGGAAGAGTACGGTCAGGCAGGGCGACGTGCAGCCCTCGCTCGCCGCCCCGCGCATCACGGCTCCCCCCTATCGCCTCAAGTCTTGGCTCATCCAATTCTGAACGGTTTCAAGCTTCACAACATCGAAATGCTCGATGGGACGGACGACCCCCTGGAACATGTCAATCACTTCACCACCATCATGAGGATTTACAGCGCTCCCGATCAACTCCTTTGTCAAGTGTTCCCAGCAACCTTGAAGGGACAAGCACGCACTTGGTCCCACTCCCTACGAGATGGGGCCATCAACAACTTCGCAGAAATGGCGCAGCAGTTCGTGGACCAGTTCATAGCCAATCGTAGGATTGTCCGAGATCCCTCCCATCTCTCGGGAATCCGCCAGAACGACGGAGAGACACTCAAAGATTTTTTCTGACGCTTCACTACGGAGGCTCGACAGATCCCAGGAGTCAATCCCGAGCTCTTGCGGGGAGTCTTGCTTGGAGGACTCCGCCCAAGTGGCTTTTACTCAGCTCTCATGAGAGAAACCGTACCAAGTTACCCCGACCTCGTTCACCGAGTTGAAGCTCAGATAGCCGCCGACGAGGCCATCGAAGCACACTGCCGGCAGTTCGAGAGGAGCTCGAAGAGGAAGAAAGAGGAATCGTCGCCGCAGACAGTTCCCAACAAGAACAACAAGCATCACGACAACCCCAGCCAAGACTGAAGATCTCGCCAGCATCAGGACTACACTCCCTTGAACACTACCAGGACTAACGTTTTCCTCGCCATCCGCGATAGCAACGCGCTCCGCAGGCCCTAACCGCTTACGTCGAGCGGAAGAAACCAATCGCAATATTGCGACTTCCATCGCGGGCATGGTCACAGTACTGAAAGATGCAAGCGGTTGAAGGAGGAAATCGAGCGTCTTGTCCAACAAGGCCTCCTCGGAAGGTTTTTACTAAACCAGGTCCCGAACTAGCATGGATCGCAGGCTAACAATCCAGTAGAGGACAACGTCGTACCCCGACGCGAATAAGCGAGCGGAACTGGGCAGGGGAACTTTCCCCCTAGTAAAGCGCGCACAGCTCGCGTCTTATCTATCGTCAATTTCTGTTTTTGTTTCTTCCAGTTTTTGTTTTTAAACAGTAAGCAACAAGATTGTACTTGTGCACATGTATCCGTTGTGTATTTAAAATTACTACAGCTATTCTCAGGCTCTATCAGCAATGTGAATCATCTAAAATAAGACTACGAAAGTTAAGTCCACGATCTTCGATACTAGCACATAACAGCAAATTCGCCAACGTGGTGAAGAGAAGAGAACTCTCGCAACTGACGGATAAGCGTCAAGTACGACAATTTTAACTAGGTCTGCCCAAAAGACCACATTGCCTCGGCGCTGCTTGGGCGCATTGCCTCGGCGCTGCTTGGGCGCATTGCCTCGGCGCTGCTTGGGCGCATTGCCTCGGCGCTGCTTGGGCGCATTGCCTCGGCGCTGCTTGGGCGCATTGCCTCGGCGCTGCTTGGGCGCATTGCCTCGGCGCTGCTTGGGCACATTACCGCAGCGCTGCTTGGGCGCCTGGCCTTAGCGCACCTCGAGCCCCTCGCCTCAGCGCTAATTAGGCACCTCGTCGCCAAGCTACCCAGACCTTAACGCTAAACGACAAGCTCTTCACGATATCCGACACAATCATGGGGCGGCAAGCTCACCGCGATCTCCAATGCAATCGCTAGGCAGCAAGCACACAACCGATAAAGACGAGATAGAAGATTCTCCCACAACTAGAGCCGAGCGACGACTTCTGACACGTCACACGAAGATGACAGTGATCTAAATTGCCGCGAAGGAAAATTAAAACCTCTGAAGTCCTCCGCGCAGTAATTCAGACTCCGAAGGTTTGGGGGGCTTATGATGTGTACCCGTAAAAATAATACGGGATGCGGTCTCGCAAAACGTATCCGGATGGGTACCGCCGAGCGCGCAAGCGCCATGCGTGGCGTGAAAATTAAAAGGTGTTGCGCGGCAAGCAACACATATCAATCGTCGTGTTAATAGGCGCGCCAATTACGACGCCAAGAGGGCGCGACACTCGCCGCTCCGGAATGGCGCGGCACTCGCCGCGCCAAAATAGGGGTGCGGCACTGCCGCACCCCCAATTAAAGGGGGTGCGGCATTACCGCACCCCCATTTGTTTTAGGGGGTGCATTACCACTACATTGAGGGGTGCAGCATTACCGCACCCCCCCAATTGCCACAAATGGGCGTTGACCACTTGGTCAACGCCCATGTGGCATTGCCCAATTGGGGAGTGCATAACTCCCCAATTAGGGATTCACGTAACTCCCCAAGGGGATTTACGTCAATAGTAACTCCCCAAGGGGGAGTTACATGAATATGAGTAACTCCCCAATTGGGGAGTGCTCCCGGCCGCCTCGGCCTCACGTTTTCTCACAGTCGCACGCTAAACGCCTCCACATTCACCGTTCGCTCAGAATGCCTCTAAGCGCGTCCGGAACGCTTCCGTGCTCGTTGCGTGCTCAGAACGCTTCTGAGCGCGCTTGCGCGCCCGGAACACTTCCATGATCGTTACGCGCTCAGAACGCTTCTAAGCACGCTACTGCGCTCAGAATGCTTCTGAGCGCGCTTGCGCACCCGGAACACTTCCGCATTTCTGACTCGCTCACATTTCTGACCCGCTCACATTTCCGACTCGCTCACTTTCCCGACTCGGCTCGCTCACTTTCTGTCTTTTCAGGAACAGCTTGTCGCCTTTCCTCGAAGGGCAGGATGGTCATTTACGAAAAATGGTGATCCGTGGGCTCTGAACCGAAAAATACGATTCGTCCTCCCAGGTGGTTATGGTGGTTACAACAGCAAAATTATCGGGCTACCCCCGGCCAAAGCTATAAAAGGACTCCCTAGGCTTCATTTGAAGGGGGCGGGCCTTGATGACCAGAGAGAGCTCCTTGAAGATTTCCACGGATTTCTCCTTCGGCGCTTGAAGATCTCCTTCGTGGACTTGAAGTTTTCCTTCGTCCCGAAAGGCGACTTGGTAGTCTCACTTTCGTTCTCACGAAAGCGGACACAGCGCTCTCACTTTCATCTTCACGAAAGCGGACAAGGCATTCTCACTTTCGTTCTCTACCGTTCTCAGAAGGAAAAGACTTAGTTTTTTCTGAGAGGTGGCCTGTCACCCTCGGAACGTTCTCTCTCTCTCTCTCTCTCTCTCTCTCTAATATTGTAACGAGCGGCGGCCTATCGCGCTCGAATTCTAAACACCGGAGATTAACCTCTCAGAAGATAGTGAAGTTTGGTCGGCACAGCCCCAGCCGCGTGGTTTTTTACCCTTTCCGAGTTTTTCCACGTTAAAACGTCCCAGTGTACTCAACGAATTTCTCTGTGACTGTTTGCGCGCTTGGTTCGCTCCCGAGCTAAGGTGGTTCAATTCGACCGGTCTACCAAAAGCCCTAAGCGACCCGCAACAGCAGGCTTTCAGAGTTCGTCGAACGAAGAGAGATCAAGAGACTTGGTTGTGCGAGTAGGTACTTGCTCGCCCCATGACGAGGAGGAAAGATCTGCCCGGCGTTCACCACCCGGCCAGGCGAGAAGGTCGCAAGTTCGGGCATACTCGCCCATAGGCGACTTAGCCAACCAACTCGCCGGTTTAGGCCGAGGTCCTTACCTACTCGTCAACCTATTGCCTTGTCCAAAAACCAACTCTAGGCGGTCAGGGATAGTCGCCTGCTTCCCCCCTAGGATTTGTCTATAAATAGAACCCCAGGGGTACCAGGAAGGGGACTTGTCAAAAAATCAGAGCTGCACCCCCCCCCCCCCCCCCCCCCCCTTACAGACAAGAATCTTCCCTAATAAGTGCCTTCCTAGTACCAAGCTCGGCCATTCGTGGTTTTGGAGGAGAAGACTCTCTTGAGCTTCTGGGTACGTGGTGTGACCTCCCTGCCGCAGCACCTGAGGTTGTGTCCTTTATTCTCTCCGTTTCGCTCGTCGTTGCCAGCCAAGTCATCTCATTGAACCGCTGGGCAAGTAGCATTCGGCTGCATTGATCCGAATTTTGGAGCTGGGATTTTCCAGGCTTCAACATCATTATTAGAGAAAGGTTATAAGAATATCTAATGTTAACGTTAGTATCAAATTTGACTATGTGCACACAAACAAAATTTCACATCATGGGGTGCAAATAGTAAAATTTCACATCATGGGGTGCAAATAGTAAAATCCCACATCATTTGGTGCAAATAGTAAAATTCCACATCATGGGTGTAAATAGTAAAATCACATATCGTGGGATGCAGATAAGGTTTAGCAAATAATATGGTTATGGTGTGCGTATAACCATAACCGTATCCGTCATATGAGTACATATCACCACAAAACTATACAAACTGGTGTGCGCGTAGCCATGTTCATTATGAGTGTCCGTATAACACATAAATTGGTTTATGATGTGTATATAACACATAAATTGGTTATTGTGTGCGGGTAACCGCATAACCGCTCATTTAATTACGAAAGTGTCACCCTCAAAAACTATAGGTTCGGGTCCGGGAGGAATGTATCAAACACCTTGAGTGAAATTCCCAGAGGGAAAGGGTCTTCAAAGAGAATCTTGTAAGGAAGAGCAACCCAAAGAGAATGCCTTCAAGATATATTCCCAAACCATATCTTTATTTCAAGAGGCAAGATAACAAGAGGAAGATAGCTGAGATGGAAGTTACTGCTTCAAAACAGGAGGCTGTTGCTGATGGTGCTGAGTGTTCAAGTGCAACAAAGAAAAGAAAAACATGAACTAATGTTCTTAGAATTTCATTTGAATCAAATGTGAACTAAAAGCTGTAATGACATTTTATCACTAAGGAAATTGATTCTTATGATTGAAATAATATCTTGTGTTAATAGGCCAATATTAGTCAAACTTAATATTGTTCTATATAAATGCTTAATTTATACTGTGGTGCATATATTTAGTTAACAATGTTATTGTTAAGTTGTCATGACTGTTATTTATAATTTGCCATGATATCTTCTATGATGCATATATTAAGTTAACAATGTTATTGTTATGTTGTCATGACTATTATTCATTATTTGTCATGATATGGTTATTTGTGGTTATGTATCTTAGGCTCTGTTTGGTTGGGCTGTTGCTGAGGGAAAGCTGTTGATGAGCTGTTGCTGATAGGAAAAGTGCTGATTCTGGAAAACGGAGTTTTGTTAAAAAACTGTTTGGGTGAAATGGAGTTTGTAAAATGGAGTTTTGAAAAAGTTGTTTGGAAACAAAACGAAGTTTTGAGCGAAATTTTTTTTTACCGAATATCAAAAAAATATATATATATTTTCCATCATATATTACCAAACACACAAAAATAATGTCCACATTAACCATATATCATGATATCTCCTATGATCTAGATTCATACAACTGATCTGCTATACTATCACGTAGCGCGATCATCTCCTCCACACCACCTGCAGTGTCAGGGCATGTATCTTGTCGCTCTTGTGTGACCAGTCCATCATCTCTACCCCTCTGCTCGGACTCACTGAAATCAAAATCCACGCGCGAAGGGTGGCGACGAATGAAATTATGTAAAGTCATCGTGGCCATGACAATATGTGCCTGTTTGTCGAAGCGATAGCTTGACATGTCCCGTAGTATGGCCCACTTCTTCTTCCAAACGCCGAATGATCGTTCTATCACACTTCTAAGCGACGAGTGCGCATGATTGAATATCTCTCGACGTCCTTCTGCGCGACGTCCACCACGGGCAAAGTCAGGCAGATGATACCTTGTATCTTGATATGGTTTTAAATATCCTTTCTGTAGAGGATAACCAGAATCAACCAAGTAATATTTTCCTGAAACATATTAAAAAATGTTTAACAACGGAAAATATTTAAAGTAATAATTAGATGAACTGATTTTTAATTATTTACCTTGAGGCGGATGAGGGAACGTATAACTAGGATCAGTTATGGCATAATTGAAAATGCGACTATCGTGCGCCGATCCCTCCCAACCTGCCATAACAAAAGTGAAACACATATTGAAATCACAGGCCGCCATGACATTTTGTGTCGGTCTGCCCTTTCTCCCAATATATGGAACTTGACTTCCTACTGGTATGCACGCATCGACATATGTTCCATCTATTGCTCCAACACAATCTTTAAAAAAAAGCATATAACGCCTGTCATACATAATCTCTTGCGGAGCGCAGCCGAAAGACCTATCTGATGGCTGTATGACTTCCTCGGCCAACTGCAACAAAGCGCGAATACCACGAGCAAAAAATCTGCTAGTTGTCTCTGTTGAGTGTTGAAACCGCTCGCGTGTTTTTCTCATTGATTCATTATGAGACAATATATATATGGTCAATGCTAGGACTTCTCTGACTGCAGTTCTCCTTGTTCCCTGAAAACCACACTTCTCTTCGAGAGCATGCAATAAATCTATAAAAATTTCTTGACTCATCATGAACGAGTCATGAAATCTAACTCGAGTCCCACGAAGTAGCTCTCCGACCCATTTATTGCCTGTTTGCTTTGAAGTCATGGATGGAACCGGAGGGTTTAACATCGAGGTGTGTTCAGAGATATAACATATTGCTGCCATCACATTTTGATGATGGGCGATAACACAATTTCTTCTAAAGATTGCGTGCTTCTCGTCCTCTGCTCTGGTATTCTCCGATTCATCGCTAGACATTTTCTGTTAGAAAAATAAAGAAATTAACATTAACAGAAAGTAAACTAAAATTATAACATTATCACAGAACTCAGGCAAATTTCTAATAATGTTCATAATGTCCACATTTAAACAACATAATATAATTTCCATAATGTTCAAAAACATAATAAAACAAAACAACACACATAGTCTCTCTACGCCCCACGAGTATAGCGGTTTTTCAACCACTTGATGTTCATGCCTTCTGGAAGGTACATGAAAGTCTCTCTATGTTTTGTTTCCATCAAGTATGTGATGGCAAAATCATAGAAGTCTTCATCAGACTGCACTTCTGAGTACGTGCCTAATTTTTCTAGTGCATGTGCAATAGTGAAAGAAGAAGATGAAATCTTGGGTGGCTCCTGGATGCATCGACTTATGATCTTCGAGGACTCGGCCAAATCTTCTAACACCGAGCTGCTAGCTTTCTTCTTTCTTTTGCTCCTTTTTTTGCTTGTTTCAGATATATTTGCGGTCTCAGCTGGTTGAGGAGCTCCGATAACCTCAATGTCATCATGTTCATCCGCTGACATTTCTCTTTCATCAATAGACTCTGTACCAAGATTTGCGGTGTGAGGGGTGCAAGAATAATGCCCTGTAGCGACCACCGAACTAAACATCAAGTTCATTTTATCCTCTAACTCAGGGGGGATTCCGACATACCGAAATTTCTTTGCCGCCGAGACAACCTACAAAATAAAGTATTTTAAAATTAGAAATTGAGGAATTTTAAGTTAAGAAATCTCTTTGCAAATGAATTTAAGTAAAAAATACCTTCAATCTTTCGTCCCACCACTCGTCTGAGGCGTCTATAGTCTTTCTTGATGCATTCCAACCCAAACCGGTCTCACCACGCTTCAACTCTGTCCATAATTTCCACTCTTTCTTCAAATGATCCCATTTATTCTTAAGTTGGACTTTATCATATTTTTTCTCGGTTTGCATTTCAAATTTGTTCATAAGATTTAACCACCCCTGTTTATTAAAATGCGTGGTGGGTCGATTCCCAAGCTATATCTCTTTTATACATATATCACAGAATAACAGCACATCATTGTTGTCCCACATAGCGGCCACCCCACCATCTTTGGTTTTGCCCATCCTTAAAAAATTAAACAAGATTTGACCTAAAAGCATTTTAAGAATAAAACACACACACACACACACATGTATATGAACATACACACACATATACATGAACAACACACACACACACATGTATATGAACACACACACATACAACACACACACATAACACACACATAACAAACACACACACATAACACACACACACACATACACTTAAAAAAGAACACACACACACACACACACACATACACTTAAAAAAGAACACACACACACACACACACACACACACACAAAAACAACACACACACACACATAAAAAAGAACAAACACACACACATAACACACACATAACACACACATACTCTTAAAAAAGAACACACACACATACTCTTAAAAAAGAACACACACACACACACACAAAAACAACACACACACATAACACACACACACATAACACACATGTATATGAACACACACCCACACACACAGCACAACACACACTTCAACACCAACATACACATACACAGCAACAACACACACATCACACCAACAACACACACATCACACCAACAGCAACACCAACATACACATACACACACACATCAACATCCCAAATACACACACACATCAACAGCCCCCCACACACACATCAACAAATACACACAGCACAAACATACATATCACATACACATACACAGCACCAACATACACATACACAGCAACAACACACACATCACACCAACAACACACACATCACACCAACAGCAAAACCAACATACACACACACACACATCAACAGCCCAAATACACACACACACATCAACAGCCCCCCCACACACACATCAACAAATACACACAGCACAAATACATACACATAACACACACACACACACACACACCAACAGCACACATACACACACCAACAACACACATACACACACCAACAACACGCATACATACACACACATCAATAGCCCACACACACACACATCAACAAATACACACAGCACAAATACATACACATAACACACACACACACACCAACAGCACACATACACACACCAACAGCACACAAGCAGCAAGCACACAACAATAGGCCAACCATAAATCCACAAAAATAGCCATAATAAGGAGGAGGAGAAGAAGAGCTTACAATGAAGATCTGGAGCCCGAAGAGGAGAACGGGGGTGGATCAGCGCGAAGATCTGGAGCCCGAACCCTAACACCTGCAAGATAAAGACGACGAGAATCGGAAAATGGAACCCTAGATCTTCGAGAGCAGGGAAAAGGCGAAAAAACGGAACCCTAGATACTTACCAACGGCTGGGAAATCGTAGAATCGAAAAACGCCGCTCTGAAATGGCCGCTGGGAAGGGGGAGGAAGGGAAATCGACGGCTGGTTTGGGGGAGGAAGGAGAAATCGCCGCTGCTGGGACGGGGAAGAAGAGGAACACGGGGAGAAATCGCTGCTGGGAAGAAGACGCGCGATGCTTTTGCGGCCAGACGCAAATAAAAGCCGCGGTCGGCCCATAATAGAAAACCACGGAAATAAATAAACGGCTTTTTCGAAATAAGCCGCGCCAAACGCCGCTTCCGCACTAAACAACGGTGCGTTTTCACCGCACAGCAGCCCATAAGCCGCGCCAAACGCCACCTTAGCATTGGTGTATGTTCTGTCTTCTTCAAATAGAGGAGATTGTTAGGAATATTGCCCTCAATGTTCCCTAGATTTGAAGAGGCGTCACACTCAATGTTAAGTACATATTGTATTTGATAAACCATCTTTTACATCATGTCTATGCAGGGTTAGGTTATTCCAATCATTAGAATAGTTCTGCGGTTTTACTGTCAAAACCGCTGAGACGACAGCATGGTCTCAGCTGAACGGTTGAGACGCAGCTAGAGCTGCTGAGAAGGAGTCTGTCTCAGCTGAGCTGCATTTAGACAGAAACCGCTGAGGAGTCTGTCTCAGCGGATCCGCTGAGACACATACAGATTCTGCCGCTGAGACTGGAGCTTAGTCGGTGAGACTTAAGCCTTTCTCAGGCCAGCCGCTGAGACAAATTCATATTTGAATAAAGGCCTGGCAGGATCTACTTTTGGCACAAGTGGCTGGAAAGCAAAGATAACATTTTCTATTTCTGTTCATGCTGTGACAGGGCACTCTTCAGAGCCGTTGCAGATTGGAGGGAGTATAAAAGAAAATGTTAGGTCATTATAGAAGGTGTGGAAAACTATCTGAAAGAAAGCTACTGTGTTATTGACGACTTCCACAGATATCTCAGCCTGCTTCGTGAAGCTACAAGCAGACAACTAAGATAGATTGTTCTTGTTGATTCAATCCAGAAGAACAAGTGGATCTTTCTTCATCTACTGAAGAAGAAGATCAGGAAGGAACAAGGCTTGAAGATGCTGCCATTCAGCCCTGTTTCAAGATAGCATCTGCTGTACATCAACAACAGAAGACCAAAGCTGAAGGTTATATCTTTATAGTCCTCTGTTGTAAAAGCAAACTATATCAATCTTTAAGAACATTATTATTCTGAGTGTGTAAGGCTTAGTGCGTGAGTTTGTACGATTGTGTACCTGAGTGTGTAGGGCTGCTAAGCCTGAGCTTGTAGAGTTGTACTCCCAGCTTGAGTTGTAGGATTTCTGAGGAGATCTGAGGTAGGTCTTCTTGATAGGCCTGAGGTAGGAAATCAGGAGGATTTCTGAGTTATAGGAGTTGGAGCACTCTGAGTGATAAGGTTGTTGAGCCTGAGGTAGGGTTGTTGAGCCTGAGGTAGGGTTTGGAGCAAACCTGAGAGATCCTGAGGGATCTGAGTTGTAAGCTCTTGGAGCTAAGTTTTTGGAGGAGTTTGTCTTGTCTAACACACTGTTAGAAGGGTGTAGAGGAAAAGTGGACTACCCATAGACACACTGTCTTGAGGAACCACTATAAACAACTGTGTGTTTTCTGTGTTGTGCATTTATTTTATATAATCTCTAACAACAGGTGGCTGTAACTAAGAAAATTCAAAGAAACCTATTCCCCCCCTCTAGGTGAATTAGACTACTACCAGTTAATCTATCAGAGCCAAACTAGCACGAAACGACCAAACGTGCACTTCCCCCTCGCAGGATGCGGCCATAGTCGCTAAGGCCGCACCCCACCTTTGTAGGGTGCGTGTGAGGACCCTGACCACAGCCTGGCGCACCAGCGCTGCCTGGGCAACTCAAATGGTGATGAGAAGTGAAAGAACTCTATAGTTAAGCGTGCTCGGACGGGAGCAATTCTGGGATGGGTGACCTCCTGGGAAGTCCACGTAGAGGCGCTTAACTGGATCACTTCTCGTCAAAGGGAGGTTGCGGTCTCCAACAACCCGCCGTGGCCGAATAGGCGCGGAGAGGGGTTGGGGTGGCATGGGCTGCGGCCCATGTGGGGGCCTGGGACGAAAGGCAGCGCTGGTGCGCCAGGCTGCGGTCAGGGTCCTCACAGTGCGGCCAAAACCGTGCAGCCGCACCCCCTTAAGGGCACCAAGGCCGTCCGCACCCCCCTTAGGGGTGCGCCCAAAGCCGCCACCCTTTAGGGGGTGTGGCCGAAATTGCACCCCCCAAAACCGCACCCCCATAGGGGGTGCGGTTAAGGCCCCCCCTTGGGGGGCGCGGCTAAAACGACAAGCCGCACCCCCATGGGGGGTGCGGCCAAAACCGCCCCTCCCCCCTTTGGAGGTGCGACCGCCGGCTTTAGGGGGTGCAGTCAAAGCCGCACTCCCCGCCCCTTGAGTGGTGCGGTCAAAGCTGCACTCCCCGTCCCTTGAGGGGTGCAGCCAAGGGAGCACCCCTGTTAGTTGGGTGCGCTCTCCCTCTTATGGTCACACCTCTCAGACATCACTCAGTCACTTTTTTGGGTCTCCATTCGCGACACGCGCCGAACGCTTCCAAGTTCACGACGCATGTCGAACGCCCCAAGCATCCCCAAATGCATGACGCGCGCCGAATGTCTCGAAGTTCGCGGCACGCTCAGAATGCCTCTACCTGCATGACGCGTGCTGGATGTATCCAAGTTTGCAGCGCGCTGTCACGGTTCCGCATGAAGTTCGTGACAGCGCGCATCAGTTAACGTTCTTGATTTTCTAGATTGCAGATTTTTTTTGTTGTTGTCATTGTCATCAACGAAGCTGTCTGAACTGGCCAAACTGACCGAACTGCCCGGGGGGCAAGACGGGCATATCCGAAAAATGGCAATCCGTGTACTCCAAATCGGCGAACGTGATTCGCCCGTCAGGTGGTTACAACAACAAAATTACTAGGTTACAACAACAAAAATAATTTTATAAATTAATATAAAATGTGCATTTGCCCCACCCCCTGCTCTGAGGTGCAGGTATGCTCTCTTCAGCTCGTGCTTCATTTTATCAGTGTCATAGAACTTGTGTGGTGATGATAGAGAGCTAGAGATTATTTAATGAAGATGAGTAAATTTTTGTATTGCATTGCATGCCAAGTGGAATCCCTCCTGTTGAGACTTCAAATGTAGATCAAAAGATAAACCATAAGGAGATACTACTCTGTATAAATCATAGTAGATACTACATTATTCTATAAATTAATCTAGTTGATCAGTGGCTGCTGCTTTTGCCTGTTTACAATGGTAGTGGAAGTTCTAGCAGCTCTTCCACTCAACACAATTCTAAATATACCCATGATAACAGCTGAGGCCAGCCAGCAAGCATACTTTGGACAGAATTATTCTATGAATATACACATTTACAAATAATTTCTTAAAAAAAACCCCTATATTTTCCCCTCTTTTCCATTTTATTTCTCTTTACAAAATTACAGATGCCACCAAATTCCTATTGCATCTCATCCTCACAAGATCGCATGATGATGTTTGGATTTACAGATACTGCTAAGTTTTATTTTCTATGTACAGCAAAGACACATTACTAGTTAGTCTTCTGCCTAAACCCAAAAGGATTGAGAGAGAGAGAGAGAGAGAGAGCAGAAGAGAAGGGGAGAAACCATTTACAAACAAAAAAAAACCCTCAACTTCATTATCTCCCTGCACCAAGAAAAGGGCACAACAAGAAAAGAGCGCACTATTTATATAACCTCCGCCGCATATCAAGATCCATTATACAACCCATCATCACTCTCCTGCTGTCGATTACCATGGACGTGTTCATCTTATTCCCTGGCCTTCTTCTTTGTCGTCACCAAGTCTCCGTCTCTGCCATCGAAACTTTTAGTTGAGGTTCGCTTCCCCGCCACTTGTAATCCAATGATGCCCTGAAATAACATATTCATTCTTAGCGTCTTCAAAAAAAAACAGCTGTAAATAAGCTTAATTATGACGAAGAATCCAAAAACTTGCTTCGGTATCTCGACAAGAACCCTGAAATCCGGGGTGCAGAGAGAGAGAGAGCAAGAAGGGAGGCAATTGAATAATAAGATGATCGAGTTTTAGACTTACTGAGGACTTGCTCGGCGGAGAATCGCCGCGACACGTCCTTGCACAGCATCCGTCTCATCAGATCCTTGGCCGCAGCCGAAACCCTGCCGAAAACCCTAGTAGGAAACCGGAGATTTCCACGGATCACCGCCTCAAATATCTCCCCCGCCGTCTCGCCGTAAAAAGGCGGGATCCCTCCCAGCATTATGTAGAGCACAACTCCTGCGCTCCACACATCCACCTTCTCCCCATACTCCCTGCCCAGCAACACCTCCGGCGCCACGTAGTACGGCGTCCCCACAACCCCCCACATCGCCCTCCCGTCACCAAAGCACTCCGCGGAGCCGAAATCCGCTAGCCGCAGCCGCCCCTCGCCGTCAAATAGCACATTGTCCGGCTTCACATCCCGGTGAGCCACTCCTCTCCGATGGCAAATCAGCAACGCCTCCATCATCGGCGCCATCACCGCCGCTGCTTCCGCCTCACCCATCGGCGCACTTTCTCCGGCGGAGATCCGGTCGAAGAGGTCCCCGCCCTCACAGAGATCCATCACGAGGTGGATCCAAGCCTCGTCTTCGTAGACAGCGTGGATCTGGACGACGTTGGGATTGCCGGTGGCGGCGAGCTGCGTAATCTTGGCCTCCCGCTCGGCGCAGTCGCGATCAACGGCGTCGGAGAGGAGAGACTTGTTGATGGATTTAACGGCAAAGATGTCGCCGGATGCTAACGAGGAGCAGCGGCAGACGGTGCCAAAACGGCCGCGGCCGATCTCTGCTCCGATACTGTATTCCCGCTTCAAACCCTTGCTCATGCTTTTTTTGCCCTTTCCCTTCTTCTTCTTCTTCTTCTATAATAATGCTGCCGAGCTGCTGCAGCTCGTATCGATCTCCATTTTATAGACCAACTAATAAGCTAGTGCGAATGGTATCTCCTTAGAATATTCATTCCGTACATCGGCCGTTACGCAGTATTCAACGGTTGTGATGGATTCATGCTGCCATGATGACAGCAATAAGGAAAATAAATCGTCGCTTGGAAATTGGAATAATCTTCCTTCTAGAAATATATATATATATATAATAATCTAGAAATATAATATAATAATCTAATAAATGACCTCCTAAAGTCGCTTATGACGCGGCAGTTTTGTTGGACTCGACTCTGGAGAGTCACTGGACTGCACGATTAAGTTTTTCTTATAAAATAAAAGAAAAGAAAATTGAAAATAACACTACTGCTAAGTGCTAACTAAAGTGCTAAGTGTGAGATTTTTTACAAAAAAAAAAAAAGTATGGGTGGGGCTTCCGTCTTATTTCATGCTTTTGTATGACATTAATATTTTTTATCTTCTTAGGTGGCGTTTGGCGCGGCTTATGGGCTGCTGTGCGGTGAAAACGCACCATTGTTTAGTGCGGAAGCGGCGTTTGGCGCGGCTTATTTCGAAAAAGCCATTTAATAATATCCGTGGTTTTCTCTTATGGCCTCGCCGCGGGTTTTCTTCGCGTCCATCAGCAAAAGCATCCGCGGCGTTTTCGCGTCTTCTCTTCTTCCCCGTCCCAGCGGCGATTTCCTCTTCCTCCCCCAAAACCGCCGTCGATTTCCCTTCCCCCCCCCCCCCCCCTTCCCAGCGGCCATTGCAGAGTGGCGTTTTTCGATTCTGCGAATTCCCTACAGTTGGTAAGTATCTAGGGTTCCGTTTTTTCGGCTAGTTCCTGCTCTCGCAGATCTGGTTCCGTTCTCCGATTCTCCTCGTCTTTGGCTCCGTTTGTGTTAGGGTTCGGGCTCTAGATCTTCGCACTGATCCACCCTCTTTCTCCTCTTCGGGCTCCAGATCTTGACTGTAAGCATCCTCCTCCTTATTATGGCTATATTTTTGTGGATTTATGGTTGGCATATTGATTTTGCTCGCTGCTTGTGTGATGTTGGTGTGTGTTTGTGCGCTGTTGGTTTGTGTATATTTGTTGATGTGTGTATATTTGTTGATGTGTGTGTGTGTGTGTGGGTTGTTGATGTGTGTGGGTTGTTGATGTGTTCACATATGTGTATGTTGGTGTTGATGTGTGTGTTGTGCTGTGTGTTCATATACTGTGTGTGTGTGTGTATGTTGGTGTTAGAGCAATGTGTTGTGCTGTGTGTTGGCCTATTGCTGTGTGTTCATATACATGTGTGTGTGTGTGTGTGTATGTTGGTGTTAGAGCAATGTGTTGTACTGTGTGTTCATATACATGTGTGTGTGTGTGTTGATATGTATATGTGTGTGTGTGTTCATATACATGTGTGTGTATGTGTGTGTGTTTGTGTTGTTTGTATAATATGTTGTTTGTATATATGTGTGTATGTATATGTGTATGTTGTGTGTATATATGTGTGATGTGTGTGTACATATATATGTGTTGTGTGTGTGTGTGTTCATAGTTGTGTGCTGTGTGTGTGTGTTTTCATATGTGCTGTGTGTGTGTGTTTTCATGTGTGCTGGGTGTGTGAAATGTGTGTGTTCATGTGTGTTGGGTGTGTATATGTGTGTGTGTGTTTTCATGTGTGCTGGGTGTGTGAAATGTGTGTGTGTGTGTTCATAGTTGTGTGCTGTGCTGTGTGTGTGTGTGTTTTCATATTTATATGTGTGTGTGTGTGTTTTCATATTTATATGTGTGTGTGTGTGTGTTTTCATGTGTGCTGGGTGTGTGAAATGTGTGTGTGTGTGTGTGTTCATAGTTGTGTGCTGTGCTGTGTGTGCGTGTGTGTTTTCATATTTATATGTGTGTGTGTGTTTTCATGTGTGCTGGCTGTGTGAAATGTGTGTGTGTGTGTGTGTTCATAGTTGTGTGTTGTGCTGTGTGTGTGTGTGTGTTTTCATATTTATATGTGTGTGTGTTTTCATGTGTGCTGGCTGTGTGAAATGTGTGTGTGTGTGTGTTCATAGTTGTGTGTTGTGCTGTGTGTGTGTGTGTTTTCATATTTATATGTGTGTGTGTTTTCATGTGTGCTGGCTGTGTGAAATGTGTGTGTTCATGTGTGCTGGGTGTGTATATGTGTGTGTGTGTTTTCATGTGTGCTGGGTGTGTGAAATGTGTGAGTTCATGTGTGCTGGGTGTGTATATGTGTGTGTGTGTTTTCATGTGTGCTGGGTGTGTGAAATGTGTGTGTGTGTGTGTGTGTTCATAGTTGTGTCCTGTGCTGTGTGTGTATGTGTGTGTGTTTTCATATTTATATGTCTGTGTGTTTGGAATGTTTATATTTGGGTGTTTGGAATGTTTATATAGTAGGGATGTTTATTTCTATGTAAGAATGTTTGTATTATTTTGTTTGTTAAGGATGGGCAAACCAAAAGAGGGTGGGGTTGTTGCTATGTGGGACAATACCGATGTCTTGCACTTCTGTGATTTATGTATTAAAGAGGTAGAGCTTGGGAATCGGCCAACAACACATTTTAATAAAGTGGGTTGGAGTAATCTTGTGAAAAAATTTGAAGAACTGACAGGGAAAAAATATGATAAAGTCCAACTTAAGAATAAATGGGATCATTTGAAGAAAGAGTGGAAGTTATGGACAGAGTTGAAACGCGGTGACACCGGGTTGGGTTGGAATGCATCAAGAAAAACTATAGACGCCTCAGATGAGTGGTGGGATGAAAGATTGAAGGTAAATGAAATTTCTTATTTTCTTTGTTTAATTTTATTTAAATTTCATTGGCTAACTTTAAATTTAATTGTTTAATTTTTGTAGGTTGTCCCGTTGGCTAAGAAATTCCGGTTTGCAGGGATCCCCCCAGAGTTAGAGGAGAAACTGAACATGATGTTCAGTTCTGTTGTCGCTACTGGACATCATGCTTGCACACCGCACACCAGGAATCTTGCTACAGAGTCTATTGATGAAAGAGCAATGTCAGAGGATGAACATGATGACGTTGAGGATACCCGTGCTCCTCGTCCAGCTGAGACAACAAATAGAGCAGAATCAAGTAAAAAAAGAAAGAAAGGAAAGCAGAAACCTACAAGCTCGGTGTTAGAAGATTTGGCCGAGTCCTCGAAGATCATTAGTCGATGCATCCAGGAGCCACCCCAGAGGCTGTCATCTCCGTTTACTATTGCACTTGCACTGGAAAAATTAGGCACCTACTCAGAAGTGCAGTCTGATGAAGACTTCTATGATTTTGCCATCACATATTTGATGGAAACAAAACATAGAGAGACTTTCATGTGCCTTCCGGAAGGGATGAACATAAAGTGGCTGAAGAATCGCTTTACTCGTGGGGCGTAGTAGGATGTTATCATTTATGAACTATATGTGTTTTTTTATTGATGCAGACACTGTTATATTATTTGCTGCGGACACTGTTATTTCATTGATATCATTGTTATATTTTTATTTGCTGCTACCACTATGAATGTTATCATTATGGTATTGCATTTTTTTAACAGAAAATGTCTAGTGATGAATCTGAGAATAGCAGAACATTAGAAGAAATTAGGCACGAGGAGCACGAGAACATTAGAAGAAATTATGCTATCGCCCATCACCATAATGTGGTAGCAGCAATAAGTTTTCTCTCTGAACACCACAACCAGCCAGTTCCATCGATGACTTCAAAGCAAACAGGTGATAAGTGGGTGGGAGAGCTACTTCTTGGTACTCGGGTGAGATTTCATGACTCATTCATGATGAGTCAAGAAATTTTTATCGATCTATTGCATTCGTTGGAAGAGAAGTGTGGTTTTCAGGGCACAAGAAGAACAACATCCAGAGAAGTGTTAGCATTGACCGTATACATATTGTCACATAATGAATCAATGAGAAAAACAAAAGAGCGATTTCAACATTCAACGGAGACAACTAGCAGGTTTTTTGCACAAGGTCTTCGCGCTTTGTTGAAGTTAGCCGAGGAGGTGATTCAGCCATCAGATAGGTCTTTCAGCTGCACTCCGCCAGAGATTATGTATGACAGACGGTATATGCCTTTTTTTAAAGATTGCGTTGGGGCAATAGATGGGACACACGTTGATGCGTGCATACCAGTTGGAAGTCAAGTACCCTATATTGGGAGAAAGGGTAGACCAACACAAAATGTCATGGCGGCTTGTGATTTTAATATGTGCTTCACTTTCGTTATGCCGGGATGGGAGGGATCTGCGCACGACAGTCGTATTTTCAATTATGTCATGTCTGATCCTCGTTATAAGTTCTCTCATCCACCTGAAGGTAAATAATTAAAATTCAGTTCATCCATTTGCTCCTCGTACATATGTTTTTCTTGGTAATTTTTTTTTATTCTGCAGGAAAATATTATTTGGTTGATTCGGGCTATCCTCTACAAAAAGGATATTTGAAACCATATCCGGATACAAGGTATCATCTGCCTGACTTTGCACGTGGTGGTCGTCGAGCTGAAGGACGTCGAGAGATGTTCAATCATGCGCATTCATCCATTAGAAGTGTGATAGAACGGTCGTTCGGCGTTTGGAAGAAGAAGTGGGCCATACTGCGGGACATGCCAAGCTATAACTTTGAAAAACAGGCGGATATTGTGATGGCCACGATGACTTTACATAATTTCATTCGCCGCCATCCTTCGCACATTGATTTTGATTTCAGTGAGAGCGAGCAGGGGGGTCGAGATGGAGTGGCTACACAAGAGCAGCAAGATAGATGCTCTGACACTGCAGGTGGCGTAGAGGAGATGATCACGCTACGTGATATTATAGCGGATCAATTGTATGAATCTAGATCGTAGAACGAGATGTCGTGTGTAACTGATTCAAGTAAACATTAATTTTTGTGTTTGGTATCATATTATGGAAAATATATATTATTTTCATATATTTTATGGGAAAAAAAAATTCACTCAAAACTCCGCTTTGTATCCAAACAACTTTTTCAAAACTCCGTTTTACAAACTCCATTTCACCCAAACAGTTTTTTAACAAAACTCCGTTTTCCAGAATCAGCAATTTTCCAATCAGCAGCTTATCATCAGCAACTTTCCATCAGCAACAGCCCAACCAAACGGAGCCTTAGACTCCGTTTGGGGGGACTTATTTTCACCGGTCAAGCGGTTACGACCGCATGAACCGGACCTTACCCCCCAAACGGAGCTTTAGAATGCCCGCAATCTCAGTGTCAATTTCATTGTCATTCTCTTATTCAACTTTTACCTCCTCCTCAATGTTCTTCTTATTTAACTTCAACACTTTCCAATATTTGTTAATCATCCACAATGGAAAAGGCATTGGCATGTGTGATGGGTTTAGGGTAATCCAAATGTATGCCTACATGTATGCGTGCAAATTAAATCATTTCCAGATTGTATCTTAACAAACTCTTTATGTATACTTTTCAAAACAACTATTGAAACACGACAAAGCAATTCAGAATACAAGAAACTCCTAAACTCTTTGTTGACTTGAATGACACTTTCACCAAAGGATCTTTTAATCTCTGTATGCTGCAAATTTATCATCTGACCAAAGGTCTTCCATACTGTACTGGTTAAGTTGCTAATTGACACTTCAAAAAACTTCTTTAAATGATTATGACCATTTTTAACTCGAATAGTGGTTGTAGCACCCAAATGCAAAAATAATCAATCCAAGCAAAAACAAAGAAAAATCACTCTCAGATTGAGAATCAACAGACGATGCCACTCAAGCAAAATAGTTCTCATTTTTTCCCTTTGTCAAAAAACTTTTTGTAGTGCGCAAAAATGTTTCTACTAATGTGGACTTTGCATAAAATAGTCTTTGCTTGTGAAAAACATATTTGATAGCATTCATAATTGTCGCTTCTCTATCAGTTACCATCACTTGTGGCAGATTTTTTATATCAAGAATGGACTTAAAACATTCAAGCGTCCACACATAACTTTCTTGAAGCTCGTTAGAAATGAACACAAAAGCATCATAAAAACTCATATTAGTTGATGTTACTCCAACAATAGAAAGTAAAGGCAGACGAAATCTGTTTGTCTTGTATGTGCAGTACATAAAAAATACTGTTTGAAATATTTGACAAAGATGAACTGATGTTGGGTGAGCAAAGAAAAGGCTCTCAAGATGAGTGCTACCCGTCTTCGCTTTATTGAAACTAAAATAACCACAATTTGTTATGCATTTGTATAGAAACTGTGGTAGTCCCTCCCTCTAAGTCTTTTTTAAGCATTTTAACTCTTTCATTGTATATGGTTCGGAGCACTGCAGAATTAGAGCTATCTTTCTTTTAAGGTTGTTAATATTTTACAAGGCTTCACATTTGCAACATACATCTCATGCACAACTTGTTGCTCACTTTCATTTAACCTCCATGCATAAGAATGCGCTTCTAGGTGAACCATTTCATGATTATGTGCGCCACATTTCACTTCAACATTCCATTCAAAACCAACTGAATTTTTAATGTCATTCAAAGATAAAGGACATCCACGCCACTTAGAAGCGGATTTTCTAATATTTTTATGTGAAGTATTTGCACTTTGACTGTGACGTTTACATCCGGCTCTATCACACCAAAGCATCACTCTAGGTCTTGTCCTAGAAGTTAATTTGTCCGCACTTTGAATTGTAATTTCAAAACCAAGACCCTTAGCATCATTGCGCTCCCAACTAATCAACACCTCCTTTGTAGGAAAACTCATTAAAGTTGTAAAATGATATCAAAAATCAAAACTATTTTCTAGTGTCAAATTCTCTTCATCCATAGTGACATTTGAATCTAGTAAAAAAAACATAACATAAATAAATACAAACAACACAACAATTAAATGTGGAGTAACATTTCAAAGGAAATAGTTAATTACCAAATGGTTCTTCAACGTTCATAGGAGCACATAGAAGTGTAGAAGAAACTGCTGAAATTTGAGAGAAATTACTTAGCGTCATTGTTTCTTCCCCCATAAATTTTTTTGGATCTATAATAAGAAGTAAAACAATATAAATAAACCAAAAATCTCATTTTGGAAGGAGATGAGCAAAGAAAATCATGAACTTAGTCATTTATCAAAGGGTTTCATGGCATTCGTAGGATCACATTGAGGTGTAGGAGAAACCACTGAAATTTGGGAGAAAAGATCTTGTATCAACGTTTTTTTTTCACCTTAGATTTTTTCAGATCTACAATAACAATGATAACAAAAGAAATCAACAAAATAATCTCTGATTTATGAAGGAGATGATCATGGTTTCGGTAGAAATATTTCAGATCTACATGGGGGAGAAAAACCATGATTTCGGTTCTATGAAACTAGCAAAAATACATGTATTTGGAGAAGGCGGAAGAACCAGTGGTGGCGACATGCAGTTTCGGGCGTCCGGTGGCGGTGGAGGCACTCTGAAGGCGGCGGAGAGCATCTGGGTGACGCACCTGCGCAATCGGCGAGGAAGATCGGCGGGAGAGGGGTTACGCGAAGAGAGTCGGGCGGGATTTCCATGGGGGCGTCGGTTTAAGGTTGGGCTGCCAATAGGTCTTAGATTTGAGTAAAATAAGAGGAATTTTCTTAAAATAAATGATCTGCCAATATCTATAGCGGGGCTGCCAGTAAAAATTTCCTAATTTAAATTGGAGTTTGAGATTTTTGAGAATAATTGAAATATTTATTGTGTTCAAAATATTTTTTATTGATTTTGACAAGTTAAAAGTATGTTACTTTCAAGTTGTTGCACCTTTCACATCGTTGTTGCCGCATGTTATCTGTTGGCTTCGATATTGATGGGGTTCCCCTAAAAATCGTCTAAGTCAGATCGGCTTTTTCAAGGTCATAAACTCGACTGGATCGCCAAAGTGGATCGACTAGACAGCGTAAGGCCTCACCTCGACCGGAGTTGTCCCAGTAGCCAAGAACCCGCTCACGCTCCCCTTCCAGGATGCACAAGCGAACGATCGCGCGCCCAAAAAAAGCAAAGAAATCAAACAAGAACACACACAAAAATGCGGGTTTGTCATTTTTAAGCTAAGATGTCCAAAACCCCTAATTCTAGTCTAAGTAAAGCAAATTGTGCATCGGGTAGAGGCTTGGTAAAGATGTCCGCAAGTTGGGATTCAGTTCCTATAAAGTTTACATGAACATATTCTTTTTTACTATGATCCATATTGAAGTGAGTTCTCACGTTTATGTGTTTGGATCTTGAGTGATGAACGAGGTTGTTTGTTAGGTCAATAGTGGTCTTGTTGTCACATTTTAGTTCAATATTGGTTAGAGGAACTCATAAGTCTTCTAAGGTTTGAGTCATCCATAACGCTTGTGCATAACAACTTCCTAGTGCGTTATATTCGGCCTCGGTGGTGGAGAGGGCAACAGAATTCTGTTTTCTACTCGACCATGCAACTGGTGATGGGTCTAAGAAATGACATATGACGCTCGTGCTTTTCCTATCTAACGAACACCCCGTATAATCAGAATCAGAATAGCCGTGTAAAAGAAAAGAGTCATTGCTTGGGTACCATAGACCTAATCTTGATGTTCCGATTAAATATCTAAAAATTTGTTTCACCATTTTTTAAAGAATTCTTTTGGATTAGCTTAAATCTAGCGCATAAACATACGACAAAAGTAATGTCAGGTCTAGATGCACTCAAATACAATAATGATCCAATCATTATGTTGTGCAAAGTTTGATCAATTGAAATTTCGGCTTCATCCTTTCCTAATTTTTGTGATGCGATCATTGGTATACTAGCTAGTTTTATGTTTTCAAATCCAAAATGTTTTAGCATAGGGTTCAACATAAACCTCTTCTTTAATTATCACGTTTAAGAAAATACTTTTTACATCCATTTGAAATAATTTAAACTTCTTATAACTCGCAAAAGAAAGAAAAGTTCTAATAGATTCTATGCGAGCAATGGGTGCAAACGTTTCATCAAAATCTACCCCCTCGATTTGAGAGTATACTTGTGCTACAAATATAACTTTGTTCTTAGTGATTCTGGAGTCTCCATCTAATTTATTTTTAAATATCCATTTTACACATATAACAGGATGGTTAGATGGTCTTTCTAAAAACTTTCAAACCCTATTTCGTTCAAATTAATTTAGTTCTTCATTCATAGCAATAAACCAAAATTTATCATTTAAAGCGGTTGAAACATTTTTGGGTTAAATTTCGAAAACAAAAGATAAATTAAAAAAAGATTCATGAATAGAAGAACGTGTCATTACCCCTCTTGATGGTTCTCCAATTATAAGCTCCCTTGGATGATCTTTTGTAAATCTAAGCACACTTGGAGGCACGAAATCTTCATGCTCCGCCTTTTTTTCTTTATCAACTCTAAGCGGTTCATCATCCTCATGCTCCAAGGGGGAAAGTGGTTCCTCTTATTTTCTTGCAATATTAGGATCCACTGTACCGATGCCCAAGATTCTTCCATTTTTATTGTCACCAAAAGTCACCATTCCTTCTTTCTTCTTTGTGAGGCTAAGGAACTTTGCTTTGTCGCCCGTCATGTGTTTGGAACATACCGAGTCCAAATACCACATGTCTTCCTTTTCCTTAGCCTTCCAACACACCTAAAAAGAAGGTAAGAGTAAAGATTTGGATATCAAAGAGTGTACAACCCTGAATTCGCCGAGCGAACCCCTGAGACCCAAGAGGTCTTTAAGATTTGTTTTTCCTACAATGGCAGAGGGGACAAGAATTGGGGGGGGGGGGGAAGTAAATCAATCATCCCTTGTTAACCATGGCCGGCTCAGACACGACCGCTAGCGCCTGCGGTAGCACTACCGCCGGGCGCTAGCCCTCCTAAGCCGTCTCAACGGCACCGCTGAGACCGCCTCGGTCGTCTCACAAGAACGCCGAGATGAGTCGCTAGCGCCGGCGGTAGCAATACCGCCGGGCGCGAGAAAAAGGGGGGGGGGAGCTCCTCTCGCCCGCCCCAAGGCAAGGGGGCGAGCTCCTCTCGCCCCCGTCCTCTCCAGGGGGGCGAGCTCCTCTCGCCCCCGCGCCCCCAGCAGCAGGGGGGCGAGACCCCAGGGGGGGCGAGCTCCTCTCGCCCCGCCCCAAGGCAAGGGGGCGAGCTCCTCTCGCCCCCATCCCCTCCAGGGGGGGGGGCGAGCTCCTCTCGCCCCGCCCCAAGGCAAGGGGGCGAGATCCTCTCGCCCCCGTCCCCTCCAGGGGGGCGATCTCCTCTCGCCCCGCCCCAAGGCAAGGGGGCGAGCTCCTCTCGCCCCCGTCCCCTCCAGGGGGGCGAGCTCCTCTCGCCCCCACGCCCCCAGCAGCAGGGGGCGAGACCCCAGGGGGGCGAGCTCCTCTCTCCCCGCCCCAAGGCAAGGGGGCGAGCTCCTCTCGCCCCCATCCCCTCCAGGGGGGGGGGGCGAGCTCCTCTCGCCCCGCCCCAAGGCAAGGGGGCGAGCTCCTCTCGCCCCCGTCCCCTCCAGGGGGTGTGAGCTCCTCTCGCCCCTCCCCAAGGCAAGGGGGCGAGCTCCTCTCGCCCCCGTCCCCTCCAGGGGGGCGAGCTCCTCTCGCCCCACGCCCCCAGCAGCAGGGGGGCGAGACCCCAGGGGGGGCGAGCTCCTCTCGCCCCCATCCCCTCCATGGGGGGGGAGAGCTCCTCTCGCCCCGCCCCAAGGCAAGGAGGCGAGCTCCTCTCGCCCCCGTCCCCTCCAGGGGGCGAGCTCCTCTCGCCCCCCGCGCCCCCTGCCGCAGGGGGACGAGACCAGCGTGGGGCCGATCCCCGGGTCTCGCCCACCCCAATTAGGGGGCTCGCCGAGCCCCGCGAGGTACCCTCTCTCGCCCAGTTTTTGGGGGAGGGTTTGGTCTGCGTTTAGCGCTGCGGAACAGCGGGATTTGGCTATCCGCAGGCCAAATCCGGGGGCATTTTGGTAACTTCGCAGGCAGTTTTTGGTTATTCGCAGCCCGAATCCAGAAATCCTATAAATAGGACCAAGGGGCACCATTTGGAGGCAGGCTTGTTCTAGGCTAGCTCTCTCCCTCTCTCTCTCCCTCCCCAAGTTTCTCTAGGGGGTGAGGAGAGCCTCCAGTGATGCCCAAGCTTAGTAGTGGCTTGGGAGGGGAAGTTCCTAAGGGGCTTCCGGGTATGTGGCGGGACCTCCCCACTAAGCCCTTGGTCCAGTCCATAGTTCCTCAACCTTCAACCTAGAGCTCTCCCTTGGGGGGGGGAGTAAGTGTTGGTCGCCCCTCAGCTTGCTGAGGGCCCCGAACTCCACAGAGACCGAGAAATCGGTTTCAACATTTTGGTGCGGTGAGCGTGGAGTGTGACTAACTCAAGAGATTCTCAAGATGAGCTCCATGGACGGAGGTGGAGGAGGATCCGACCCAGGTCACTCGCAGCCCCCGGTGGCTGGGGTGACGTTGGAGATGTTCAAAAATTTCAAGCAAGAGGTCTCACAGACCTTCCAGGTTGCTTTCGCCATGATAGTCGGAGGTAGAAGAGGAGATGGTCCGGAGGTCCCGTCCCAGCAGGCGGACGAGGGAAATCTCGGTCAACAGTCCAGGAAAGAGGCACCGGTGGGGGGGGGGGGGGGGGAGTGGGGAGGTGCCATACCCCCACTCGCCCACCTTCAAGGGGGCGAGCTCAGGAGGGAGGCGCCCTCCCAGCTCGCCCCGCCCATTCAAGGGGGCGAGCTCAGGAGGGAGGCACCCTCCCAGCTCGCCCCGCCCCTTCAAGGGGGCGAGCTCAGGAGGGAGGCGCCCTCCCAGCTCGCCTCGCCCCTTCAAGGGGGCGAGCTCAGGAGGGAGGCGCCCTCCCAGCTCGCCCCGCCCCTTCAGGGGGGCGAGCTCAGGAGGGAGGCGCCCTCCCAGCTCTCCCCGCCCCTTCAAGGGGCGAGCTCAGGAGGGAGGCGCCCTCCCAGCTCGCCCCGCCCCTTCTAGCTCAGCCCCAAAGGGAGGCGAGCGGGGAGGCATTCGGCCCCCACTCACCCCACCCCAAAAGGAGTCGGATGAATGATGGTGGGCGAGACCACCCCGGGCGGCGGCTACCCCATAGCCCGGCGAGCGCAGAGGTCAATAATTTGACTCCGCAAGGGCAAGGAAGGAAGGGCTTTCCAAGGAGAAGAGCCAACCGATCGAGGTGGAGGCAGGGATCGAACAAACCCTCTCCGACATCTCAGCAAGCCATGACAATTGGTTGGGGAAGAAGGAGGATAACCAGGAAAGCAGAAAGAAGAGGGAAAAGAAGGGATATGGTTGAGTTACCTTACTGCGACTTCCACGATGAGGAGGGTCACACGACGTCCGCCTGCCCTGAGTTAGTGGAAGTAAAGGAAGCGAGGGATCCAGGGCAACAACAACAACTACCAGAAGAAGTCGAGTAAGACCAGGCCTGGGAGTGGGAGACTCAGTTCGGTTTCCATGCCTAGTTTTCTTTTATATCCCTAAGCTTATGTAATGTGATGTTTTGTTTCCATGCCTAGTTTCCTCACATGTATTAGGATGTTTAATATAATGAAAGTTTTTCAAAAAAATACTTAGCCCCGATGCTGGCCCGCTGACCAGGCTCCCACCTAGCTGGCAGGGCCGGGAACCGCTCGGGGCAGGAAGGAAACATGCTCCATGTACAACCCCGATATTCGCCGAGAGGATGGGCAACCAAAGGCGAGCGAGCCAGAAGGGCCGGCGAGTCAAGAACTCGCCAAATGCTCGCTAGGAAGCGAGCAAGTCAAGAACTCGCCAAGTGCTCGCTAGGAAGCCGGCGAGTCAAGAATTCGCCAAGTGCTCGCTAGGAAGCGAGCAAGTCAAGAACTCGCCAAGTGCTCGCAAGGAGGCGAGCGGGTCAAGAGTTCGCTAGGAATCGGCCAAATTACCCTGTCACCCTTGGTGGTCTGCCTTTAGCCTCTCCAAACAGCGGAGTTTGGCTATTAGCAGACCCATTTGGGGTGCGGATAGTAAAATCAAGAGGCGGAATCCTGCTATTTGCAGGCCAGATCAGAAAATCTATAAATAGGACCAAGGGGGCACCATTTGAAAGGATCTCATGCTAGGCTAGCTCTCTCCCTCTCTCTCTCTCCCTCCCCAAGTCTCTCTAGGGGGGTGAGGAGAGCCTCCAGTGGTGCCCAAGCTTAGTAGTGGCTTGGGAGGGGAAGTTCCTAAGGGGCTTCCGGGTATGTGGCGGGACCTCCCCACTAAGCCCTTGGTCCAGTCCCTAGTTCCAACACCTTCAACCTAGAGCTCTCCCTGGGGAGGAGTAAGGATTGGTCGCCCCTCGGCTAGCTGAGGGCCCCGAACTCCACAGAGACTAAGTCTTGTTCGCAAGTCTCGGTTTCAACACTCCACCTGCAGTTAAGCTCGCTCGTCTAGTGAATGGCCTGGAGGGTGTCGACTCTTATCCACCTCTAGTTGAGCTCGGCTCCTAGAGTGTGTCGACCTTGTACTCCCCCCCCCCACCCGATGCTGGCCCGCTAACCAGGCTCCCACCTAGCTGGCAGGGCCGGGAACCGCTCGGGGCAGGAAGGAAACATGCTCCACCTCCAGTTGAGCTCGCTCGTCTAGCGAATGGCCTGGAGGGTGTCGACTCTTATCCACCTCTAGTTGAGCTCGGCTCCTAGAGTGTGTCGACCTTGTACTCCCCCCCCCCCGATGCTGGCCCGCTGACCAGGCTCCCACCTAGCTGGCAGGGCCGGGAACCGCTCGGGGCAGGAAGGAACCATGCTCCACCTCCAGTTGAGCTCGCTCGTCTAGCGAATGGCCTGGAGGGTGTCGACTCTTATCCACCTCTAGTTGAGCTCGGCTCCTAGAGTGTGTCGACCTTGTACTCCCCCCCGATGCTGGCCCGCTGACCAGGCTCCCACCTAGCTGGCAGGGCCGGGAACCGCTCGGGGCAGGAAGGAACCATGCTCCACCTCTAGTTGAGCTCGCTCCCTTGTACTCCCCCCCCCCCCCCCGATGCTGGCCCGCTGACCAGGCTCCCACCTAGCTGGCAGGGCTGGGAACCGCTCGAGGCAGGAAGGAACCATGCTCTACCTCCAGTTGAGCTCGCTCGTCTAGCGAATGGCCTGGAGGGTGTCGACTCTTATCCACCTCTAGTTGAGCTCGGCTCCTAGAGTGTGTCGACCTTGTACTCCCCCCCGATGCTGGCCCGCTGACCAGGCTCCCACCTAGCTGGCAGGGCCGGGAACCGCTCGGGGCGGGAAGGAACCATGCTCCACCTCCAGTTGAGCTCGCTTGTCTAGCGAATGGACTGGAGGGTGTCGACTCTTATCCACCTCTAGTTGAGCTCGGCTCCTAGAGTATGTCGACCTTGTACTCTCCCCCCCCCCCCCCCCCCCCCCCCCCGCGATGCTGGCCCGCTGACCAGGCTCCCACCTAGCTGGCAGGGCCGGGACCGCTTGGGGCAGGAAGGAAACATGCTCCACCTCCAGTTGAGCTCGCTCATCTAGCGAATGGCCTGGAGGGTGTCGACTCTTCTCCACCTCCAGTTGAGCTCGCTCGTCTAGCGAATGGACTAGAGGGTGTCGACTCTTATCCACCTCTAGTTGAGCTCGGCTCCTAGAGTGTGTCGACCTTGTACTCCCCCCTCGATGCTGGCCTGCTGACCAGGATCCCACCTAGCTGGCAGGGCCGGGAACCGCTCGGTGGTAGGAAGTTCTCAAGGTACTCAGCCCCGAGCAGAGACCGCTGACCGGGCTTGTTGTTGCCGGCAGGGCAAGAGACTCACTCGGCGAGGCAGGTGATTCATGTTGTTTAAGGTCCCGAGGTGGCTCCGTTAGCCGGGCTCTCGCTGGCCGGCAGGGTTGGAGGACCTCTCGAGGAGGTTTTATGGTTTTTCTCAAAGTAGCTCCGTTAGTCGGATTTCCAGCCACACTCGTCGAATATACAGGGTTGGGAATTTCTTTCCGAGCGTGTACCTCGCTTTTCCTACAATGGCAGAGGGGACAAGAATAGGGGGGAAGTAAATCAATCATCCCTTGTTAACCATGGCCGGCTCAGACACGACCGCTAGCGCCGGTGGTAGCACTACCGCCGGGCGCTGGCCCTCCTAAGCCGTCTCAACGCCACCGCTGAGACCGCCTCGGTCGTCTCGCAAGAACGCCGAGACGAGTCGCTAGCGCCGGCGGTTGCAATACCGCCGGGCGCGAGCCAAAAGGGGGGGGGGGGGCGAGCTCCTCTCGCCCCGCCCCAAGGCAAGGGGGCGAGCTCCTCTCGCCCCTGTCCCCTCCAGGGGGGTGAGCTCCTCTCGCCCCCGCGCCCCCAGCAGCAGGGGGGCGAGACCCAAGGGGGGCGAGCTCCTCTCGCCCCGCCCCAAGGCAAGGGGGCGAGCTCCTCTCGCCCCCATCCCCTTCAGGGGGGAGGCGAGCTCCTCTCGCCCCACCACAAGGCAAGAGGGCGACCTCCTCTCGCCCCCGTCCCCTCCAGGGGGGGGGGGGGGGCGAGCTCCTTTCTCCCCGCCCCAAGGCAAGGGGCAAGCTCCTCTTGCCCCCGTCCCCTCCAGGGGGGCGAGCTCCTCTCGCCCCCAGTAGCAGGGGGGCGAGACCCCCCGGGGGGGGGGGGGGGGGCGAGCTCCTCTCACCCCGCCCAAGGCAAGGGGGCGAGCTCCTCTCGCCCCCGTCCCCTCCAGGGGGGGGGGGGGGCGTGCTCCTCTCACCCCGCCCCAAGGCAAGGGGCGAGGTCCTCTCGCCCCACGCCCCCAGCAGCAGGGGGGCGAGACCCCAGGGGGGGCGAGCTCCTCTCGCCCCGCCCCAAGGCAAGGGGGCGAGCTCCTCTCGCCCCCATCCCCTCCAGGGGGGGGGGGGCGAGCTCCTCTCGCCCCGCCCCAAGGCAAGGGGGCGAGCTCCTCTCTCCCCCGTCCCCTTCAGGGGGGCGAGCTCCTCTCGCCCCCACGCCCCCAGCCGCAGGGGGGCGAGACCAGCGTGGGGTCGATCCCCGGGTCTCGCCCCACCCAAATTAGGGGGCTCGCCTAGCCCCGCGATGTACCATCTCTCGCCCAGTTTCGGGGGGAGGATTTGGTCTGCGTTTAGCGCTGCGGAACAGCTGGATTTGGCTATCCGCAGGCCAAATCCGGGGGCATTTTGGTAACTTCGCAGGCAGTTTTTGGTTATTCGCAGCCCGAATCCAGAAATCCTATAAATAGGACCAAGGGGGCACCATTTGGAGGCCGGCTTGTTCTAGGCTAGCTCTCTCCCTCTCTCTCTCTCCCTCCCCAAGTCTCTCTAGGGGGTGAGGAGAGCCTCCAGTGGTGCCCAAGCTTAGTAGTGGCTTGGGAGGGGAAGTTCCTAAGGGGCTTCCGGGTATGTGGCGGGACCTCCCCACTAAGCCCTTGGTCCAGTCCATAGTTCCTCAACCTTCAACCTAGAGCTCTCCCTTGGGGGGGGGTAAGTGTTGGTCGCCCCTCAGCTTGCTGAGGGCCCCGAACTCCACAGAGACCGAGAAATCGGTTTCAACAAAGAGGTTACTCTCATAGAGTAGGTGGAAGTCTTAAACACCCAGATTTGCTTGAACACATATCGTCCCTTCATCCTACAAGAGTCCATGGTGTGTCCAAAGTGAAAGCACTTAACACAAGACAAAAAATGGGTTGAGAACTTTTTCATATTTTTCTTTGGACTCTTGCTGGAGGGTGGGGAACTAGTAGAAAACAGTGTAGATTTGTTACTATACGGGTTATTATTTCTGTTATTACCGCCAACAGTAAAAGGTACCGTCGGTCTGTAACTTCTAGAGTCATAACCTAGCTCATATGATGCACTTCCATGTCTTTGGGTGACCAAAATCATGTCAAGGGTCTTCTAGCTAACTCTGAATTTTTCTATAGTCATGCTCAAGTCATGGATCAGGGTATTTAAGAAAGTATTTTCATTAACTAGATTTCCACATCTATTTGCAAAACTTTTCTTTCTATCTTCAATTTGAGAATGTGAGTTTTTAAACTTCTTTCTAAGTCTCCCTTTTGTTTTGTAAGATATTCAATATTCGAGAGAGCCTCAAAAAGATCGTATTTTAGTGTTTTATCTTTGCCAAGTAGTGATCATACTCTTGACAAGACACATTCTCTTTTCCCAAAGATTTTACTTCCTTAGTTAACTTTTGATATTGTTTTAAGAGAATTTTATTTTCAGTTTTAAAAAATCAAAATCTTTTACTTTTATTGAAAAATTTGCAGTTTTTCATATAATCAATACAAAGATCTTCATAAGCAGAAGGAAGTACCTCAATGTCGATTTAGACACTGCAATCGTCGTCCGATGATTCATGGCTTCTTTCCATGAGGCACTTATTTTCCTCTTCGCCATCAATTGAAGTAGAGTCGTTTGAGCTTTTAGATGAAGAGTCATCCCATGTTGCCGCCATTAGAAACTTCTTATTCTCTTTTCCTTTGTGCCACTTTTCTTTTTGTTCTTTTAGGTACTTTGGACACTAGCTTCATATATGCCCGATCTTCCTACAGTGGAAGCACTCCGGTGGAGGCTGCTCGTCGTTATCGCTTGTTTTCTCCTTTTTGGATGATGAGACTTTCCTTCTTAAGTCTTTTCGGAAATACCTATGGAAGGTGTTCCTCCTTTCCGAGTTTTTCATGAACTTTGTAAATAAATTCACAAAAAGGCTATCTTAATCTTCCTCCTTGTCGTCGTCCTCTTTTTTTGACTTTAGTGTCAATGCTTTCTTCTTCGGCTCTTTGTTGTATTCTTCATGTTGGATTTTGAGTTTAACCTCATGGGTTTTAAGATTCTCAATGAGACTCTCAATCTAGAGCCATCTTAGATCATGTGACTCGGAGATGGCCGCACTTTCGGATTGAACTTCGGAGGGAGAGACTGAAGGATTTTCCTTACCAAGTCACCGTTAGAGAAAGTTTTCTCGAGTATCTTTGAGGCGTTGATGATCTTGGTGAAGCGAGTGTACATCGAGTCTACATCCTCGTCTGTATCCATTCTGAATCTTTCAAACTCCAACTCCATTTGGAATAGCTTTGAATTTTTAACCTACGAAGTACCCTCATGAGTTATTTCCAATAAATTCCAGATATCATAAGCAGCTTCACAAGCACTAACTCGATTGAATTCAGTTCTATCTAAAGCACAAATAAGGCATTCATTGCTTTAGCGTTATTTTTGCATCTACTTTTATCTCCCTCATCCCATTTATCTTTAGGCTTTTCCATGGTTAAATCTCCAACTACATATGTAGGAGTAGTATAACGTTGTTCTACCCAAGCCCAGACATCTAAATCTAAATTCATTAGAAAATAACGCATCTGTGTTCTCCAGTAGTTATAATCAGTTCCAGTGAAAAGTGGTGGTCTATTTATTCCTTGCCCCTCATGAAAAATGAGATCATGAAGAGCCATTATTCCCAGTTGTTAGACCGTTTTGAAATAACCTCACTCTAATACCACTGCACTTGTCGGAGCTGTAGCCGCCCTTAGAGGGGGATGCGGTGAATAAGAGTTTTAAAACTTTTAGTGTTTAAGTGAAATTATAGTTATATGTTGAATATATTTTACGAAATATTTATCTCAAGATAATGATATATGTTTTTTGAAATAATGTTGTACAAGGCAAGAGAGATGAAGTCTATGTTGCTACCGCCAGCGGTAGAAGTTAACGTGCGGCATTAGCGATAGAGACTTCCCTTTTTGTTTATATTCCAATGATCAGAGATAAAAAGTCGAGACTATAATAGAAGATAATATTATTGCATTAAAATCGTTTGCAAAACTTGATCCCAATGACGCTTGGAATTGAGGCAAACATAAAAACTTTTTTGGTTTTTTATACTGACCCTTCTCCCAAGGGCTGGTAGACTCTAGCCTATCTCTCCCAAATGAGGCCTCGAGTCGCTCCCTAGATCTAACCCTAGACCTAGTCGTCACACCCACGCGGCGAATTCTCCCTAGTCCTCGCAAAGCCCTAGTCGCCAACCACGGACGAATTTCTCTACTCATAAAAGATAAAGAGTTACAATGATAAAACTAATAACCAAAAACGCCCTTATGTGTACGACCTTCAGGTAGAATAAGCGTGATCGATTCTTCTTCGAGTTCTTTGCGTTTACAAACGTTGATGGAGTTCTCTTGGCTGCAGGGATGAGGCTCTCACGAAAGTACAGGAGTTGTGGCTTTGTTTATCAGTCCTTCGTCACTCCGAGAGGAGGAGGACCGCTCTTTAAATAGACTTGGATCTTATCGCCAACGGTAGTGCTACCGTCGAGCGGTAGCCTCTTTAGGCAACAGGCTGGCACAAGGATTGAATTTGGCAAACTTGTTGCTCCAATTTTGGCAGCCCCTCCTACCACGCTGCAGTAGTATTAACGCGTCGCGTTAGCACTATATGTTTCCTCGTCGTCGGATCTCATTCCTCTTTTCCTCGTCGTCGGATCTCATTCCTCTTTTCCTCGTCGTCGGATCTCATATGATACCTTCGGGCGTTAGTGTTAACGCGTGGCGGTAGCATGTACATATTATATCTAAGTCCCACCGACATTCCATTCTCGACGATATTGCTGTCTCAATGATATTTCCAAATAGGTTGACGCTACCGCCAGCGGTAGCGTTAACGCGTCGCGTTAGCAACATAGCATCGTCGTCTTTCTTTATCGTACTCATAAGGTCTTGAAAGCTGGAGTTCATGCACACTATAAACACATGACAAATATGATCAAATACAATGAGATTTGTTATTCTCAAACCAAGAGATATGAAAAGCATGTTCCAACAGGCGGCTCGAGTTCGGCGTGCAGCACATGCGAGAGAGTGGAAAGGAGGGGGTTGTTAAAGAGGAAGAATATGCGATATTAATTTTTTGTGTGTTTTAGGGGCTGCGGAAATAGTTATTGGAGCTGCTAATATAAATCTTATAAGAGAAATACTTAGGTAGGTTCTCGCACCTAATAATAGGTGGGGGAAAAATACAGCCGTACGATCTTAGATCGGACGGTATCTAAAATACTGACATTATTTATTATTTATAAATACATGAGTATTTAGGAAAATACCACCGTATGATCTCAAATCAACGGCTTAGATGGGCTCCCTCTCACCTATTATTTGGTGAGAGATACTCACCAAAAAAATTTTCATCCTATAAAGGGTTTGGTTTTTAATTATTTACGAAGGATGCATGGATTTAATTATTAAATAGTTTTTATGAAAATAATTGTGGCTATTTGATTCTACAAGCACAATACCTTTACCAGTCAAACTATTAATTTTAATTGACTTTTATTATTCTCTTTCTTTCACTGGAATTTCATGACAAGTGAGAAATTTTTTGGAGAGAGATTTTTAGGTCTGAGACTCGGACCTTAAACATGGTCCGCGTCAAATCTGGCCGTCTGATCAAAATTCACTATTAAAAAGCAAAAATGATATCTGGCCGGATTTTAAAGGGCGCGATATTCGGTCAGATTTTTTTTTAAATAATTTTTTATAGGAAAATCGGATTTTAAAATAACAATAAGAAAACGTAATTAATATTTTATAATTTATTTTATAAGAAAAGATTTTTTGTTGGGGTAAAAATCATTTTTTTGGGGAACTCGACTGTGCTTTTGGTTGGACCAAAATTTTTTCCTCTTTTGGGAGCCCAATTGGGTTCACGGTACTATCACAAAATTTGAGACCGAGCCCTTTTAATTTGGTAGCCACTAAAGCTGTCACTTAAAATCGAAAATCGTAACCCGAACAGGAACCGCAAAAAATCAGAACAAATCGTTCGCGAATTATTTGGGTTCCGGTTTGAATTTTGGAACCGTGAACAACAATGGTCCGGGTATGGTTCTTTAATTTTATTATCCGGACTAGAACCACAATATACAAGTCTCAAGTGGTTTCAAGATTTGTAAAACCGATCCGAACCGGACCGAAGCAGAACCGAACCGTAACTCATTTATTATTATTATTATTTATTTATAATATATCTATGATATATATACTTACTAACATAGGTGAAATTGGTGCGGCTTGAACCTAAACCACATTCACAACAAAGCGGGTCAGTTTCGGACTGAACAAAATTGCACCACACTAAAACCGCGATGTGTGATTTGACATTGGTGCGATTTGAAGTCGATTTTTGTGCTGTACTTTCGATTTTTATACAGTCATATAATGTATTTTCAATTTTACTCACATATTTTTCTGAATTATTTTGTTTTAAAAATATAAAGTATGTACAACTACTATTTAATAGTAATCATGAAAGAAAAATCTAATGGAACCGATTGTAACCGGACCGAACCACATCGATCCAGACCGAACCGTTATTGGACGGTTTGATTTTGGTTATTGTTGAACCGTACCGGAAACGTTAACTTGACGGTCCCAAAAATTATGCTAGAATCAGAACCGGTCAAACCAAATAAGATTTTGATTCTAATTTGAAAAACCGTTACCTTAGCTATTCAGTTCACGATTTTAGCAGAATCAGAACCGGAACCGTCGTGACAGATAGCAAAAAAAAAAAGTTATTTGAGTTATCAGCAAAATACAAAATTTAATAGAAAATTAAAGAGATAAAAATATAATTTTAAAAATAAAATAAAAAAGACAAAAAATTGAAATAAGATGGTACTAATTCCCTAAATTTATATATTCTGTAATTACAAGGAGTGAAGTGGCATTAATTGACGTGGGATGCAAGCATTGACTTTGAAGTTATTCTCCAAAGGAAATTTGGGGAGAAGATTCGAGAGTTATGTGCTGACGTCTATTTAATTTAATTTGCAGGCCCCAAAAATCACGTGTTGAAATATGTATGGTCCAAATGGAATAATATTAATTTAATATTCATGCGCATGTGAATATATATAGTCAAAAGTTGGGAGGTTGACTAGGGATACATGCCATCCCATATCAACAAAGTCAATTATCAATTTAATTAGGAATATTCATCAGACTTAATTAATTTTCATTTTTTTGTTTCTTTTGTAGAAATATTATGTGGCGTTTATGTAATTTAGTCTTTTGAATTTATTATTTGAATTTTCTCCGTTGTAAATACCTTCCAGGATATTAATGTATACAAATAGAAGTGTTGCGGGTCGATTGGGTGCTTTCGGTAGACCGGTCGACTTGAACCACCTTAGCCTGAAGCGAGTCAAGCGAGCTAACAGTCAATTAGAGAATCGTTAAGTACACTGTAACTTTTTAACGTGGAAAACCCAGAAAGGGTAAGAAACCAAGCGGTCGGAGCTGTGCCAACCAAACTTCACTATCTTCTGAGGGGTTACAACCAGATACTTAGAATTTGAGCACGACAGACCGCCGCTCGTTACAATAATAGAGAGAGAGAGAGAGAGAGCTCCAAAGGTGGCAGACCACCTCTCAGAAAACTAAGTCCTTCTTCTTCTGAGAACTGAGGTGAGAATAAAAGTGAGAATGCTGGAGGGAACAAAAGTGAGAATGTCGAGTCGCCTTTCGAGACCCGAAGACTTCCCAGATCGCTTAGGAAGACAGACTTCCGGAACGATGAAATTCTCCAAGTCCACGAATGAGATCTTCAAAGCGCGAATGAGATCTTCAAGCACCGAATGAGAACTCAAGGGAAATCTTCGACAAAGCTCTCTCTGGTGCAAAAGGCAAGGTCCCCTGAAATGAAGGCTCTGAGCTCCTTTTATAGCTTTGGTCAGGGGGTAGCCCAGTAATTTCGTTGTCGTAACCACCGTAACCACCTGACGGACGAATCACGTTTGCCGATTCGGAGCACACAGATCGCCATTTTTCATAAATGACCGTCTCACCCTTCGGGCAGTTCGGGCAGTTTGGGAAGTTCGAGCAGCTTCATTGAAGGTGAAAAAGGCGACGAGCGAGTCCTGAAATCTGAGAAAAATGGTTAACTGCAAGCGTGTCGGGAACACAAAAATGCTTCTGAGCGTGCACAGAAGCGTTCTGAGCGCGCTCGGAAGCGTTCTGAGCGCGCAACGAACATGGAAGCATTTCAAACGCGCTTGGAAGTGTTCTGAGCACGTAACGAACATGAGAGTGTTCTGGGCGCGTTACGAGTACGGGAAAAAAGGGAGTCACGCATCCTAAGGGGAAAGCAAACTTCGACCTCTCCTGCCGAGGGGATGCGGTTTCGGTCGCATCCCCCGTGGGAGAGGGCCCGGCCGCACCCCCCCCTCATGGGGGTGTGAATTGGCCGCACCCCCATGGGGGGGGGGGGGGGGGGGGCGACTTGGCCGCAAGACTAGGCCGCACCCCCTATGGGAGGTGCGGTTTGGCCCACCCCCCATGGGGGTACGACTTGGCCGCACCCCCCTATGGGGGGTTCGGTTCGGTTTGGTCGCACCCCACTTAAGTGGGGTGCGGACTATCTGTACCCTACTTAGTGGGGTGCGGACTAACCGCTCCCTGGTAATGGGGTGCAATCTTTGGTTTCGCCTGGCGCTGCTCACGGCGCGTAATGCGCGCTCGACGGAATTATGGTCATATGTTTGACTCTTGACCCCACTCCCACTTAGTGGGGCTTTCTCTAACCGCACACCAGAATTCCTATAAATGTATGAGCGCGGAGGCGAGGTGCCCAAGCAGTGCGGAGGGGAGGTGCCCAAGCAGCGCGGAGGCGAGGTGCCCAAGAAGCGCGGGGGCGAGGTGCCCAAGCAGCGCGGGGGTGAGGTGCTCAAGCAGCGCTGAGGCAAGGTGCCCAAGCAGCGCGGTGGCAAGGTTTTCTTTTGTGCTGACTTGGTTAAGATTGTCGTACTCGACGCATGTCCTCCACTTGTGAGAGGCTTCTTCTCTTCACCACATTCGCGAGTTTGCTGCTTGGTGATAGTACCGAAGGTCGTACATGACCTTAACTTTCGGAACCTTACTTTAGAAGATTCTTATCGTGTTTTTTTTTTTTAAAGCAGGAAACTGGAAGAAGCGGTAAATTGAAATTGATGATAGATGAAACGCGGGTTTGTGCGCGCTCTACTAGGGGGAAAGTTCCCTGCCCGGTACCTCTGGCTCATCCACGTCGGGGTACAACGTTGTCCTCTATTAGATTGTCAGCTCGTGGTCCGTGCTGGTTCGGGACTTGGTTTAGTAAAAACCTTCCGAGGAGGCCTTGTTGGACAAGATGCTCGATTTCCTCCTTCAACCGGTTGCAGCCTTTAGTACTGTGTCCATGCCCGCGATGGAAGTCACAATATTGCAACTGGTTTCCTCTGTTTGGCATGAGTGGCTCGGGCCTGCGTAGCGCGTTGCTATCACGGACGGGGAGGAGAATGTTCGTCCTGGTAGTGTTCAGGGGAGTGTAGTCCTGACGTTGGCGAGATCCTTGGTCTCGGCTGGGGTTGTCGTGATGCTTGTTGTTCTTATTGGGAACCGTCTGCGGCAGCGGCTCCTCTCTCTTCCTTTTCGATCTCCCCTCAAATTGCTGGCGGTGCGCTTCAATTGCCTCATCTGCTGCTATCTGGACCTCGACTCGGTGAATGAGGTCTGGGTAGTTAGGCACAGTTTCCCGCATTAGTGCGGAGTAGAAGCCACCAGGGCAGAGCCCTCTAAGAAAAACTCCTCATAGAAGCTCAGGGTCCACCCCTGGAATTTGTCGTGCCTCAGTAGTGAAGCGGCGAAAGAAATCCTTGAGGGTCTCTCCCTCGCTGGCGTATTCCTGAAAGGTGGGAGGGGTCCTAGATGATTCTGCGGTTGGCGATGAATTGGTCGGTGAATCACTGAGTTAGTTCCACAAAATTATTGATGTGACTCCTTCTCTCAGAGAGTGGAACCAAGTGCGTGCTTGTCCCGTTAGTGTTGTCGGGAACACTTGGCACAATAGTTGGTCAGTGGCGCTGTAAATCCTCATGATGGTGGCGAAGTGGCAGATATGCACTAGCGGATCGTCTGTTCCATCAAACATCTCTATATTGGGGATCTTGAAGCCATCTGGGATTGGTTGCGTCAAGACCTCCGGTGTTAACGATGATCCGTGGTGGAGAGTGCGGCGAACTGGAGTGGCTCGTCGCCCAACTTGTTCGTATTCCTCGTCGATCACGTCGCGAATTTCCTCGCGAATGAGCCTTCCTTCTACACGCCCGAAGCCTGCTGCTTTTCAGGCGATGGTGGTGATGGCGAGCTTCAGGTTCTCTGGCCGGACGGACTGGGCTTGCTGGGCTGGCCGCGTTGGAGATCTCTTCTTCCAAAATGTCGTACTCGTGAGCGATGCGCTCATCCGGAGCGCGATCCAGAGCTGGAGGAGGCAGTCTGTCTTGCTCGCGGGCAGGATTAGGAGCTCATGATGTCCCTCCGTTCCTTAGGAGCGCGAGCATCTCAATTTGGTATTCTTCTATTTGGCGCACGTGTCCCTCCAGTGACGCAATGGGTGCTTCCTTGAGAGGAGCGTTGATGAGCGAGTGAGAGGGTGCTGGATCAACATGTCCCCCTGGGACTGATTTTTCGATAGTATGAGCGCTTCTTCTTGCCATTGTGATCGGTAGCGAGTACTGCCTTGAAGCAAATGCTTCCTTTTGAGACTCTTTGCAGAGTATTTGGGAAAACTTTTCCCACAGACGGCGCCAAACTGTTGTGGGTCGCTTGGGTCCTTTCGGTAGACCGGCCGACTTGAACCACCTTAGCTCTGAAGTGAGCCAAGCACGCTAACAGTCAATTAGAGAATCGTTAAGTACGCTGAGACTTTTTAACGTGGAAAACCCAGAAAGGGTAAAAAACCACACGGTCGGAGCTGTGCCGACCAAACTCCACTACCTTTCGGGACACGAAGACTTCTCCGATCGCTTAGGAAGATGGACTTCCGGAACGATGGAATTCTCCAAGTCCACGAAGGAGATCTTCGAAGCTTCGAAGATGATCTTCGAAGCGCGAAGGAGATCTTCAAGCACCGAAGGAGAACTCAAGGGAAATCTTCGACAGAGCTCTCTCGGGTGGAGAAGGCAAGGTCCCCTGAAATGAAGGCTCTGGGCTCCTTTTATAGCTTTGGTCGGGGGTAGCCCGGTAATTTTGGCGTCGTAACCACTGTAACCACCTGACGGGCGAATCACATTTGCTGATTCGGAACACACAGATCGCCATTTTCATAAATGATCGTCTCACCCTTTGGGCAGTTCGGGCAGTTTGGGAAGTTCGAGCAGCTTCGTTGAAGGTGAAAAAGGCGACGAGCGAGTCCTGAAATCTGAGAAAAATGGTTAACTACAAGCGTGTCGGGAACGCAGAAACGCTTCTGAGCGTGCTCAGAAGCGTTCTGAGCGCGCAATGAACACGAAAGCATTCTGAGCGCTCAACGAACATGGAACCATTCCGAACGCGCTTGGAAGCGTTTTGAGCACGCAACGAACACAAGAGTGTTCTGGTCGCGCTACGAGTACGGGAAAAATGGGGAGTCGTGCCTCTTAAGGGGAAAACTAACTTCGACCTCTCCTGCCGAGGGGATGCGGTTTTCGGTCGCATCCCCCGTGGGAGAGGGCCCGACCGCACCCCCATGGAGGTGCGAGTTGGCCACACCCCTCTATGGGGGGTGCATTTTGGTCGCACCCCCCATGGGCGGGGGGGGGGGGGGGGGGGGGGGGAGAGGGCGACTTGGCCGCACGACTTGGCCGCACCCCCATGAGGGGGGGGGGGGGGGGGCGGTGCGACTTGGCCGCACCCCCCTATGGGGGGTGCGGTTCGGTTTGGCCGCACCCCACCTAAGTGCGGGTGCGGGCTATCCGCACCCCGCTTAGTGGGGTGCGGACTAACCGCTCCCCGGTAATGTGGGTGCGGTCTTTGGTTTCGCATGGCGCTGCTCACGACGCGAAATGCGCGCTCGGCAGAATTATGGTCATGGGTTTGACTCTTGACCCCACTAACCCCACTCCCACTTAGTGGGGCTTTCTCTAACCGCACCCCAGAATTCCTATAAATGTATGAGTGCATATCAAGAAGGAAGAGGACCTGTTTTGGGTTACCTCTGCTTTTATCAAAAGCTTCTCCCGTTACTCTGTTATTACGAAAAGCTTCTATCGTCAATTCAACACATCTTGTCATCTTCTTAGTTTTATCATGATATCATAGCAAATCTGGTCTTTGATTTTCGTTCTTCATCTTCCATCTTATTCTTAACGCAAATCCATAAGAGATCTAGCTGATCTTGATGGATACTAAAAGTAATGTCGAGAGCTCTCAAGAAGAAGCAAATCGTTCGACAATTCCAGGAGATACGACTCCCAATTCTTTGCTCTTAGAAAATTCTGATGTGCCAGGTATGGTTATTGTTAATCAAGTACTTGAAGGAACCTGCAACTATATTCCTTCGTCCAGATCTATGGAAATTGCACTTTCCTGTAAAAATAAGTTGGGTTTTGTCAATGGATCTGCACAAAAACCTAACGAAGATGATATTTGTAAGACCCCATTTTTTTTTGCAAAAACCACCGGGTCTTAGGCCCAGAACCGCCGTTTTGCGGTGACACCTTCACTCGGGAAGGTCGCCACTACAAAACGCCGATCCTGCCGGCCAAATCGATCACGAAGAAAAGTACATTAAAGAGAAGACAAGTCCACAGAATCACATGAATTATAAACCATAAAGGTAAATGTCCACATATAATAACTGAATAAAAGATAACAAGGGATACAATAATAAAGAGGGCTCATGCCCTGTACATCATATCCTCACTACAAGATCACTCGCAGAAGCTAACTACTAATCACTCACAGATCCTGAATCCTGTGCTCCTGTACTAGACTGGCCCGCCTCCGTCTGCTCCGGCCTCTGGTGTTGCTGCGTCTCCTCGAACCCCTAAAATGATATGGTCCACCGACCGTTAGTCAAAAAGACTAAGCCTTATGTTCCCCACCCCACCCCCAATGGCTCCTAGGCACCGTGCAGGAGGATGAAGCGGAGGACAGCAAGGGGTATAACAAAGAGCAGGTGACGATGGTACATGGAATGTTTCTACACTACACATGTGTATTTATATAATTGAAGCAGTAATTAAGAGCATGGTAAAAAGTATATAAAGAGCAGTAAGCAGTAAGTGTAGTAGCAAAAAGTAACCATTGATTTATAGGAATGCCCATACAAACCTATAGACCAAGGGGTCGTTTAGCAGGGCCTACCGTATAAGAAGTCACATAACTGACTTATACGTTAGGGGTAGGTTGAATGCAATGTTTATGCTATGTCATACAAAGTATGTTGTTATGCTATGTTCATACAAGTGCAACTCACTCACTACGACTCTATGCGCATAGACCTTTAGTTCCCCCTTTTTGGAGCGAGCTAGACTCCCAGGATACTCCCGTAGTGGCAAACGGAAGCGGTGGGTTGGGCCTCGCCCACCTCTAGGTTGGTATTCACACTACTTAACCTAGACCTATCGTACGCCTCCACAAAACCCGCAGAGCGTCTGCGTACTCTTGCTGACTGGACCGCCAGACTTTCAAGGCTAAGTGTAAAACCACACTTGCCGAGTCAACGTATTGACGTCGGTGTGAACGATCGTCCAATACCGAAGACCCACCACCTTCAATGCACATGCAACATGTTCTACTTCCTACCTCCGAGCCATAAGCTCCCCGGGCTAACTTGCCCGCCATCAAGCACCACTGAGTCACAAGCTCACCGGTCTTAGCAATCCGCTATCACCACCACCGAGCCTACCGCTCGCAGCACCAAACCAACTAAACTCCCGAAACCACGGGGTGTGTTATTAGTTAATGTCTTATTCCTATAAATTAGGGTTAGTCTTGAACTTCCCGAGGGTTACCCTGTAAGGGGCTCGCTACGGTACTAGAAACTACAATGGGATGACACCCCAAAGTTCCCTTTCCCAAGACACTTAGTATTATTGGTTACTACCCATAAGAAACCCTCTTAATGCTTTACCTGGTTCAATCCTAAGTGTTTTAAGGCACTAAAGGGAAAAGACGAACTTTCGTCAATCCCCAGGACGACCTACCCCAAGGGTGGCACCCCACCACCCTAGGACTCTTCATACCTTAATTAACTCCAGGGATCCTCACATAGTCATATGATCACCATTAAACTCTCACATCTCCAATCAATATACCCCAATTTGACCTATAACCCCAAAATTGCCAATTTGCTAAACGCAGACCACCCTTAACGTTTTGATGCTCATAAAGGGAGGTACATTAAATAATCAACTCTATGCCACAATATCTTTAATGGGGGTCCATGCTACTTATTTAAGATCAAACCCAGAGTTTCATAATTTTCCCATTATTATTAATATTTAAGACATTTTTCCAAAACACAATTTCCTAGGGTTTGAACTACAAGTATACTTTTCTGACTTCCAATGACTACCACAATTTTTACATAAATCAAGGGTACCTAATAATCAGTAGATATAAAATTTTAGGAAATTCCAGCAAGATCTACTATTAATAAAAATTCCAAAACCCATTTATTTCCAATAAATTCCAAAGGAGGTACCCTCATATGAACTCCAAACCTTATGCAAATTTATACAGAGGTGATTCATACTAAAATATTCAGCCCTACAATATTTGTCCATATTCCATAGAGATTACACTTGTAATTTTCACAAGGGATATATTTGCAATTAATTCCAAATTGAACTAGAGGTACCAAAAATAATAATCCATAGATTATGAGAGAAATACTAACACCCTAAAATTGTTCATCCCCAAAATTGTCAACAATATGAATAATTATAATTTGGACCTCCAAAAGTTTTCCAATGGTTCTAATAGAATCTCCAGGTATTAATAACATCAAAACTAAGTTGGTGACAGCAGATGGTTAATCATTAAGTATTATTTCTTCCTAAATCCCAAAATCCTAAATATTTACAAATCGACCCAAGGATTTATTACCTAGGTTTGGCAACTCCAAACCCCACCAATTTCTCACAGTAGCATTCTCTGGTCACCAAGATCATCTCCCCAAAATTTCAAGTCAAACCATTAAGGTTTGACCCCTCTTCCTTCATTGGCCTCTAATTGCACCCCTTTAGGGTTTAACCTAGGGTTGGGGTCAAAACTTCTCCAAATCCACCCAAACTTCTTGTGAGGGTATTATAACACTTATAGGACTCATGGGAGTCCAATACACCCCTCTCCAAGAACAAACTCCCTTATGTCCTTCACAACCCCAATTCCACTCCATAGGGATCAACCCTATGGTCTTGAGCAAATCAACTCTAATGCTCACAAATCTTCCTCATGGGGTCTCAAATTGACCCCATTGACCTTTCCAAGAAGACTCAAGTCTCTATGGACCTATTTGGCCAATGGATCTCTACTTGGCTAAATGCACCCCAAGGTGCTCCAACTCCATGACCTAGGGCAATCCAACTCCCCATGACCCCAAATCTCACCTGGAGGTGATTTGGGTGATGCTAGGGCAGTGACCAAAATCCCACTCCAATTGGAGGTGGTTTGATCATGGAAAACCCTACATAACCCCTAATCACAATTTTCTACTTAATGGACAAATTTTTGGCCCAATGTCTACCTAACCAAATGAACCCCAAATGAGTTGAAATTTTAACCAGGGGCTTATCATGACCCTAATAACACCCCACCAAAATTTGGTGGATATTGGAGGTCATTTGGCCCTCCAAATAATTTATGCAAAGATTATTAAATTTTTACAAAAACTTTAGGAAAATATTCTTCAAAAATTCTGATTTTTGGATATGTCTTAGATGTAGGTAATAATAGCCACACACCAAATTTCAAGTCATTTTGATGACTGGTTTGGAGTGGGGAATTTTTCTAAGGTCTGGACATCCCTATGGATAGACCTCACCAAAATGAGTGCTGCGGTCTAACCAGGACTCCAAATTGAGTGAAATCAATTTTAAATTAAACTAGACATCAAGGGCTACAACTTTGGTGTTGGGCACTTTTTCTGTAGAGGGGCCTAAGTATTTTTAATTTTTATTTCTAACAGCTGCCAGTAATATTACAGAAAAATGAAATAATAATAATCAATACTTATAAGATTTCCTGTACAGCAAAATGGAGGGCCACGATTTTGTCTTCAAGCTCCAGCCGACGGCCATGATTCCTCCTTCCTGAAGCTTTTCCAAGCGCTGCCGCCGGCCATCCGACCACCTCCCTGGCCGGCCACCACCACCACCACCTCCGTTGAGGTGGTGGCTATCGCCGGGCGGCGGCACGGCCGCCGGAGGGGCGGTTTCCGGCGATCCCGAAGTCCAAAAAATCCATGAAAATTTTGGATTTTCGCTCACCGGATCGGGCTCAATTGAGCCCGATTTCTCTCCTATTTTGATCTAAGATTTATACACAGAGGAAGAGGAGAAGAACCAGACCTTTGTTGGAGTACGACGACGATGGCGGTGGTGGTCGACCATGGTTTTTTCCCTTCTCCGGCGAGCTTGCCCGATCCCTTGATTCTCCACCAAATGTTGCAATCCAAAGCTCTATTCCGACTCCCTTCCACCTTCTAAAGCTAATGGAGTGGTCATATTGGAGTGGGGAGGGCTTAATAGGGGGAATTTGAGAGGGGAAATTTCGGCCATGGCCATTAAGAGGAATTTCGATTTTGCATGGGGGAGATGAATAGGGCCTTAATCCAGCCGGGAGAAGGCTGGAAACTCCTCCTCTCCCCTAGAGGAGATGAATGTGACCATTAATGGGGGAGATTGAAGGTTTCTTCTTCCTCCCCATTAATTCCCCCTCTTTCTCTCTCCTCCATTTTTGGGGAAAATGGAGTTTTCTCTCTCCTGGCCGAATTTCTTGAAATTAAATGGAAATTTCAGTAGCACCCAACCCATTAGGTGGTGGACCACCTCAATTGAGGCTATCCCAAGTGGATTGGGCTTGATTAGGTCAAAACATGTCATTTTGACCTAAATTTAGGGTGGAGTTGACTTTGGTCAATTTGGCCTCTTTGGTTGACCCCAATGTGCCCTTGGTGCCCTAAGGGGGCCCCTAAAGGGTTAGGGATACTATGGTGGGGTCAATTGATCAAGTTGAGGCCCTAAAGTCCAACCCTAAGCTTGGTAATTGGAAATTGCTATTTGCAGTCCAAGGCACTTTCAACCCTAACTCGCCTAAGTCAAAGGGATTTCTATACTACCAAGGCCTTGTCATGACCTTGTCATGACCTTGTCATGACAGATTCACCTGGGGGGTCTAGCTGTCTGGGGGATGTTACAATATTAATCGTCCTAAATGGGATCAAGTAAATAATACGATAATCTCTTGGATCATTTGTGTCGTCTCAAAGGATATCGAAAATTCAATCCTACTTGCCAATACCTCTAACTTGATGTGGAATAACCTACAACGACGATTTTCTCACAACATCAGATCAATGGCCTACATCCTACGCAAGGCCATTACTTCTTGTCATCAGATATGAAAATAGAAGGTTATTGCACTAAACTAAAGCAACTATGGGATGAGTTAGAAGCCATCACATTCATTCCAACCTGCACATCAACTGTTCGCTTTGAAGTCACAAGTACCTGGGAAGCGCAACAAGAAGAGCAGAAATTAATGCAATTCTTGATGGATCTAAATAATATTTACAAGTCTGTTCGTTGTCAGATCTTACTAATGAAACCCCTACCAACAATTGAAGATGCTTATTCCATGCTTCAACAAGAAGCACGCCAGATTAATGTCTCTTCCTATTCCATGGATAGCATGAGAGCTGCCTTAATGTTCCAGAACCCATCACAGAATCCATCACGTAATTTCTCTACCGATTCCTCTTTTAAACCAAATCAGAACACCTCTTCTGGACAACATTCTTGGGTTAATAAGAAGAAACTATGGTGTTGAAACCGTCAACCGGTCTCTTGAGTTCGGACCCACATGGGGGTGTATCCTGTGCTTACTTCTCCCTCACTAAACTCTTCTGACCAAGGATGGAAAACCTAGAACTGACCCAAGGCTGTAGCGAGGAGGTCCCGCCACACACCCGGAAGATCTTAGAGAGCTTCCCCTCCCAAACCAAAGCTCAGTCGGCACCTTGGAGTGCACTAGCAGCCAACTCTGAAACTAGCCTAGAGGAGAGAGCTCAAAAGATCTGCTCTCCTCCAAGGTGGCCTTAAGGGTCTATTTATAGATTCTCTAGGCTGGTCTGCAAATAGCAGGAATCCGCCTTTTGGTTTTATTAATCGCACCCCAAATTGTTCTGCTAACAGCCTAACTCCGTTGTTCTGAAGGGCTATTGGCATCCCACAAAGGGTATCTAGGTCATTTTCCCCTAAAGCCTTCTGGGCGACTGGTTCGTGAAGGCACCACTCGCCAGGCTCTCTTCCCATTGCTTTCCACCGGGCGAGTGGTCTGTGAGGGCACCACTCGCTAGGCACTAGACTCACTCGGCGGGGGCGAGTGGTTTGTGAGGGTACCACTCGCCAGGCACTCTGCGGGTGAAGTCTTGACTATCAACTCTCGCCTGTCTGCCTTGACACCGCGCGAGTGCCCTCACTTGATTCTCTGACCCATATCTTGCCCTTTGATTTTTGGGGCCTTGGGTACCCACTCGACGAATATGGGGTTGTACACAATCGTCGCTCTTTGCGAGCGAGTCCTTCGCTCGGAAAGAAAAGTCCAACCCTCAATATTCAGCGAGTGCTTTGCTTACCTAGAGGGAATCTTTTTGGTGGGGCCCTCCGATTTACTATAAATATGTCCCCAGTCACTGCCTTCGGAGCGCTAGTTCTCCAATCACTATTTCTTTTTTTTTTCATCTCTGAGCTCTCGCTATGACATTCATGAGGCCGACGCCAAGACTGCTTTCGCAAGGAATGATGGACCGTCTTGCCGTCTCACAGGGGGAGACTACTCCTAGGACCACCCGGTACGCCCCCTAGCTCTCGTCAACGAGGGATCCTTCCAAGCCCTACCGGTTGAAGAAGGCCAAGGTGGTCCGGCGAGACCCATCGGCGAGGGAGTCCGCGTCGGAGACTCCCCCTCTTTCTAACATCCCTCCGGTCAATACTGCTGAGGTAATGCAACCTACCTCGCTTTTAGAGCTGACCTTGATGACGCGATATATTAGCCACTTTAACCATTCGCAGAACCTGCAGGCGACTGAAGGTCCCCCTGAGACCAATCGGGCGACTGCCAATCTTCCCCCGCCTGCTCCCGGGAGTGCTCCACCGGCCCAGGAGCCCGCCCTACTAACCATTCCTGGCGAGATCCTGTCTGCGCCTGGTAAGTTCCTCACTGCCTTCTCGTCTGCTTTTTACCTTTCACTCTTTTCCTGACCATGAGTTTCTGTAGCTCTCACCTTTGGGACCACTGGATTACCCCCTCCTCCGCACAACCCTCCTGCTTCCGAGACTTCCGCCAACTCCCCTGCTCTAGAGCGAGAGCCTTCAGCGGATAAGGGTCCCGGGAACAACTCTCCTGCCGCGGATTTGGGCACCACCTTGGGCGTCGCCGACCAGGTCCATCGTCCTGGGAAGGGGAAGTCACTCCACCCTCTCAGTCAACCATTCGCAAGGCAGGCCGGGACCTCTCGCCAGTCCCCCGTCGAGCCTTATGTACCAGGTTAGTTGCTCTTTTATTAGACTCAAGATTGGTATGACCGAGAGAGACTAACTTTGCTCTTGCAGGCTACCTCCTGATCCCGTCGGTGGATCCACAAGGGGAGGAGGAGATGATCTCGCCACCTCCCTCTCCCTGCAACGTCTCAGATTTTCTCGGCGACCATGAAGATGCCAGGGGCCTGAAGGAGCGGATGACGGAGCTTTTCGGCAAGCTGATCTGGATGCAGCGGGATCAGGCCAATCAGACGGAGGAGCACCGAGCGGCGTTTGAGCGCCGAATAAGTGTCCTCGAGCGAGATTGCACGCATCTTATCGGGGAGATGGAGCGCCAGGGGGCGGGTGTGAGGAGACCTCGCCTGGGAGGCATATCGCGCGGGTTAGGGACCAGATGCGCCTGATCCACCAGGAGCTCACCGCGGTAAGCGCGTTCCATTACCCGCGCGTGCCTCCGAGGACTGGGAGGCGAGGCCGGGGTCGATGGCAGTGGGTGCAGTACTAAACCCACCGACTCTTCCCTCCCGTATTCCCCCGCATCCTTGTAATTTTTTGTTTTGCTCGCGTATCGGACCAAGACGAGACCTTTGGTGTCTCGCAAACTATTTCTGTAATATTTATTTTGTTGTCTTTTGCGAATGCTTTATTTGAGAGTGCCTTTATTAGTGTCATGCTTTTTGTTGCATTCGCCCGAGGGGCTTCGCGCAACTCTTTCGCCCTCTATCGGCGACTGGGAATAGATGGGCTGGCACGAATCTCGAGGCATCAGAATAGCGCGGTCGCTATCCGCACCACGAGCGCAAGGAATTTCCTCTTCTTCAAATAGTCGATCCAACCATCGCCTTTATTACGCTTCCAATTCTTTTTCTCTCCTTGCTCTCGCGATACCACTCGCTCTTCTCTCTAGATCCTTGTGAGATCTCCCAACCCCTCAGCGATGCCGAAAGAAGCCGATGGTAGGGGCAAGTGCGCCCAAGCTTTCGCCAACCGGGATTTCGAGACCTGCGGTCTCTCCGAAGAAGACTTCACCCAGGCCATCGCCGACTTCGTTCCGCCGGGTTTTGTCGCGCGCCATCCGGGGAGCCATGATTGCATCAACCAATTCTCGTCTGACACTCTCGCGACCCCCCTCGAACATTTCGAGGTAGGACTCCGTCTCCCGCTGTGGCCAGAGGTGTGTCAAACCCTGCGCTATTTCAGAGTCGTTCCCGCACAGCTTAATCCAAATTCCATCGCAATGCTGGTGGCATTCGCCTGCTACCTACGCGAGGAGGGGATCGAGTTCTCGCTCCCAGTCTTCTGCAAACTCTTCAACTTCAGGGCCACCCGCGGAGTGGCATTTTTCTCTGGGCAGTCCCCCTCTCACCGTGACTGGCACGGCTAATAAGAAATCATTACTGGGCTCGGAGGTTCATCTTTGTCACCGGGAAGTTCGGCAACGTGCCTCTCGCGCCCCTTCAGGAGGACGAGTCAACCTTCCGCCCTCCCGCACTCGGGGGTTATGAAGCCAAGCTCTATGCCTTCATCTTGAAGCACGAGATGGATGTCGTGCATCTGCGAAAGCACGTCGGCTCGCTACCGCCGGTCTCCGCGAGAGAGGGTAGGCTAGAAGATTTCAGCTCTAGCTCTCGCTCCTTTTTCTTTTGCTCGCACCCTAACTCAACCTTCTTGAAACATGGGTTCGAAGTCTTCCCCTCCACCCGCTGAATGCGATCGTGGAGGTCGCTCCCAACGACCCACTTGCTCTCGCATGATCCGCTGTTGCGGCTGGCCGCGAGGATCTGCCTCCTGCGAAATCCAGCGGGCAGAAACAGAAAAGGAAGCCCGGCGCGACTCCCAGTTCTTCTGCCAAGCGGGAGAAAACTTCAATATCGAAGGGAAAGGCGATTGTAGACGAGACCCCTGGCTCGAGTGCTCCCGGGGCCGAGAAATCGGCGATCGAGCCTGCGGTTAGGAACTCGGCAATTGAGCCCGCCGTTCATCTGGTAGGGCCCCCCTCGGGACCGGTGTCGAGGGGCCACCGAAATTTTCCTCTCGACGAGAGGTATGCAGATGTGGCCGGCGAGCCTCTCATTCACTAGGATCGGCGGGCCAACCGAGTCTCCCTCTCTACCCTCCTCCCATCCTGGAAGGAGAAGGAAACCACCAGCGGCGATGCCTATGGCCTCTCCTACGCGCTCTGCAGCCGCGAGGGCGCGTCCATCTATGACACCGAGTCTACCCAGACTCTCGAGCATTAGGCTGCGCGAGCCATGATGCGCGCTCACGAGTGGACTCATATGTCCTCTCACCGCAACATGACCATCGCGCGGAACCTTGTCGAGGTTGAGAAGACCCGCTCCATCGCCGTCGCCGAGGTCGCGGACCTCAAGAAGCAACTGGTCACAACCGAGGCCCTTCTCGCTAGCCGCCCCAAACGAGAGGTAAGCACGTTCTCATACCGAGCCCTAATCTTTCAACTCTCTTTCTTTCACCACACTAACTGACTTTTCTTTTGCAGGACATAACCAATTATGATGCCCTACTCATGCGGTCTCGCATTCTTGAAGAGCGAAACAATGAGCTGGAGGCCGAGAACAAAAGGAAGCGAGAAGCCTCCGCACGGCCACCTCCCGCGGAGAGAGAAATCCAGCACCTTTACTCCAATGCTGAGTTCGAAGGGTTGATGCAGCGGTCGGCCCAGGGAGCAGCGGAGCGCGCGCTGGATATGCTGCGGAGGGCCGAGCTTTTAAAGGAAGAGGGCGAGAGGATTCTCGCCCATCATGTCCTTCCCGAGCTCTTCGCCCCGGTGGACGGTCTCGGGGATATCGCTGATCTCAGGAGAGAGCTCGACGACGGTCCATCTCCGGGTGAAGGCAGCGGGCATTCCAGCGAGGAGGTCGATGAGCCCTGAAGACCCTTTTTTTTTCTTTTTTTATGTAACGCGAGACTCTTGTAATTCCTTTTCTACGCTGAAATGAAATAGAACGTTTTGTCCCATGTGACTTGTCTTATATCTTCCTTGTATATCTCGTTATTATTAGCTGATAGCTCGTACGTTTGCACGCTGCTTTTCCTACCTTCGCACTCGATCCGACCCCTTTAGGACTTGAGCGATTTTATCGATTTTTGTCGGGAGTGCTGCTGCTCCGAGATCCCATTCAACGCTGATAACCTCTCGCAACCAATGGGGATGGCCAACATTTCTGTTGCGCACTCGCCGTGCAAGTATCTTTCTTGAGTAATATCATTCGCCGGCGAGTGTCCCTTAGGATGGGCACCACTCACTGACCCGATGCTGAGACTTACTCTATTAATTTTTCGCATTGGATCTCTCTTTCTTGCCTCATCTTCCCCATAGGTCGCCGCCGAGTGAGCCTACGGCCCTACCAGCTAGGTGAAAGCTTGGTCAACGGGTCTGCTCGCGGTCAAACTTTGAATCTTTAGAACTTGCCACCGAGTAAGCCTACGGCCCTGCCAGCTAGGTGAGAGCCTGGTCAGCAGGTCTGCTCGGGGCCAACCTTTGAAGACCTTAGAACCTGTCACCGAGTGAGCCTACGGCCCTGCCAGCTAGGTGAGAGCCTGGTCAGCGGGTCTGTTCGGGGCCAACCTTTGAAGACCTTAGAACCTGCCACCGAGTGAGCCTACGGACCTGCCAGCTAGGTGAGAGCCTGGTCAGCGGGTTTGCTCGGGGCCAACCTTTGAAGACCTTAGAACCTGCCACCGAGTGAGCATACAGCCCTGCCAGCTAGGTGAGAACCTGGTCAGCGGGTCTGCTCGGGGCCAACCTTTGAAGACCTTAGAACCTGCCACCGAGTGAGCCTATGGCCCTGCCAACTAGGTGAGAGCCTGGTCAGCGGGTCTGCTCGAGGCCAACCTTTGAAGACCTTAGAACCTGCCACCGAGTGAGCCTACGGCCCTGCCAGCTAGGTGAGAGCCTGGTCAGCGAGTCTGCTCGGGGCCAACCTGTGAATCTTTAGAATTTGCCACCGAGTGAGCATACGACCCTGCCAGCTAGGAGAGAGTCTGGTCAGCGGGTCTGCTCGGGGCCAACCTTTGAAGACCTTAGAACCAGCCGCCGAGTGAGCCTATGGCCCTGCCAGCTAGGTGAGAGCCTGGTCAGCGGGTCTGCTCGGGGCCAACCTTTGAAGACCTTAGAACCTGTCACCGAGTGAGACTACGACCCTGCCAGCTAGGTGAGAGCCTGGTCAGCGGGTCTGCTCGGGGCCAACCTTTGAAGACCTTAGAACCTGCCACCGAGTGAGCCTACGATCCTGCCAGCTAGGTGAGAGCTTGGTCAGCGGGTCTGCTCGGGGCCAACCTTTGAAGACCTTAGAACCTGACACCGAGTGAGCCTACGGCCCTGCCAGCTAGGTGAGAGCCTGGTCAGCGGGTCTGCTCGGGGCTAACCTTCGAAGATTTTCTATCATAATCTTACAAGTTATTACACCACTCATGCATAAGAAAGATGAAGTTCAAGGCATAGATATTCCCATTATATGAACTCAAGGATAGAAGCGTTTCAAGGCGTCACCATTCCACGTGTGACTGATGGATTCGCCTTCCACATTTTGGAGGCGATATCCTCCTGACTTTAAGGTTTCTCCTATGATATAGGGCCCTCCCAATTGGGATTGAGCTTTCCTACCACGGCTGACCTACCGGCCGCATCGACCTTCTTCAACACCATATATCCCTTCTCAAATTGCTTGATCTGTACGCGCTTGTGGAAGTATTTGGTCATCCGTCGCTTGACCTCTTCTTGACGAATGGCGGCAAGATCTCGGACCTCCTCGATCAAATCTAAAGAGAGTCGCAACTCCTCTTCGTTTCCTATTCTCCATTCTTCATCACCATCCGAGGAGGCCCTCACCTGCGGCGTCTTGACTTCAAATTCCACGGGAATGACGACCTCGCAACCGTGAGAGAGTTTGAAGGGGGTCTCGCCAGTGGCGGTGTTGGGGGTAGTCCTTAGAGCCCATAGGACCGAGGGAAGTTGCTCCACCCAATTCCCCTTCAAGTTCTCCACCTTCTTTTTGAGTAGGTTTACTATGATCTTATTCGCTGTCTCCACCTGCCCGTTGCTCCTGGGGTGATGGACGGATGCGAACCTGAGGTCTAATCCCAGCTGGCTGAAGAAGCTGATGAATTCCTCATTGGCGAACTGTGGACCATTATCTGTGACCATGGCTTGTGGAAGCCCATGTCGGCATATGATCTCCCCCCACACGAAATTACGGATTATCTGGGAGGTGACCATGGCTAGAGCCTTGACCTCCAACCACTTCAAGAAGTAGTCGATCATGACTAATAGAAATCTTCTTTGCCCACTGGCCTGAGGGAAAGGTCCTACCAGATCCATTCCCCATATGGCTAAGGGCCATGACGCCGTGATGCTCCTTAGCCTCTGAGCCGACAAAAGTTGAAGCGGAGCGAACAACTGGAACTTCTGGCATTTCTTGGCAAATTTCGCTGCGTCCTTGCTCAAAGTCGGCCAGAAGTACCTTTGCCTCATTATCCTTGCTTCCAATGTCCTGCTCCCCGAGTGACTGCCACATTCGCCGGAATGAATCTCCTCCAGAACCCTTGGAACCTCTTCCTTGGAAATACACCGTGCCAAGAGACCGGAGAGAGTCTTCCGATACAATTCCCCTTCATGAAGCACGTAGTAGGCGGACTTGTACCGAAAGCGCCTTTGATCTGGAATCTCTTCCGGAAACCTGCCCGTCGCTAGGAAGGTCACGAAAGGTTCCTTCCACGAGGGCCGCTGTTCTATGTCCATGAGCTCCCCTTCCTCAATCGAAGGGCAGAACATGTCCGTCAAGGTTCCTCCAGCCCGAGGGCCGGACTTGGCCAGCCAATCGGCCAGGACACTTTCTTCCCTGCGTATGTGCTTGATAGAGAAAGTCTTGAACGTTCCGATGAGACCCCTCACCTTGGTTAGATATCTCATGAGGGTGGGTTCCCTTGCCTCGAACTCTCCCTTGATTTGTGAGGCTATTATCATTAAATCGGTGAGGATCTCCACATCGTGAACCCCCAGCTCCTGGGCCAGACGTAGGCCGACAATCACTGCTTCATACTCCGCCTGGTTGTTGGTGATAGGGAAATATATCACTAGCGCTTGCTCAATTTTCACTCTGTGAGGGCTCTCCAATACCACCCATCCTCCTAAAGAATTCTTGCCTGATGCTCCATCGACCAACAGCTTCCAGGGGACGAGACGAAGGGCTTAGTCCTCCTCCATTTCGACCACGTAGTCCGCCATGAAATCTGCAACCGTTTGAGCCTTCATCGACAACCGAGGGACAAAAGTGATGTCGAACTCACTTAACTCCACCGATCATTTCACGAGCCTCCCCGAGTGCTCTACCCCCTCGAAGATTTTGCGAAGGGGGTGGTCAGTCACTACTTGGATCGAATGGGCCTGGAAGTATGGCTTGAGCTTCCGGGCCGAGATGACCAGGGCGAAGGCCAGCTTCTCCAAAATTAGATATCGGAGCTCTGCCTTCTTCAGAACCCTGCTTACATAATAAATAGGTAGCTGCTTCTTGCCCTCTTCCCGGACCAAGATGGAGCTTACTGCTTCAGCCCCGACTCCGAGATACAAAGCTAGATCCTCTCCCTCCTTAGGACCTTAGAGCAGCGGAGCCTTGGTGAGTTGGTTCTTCAGGGCCTGGAAGGCCTCCTCGCATTCCCTCGTCCATTCGAACTTCTGATTGCCTCGCAACACCTTGAAGAAGGGGGAGCATTTCTCTCCAGCCCGGGAGAGAAACCTACTCAACCCCGCGAGCTTCCCAGTCAGGCGCTGAACTTCCTTGGCATTTCGTGGTGATCCCAACTCCATTATAGCTTTAACTTTGTCCGGGTTAGGTTCCACCCCCGCTGGGGTAAGGAGTGACCCAGAAATTTCCCCTTGCCGGCCCCGAAGATACATTTTGAGGGATTCAACCTCATCTTGAACCTTCGCAGGGTGGCAATGGTATCCTCGAGGTCCTGGAGGTGGGAACTCACATCCTTGCTTTTTACCATGAGGTCATCTACGTATACCTCCAAGTTCCTCCCCCTTTGCTCCCGGAAGACTCAGTCCATCATCTTCTGGTACGTTGCCCCTACATTTTTTAGTCCGAATGGCATCATCTTATAACAGTAACACCCTTCTCTTGTGATGAAAGAGATGTCCTTGACGTCTGAGGGGTGTATCCTGATCTGATGATAACCTGAAAAAGCATCCAAAAAACTCATCACAGAAAAACCGGCGGCTGAGTCAACCAGCGCGTCGATTCGAGGCAAAAGATAACAATCCTTAGGGCAGACTTTGTTTAAAATAGAAAAATCAATACACATCCTCCATCGGCCATCGCCCTTTTTTACCATGACGACATTGGAGACCCAGCCTGGATACTGGATCTCTGATACAAAACCTGCTTTGAGGAGCTTCTCCACCTCCTCGCGGATTGGCCCCTCTAGCTTGTCGGTAATGGCCCTCCTCTTCCGTCGGATGGGGCGGGCCCCAGGCTCAAGGTTGAGTCGGTGGCAGGCCATGTCTGCATCGATGCCCGGTATGTCTGCCGCGCTCCATGCAAAGATGTCCACGCTCCTCTGGATGCACTCCAGCATCCTTCTCCTGTCTTCTGGGCCAAGGCCCCCGCTGATCCGCACCTTCTCTACCCTCCTCTCCTGGGTGGTGACCTCCATCTCGGCCACTTCTTCCACCGCCTCCAGCCGGGCCGGCTCTTCCCATCTGACTCTTGCCTCCCTTTCTTCGGCTGGAGTCTCCTCTTCTACCGCAGTTTCCTCCTCCATTGGCTCGGCGCGCTCCTCCTGGGCCACTTCCATCTCATCTCCTCGGATGCTGTTCTCTCTTTCTCCTTCTCCCTCCTTCTCCTCTCCTTTCTTCTTCTCCCCTTCCAGCCCCTCCATCTCTCTATCCACCTTTTCAGCCCCCGGCATCCAGAAGATGGTGTTGACGGCAGTCACATAACACTGCATCACCACCTTTGCATCCCCCCGGATCCGGACCTGGACCCCCCACTACGAATCTTCAAGCACTGATGGAAGGATGAGGGAAAGCACCAGAAGGTGCTGATGAGAGAGCGTCCTAATATGGCATTGTAGCTGCTCGGAGCGTCGATAATGACGAACTGGCAGTTCCTGGGGACCCCTCCCAATGTCACCTGGAGGCCGACTCCTCCCTTGACCTCCTCTTGGAACCTGTCCACGTAATGGGCCAGCGACTCCCCTGGCCCTTGCTTGATCTTGAAGAGCGCCTCCGCGTCCTTCTTCCTCTTCTTTGACGTTGAGAAGCGCAACCTGAAGCTCCGACGTAGATCCTCGAAGGCATAGATGGAACCTACGGGGAGCTGGTGGATCCAGTCCCTCGCCTTCTCCTTCAGAGTGGTGGCAAAGAGCCGACACTGGAAGACATCCTTCATTGGAAGGATCGAGACCATGTCCTCGAACCACTGCAAGTGCAGGACTGGGTCATCTTTGCCGGTATAGTAAGACATCTCCGGCCCTCGGGACCCTTTTGGTACCGGGGCCGAGAGGATCAAATCCCAGAAGGGGCTCCCTTCCCCTGCTCGGCAGGTGGTCTTCTCGAGCGGAGTCATCTCGCACACCTCTGCACTCGTCGGGCATCTAAACAGCTCCCGCCCGGGGAGATCTCGCGCGCTCGCTTCCGCCGCTACCTCCTTCCCAGGCCGCTGGCCCGGAGCGTTCTCGCCAATCTGCTGGGGCGGAATCACCGAAACCACAGGCGTCTCGCACTCGCCTCTCCCGGCGAGTGCCATCTGCATGGTCTGCATGACCTCCCGCTTGAAATTCTCGAACATCTCTATCCACTCCATTGCTGTCGGCGGCTGCAAGTGACTTGGGTCGGAACCATCTCTTTCATCTCCTGCCATCAAGCTCAGACTGAGATTTTCTTCCACTGGCTACGGTCCACGCTCACCGCACCAAAAATATTGAAACCGTCAACCGGTCTCTTGAGTTCGGACCCACAGGGGGGTGTAGCCTGTACTTACTTCTCCCTCACTAAACTCTTCTGACCAAGGATGGAAAACCTAGAACTGACCCAAGGCTGTAGCAAGGAGGTCCCGCCACACACCCGGAAGATCTTAGAGAGCTTCCCCTCCCAAACCAAAGCTCAGCCGGGCACCTTGGAGGGCACTAGCAGCCAACTCCGAAACTAGCCTGGAGGAGAGAGCTCAAAAGATCTGCTTTCCTCCAAGGTGCCCTTAAGGGTCTATTTATAGATTCTCTAGGCTGGTCTGCAAATAACAGGAATCCTCCTTTTAGTTTTATTAATCGCACCGCAAATTGGTCTGCTAACAACCTAACTCCGCTGTTCTGAAGGGCTATTGGCAGCCAACAAAGGGTATCTAGGTCATTTTCCCCTAAAGCCTTCTGGGCGAGTGGTTCGTGAAGGCACCACTTGCCAGGCTCCCTACCCGTTGCTTTCCACAGGGCGAGTGGTCCGTGAGGGCACCACTCGCCAGACACTAGACTCACTCGGCGGTGGCGAGTGGTTCGTGAGGGTACCACTCGCCAGGCACTCGGCGGGTGAAGTCTTGACTATCAACTCTCGCCTGTCTTCCTTGACACCGCGCGAGTGCCCTCACTTGATAGTCTGACCCATATCTTGCCCTTTGATTTCTGGGGCCTTGGGTACCCACTCGGCGAATATGGGGTTGTACATATGGTGCGATCATTATCAAATCACTGAACACATTAAGGCTAAATATTTCAAGATTCATGGATACCCGTCGAATTACAAATTCAAAGGAAGAACAAATGTTGACAACACTCACAAATACCAAGCACATAATGTGGACTATTCAAGAAATGATGTACCAAGCACACAATGTGCAACTTCGTAATTGATACACCTCGACTCACTCGAAATCAAATTTCACAACTCCTTGGATTACTTTCTACTCAAAATCAGAGCCCAAATCTAGTTCATGATGATCATGTCCAGAAACTTGCAGGTATCACTTACTTCATGACTGTATAGCGATAACAATTGGATTATTGACATGCGTCGTGAACATGAAAGCGTTCATCGCGTGTCGCGAATGGAGACCCAAAAAAGTGGCCAAGCGATGTCAGAGAGGTACGACCATAAGAGGGAGAGCGCACCCCACTAACGGGGGGGGGGGGGGGGGGGGTGCTCCGTTGGCCGCACCCCTCAAGGGGCGGGGGTGCAGCTTTGACCGCACCCCCTAAAGCGGGAGGCCGCACACCCGAAGGGGGGGGGGGGGGGGGCACAGTTTTGGCCGCACCCCCCGAACCGGGGGTGGGGGTGCGGTTTCGGTCGCATCCTCCGAACATGTGGGGGGGGGGGGGGGGGGGGGGGGGGGGAGGGGGGAAGTTTCGGGCGCACCCCTCGAACGGGGGGGGGGGGAGGCGGTTTCGATCGCACCCCCTATGGCTATGCGGTTTCGATCGCACCCCCTATGGCAGTGCGGTTTCAGTCGCACCCCGACTGACCTTGGCCGCACCCCTTAAGGGGGCCGCATCTTGTAAGGGCGGGGTGCGGCCTTAGCGACTATAGATGCACCCCACGAGGGGGAGGTGCGCGCCTGACCATATCACGCTAGTTCGGCTCGCCGCGCGGTGGATGCCACGTGATTATTGTCGCGCTGTGGTTCTGTTCTTTCTTCCCCACTCCCTTAATCATGGGGTTGACTTTGACTTTCATCCTCCACACACACACACCCACACACACCCACCCACACACCCACCCACACACACACCCACACCCACACACACCCACCCACACACACACACACACACACACACACACACACACACACACACACACACACACACACACATCTTATGGTGTGCCTCCAAATATTTGAATCAGCCCCATCCAACAGTCCAGATCCATCTTATGGTGTGCCACACACATCTTATGGTGTGCCTCCAAATATTTGAATCAGCCCCATCCAACAGTCCAGATCCATCTTATGGTGTGCCTCCAAATATGCATACACACATCTTATGGTGTGCCACACACACACACACATCTTATGGTGTGCCTCCAAATATGCATACACACATCTTATGGTGTGCCTCCAAATATTTGAATCAGCCCCATCCAACAGTCCAGATCCATCTTATGGTGTGCCTCCAAATATGCATATTGTTTTATATATGATATATATCTATATTAATAAGGCCCTTCCCTTCTTGCTGTCAAGACCTCGGTCACACGACGAAATCCCCCTTCTGTCCTCCGCCCTCTGCCGCCCGATCAAGCCCCTGCCACGGCGACATGGCGTCGCCCGCTGCTTCCGCCGCGTGGCCCTCCTCCCACAGCTCCTCGCTCTCCGCGTGCCCCTCCACCGCTTACACCGCTCTGGCGCAGCTTCGGTTATCCATAAGGTGCCTCCTCTGCTCTACCTGTTCTTCTCTAGCAGCGGGCGGTCAAGGGTTTGGCCGCAAAATCCTTCCAGCGGGCAACTTCTCCTCGCGCGACCCCTCTCCCTGCCGGCGACGTTCCAGATCGCGCATCTCCTTCTCCTCCCGAAGTCCTCTGCCATTCCTGACTCCCGACGACGTTCGAGCTTCGCGATTTCCTAATCCCTTCGTGAGTCCCCGCCTCTATTCTTCCGTATATAAATTTCCTGCAACATATTTTGATTGATGATTCCTGTTTTGTGGGTTCTGGATGATAGTATATGATTGCTGTTTTCTGAGTTTTTGATGATTCCTGTTTTTGATGATTCCTGTTTTTGATGATTCCTGTGTTGCTGATTCCTGCTGTGCTTTCCCCAATCTATGCTTCCTCATACAAATTTCCTGCGGCTCATTTTAATTGATGATTCCTGTTTTGTAGATGAGCAAATTTTGGATGATTCCTGTTTTGTAGCTGAGCAAATTTTTGATGATTCCTGTTTTGTAACTTTTGATTTTGTGGGTTTTGTAGATGGCGAGGCAGAGCATGCGATCAGGTATTCTGTTCTTCTCCTCTCTTTTTAGTACTGTGCAAGGGATTCCTCATAGAATTGTTCAATTAACATTTTATACGCTCATTTATGCACTTTAGTCTGTATTACGCACAACAGCTACTTATATTTTTGTTGGTGCCGTGAATCAAGGACACCAGCAGAGTAAACAAATTGTATTAATAAACACAATTTTTTTAGAAATTGACATCAGCACAATGCGAGTTCGACATCATCTAACTCCAAAATTATTAGTTCTCATTGCTCATAAAGTGTTTGTTGATTTGATTCACAAAATATGTACTGAAGGTGTCCTTTGTTCTCCTCCTCTAAAAGCTAACCGCATGTCTCATAATACTCATTTGCTCATAAACTGTTCTCAATGAGTACATTGTTTGGCTTCCTCTACCTGATTCGTTAGTTCTCAAGTAGTTAAATAACTTGAAGGCATTAAATTAATGTTCATTTTTCAGCTCCTTTACGCACACATGCGTACTATAAGCTTAAATGCAGAAGTGAGGTTTGTGTGTCATCCTGGAATCTTGCAACTATGTATAGGTACGTCATTATCCTATTTAAAATTAGGCTGCCATGCTCTATTTGGTGGAATGCCCACCTGAAAGGATAATACTTTTATCAAGAATTATGCACATGTATTTGTATGGGTTTCCCATCTACTGCAAATTTTATTTCATGGTCAATGCCGAGGACATGCGGAAAATGAACAGGTCTAAGGTAGTGCAACAGACATTGCACTCAATTTTTTCAAGCAAAACTTCTGCCATTAGGAAATAATTTTGGGGTGAATCTGGTACATGCAGCAATTTGAAGTAGTCATAGTCCTTGACAACTGAATAGCTTAGCTTATTCCCACTCCTACATCTACTCCTCACCACCATAATGGCAATATTCATAGAACTAAACCAATATAAGGAAGTCTCATAGCCTTTGAAGGAAGGCGTATATCCTCAAAAAGTAAGACGGAAAAATACTATCAATGCCTACAGACTTGCTCTTTTTAAAATAATCAGCTCTCGCGTCATGTAATGTCGTATGTACGATAGATGTGGTGCGGTGATTGACCTCAATGCTAATGGTTATCCCCAAGGTTTAACGAATGAATGAAGCTATGCTCTGGAAGGTGGAGATGCCTAATTCATGAATTGAAACCTTTTTCTGTGCAGACCCCAACCTTCAAATAGAAGAATCTCAGAATTGTCAAAGAAATGACTAGCGCAATTGTTGATAACATCATCCTCAATTCAGCAGACAAAATGACCATCTCGATGATGGAGGAGCACTATGAGACATATTTCGAAGCGAAGACGTAAAATCACTTAGAGTACCTTAAAAACATTCGACGGAATTCCGCCATACTTATTATTCGCCAATTGAGCAAGTTGGCTTGCCGTTATCCTTCAAACATGCAGATTTATCCAAATAACATGGCTGATAATTCTTCTCTAATAGATCAACATTTTTTTCATAGGTATTTAATCCAGTCCATGATGACATGTTCTATCTAACATGGGAGCACAAAAGGAAGCTCAAAGAGGAATTTGGTATGTTAGAAATTTATGTTTGATTAACTTTTTTTTTTCTTATGAGAAGCGCAAAATTTTGGTTTGGCCTATGTGCTTCTGCAGGTATATAACCATGGACATTTGCCCAAGGGATAGGAGAAGCAGTACTCATTCCTGCAGGCTGTCCGCATCAAGTGCGCAACCTTCAGGTATCTGATCTCGACCATCATTGTAAACTCAGTTTTAGTTTTAGTTTTTGGTTCCAATTACTTTTTAATTATTTAAATATTTATCAAAATTTGTTTAAGATGTGAAGGCAATGTTGATTATCTAATATGTTACAAGTTTTGATGTGTATGAATTGTGAAATTTGTTGGGCCATAAGAAAATAATTACTGTAAAATTCTGAGTATTAGAAAGTTTCAAACTCAGTTTCATTTTAAACTCAAGAGTTTATAAATTCTTATTTTTTGTTCTAAATTTCACTGCACTCAGCTTCATAGGAACTCCAAAAACTTCTTAAAACCATTGATTTTTCCAAGATTTTCTTTTAAATATTGTAGCTGTATCTTCAGAATGATGATATTGGTGCAAAGTGTTAGAGCAAGCTGTTCTAAATTAGTATTATTCTCTACTTAAGATATCTTCATTGATATCTGAATTTCCTGGAATATTCTACAATGAATGATTTTTCTATTTTGAGATCTGTATTATGTTATTTTAAAATACAATCACGTTTCAAAATCATATGAGAGTACACTCAAGTTTTTTTAGTTTATAGGAGCATCTTCGCACGGGCTTCGCCCGTGCTCAATGCTCTCGGGCGGCCTTCGGCCGCATCCAGGCGGGCTTCGCCCACCTGCGCACGTGTTTCGCCCGTGCTGGATGCGGCCGAAGGCCGCCCGAGAGCATCAAGCACGGGCGTAGCCTGTGCGCAGGCGGGCGAAGCCCGCCTGGCCGAAGGTCGCCCGAGAGCATCGAGCACGGGCGAAGCCCGTGCGAAGATGCTCGTGTATATATATATATAACAAAAAAAAATGCACTTAGATCTTTGAAAGCCCTGAGATGTTTTTACCACGAAAATTTCCACAGAAAAACGCCGGTGCGAAAACTGTATACAGGCATTTGAAGTTGGGTCAAACACGTCATCTTGGAATGAGAAGCTATTTCTGCTTGATACGCTATTGCAAGGTGGACCCCCCACAGGTTTAGGATATTCCACGTTTAGGATATTCTCTCTCTCTCTCTCTAATATATATGTATACACTGGCGTGAGCCACTGTTCATCCGCCTGTTATAATATAGTTGACGCGCATTATTTTTAGGGTGGTGTTAAAGGCAAACCAGAATTGGCTATTGGCAAACCAATTTCTATGAGTTATTAGGCGACTTTTAAAAATACCTTTTTTACATGCATTTTGAGGAAAAGTGTTCAACACGATAATTGTAGATATCGTCGAGATCTGCAACTTTCGTGTTGAACACTTTTCCTAAAAATGCATGTACAAGGCGTATTTTCAAAAAATTCGCTATAGTTACGATCAGGGCGACAATACGCCTTGTGCGTTCATTTTTAGGAAAAGTGTTCAACACGAAAGTTGTAGATCTCGACGAGATCTACAATTTTCATGTTGAACGCTTTTCCTAAAACTGCATGTACAAAGCGTATTTTCAAAAGGCGTGTAATAACTCATAGAAATTGGTTTGCCAATAGCCAATTTTGGTTTGCCTTTAACATCACCCTATTTTTATTACGGGCTGTCAAAATCTAGATGATATTCTTCATTTTGCCGCATTTGATCATGAGTCCGAATTTGTTCGGCCGCTGTTAGCTGTGATTAAATTGATTTCGGAGCTTGTTTTGCAATACATGATTTGATGCAGCATGAGTGTGAAGTTTCCGTCCGCCGTCAACAACTTCAAACAATGTCGGCACTTCGCTTTATAATCATTGCCGATGCGCACTTTGTCGAAGGGCTCCCAGATTGGAGCACTATGTTTGTGCTCGACAATTTCGGGAACAGTACCAGATGAAGATGCCAGTGATCGAAATTCCGGAGTAAGAAATTGGGAGGATGAAATATGTGAGAGCTTAAGTTTAGAGTGTAATTAAAAAAATTTAGAAGAGTGTCTCATCTATTTATATAAAAAAAAATCATATTTTAAATAATTATAAAAACAATTATAAATAACAATTATAAAAAAAATTAAATTAATTTTAAAGAGACACGTCTCTTTTTTAAAAGACGTTGCTCCAGCCTTGCTTGGGCCAGGCCCAGGTAAGGCCTGAGACTTGGCCCAGGCAAAGCCTAGGACCGGGCCTAGCTTGGGCCTAGCTTGGGCCTGGCCCGAGACTGGCAATTCATTATTTGGAGGACTTTTTAGGTCTCTCTCAGGACAGGTCTGGGCCTGGACCAGTCCTACCCGGGCCCAGACCTAATCAGGCTTTTGCCAGGCCGGGTCCAATCGGGCTTTCCAGGCCCAGTCTTTTTGTGCACGACTAGAGAGGGCGGTGAGAGAGAGGGTTATAATATTTTAATATATATTTACATTATAATATATATATTTATATCTCAATATATATTATAAAAATTTATATATATACGAGCATTTTGGCACGGGCAACGCTCATGCTCGATGCTCTCGGGTGGTCTTCGTCCACATCAATGCGTGTTTCACGACGCTGGGGTGCGAGCAACGAGGCATTCGTGACGTTCAAGGACGAAGCCCGTGCAATCGAGAGCAATGAAGATGAGGGCAACACAGGCTATGCGGGCGAATCCCGCATTGATGTGGTCGAAGGCCGCCCGAGAGCAATGCATGAGAGGCCTCCAGTGCATGCCCCACCCGATAGTACCTCGGCCACGACATTGTACCGACGCGACGACGCTCCCCCGCTCACAAAGAATCATTTGTGAATGAATGATTGCGACATAGTATTTAAATTGTGTGATAAGACTTGGAACATTTGGACCTAAGTAACAAGTAAGCATTGCTTCAAGGAAGAGGCATGTTCTTGCATGACAAGAGTTTTGTAGTCCGATCGTGGGAATTTTATTGTTTGAACTATTCTTTTGATTGATTGATTGATTGATTGATTGATGATTTCATGGTCTCCTTGATGCTCAGTGAAAGAGATTACGTTATATTTGTTTTCGGATACAGTTTGAATTGTGTATCTTTCGTATCTTAAGTGATAAAGTGGGTTAGAACTGGATTTCATGGTCACTTGGGCTCTGTTTGGGGGGACTTATTTTCACCGGTCAAGCGGTTACGACCGCATGAACCGGACCTTAATTAAGGTCCGGTTCATGCGGTCGTAATCGCTTGACCGGTGAAAATAAGTCCCCCAAACGGAGCCTTGGTGTTGGAGGAATACCACTAGGGAATATAATGTATAATGAAGTGTGTATCCATATGATTTCTAATATGGACTGCGGCAAAGGGATGAGTATTAATTTAGAGGTGAATACTCATGAGTTAGCAATGTGATCTTTGTTATCATAGCTTTAGAGGGAAGTCGAATAGGGAAGATATGAAGGCTTTGGGACTGAATGGGGATGTGTAGAGGCGATTTAGTATCCTTGTGAAGGCTGGAGATTCGTGATCAATCTGTTAATGATGGGATGGGATATCGACGTGATATTGTATTACGGGTTAAACATGAATGTAAGATCATTGGGTGTTGACGTCTCGATGAGAGAATCTGTATTAGGATGATGATCCTATATTTCAAGGAGACATATAGTGATGCCACTTATGCTACGATGGAAGGGGGCGTGATGCAATAATTGAATAAAAAGGGGGTTGGAGTTCTAGTGGGTCGTGAGAGACTTTATGTGATGTGTGGGAATGAACTCGATGCGAAAAAGGTGTTTGTAGACATGACCTAACGTGCTCTCAGTTTAGGCAAAGGGTCTATCACCATGACTGGTCGTGTGTCTACCGTGCGTGCTTTTGAATGTGATACTATACCCATCACCGTGAGTGCGATAATGTGTGTGATTGAGATGTAAAACGGCAGTGGATTGAAATGGATGCATCCTACCTCTCTGCAACATTGTATTTCGGTCTGCTACGAGACCCATGAGGGGTAGCAGGATTGCACATGCATGGTTGACGTATCCTCGTGGTGTGATATGTCGCGTATAGGAAGTTGAGGTCCCAATGGAGTTGAGATCTGATTACATGTGATAGGCTGTGGGATTGGCAAGGGCAACAGAGGAATTGCATGCCGTGACGTGACTGTATTGTCCCATTGCGCGGAAGCATTCGATACAGGATCAGATGTGGTGAGCGAGGACATGTCTGTAGTGTCCATGCCTGAGTCGGCAGAAATGCTCACGAGTTGTGATAGGGGGTGTGAGTACCTCATTGTATGGGTGCGGTGTGCACCATAGGTGGCAATGATTTGTGCTTGATCAATACTTGTCTAGCTTGCTAGTATTTCATAAATAATATAGACTAGTATAAGAACTTTTATATTGCATGTATAAGATGTCTTGTGAAGTATGGTGCTTTTGTCAAAGTAGTGTAGATGCTGGGAGGTACCGTCGGGTGGTAGTCCTACCGCCGACGATAACTCCCAGACAACAGTTTAACTTGTGTGGTTTCATTATTAAACAACTCTCTTGCTTGTTTTACTGCTTTCCTTGCCAATATAATTATATATATCAAAGTGTTGACTTGCATGGCGTAGTTTTTCGAGGTCTGCTAGGGCAGCTGAGAGGTGGGGTGTTGTTAGATGGTTTTATGGTTAGCTCATAGAATGTGGCCAATCTTTGGGTTTTGCTTCTAGTTTCTGATGTGTTTAGTACTTTGATGTTAATGTTTGTGGCGGAGACCAGTCCAAATTAGGTCGACGCAAAAAAAATCCGACCGGACATCCACCGACTCTGAGCGTTGCATGTTTTATTTGTGTCTTTTTTGGTTTGTTTTGACATTTTATGTTTGTAATTTATGTGCTTTGGAAATTAAGTGTGAAATATGTATTATATATATATGTGAGTGACAGTGCACGAGGGACCCCCCGTGCCCCACACGGCAGTACTTCACGCGCACCCGGTGGGCTTCGCTCGCACCCGACGGGCTTCGAGTGACAGTGCACGGGGCCCCCCGTGCCCCGCGCGACAGTACCCTGCACGCCCCTGACAGGCTTCGCCCGCCCCCGACACGCACGCAGTTATATATAATTTATTTTTCTTTTTTTTTAGAAATTTTAAAAAATAAAAAAAAAATCAGGTTTTTAGGTTAAAAAAGTCTAAAATATATATTATTAACATATATATGTTATATATATATTATATTATATATATTATAGATAGGCCTGAAACTGGTGCGGTTTGGTGCGGTCTGAGCCCAAACCGCAACTGCACCAAAAAGGGTCGGTTTTGGACCGAACAAAACCGCACCGCACCAAAACCGTGCGGTGCGGTTTGACATTGATGCGATTTGGAGTCGGTTTTTGCGGTACGGTTTCGGTTTTTGCACAGTTATCAAAACTTATCAAATAGTGCATGGACTATTCATAGAAATATTATGCTCGGTTAATTACATAACAACATCTTCTCATACTTAAAATATGCAAGAAAACAAAATACAATAAATTGTATCCTATAATTATTTATTTCTTTATTTCATGAAAATCCTACAAGTGAATAAGATGATCAGATTATGAAAGATGGAATATAAAAGAATTTATTAGATCTGCACTTTGACTGTTTGCGTTGACAATTTCAAAGTGAATTTATTTCATCAACCAAAGAGAATTTATCTCATCAACCAAATAAGAAAGATAAAATTATTTTGTTCACTCAAAAGCATAAAGAAAAGGGCACTGAAATATAAAAGGAATGACTGACTGGAATTACCTTCCATCGGAATTACAATTTGCTAATCACCATTTGAATCAGCATGAAATTTTAAAAGGCAAGCCGCGTGCAGCATGAGAATTGAGAGAGCAGAGATGGAGCGGCAATGTGCCCAGGAATACCGAATACTAGATTAGGGGTTCGATTTCAGTATTTCAATTTTCATGATTCACGAGTTCAATATAGTAAATAATCAATACAAATAGTTAATATACTTATAATTAATACAGTACATGAAAGCTAAAATAATAAAATAAAAACAAATTAAAATACATAAATGAAAATTTTCAATATATTTGTAAGATATTGAAATAATATTAAAATTATATTATACTTATAATCATTGCGGTGCGGTGCGGTTTATTCGGTTTTGTCAAGACAAAAACCGAACCGCACCGCAAACCATGCGGTTTTCCAATAACCAAAACCGCACCACAGCCAAACCGTTCGGTGCGGTTCAAAATCGGTGCGATGTTGCGATTTTTTGCGGTTTCGATTTTTAATTTTCAGGCCTAATTATAGATATGTTATCTGTATTATATATATATATAAATATTATATTTAATATATATATATACATTATATTATATAATATATATTATTATATATAATATATGCTATTTTTTTTTAAACAGAACGACGTCCGCCGCCCCGCCGTTTCCCTTCCCCGCCACCGCCGCCGGAGCCACCGCCGGCCTGACCGGAGCCCACCGGCGAGGTCGCCGGACCCCGGCGAACCTGCCGGGGTAAGTCCGGCGGCGCTCCGTCAGCGGAGTACCCCGGGCAGGTTCGCCGATGTCCGGCGACCTCGCCGGTGGGCTCCGATGAGGCCGGCGGTGGCTCCGGCGGCGGCGGGGAAGGGGAAAGGCGGGGATAAGGTAGGGGTACAGTGATTATCGGGATTTCTGTGGGAGCAGGATGTTCAGGAATTCTTTTTTTGGCTATTCTCAGCCTGAGTCAACCAACTTTTGGCTATTTGCAGCCCAGATCTCCATAATCCAATGGTTGAGATTAAATTTGTGGTTCTAATTCAGTCTCAAAACGGCCCTGAATGTTTTTCTTTATATAATTTAAGATATATATATATATATATATATATATATATAGAGAGAGAGAGAGAGAGATAGAGAGAGATAGAGAGAGAGAGCAGGGATCATATGCGAAGAGGTGCCCTGTGCGAATGTGCGAAGAACACCTGTGCGTCGTCCGATTGGGTGGTTACAATGCTTGATCCAACGTCCAAGAAGCTTCATCATCTTCGGCCGGCGGCTCCCGCCGACGAACCCAGGGCGGTCGGTGGCTGGCGAGCCCGCAGCCGCCGGCCGCTGCTGCTACGTAGAAGTCTGTTGTGAAGCTTCACAGCTGCGGCGGCCAGCAACTGCGGGCTCGCCGGCCACCGTCCGCCCTGGGTTCGTCGGCGTGAACCCAGGGCGGTCGGTGGCCGGCGAGACCGCAACCGTCAGCCGAAGATGATGTGAACCTGTGCGAAGACATGCTGGTTTTTGCGCCGACGGCTGCCGACGGCGCACGGTGTGGTCGCCGCCGAGAGGGTGACCTCCGCCGGCCCTCAGATGTCGCAGGTGTCGCCGCCGGCCGCTGCTACGGGAAATGGCCGCACCACCGCTAGATTTGGATTCAATGCTCCAGATCCTCTATTCGCATATTCGCACCTTCAATTATCCGCACCTGAACACATTAAGACTTCAAACCTCGGCCCCATGAAGAATAGGAAATGGTCCAACCCTGCTCCTAAATGAAATTAAAGCCAAGCCACGGATTAATTTTTCTGTTCAAACAGCTCCAGCGGAGCACTGTTCTTCTTCCCAACCTCCCGGTTTTGCCATGACACACATCTAAGGTTCGGTTCGACAGCTCCCAGCCGCACCTTCTCCGACTTTGGCGCTGCACCACTCCCGCACGACTTCCGCCCTCAAGCCACGACGCCCTCAACTTCTGCGGTTTCAGCACTTGTCCGAGCTTTCCTGGACACGATTCCTCTCGTCCACGGGTCAACGGTTCGGAGTTCAGTTATTTTTGTTGTCTTGTTTCTTTTCTTCCTCCCGAGAATGCCATATAAAAGGGGATCTGTTATGTTTATTTAACGAGGAGGTTGAATAGATGAAATTTGCTTGTTGTGCTTCCGTGAGAAGATGGTGAATAGTGATTAGTTTGATGTTTTTGAGTTCTGTATGAAGGAGTTATAGAATTGCTGTTTGCTTCCCTTCCGATTCCTGTTGGTGAATGATGAAGTTATGACATTGAAGATTGTCCTGTGTGAGATTGTTGTGTTTGATTCCTGTTTAGGAGCTAGTTCGACTATTCCCCCTTTGGAGAAGATGAACAGTAGCATGTATCTAATTTCCCGTAAACAGTGAATATGATTGATGTTACTGTTTGCTTGAAAATTAAGTTATGCTAGTTGATGTTTGCTTTAGGTGAACAATGAATTCAAATTGTTAGAGTATTTAGAGATTACGTGGAGCCTCTTAGTGTGAATAGTGAGTGAACTTTAGTTCTTGTGTTAGAGATTACGTGGAACCACTTTCGTGAGAGATAGTGAATTTTAGGTTGTTAGTTTGTGACTTCCTTACACAGTGAACTTGGAGATTCCGTGGAGCCACTTCGTGTGTGATTGAGCGAATTTTCTCCGTGGTGCCCGTATGCGATAGCGGGCGACCTCGGAGCGGAAAATCGAAGGTGACGAGAAAATTCCTCGCGGAATCGCCGTCGACTTCGGTTGCAGAAAGACGTCTCTTTCCGTGGGTAACTTGTCCCTTCTCTTCCTTTGTGCGTGTCTATGTATTTTCTCGTAGGATAATAGATTCATTGTTGAGTTTTCGCCCAGATTTTGTCAGCAAACGCTACGTCGAAAAATTCCGAACGAAAATGTATTTGGAGTTCACGTTCCGTTTTGCTACGACAAGGGGGACGAAACAAAAGTTGCGAACTTCTTTCCCCCGATATAGAATTGAACCATTTTTCAAGAAAATTCATTTTAAAACAAAATAGTAATTTTGTGCTTTACAGAAATCTAGTTGCTTAATTTCTTAAAATTTGTGCAACGCCCGCTCAAGTTTCAATTTTGAAATTGCATGCATTTAGAGTTTCCTAGAAACAACTGACAGGCGCGCAAACCCTACGCGCCGTCCTGCATCAGTTTGTTTCTTATATCACTTTATAATACTCTACTAAGGACAATTATATGTTGTGGAGTCCGACCAAACTCATACTATACAATCATTGCAGGTGAGGTGTTACACACATATATATATATATACTTCAAATGTGTGGCAAAATATTACATTTTCAAGATATTTGTTCGTCAATCCGAGCACACTTTATAAGGAAATCAAAAGACAACTCTTTGGAAAATGTTGCTCATAGGAGTAACCCAAGTGAAGTGTGATCTCAACACAGTTCTAGCCGAGCTCCAGGTATGCTAGAAAAATGGCATGCACCTCCTTATGCTCCATCGAGCTCTACTTATCTCTCCATTGCCAAGTCCAAACTCCACCAAGCTCTTATAATGGCCGACCTCATGTCTGTTTTTTTAAGGCACTCACAAAATTCTCAGACATATACATTGTCAATGCCTTACCAACCAAAAACTGAAAAATACAATTTAATATATGAAAATGCAAGTAAACGAAAATCCGAAAGCATTTGTGGAGTCGGATCGCCGATCCGATCAAGTCCTCCTACGTGGATGCACGATCGTGGGTCCCCCTCCTTGCGGCGAGCCATCTTTGGTGGGTGATCCCCATCACTAAGTCAATCATATAATTAGTATTTGCAAAAAGAGAAGGCTGAGGGAATAGCGAAAACCCCTTCAACATCATCAGTTACCCACTAGGATGCTCCCCGAGCTACCTCTTCGGCTTCTCATCGATGCAGACTGTCGCGGCCATCAGTCCAGACAACCACTAGGATATGAGTAAATTTTAGGTACGAACGGCGTACCATGCGCATCGTGCACGAGATATAAATACAGTTGGATTTTAGGCTAAAAAATTTCCGATTAGATTTTCAGTTGGATTTTTCCATTTCCAGTCGAAATGACTGATTTATTTCCAATTAGATTATTCAACTAATACAGTTGGAATGACTCATTTTTTACATAAATATTTAGGTATTTATCCCGCGCATGTGCGCATGTGCGCATGGTACATCGGACGTAGGTAAAATTTAGGGCTAGGATAGGGGGATATGGAAAACTAAAAACAGCTGAAACCAATGAAATTCACCGGCATTGCACAGCAAGTGGCACTGCAGCGCAGCAATTCACACAGCATAGTTTAGTTCCAATCTGGTGGGGGTTTAAAAGATAGAAAAACCAAGTAATACTCTGATTTGATTTACTTTTCAACCACTGAGAACCAAGTAATACTTTCCACCTCACTGCCAGGCAGCCTTGAGACGACTGTTCCCACCATTGAACTTGAGAAATTTATGCTTGAACCAGAAAAAGTAATGGATTCCATGGAAGGTCAAGCAATGCAGAAACCCTAAACCCTTGTTATTTTGTTACTAATTTACTACCACAGATGAGATCAGAAAGAAGTAATGATTCCTGCCGTGCTTATGGAAACTTGTTCATTTCTTGTTTATTGATTGCTCATGTACTAGGAAAAATATTAATCATCATTCAATGGCAATAAGTGAGCAGAACTCAATGTGCGGCGTCAATCGAGTCACTAAGTGTGAAATCCTTGACGAGCCCAATGCGGTTCCAGTCACCAACGCATGCACCAGGCGCCACACCATAAACACTAGGGTGCATCACCTTCTCAGTTCTGTCTGTAGGCATACAAACAACTCCAAGAACGACGAGAAGTAACTAATGTAAAATCTTGATTCATTGATGCATGCTGTCTCAGTTGGTTATAACCTTTTATCATCTCTCAAAGCAAACTGTTTATTAAACACCATGTTAATCCAATCAGATTGATGAGCGAGAAATTCTTGATGAGTGGTGCAACGGAATAGCTCCTTTACTAAGCTCGGCGTATGCTCTGAGTTACAATCACACCCACAAAGTGCCACATTAAACATTGGCGGCATAACACCATATCTCAATTCTGACAGTAAGCGCATAAACAACGTCCAGCAAATAGCGTAAACCGACACCGAGCCACAAAGCACCGTTGACTATATCAGACCGCATCACTTCTATCTACATTCAATTCATGCCCATCATTTAAGCTGCCTCGAGTACTAACTCGCTGTACAAAACATTTGTTATGTATTCAATGAATGCTCACCTCTTTCAGATGAACTGTTTCTAGGAGTGTGTCGATTATCATCCACCTCTTCCGGTTGAGCTCGTTCGATAAGCGAACGGTCTAAGAGTTACTTGCATACCTTTGATCGAGTTCCTCATCTTTGCAGGGACCTAGCGTGGCAAATCATCTCGCACCCATCTCGTTGAAGTACATGTCCTACATTGTTTTTCCGAGCTCGTATCAAGTTAAAAAAAGTGGGGATCGTGTTGTACCAGTAATTCACCGAGAACAGAAATGTATAAGGAAAGCACATCAGGTCTCCAGCTCGACGGCCTCAGACATTCAACTGGGCGGCATTCAGCTTGACGGTCACTCGGAGACCTCGTCCGGGGGGGGGGGGGGGGGGGGGGGGGTACCTCTTATCTTTCCTATAAATAGGACCCAATTGTAACGGGTGGAAAACAACTCACACCCGCAAAGAGTCGCTCATTTGAAAATTTGAGGACCTTGCTTGCCTTCCTCCGAACTAGCACCACTTGGTTCGGGAGGGGAAGTACTTATACACTCCTGGGTATGTAGCGGGACCTCCACAATATAACACGACCGCCTCGCTTTACAATAAAATAGTCGCGACCTCTCATTTGTTCGTTTCATGCCTATGCCTGCTAATTCATGAGCAAGTAACCTCCAACCATCCTTTCGGTCCGAACTTTGTGAGTCGGTTTCCTGACTCCAACAAATCTATTCTACCATCTACTTCATTGAATTTTCCAACAGACCTAATTCCACTGCCATCCTAGCGAACACCTATGCCCCCCCCCCCCCCGCCCCCCCCCCCCCCCCCCCCCCCCCCCCCCCCCCCCCCCCCCCCCCCCCCCCCCCCCCCCCACACACACACACACAAAAAAAAATGGCGCTAGAGGCTTTCCTTCCCATCCGAAGTGTAACTAAAAAACCTTTGACCCAAACAGGCATGCATCAGGTTGTCTCCCATCATAACATCTTGCCGGCCACTAGCTCCCTGACTTTCGATGTTCTTTCTCGTCTACACAACGGGTCCTAATTAATCCAGCTCAACCTCTCCTCCGCGGGAGAAGTACGATTAAATGTGACATGGTATAAGAATAAGATAATAAAATAAAAAGGAGGAGAGTTATTTATAGAGCTTAGAGGCGCCAAGCTGACAAAGGAAGGAAGTTCATATGGGAATGCGGGAGGAAAAAAGGAGCCCTAGTTTCTTTACGGAATCACGTCTCGTCTCTATGAAAGTCGGTTAAAAATCCATCAAGGAGCCCCAGTGCTGTGTGAGCTCACCAAACCAAGTTCTAGTCGACCTAGACACTTACTGTTAGAATCGTCAGCTTCTTAGAGCTCGTGCGGCTCATTTTGGTCTACCTTTTCAGCAGGTCAAGCTCCAAGCTAGCCAAAAGAATGTCATGTATCTCTCAAGCTCTACCCCGTATTTCTTCATCGCTGACTCCAAAATCCACCAAGCTCCTCTCTTATCTTTTATAAAAAAAAGGTAACAACATTCGTGATTGGTCTCATATCAAAAACTCATTTATCTCGTGATAAGATAGGAAATATAGACAATATATAGGAAATTATCAACAATATATCAGCAAAATCCTTAACATATCACAAAATATCGTAACATTTTCCCTACTAAAATGATATATTAATAGAAATGTAGGGTGATATCTACAACAATGATTATCGGAGTTGACGGCAGCAGTCAAACTGTGATCACCATGAAACTCACAATAGAATATGTAGATTTTTGCATTCACAAGTTCAAAGGTAATGGCCGGTGAAAATAAGAATTATCTCTGATTGCGCTAATAATCACGAGAAGCGACGCGGGTTGGATCGACAGATTTCTTTAGAGGGGGGTGAATAAGGATTATTAAAATTTATTGATTCTTCTTTATAATCTATAGAACAATAAAAGAGATGAAGCACATCGAAAATAAGTATTAAAGCTTGAAAATCAAAGAAAAGAAAATATACAATATCTTTATAAAAAAATCTTTTCAAAATACAACTATTTGATTTTGATGACGCTAAGATTGAAGGCGAAAATAATATGATTCTTTTTTCTATACCGACTCTTCCCAAAAATCGGTTGACTCTAGCCAATCCACCCCCGGATTGGCCTCACGCCTCTAGACCTACACCTAGATCTAGTCGCCACACTCGAGGATAATTTCCAGCCCTAGACCTACTCCTAGGTCTAATCAACACACACGAGGTGAATTCCCACACGATACAAGATAAAAAATCATGCTCAAATTAAAAGAAAAATACAAAGTAGACATGAAATTTTTGTAGAAAACTCCTTAATAGTGATGTCGAAGGAAGATGAGGAAGGGCCGCTAAAAATCATGCTCAAATTAGAACGCGAACCCTTTGCTTGAATGATGACGTTTAGCGTTGATCTTCCTTCGTATTCTTTAGCGTTACTAGGTAGGGTGGATTGGAGGCTCTTGGGGCGTCTAGGGCGACCCCCTCTAATACGATCCCGGAGAGGAATCCAATAAGGGGAGGGCCGATAGCTAGGAGAGAGAGAAGAGGGGAAAGAGGAATTGAGAGGAACTAGGGAGCAACCCTAAAAGATTCATTCATCTAAAAGATAAAACCCTAATACAAGCATACAACACCCTTTATAGCAGTGTGGTGCGAATAACAAAATACGATCTACAAATAGTAAAAACCAAAACAACATTGAAATAGCTATAATCAAGTAGATCGATCATCGACAGTCTCTTCCACGACCGGTGGGCTAGTATCCGTCCCCTTCCTACGCGTGTAGACTCGTTGCGGCGACTCGGCGGCGTGCGCGACCGTAACAATGTCACCGTCTAGAAAATGTGTCTTGTCCTCAAGGCAGTAGCCGGTGGACTGGCGGCGGAAGTCATCTTGGGGCAGCCATGTGGCTTCGAACTTTGGACGGTTAAGCCAAGCAACAAGGGCCTCCTCCGAACTAGAGTTCCCTTGAAGGTGGTAGCGGCGATCAAGTATCTTGGTCGGGTAGTACGGTGCCAACTGTTATCCTTCTTCCGGACCAGAAGGACCAGGCGAAAATGGGCTCGCACCGGGACAGATAAGGCCCCCCATCAGCATCTCCTGCACGAGATGCTCGAGATCATCCTTATGCACATGGTCAGAACGGCACAACCGCGCCGAGACTGCTGCGGTCCTAGGCTGGAGGGAATTGGCACGGTCAATCGGTCGGGCTGGTGGCAGTGTCTACCGGAGGCTGGACAACGTCAACGAGCGCAATGGGAAGATTCGAAAGGTCCGTCTAGTGAGAGGGAGGCACAACGGACGGCCTTGATAGGGGCCAAAGCCCCGCGGGGAAGTCAACGTCAGTGGTCCACTGGATCGCGCAGAGGGAGAGCGGAGGAGAGTGTAGTCACCGTCGAGGCGACACGGCTGGCCCCCGTGGAGAAACTGCATGGTCATAGTTGCCCAATTGATGCGCACATTGCCAAGTGTGCGGAGCCAAGCCACACCAAAAATGGCGTCGATACCGCTGAGGCTGAACGCGTAGAAGTCCGCGGTCACGAACATGACCCCACAGAGAGAGTCACGACAGGGCAACGACCCTGAGTCGGTCGACGGCGCTCATCGCCAAGGCGGACCGAAAAATTTGGGGATGGAACTGAGGAAAGTCGGAGCTGCTGCACCAATCGCTCGAAGATGAGGTTGTGGCTCGCGCCGCTGTCCACCATGACGATGATCGGAAGATCACGAAGCGTGCCTGGGAGCTTCATGGTCTGTAGTCGGGGGATCCCTCCCACCGAGACATAGGATAACTCCAAGCGGTGGAACGTAGTCGTGGCGGGGTCGAAGGGGGACCCTCCACTGAAAGTTCCAGGGCCTCAAAGTCAGCCAGGGTAACCTCAGGGTCGACGTCGCCAACGATGGTGTGGAACTCCTTCACAAAGCACTCATGGTTGGGGGAGTAGGGTTGGCGGCACCGAAAACACAGACCCTTGCTACATAGCTCATTATAATCACTGTTGGAGAGGCACTGAGGAGCCGAGTGGCGCCCTGGGAGGGGTCCCCCATATGGAGGGCGTGATGGAGGAGCCGGGGCGGGCGGTCGCCAAGATGGCTGCGGAGGGGGTTGGCCGGTCGGAGAAGCATGAGGTTTAAGGGAGAGGTCGGCCTCCACCAAACTCGCCATGTCAAGGGCGTCGAAGACCGTCCGAGTGTGGTGCATGCAGAGAAGAGAGCGGATGTGTGACAACAGGCCCTGCATGAAGAAGCCCAAGTAATGGTCGGGTGGAAGGTCGGGAATGTGGGTGACCAAGGCGACAAACTCATCAATATGGTCGTCTAGGCCGGCTGTCTGGCGGATGCCGCAAAGACGCTCGAGAGCGGAGGAGTCGGAGTAGCGGGTGTCGTACCGCCGAAACATCTCATGTTTGAGCTCAGGCCATGAGAGGGATTGGTTAGATTGGCGGAGCCACCGAGTCTGATGGAGCACAGAGCCGTCGAGACCGACAAGAACGGCTGACAGCTTGTCCTGTTCCAGTGTGAAGTTGAGGTCGAAGTACTGCTCCGCCTTCGCGATCCAACCCATTGGGTCGGTGTCGACGAAGGACGAAATGTTGAGGGAGAGGGCCGAGCGGCCCGGAGTTGGGTGGGATACTGGCTCGGTTGGGGGTCTTGGAGATATGGCGCCGAGGAGGGAGCCCCCGTCCGCGGGCGAGTCGAATCCGGAGGCGGCGGTCAACGCTTGGAGGGAGTCGATCTTGGAGTGGAGGGCGAGGAGCGAGGCATGCATGGAGGTGATGAGATGATCTTGAGCCTCGACGCGACGGCTAAGGGCGTCAGAGGCGGTATCCGGAGCAGGGTCAACGGAGGAGCGAGTGCTGGGAGCCATGGAGCTGGAGTCTGGCGGAGGGCAGCCCAGACGGTGGATGGAACCGGCGAACGACCTCGGAGGAAGGCGGATCCGGCGGATCGAGGGTCGCTGGACGAGCGAGCGACACGATCGCTGATGAGAGAAGCCCGCGATCTGGGAGACGAAATCAAGATCGTGTCGAGCGTATCTGGCGGGATCGGGAGGATTGAAATAGGTGGACGAAGGAAACTCCGACAAGCTGAGGAGGCGGGATCTGGCACGGAACGAAGGCCGCGACAGCGAGCACCGACGGCTGGATGGCGGGCTGTCCGGCAGGTCGGACCAAATTGATACAATCCCGAAGAGGAATCCGGCAAGGGGAGGGACAACGACTAGGAGAGAGAGAAGAGGGGAACTAGGAGAAACCCTAAAAGATTCATTCATCCAAAAGATAAAACTCTAATACAAGCATACAACACCCTTTATAGCAGCGGGGTACGAAAAACAAAATATGGTCTACAAATAGTAAAAACCAAAACAACATTGAAATAGAAATCATCAATTAGATCGATCATCGACGGTCTTTTCCACGACCGGTGGGCTAGTATCTGTCGCCTTCCTACGCATGTAGACTCGTTGTGGCGTCTCGTCGGCGTGCGCGCGTTTCGTCGGCGTGCGCGCATCTCGTCGGCGTGCACGACCGTAACACTCTCGTTGAAATTTTTCGTGTTAGAACCAAGATCCCAAGAGAATAAATCGTATTTATAATTATGCGGGAGCTATCACCGGCGGTAGTAGGTAGCGTCGCGTGGTAGCGTCGGAATAGGAGTTCCCGCGCCTTTCCCACTTCAGAACGACGAAGCTTTCTATATTGAGGTTGGAGCTAACGCTAAGCGATACTATCGCGGAGCGGTAGCAAAATTGAATTCCCAGCTCTCATTCCCCTCCAAGCTGCGTTGAGACACGTTGTTGCCAAAATACGACTTTTCCATTATCGCTAGGCGATAAGGGCTATCGTCAGTGGTAGCCTCGTTCTAAAGCTATTTATGGCAACTTCCACTTTCTCCAACTCCACAACAAGTCTTGATTGTCAGTCGACGTACGTCGAGTGCTATCGTCGGGCGGTAGTGGGTATCACCTGCAGTAGGCTATAATTTTGGCCTTGGACTCGTCGTTTTAGCTTGGTTCTTATTGTAGCTTGTATACCTTGTATCAAAAGTGATTCTTGGACTTGCACATTTCAAAACACTTGCAAAGCTAAATCAAATACACATCAGGATTTGTTATTCTCAAACCGAGCGCGTGCCGAACAGGGTATGTCGAACCACGTTCCAACAACACGTAGAGCTCTGAATCCATTTCAAACTTCTAGGGAAGCGCCTTCCCTCTGATCTGTGTATTCCTCCTCTAGGACATCGGAATAGTCGGTGCTGAGGTTGTTGTATATGTTGCCTAATTTGATGAATGACTTTTCGCAAGTGGTCACTCCTCCAAGTAAAAGCATTAGGTTGACAAAATTACCTCCTTCAACGTGACTTAATTCTCCTCTTACTTTGTATCTGCATTAAGCGAAGTCCTTGTTTTTTTCCTCCACTTCAATACATTCATCACCACATGGAAATGGATTAAGTGATTGTATCTGCATTAAGTGATTGTAGGAAATGTGTAGATTGACTGGAGGTTGGTACTTGAATAATCTGTCCTTCAATCAGGCTCGGTCATGGACCTCCATGACCTCTTCTTGAAATTAGTTCACAAAATCACATAGGTTGCGTTCGTTTGCTCTGTTTTAGGGGGTTTGTTTTCGTTTTGGGATTTTGAAAACCAAATTTTTGTGTTCGTTTGGCCTTATTTTCGCCCGTTTTGGTTTTGGGCTGAGAACGGAGTGTTTTCATTATCTTCTAAAAGTGCCACGCCCCAAAACAGACCTAGCGAGGTTTGTTTTTGCGGTTTTGAGAACAGGCATGCTCCGGACAATTTCGCGACTCCTCACGCCCCCCCCTCTCCCGACACCGTTTTCCTCGCAGTAAATCTGCTGGGGTCACCTGTTCGGATCCGAAATGTTAGATCGCTGCATTTCTTCCTCCCCATCCCTCCATGGTTGTTGCTGCACTGGAGTCGCTCACTGTTCTACACGCCAGTCACGGTGCCGGGATGAGGTATACTCCTCTCACGGCACCGCCACCAGTTCCATCCACTCTCGGGCGCTGGCCAGCAGCTCTCATGTCGGAGTTCAAGGGATTGTCTTACTTGTCGTCTTCCGATAACATCGTCCGCCTTACAATAGAGCGGGCGAGTTCCTCGCAATGGAGCCCAAAACACAACAGTGGATGGTGAGATCTTATTTCCTTCTGATTTATTTAAGTTTCGTCCATTTATTTACCTGAGTTCGTGGCCTTTCTACCTGTGGTTTGCTGAAGTTGGATTAAGCCACAAGCATGAAAATGATAGTTAACTTTTTTGTCTAGAGATCTCAAATAGCATACCCGTAAACGAACATAAGTTTTCGTTTTGGCTCAAAACGGACCTAAAAAACGTTCTGCAAACGAACATAAGTTTTTGTTTTGGCCCAAAACGAAAACGTATGAGGTTTTCATTTTGGACCAAAATGAAAACCTTCCAATGAATACCGAGCAAACGAACGTAGCCATAGAGATTTTCTCTTGCTTTAAGTGAAAAGCTTAGGGTAAGACTTTTCTTCACTTTGAGCTTGCGAAATGCATTAGCAGCTTGAGCTTGAATTCGTCTAAGTTGTTGATTTATCATGGAGGCATCTTAAAACAAATCAAACACCTTGTCCTCCAGAGTCATGAGTAACAATCAACACTTCAACGCACTAGAGAAGTTGCATAGTGAGATAGAAAATCCAATTTGTTGAAGGTCAAAATGAACCTTATTCTGGAAAATTAATAGATGTTATCCTTACTGAAACAGAGAGGTACGAATTCCGCCAAAAGAAACACATTGAAGGGCGAATGATCAACTTCATCAATCGGTAGATCCTCAAACTATTCCTCAACGAATAGTGAATGTTTGATAACAAACTGGTGCATGACCATATGAAAGAGTGAAAACCATTGGGAGTGGTGTGTAAATCACAACCCTAGTTGGCGATTGCACTGTTTGTGCAAGTTTCAACTATCTACTATGCATTTTTAGTTAATTACTTAATGTGTCTTATTATCTCTTTAATTATGTGGCTTGTTTAGATGTCTTTTAATTAGGATTTTATTTATGCAAATTGTCTTTTTATTTCATGTGGGATAATTTTGCAATTAGTCTTGATGTTTGGATTAAAATACAATGTGTGTTCAGTTCTATACAAAGACTCTTTGGAGGCATTGAAATGTAAGCATGAATTGAAGTCTTCAGTTCTTCTCTTTAGTTTATATCTCTAGCCTTACCTCCTCTCTCTCTCTCTTCATAGGGTTTATTCTTCTTCCTCTCTTATCTTCTAGTTTCCATATAGGGTTGGAAGCTCCCCACAAAGAGATAATGAGCCACAATAAAGGCTCCAACCTTGCTTCTCCAGCCATCTAAGGATCATAGCAATTTAGTCGCTCATCCAAGCTGAGAATCTATCGATTCAATTCCCTAATTCTTGATGCTTCACCTTCATGCGCGACCTTTTCTAATTCCACAAACTCCAAAACACATATAATTGGGGTCGTGGATCCTTCTCCATATACAACACAGAGGTCATCTATGCAGTCAAAGCTTTAGCACGATTGCAGCGCAATAGATGCTACTCAGCGTCGTAACAAATCTCATCTCCTCCATTGACAACACATGAACCTTGTCCATTTTCAGGCGGCTCTTCCAATCGGTGAAGTGATCCGCTGCCTCTGTTATTAAAAGAGACTATTGTCTTGCGCCCATCCCCTTCCTCTGAGTGTGTCTCTCGCAGCCCTTTTCCCCCTCATGTCTCTTCCTCTGCTCACAAAGCACCGCTCTCTGTTAGAGTGATCCCATCTCTCTCCTAACAAAGCTCCATTATAAAGCAAATCTTGTCGTTATTCCGCAATCCTTGCTACTATACCAGCCTTCCATACAACTGCATCAATCCCTTCTTGGAATAACTCCACAAATTTCCCCGGCTTAAATAAGGTTTCAGAAATTTACAACATACAATACACCCATATGCCTCAACTACTCTAATCTTCCGCCCGCTGGACTATCCTCCAAAACCAAACCATTGACACTTCCCATCCATCTCAGCTGGAAACACCACCCACCACTAAACATACTTCATGTGCCAAAAGAGACCCCAAGCATTTTTGGCGATTCCATCGAGCTATTAAAGAAGGTGATAAAAAGGTTGGACAAGTTCAGGAAGATGAGGCAACTGCTAAGGAACAATGCCTATATGATGAGGTGCAACAACCAACGACAAAGGCGCAAAGCTGCCAATAACACTTCACCAGGCCTCACATGCTCCACAGTCCTTTAGACAATTATGGCCGTCTATTAGTTGTAGCTGATGCTATGTAGAAATCAATTTTGAGTATCTACAAGAAGCAAATGCTCTTGTAAATATCCATTTAAGTCATTATGTCCACGCAAGATTTCCTTGCCAAATGTCACTTTTTGTGATTGTTGAGGTGATCATAATGTTTAATTTGAATAATAACATCCAAATATGGGTATGCAATGTACAATCTAACTTCAATATTGTACATGGGAAAACTGCATAGGTCTATTTCCATAAATTTATCTTCTAAACAATCACGTCAATATCTCAGTACTCAATTTTTGTAAAATCAACTCGGTGGTCAGTGTAATTTCTTTGTTCCAATTTCTAATTTGACAGGTATATTACTTCCGCCTCTAAATGCTAACAAAAACAATATCCTGAGGAGAGCGTCTAATTCACACGTCTACAATGTAACGTGAAGAATAAAAAGTAAATTAATTATCAGTAAATATCACATTTCCATGAAATCACTGCAAAAGAACAAAACTATGATAGCAACTTTGAAAGATTAAGTACACTAACTTCAATTATAATGACATCTAAAAGAGAAGCAAGAAAAAAAAATAATCCCCACAGGAGATTGTATATACATATATATCTTCAAAGTTACATAGTATAGGGAAACTCCAAAAACACAAGGATCTATTAAAGTGGCAAAGTGAAAGCATCTCTGTTATCAAGGTGCGTGCCTAGGCGCGCCTGAGGCGCCGGGCGCACTAGGCGCATCGGCCAGCGCCTTTGCAAGGCAGAGGCGGGCGATGTGCCCCAGGCGCGCCTTACCAGCTCCCAGGTGCACCAAAGGTGCGCCTGGGCCTTTCAAGGTATTTTCTTCAACCTGTTTTTTTTGGGAGGTGGGCAAAAATATTATCTCAGACGCACCCAAGGCACACCTAGGCGCACTTGAGCATCCAATTTACCGATTTTCAGTGAATTAAGTGTCCAATTCACTGAAAATCAGCGAATTGATTTTCAAAGAATTGGGCACCCAATTCAATGATTTTGGGCACCCATTCATTTTTGCGCCTCATGTGCCTCAGGAGCATGTTTGCGCCTTATGCCTAGGCTCCAGGACCCCTTTACGTCTTGCGTCTTTGATAACTTAGGAAAGCATATACAACAACAACACCCAAACCTCTATCCAACTATAGTGGGGTCGGCTATGTGGATCATTTGTTGTCATTGTGCCCTATCTTTAGTCAAAATCTCACTAATGCCTAAGCACATCGTGTCTTTCCTTATAGTCTCATTCCAAGTCTTTATTGGTCTCACAACCCCTCCCCCGTTTAACCTGCCTAGTGACTAAACTCTCACAACGCCTAACAGGTGCCTCTAATGGTCTCCTTTGTACGTGTCCAAACCATCTTAGTCGAGCTTCTCGCATCTTCTCTGCAATTGGTGTCACTCATGTCTTATCCCTGATACATTCATTCCTAATTTTATCCAGTCTCGTGTGTCCACACATCCACCTAAGCATTCTCATCTCCGCAACTCCCATTTTTTGCTTATGTACATAATTCAAACTCAGATCCATAGAACATCGCTGGTCTAATTGCAATACGGTAAAACTTGCCTTTAAGTTTTAATGGTACTTTACGATTAAAACATAAATTCGGCCAAAGTAAAGAAATAGTAAAGACATAAATTCGGCCACAATAATGAAATAAAGATGACAACTATATACTAATCTTTGATTGTAAAGTTTTCTCTACATGAATCGAGCATCATGTGATCATAAAATGCTAACACTACTCTGGAAATTTACATCCGTTGTAAAACTGTACATGCGACTTCAGGGTTTAGGCACTAGAAAGAAACAGAAGTAACAGGAGTAGCAAGTAAATAATGGTCAAAAAGGCATTTTGATTGATACCTCTAAAAATTGCATGATAGAAACCAGTAACAGAAATTCTCCCCTCCTATCCCCATCTTGGGACACTTGCTTCATCAGATCAGACTTCAGAGCCTGTCGAAGCACCGCCCCAAGTCTTCCCTACCAAATCTCCTCCCTCCAAATTCAGAGTCCTTCCGCCTCGCCTCCAAGTACAGAACCAACCACACCACCATGAAGTAAACCTCCACAACTGCCAGAGCCCACATTGCAAACCATCTCCCACCAAGCGCAGAAAGAAGCAACCAACCCAGCCTTCCTCCCACTGCCATCCCCAAGCACATTATCCGCATAGACTGCGCTGGCAGCAAGGTCACCAAGAAAACTCCTTCTCTGAACACTTCCTGCCCCCTCCTCCTAACATTACCATCCACAACCACAACCCAGGGAACCAACGCAAGAAATATTGACATGACAAAGTCCATAAGCCCCCATATGAACAAAAACCCATGCAATTGAGGATCATCATTTGCAGACATCACCGTTAGAGAGAAGGGGATGAGTTTGACCTTGATGAAAAGCTTGAAGAGCTTGCTCTGATCATCGACGTTGGCGAAGAACCAGATGCAGATAAACTGCACCATCGCGTCCCGTATGGCCCATTTCAAGAAAGCGAACCCTGCCAGATGCCGGACACCTATTCTCGCGCCGGATCGGAGGTCGTGGGTGAGAGAGATCGTTGGGCGGGACAAAAGGGACCGGGCGACACAGTGGAAAACAACACCCAGAGCGATGGCGTAGCAGAGGATGAATCCGAGGAGAGCGATGGCGTGGGCGGAGGAGAGGATCGAGAGGATGTAGACAAGCTCAAATCCATTATTAGCAAACGAGAAGCCTTTTGCAGCCCGATTACCATTCTCTGTGTCGGGGAGGGAGAAGAGGATGCGGGAGGTTGGATCAGCTGGGAGAATTCGAGCCCTGTCCACGGGAATGGAGTTGTGGGAGAGAAAGAGAGGGATAGGAGAGGGGAAGGAGGAATTAGATAAGGAGCGGCGGGCAAGGGAGGGCGAGGAGGAGAAGAAGTCGTCGGAGAGGGGAATAGCGGAGGATTGTCGGAGGAAGCGAGGGGAGGAAGAAGGGGTGGAGGAGGAGGTTGCAGATAAGCTGGAGAGTAGGGATCGAAGGAGAGGATCTGTGTCGGGGAGGGAGGAGAGGCGGAGGGTTCCGGCGAGAAGCGCGGATCGGAGGCAGAGGAGGAGAAGAGAAACAAGGAGAAGGACAGGGAGGGAAGAGAGGAAGATTGAAAGGGATTTACGGAGGATGGACGTCGTCGACGTTGGTGGCAGAGGCGGTCTCCCGACGACGGGAACGGCCATGATTATCAGGTGGAACTTTTCTGGATCAGATTCCGAATATTTAATGGCAAGAGACTCGAGATCTTCTTCTCATGCCGGATATTTAACAATGAACTTAGAATTGGATCGAAACCGAATTGAACCGTCCGGTTCGGCTCGATCTAAATAGGTTTGGTTTGTGTTTGATTCTCATAATATCATAATCAACAATTTGGTTCGATTTTTGATTCTACGGGTCAGGTACTTAGAAACGATATGAGAATCGGCAATCAATGCTTAATACATTACCCGGTACGTATAAGTTTATAATCAATGATTATACAAGTTAAATATTGATTGTTATTACAAATCTTACAAATCCCGAGAGATAAAGTTTATAAATTTATTAATTTATCTTACCTTTTGACTTTATTTGTATCATTGTAATGGTATGACTTCAATGTTATATAGAGTCATGATTCAATTATTTTGAGACATTGATAGTTGTATGACAAAAAATCATGAGTTAGTGGTCACTTTTCTCAACTATTTTGAGATATGAGTAGAACCGAGAACCGAACTGGAACTGAACCGAAGCGAACAATTCGGATCCGGTTCTTTACTTTAGGATCGTGGGTCAGTTCCAGTTTCAAAATTTTGGAACCGAACCTCTATGGGTCGGTTATTAGGATTTAGGGTGGAACCGAACCGATTCAAGTTGCACCCCTAAAAATAATATCAAGCAAAGAAGTCTCGGTGAGGCAGAAATTTTCGACCAGGAGGGCTTTTCAAAATCTTGGACAAAACATGATTGCATGATAATGGGGGCGAGATGTCGTAGGGCAATTACAGAGAGCAAACACCCGGCGATCGTCGTAATCTATTCGGCAGCCCATCGGGCGAGCATCAAAATATTACACCGCGGAGCGAGCACCCAGCGAGCTTTGGGAAACCATTTAAAGACACATTGGCGAGTATTGGGTGAGCAGCAGAAGAGCATATAAATATCAACATAATCGATTGTATTATTAGTGTTCACCCTAAACATAGAACTCTCGGTGGTCATCTCTTCACGGCGAACGAGTGGAGATCGTCATTGAGTGAACAATTAAAGATTGTTGGGTGAGCGATCAGAAATTCCTCAGCGGGGCCACCCGAGCTGCATTTTGCCAACGATTTAAACATAGTATAAGGTAATTCAAAATGATTTTTTTTCAGCTTGATCAATGATTCGAACTTAATATTTAAACTATAAACCCTAATGATTCTATATCGGTATTGTATAACTCGTAATTCATCGAGATCAGGAATGCATAAGAAAGAGACCTCGAAGGGCCTCCTGAATTCACATCGGCAACCTCTAGTATTCACCTCGGCGGGCCTCCAGTATTCACCTCCGCGGGCATCCAGTATTCACCTCGACGGGCCTCCAGTATTCACCTAGGCGGGCCTCCTGAATTCAGCTCGGCGGGCCAACTGAATTCTGCTCGGCGGGCCTCTTATTTCCAGCTCGGCGGGACTCCTGAATTCACCTCAACGGGCCTCCTGAATTCAACTCAACGGACCAACTGTTTTCAGCTCGGCCAGCCTCCTGAATTCAGCTCGGCGGGCCTCCTATTTTCAGCTCGTCGAGCCTCCAATATTCACCTCGGTCGGCCTTCTAAACTAGCTCAGTGGGCCTTCTGTTTTCAGCTTGGCGGGCCTCCTGTTTTCAGCTCGGCGTGCCCCCTGAATTCAGCTTAGGGGGCCTCTTGAATTCAGCTCATCGGGCCTTCTATTTTCAGCTCGACGGGCCTTCTATTTTCAACGAGTCGTGCCTCCAATTTTCAGCTCGGCGGGCCTCCTGTTTTCAGCATGTTGGGCCTTCTATTTTTTAACACGGCGGGACTCCTATTTTCACCTCGGCGGGCCTCCTGTTTTCAGTTCAGCGAGCCTCCTGAATTTAGCTTGTCGAGCTTCCCATTTTCAGTTCAGCGGGCCTCCTAAATTCTGCTCGGTTTGGCCTCCTACTTTTAGCTCGACGGGTGTAAGATCCCCCCCCCCCCCCGAATTGAGCATGGCCGAGGGGAGTCCTATGCCCAGAACAGTCGCCTTGCGGAAGCGCCAGTGCTCGGGCTAGCCTCCTCCACAAGACGCCTATCTTGCAAGTTATTTCCAAATATCGCATGTCAACCTATCAATAAATTAAGAGCTAGAAGACCAAAATCCACAAAAGGAATAATAGTCCATATAATATATATAATAAAAACAAGAAGCAACAAGAGCTTCTGAATATATCAGAGTACAAAATATGATATAAGTCTACATCAAAATCTCACATCGGTAACAGAAGGAAGCGACGATAAAGGTTGTGTCGTGGTATCAAGACCCGTCTCCCTAGCTTGCCTGTCCTGCTGTTGCTTGGTGTGCTCCTAAAATGAGTGGTACAACAGCCGTTAATCTAAAAAAATTAAATGGCTTCACATCCTCTCCCCCGGCGACTCTTAGGAACCTGGTAGAAGGAGGAAAAAAGGGCTATTCCCGGAGGCAGAGGAACTCAACACCCTCCCAATCCAGCTACCATGTAGCGAGTCGACCCGATGAGCCTCCCATCTGCCAGCATGACTGAGCCCGGAGAATGGTCTCTAGTCGGGGATCTTACCGATTGGAGGCGGAAGAACCTGTACGCATCCTAGGTGCTTACCTTCACCTGGAGACAGAGGAACTCAATACCCTCCTAATTCAGTTACCAAGTAGCGAGTCGACCCGATGAGCCTCCCATCTGCCAGCATGACTGAGCCCAGAGAATGGTCTCTAGTCGGGGATGTACAACCCTCATTCTCCGAGGTAGGACCCACTCAAGGCCACGTAGGCAGGTCAAAGTCAAAGAGGCAAGACAAATCAGTCAGCAGGAGCAAAAGAAGGTTGGCGAGTATTGGCTAAATACTCGCCAGAAGGGCGACTATGGTCGAAGATACGTACCGAGTATCCCGTATGTCGCCCCAAAGTGTCCGGCAACCGCAGAAGACCTGAGCGAGTATCAGGAGATGGGCGACTATGGTCGAAGATGCTCGCCGAGTATCCCATATGTCGCCAGGTCAGGGCTGGGCTATAAAAACCCCCCTACCCCTTGGTTGCCTATAAATAGGACCCCAGGGGTATTTGGATTGGCACCTGTGCTTGAGCTTCTGGAACCCCATTTCCGAATTCTTGAGCCCGTCACCCCTGCTTGCTAGCCAAGTCGGTGCCTTCCTCGTACCTTGCTCGGCCATTCTTGGTTGTGGAGGGGAAGACTCCTTCGAGCTTCCGGGTACGTGGTGGGACCTCCCTGCCGCAGCACCTGGGGTCCTGTTTGTTGCTCTTCTAGCTTCTTCGTCGTTGCCAGCCAAGCCATCTCGTCGGGCTGCTGGGCGAGTAGCCTCCGGCTGCATCGGTCCGAATCTTGAGGTCAGGATTTTCCTAGCGTCAACACTTTGGTGCGGTGAGCGTGGACCGTAGTCGTTGGAAGAAAGTTCGGCAAGAAGGCGAGATGGTCGTAGGTGGCGACCATGAGGAGGAGGTCGGCAACTCGACGGGAACTGGCAGGTTCGTGACGCTGGAGGTTTTCGAAGCCTTCGCGCAGCGCATGGAGGGAGCCATGCGAGCAGCGCTTCAGCCGCGCGCCGAGGTCACGGCGACCTCGCCGCATCGCCCAGTTCCATCCGAGGGAGGGAGTCCCCCCCGGCGAGCAGGAAAGGAGCACATGGAGGACGAAACCGAGCGACCAAGGAGGTCGCAATTCTACCAGCCAACCTCGCAAGGTATTCGCTTTCGCGAGCCGTGCGAGCAGGGGAGATACCCGGATACTCGCCCATATGGCGAGTATGGTGGTGATACTTGCCAGGTTGAGGATCGTCGCCGGGCAGGAGGGAGGAGCCCCTTCTGTGAGGAGATTCTCGCCGCGCCAGTGCCAGAGGGGTTCAGGGACCCTGCCTTGAACTACTATTCATAATAAAGAAGTCAGGTGAAGTCAATCCCCACGCTAGGTTGGAAAATGAGCCTCCGACTTAACCCTCGTAAAAACTCAGAACGGATGATGGGACAGTGCCTCGGGTGTGCGTTCCCTTAAGACCAAGCCTCTGCAATGACGGCCGAGATCAGCTCCCCCCTTGCATGTTGGCCGCGGTTCCCACCGACTGCATTTCTCGTCCGACTGTAGAGATTACCAGGAAGAAGTCTGGACGCCGACCTTCCGATTCGGCGAAGGGATGGTCGATTTCACTAGCTCAGGGAACCCTTGCAAAAAGGCGTCATGTACCCTCGAGAGCTACAAAGCTCGCAGCAAAGCATTTCATTTTCTAAATTATTGTGTTAGATCATATGCGTTGTTGTGCCTAAAGTGTGCTTAACTCCCTGCTAAACTCGTTGAGCAACAGGAAGCAGGTCCGATCCACATCCAGCATCCAAGTAGGATGGAGGCCACGGGATGATGTGTCCCCTCGGATTTCCCCGACTGCCACTCCCTGCTTGACGTCGTCCTACATCGACATTCGCCGCCGCAGGTTGGAAGACGAGCCTCCGACTTGACCCTTGTAAAAACTCAGAGCGGATGATGGGACAGTGCCTCGGATGTGCGTTCCCTTAAGACCAAGCCTCTGCAATGACGGTCGAGATCAGCTCCCCCCTTGCATGTTGGCCGCGGTTCCCACCGACTGCATTTCTCGTCCGGCTGTAGAAATTACTAGGGTAAAGTCTGGAAGCCGATACTCCGACTTGAGACGAGGAGGAGACCGACTCAATCGACCAAAAGACAAAGGCATCCAAGCATCCAAGTTATGGGATGAAGGCCCTGGGAGTTGTGCCCCTGTGGGATCGACCCGACGGCCTTTCCTTACTTGACGTCGGCCTTTGAAGGCAGCAAGCATCCAAGTTATGGGATGAAGGCCCTGGGAGTTGTGTCCCCGCGAGACCTGCCCGGCTGCCATTCCTTACTTGGCGTCATTCTCCGTCGACATCAGGTTTTAGAGTAGGAGGGAGGCCTCGGGATAATATTCCCCCAGGGCTCCCCGACTGCTAAACCTTACTCCTTCCTTCCCTTGAAGAGCTCCTTAGATTCTTGCGTAAAAACCTAATAACACTCGTCACCAGGTACAGATCAAGGCCTCAAGCTGAAGTCTGCAGGTGCGAGTATGATAGTGCGAGTATCCATACTCGCCGAAATCCTAGGAGCCTAGCGAGCACTCACCCTCGCCTCGAACCTAGGAGCCTAAAGCAACATATAAGCAAGGAAGTAAAAGCACAGAAGGAAAGAATAGGCGAGTAAGAAACTTGTCAAAATTCCTTTTTCATTTTTACAAAAAATCTGTACATGCTGCAGGTGTACAAAAAGGTCGCCGGGCGAGCAAAAAAGGAGCCCGGGCGACTAGGCGGCATCCTCGCCATCAAATATCTACATCTGACTCGTCGCCATCGTCGCCGTCATCATCATCATCATCAACCTCATCATCGTCGTCCTCGGCATCGCTAAGTCGCGGCGATGATGCGCGCAGGGGGGAGGTGGACTCCTCGGCGAGTATGGCCGGGATAAGGTCTCCCACCGTCAATCCCATAGCCTCCGGCTTCAAAAGATCATCTGCCTTCAGCTGATTTAGGATGACCTCTCCTGTTGCTCGCGCGATCTCCCGGCGAATATGGGGCATGTCGTCGCCATGCATCCTGACCTGCTTGACGAACCGATGAGGGCCCGACCCCGCCGGCTGTTGCTCGGCAGGCCGAGTTTCTAGCTCGGCGATGCGGATTTGGGCGGCTTCCAAGGCCGAGCGAGTATCCTCCAGCTCCTTCTCGGCCTGGGACAGTCTCTTCGCCGATTCCAGCTCGGCAGCCTATAGAAGACAAAAAGAAAGAAGGTAAGCTTGACATCGTATAAAGAGGCGAGTATTCCAGAAAGCGCGAAAAGTCGCAAAGACGAAGTACCTCGAACCCATTGATCCTCTCCGCCATGGCGATCATTTTCGGCCCCTGCACCTTGATCGCCTCCTCGTACATCAGCAGCCGCTTCGCTGTTGAATGTGCAAGCTCGGCAGTTCGCAGGATTGAGCGCGAGGTTTGATGAGCAAGATGCTCGGCAGAGGCCTCCTGCAGCAGCTCGGCGTCAGTACGACTATAGATCGCATGAAGCACATCGAAGGCCTCCCCCTTGTCCTCCCAGTCCTCGGACCAAACGGGGAGGTTCGAGCTCAGAGTCACCTCGTGAGCGCGATCAGACCAGGTCACCAATGGGCGACCAAAGTCGTCCTCGCCACGGGTGCCCTCGTTGAAGAAAGGATGGCTGCTCGGCTCGCCAGCCTCCGAGGGATCTACCTTCTGTCCCAAATCCTTGTGGGCAGTCTCCTTCTTCCTTCTCTTGGGCTCGGGAACCTTGCCCTTTACTATTCGCTTCTTCGAAGTCCCGGCGACATCCAGATCGTCGCCTCCTGGCGACAAGTCGATTGGGGAGGAGTCCCCAACCTCGCGCGCCGAGGTTCTCGCACCCCCTTGAGCGACAGCGGTCGCCTTCGCCGCGAGAGGGAGAGCATCACGCGGAAGAGCCTGCACGCCTGTAAGAAGATCGAAGATTAGTCGCCAGAACGAAGCCCTAGGGCGAGTATGTCTGATGCTCGCGCGAAAGATACCTTCCCCTGGGCGAACTTCCGTGAGCTCGTCTACTCGCCTCCTCCAAAGTATCACGTCGAAGCGACGATTCCTGAAGCAGGCGAGCAGCTTCATCTGGTCCTCGGTGAGCCAGGGAACCGTGAAGACGTTCTCTGAAGGTTGAATGGGCGAGCTGGAGATGCTCGCGAAGTCGCCCTCAATGGCGACTATCCGCTCGACCCAGCGATGGTTCTTATTTAAAGTCCCCGCCAGTGTACAGACGTGACTGCACAAGAAGATGACACCCTCGCCGGTCGCCATGATGGTGAATATTCGCCTAAAGACCGAAAGGTCGAAGACGATGTTCTGCTCCCGAAGGTAGCACAGGAACCCCATGATCATCGCCACTCCGTTGGGATTGATCTGGGCGGGCACTATCCCATAGAACACGAGTATCTTCCGAAACTCGGGCCATATGGGAAGTCGCAGGCCGACCTCGAAGTGTCGGATTGGGAAGATCACCGCCATCTGCGAGGAGGTGTTTAGTCGCTCAGACGGGCGAGGAAGCCTGGCGACATATCCTGGAGTCGCGAACTTGGAGTTGAACTCGTCCAAGTCTTTCTGATTCGTGATCGGCTTCTTGAATGAGCTCTCATCGAAGTTCTTCGCTTGGTTAGCTCGCCTGATGGCCGCCTCGTCGATCATCTTGGGAAGAAAGGGAAGAGAGCGAGTATCGTAGAAAGGCGAGGATTGGAAGCCTGGAAGATGCTCGCTCAAGGAAGCTGGAGATCGCTAAAGGCGTATTTAAGACTCACCCACCCCCCCTATTTATACTAGTCGGTTAGTCTGGCTTGTCGAACACGACGCCGCGAGCACGACTAGGGGTGGCGAGTATCTAAGAAAAGTCGCCCAAAGTTTAGAGCGCGCCAACCGCCGACCTTCATCTAGCGAATACCTACAGCACAGAAACATGAAGAAGCTCGCCAAAATATAGGCGACATTCAAACAGATATTCGGCAAAAAGGAGAGAAGAAAAAGCAAAACAAAAGAAGATCAAGTAAAACAAAGACAAGATTGAAGGGCGAGTATTCGATTACTCGGCAAATCAACACTGCTTCAAATAAATCGTTCAAAAGATTCAAATAATGCTCGCGAGGAGCTACAAAGCTACATGGAAGATAAAGATGAAGAAGAGCGGCAGCTAGGGTTGCGCCTGGATGTTCGCCTGGGGATCCTGGATCTGAGGTTGTCGCCCGACCCATCCCAAGCCACGAGCTCGCCTGAAATGCTCGGAAGCCAAGGACATCGCGTCCTCACCTTGTCGCAGCTGGTCTTCGATCCTCGCCAGCCTCCCCACCGAGCCCATGCTCGCGCGCATCCCGACCAGCTCGTCATGATGCAGCTGTTGCCGATGCTCGATCCTCGCCACCCTGCGCTCCAAGTCGCTGACAGACTGGAGGCGAGCTTCAGTACCCGACAGGCGAGTATCAAACTCCTCCAGCCGGGATACTCGCACCTCCAAGTCAGTTAGGCGGCGATGAGGGTCACTAGCCGCCAAGCGCTCAACCCGCGACTCCACCTCAGTCAAACGGCGATGAGGTTCGCAGATCGATAGCCGCTCTATCCTTGATTCCAAGTCCAAGATAGCGCGAGTAGCCTTTTACTGGTACTCGCGAGGAGGGAGCCCAACGGCATCGATCAGAGCTCCCACCGGAGTATGCGCGCGACCTGCGAAAGAAGGCAAAAAGGGCCAGAACTTCAGCAGAATTCAGAAAACAGTGGCGACTATCCGAAGGCAGCGATCAAATACCTGGCCGAGGACTACGGGATCGTCGGCGAGGAGGGTTGCGAGATCGTCGGCGAGGAGAAGACCTTCCTCGGTGTGGGGAGGGAGAATGATAGACGCCATCTCGGCGAGTAGAGTGGTTGCCGGAATGATCCCGGTTGGAGGGCAGGTCCCCTCGACCGCGACCATCTCCTGGTCGCCCTCCACCCCTTGGAGCGAAGAAGGCCGAAGACCCTCCAGTCCCGCCCCTGCGCGAGGACTCCCCCTGGTGGGAAGAGGGAGCAGTTGAGGTAGAAGGACGTTGATCGCCTGGAGGATTCACTGGCGGCGGGAGTCCAGGAGGAGGAGGCGGCAGCGCGATCACAGGCAGCTGTGTGTTGCTCGCCGGCTCTGGTCGCGAGTTAGGTGGAGGAGGAGGCGGAGGAGGAGCGATGTTCGCCAGAGGAGCCCCATGCTCGCTCATCGGCCTCTTCTCCACAGAGGAGCTGTGGAGAATCCTTACCGCGCGACCACTCCGAGACCCACCCTCAGGCGAGATCATCGGGGATGATCGCAGCGGTATTGCAGTCGAAGGCTCCTCCCGAGCCTCAGTATTCGGCGGATCTACAGATAGCAACAAAGACGTCAGAATGTCGCCGGAAGACAGCATAGATCGAAAAAGGGCGAGCAAGGAGCTCACCTCGGGCAGGGGGAGGGTCCGGTTGGGTTTGAGTTTGGGTTTCATCCCTACTCGCCTCCGGGGCGACCTCTGCCGAGAGAGGAGCAGGGGGGAGAGCAGGCGAGAGCCCTTCGAGGCCCAAATCCTCCAGCAGCTGCTGACGCTGCTCGCTCAGAGGATCGGCGACGTTCTCCTTAGTCGCCTCCTTTTCTCTCTCTCTCTTCTTCTTCTTCGCCGCCCTCTTCCTCTTCTTGTTCGCGAGGAAGGCGTCTACCTCGGCGTCCATGCGAGGAGGAGGAAGGGGCACGCCGATCAGATTCGCAAGGTCGGCCTTGGCCTTTTTGGCAGCCTCAGCAAAAGCTAGCGACATTGTGTGTAACATCCCCCAAACTGCTAGACCCCTAAGTTGGTTTTGTCATGACAGGGTCATGACAAAACCATAGGAAGAGCCTTTTGACCTTAAGAGCTTAAGAAAGGAGGAGGAACCACCTTGGTCTGCAAATAGCAATCCCCATCCTCCAAGCTTGGGATTGGAATTTAGGGCTTCAACTTAACCCTTGGACCCCACCATAGTGTCCCTAACCCTTTAGGGGTCCCCTTAGGGCACCAAGGGCCCATTGAAGACAACCTAAGGGACCAATTTGACCAAAGTCAACATAAACCCTCAAATTGGTCAAAGTAGCCCATTTAGAGCCAATCAACCCTCACCATGTCAAATTGATCACACCCCTAGGTTTAGAATACCATTATAGATCTAGTGGCCCCAAAAGCCCCATCATGGGACCCCCAGGGGTGCAAATTGACCAAAATGCCCTTTTTAGGTCAAAATGACTTTTCTTCTCAAAGTACCCCAATTGACCTTCACCACATTAAATTGACCTCACCCATAGGGCTATCATGTCATAAGGGAGCTAGTGGACCAAAAAGCCCCATGACCAAGTCAACCCTAGGGCTCAATTTGACCAAAGTCAATTTAGCCTATTTTGGTCAAATCAACTTAGATTGGGTCAACCAAGAACCATATGACCAAATTGACTCCACCATTAGTTCCTAAACTTAATTTGGAACCTATTGAACCCAAAAGCCCCATCCTAGGGTTCCCCAATTGACCAATTTGACCAAAAGTCAAAATTGTCCAATTTAGGTCAAAATACTCAAACCTAACCCAATCTCTTTGGGCTAACTCAATTGGATGGTCAACCAGCCAATGTGGACCCTCATTAAACTCAGGAGAGTATAGAAACCGACCATGGTGATTAGGAGAGAGAAAATGGGGGTTTCCCCATTTTTGAAGAGAGAGAGGAAGCCATTCATGGCCATTAAGAGGTTTTACCTCTTGGCCTCCCCAATTGATGCCTCCATTCAACTCCTCAGCCGATTAGGAGGAGTTTCCATCAGTTACTAAGGAAGATTAAGGCAAAGGAGAGGAAGAGGGGCCGGCCTTTGAAGAAACCGAAGGGGCCATTAATGGCAATGAAGCTTAAAGCCACCATCACCCCCATTCGAACCCCCCTTCACCTTCAGAGACCAGAGAGGAGAGAAACCCCTAAGTCACCTGGAGATTTCGTGCACTGTAGGAGGAATTGGCATGGCATCTCAACCGACGGCAGCTCCCATGGTGTACTCGAGATTGACCCGACGGCAAGCCCTCCAGCAGGTCCCATTCTCCTCCCTGAACCCTAAGGATTAGATCCAAATCGACGGCGGCTCGAATCGGGGTCAATCGGCCGTGAATCGAGTCGGCCAAGCCTCCCGTTGATCGGGTTGGGTATCCTTCTGCAGAACACAATTCTGGCCACCTCCGGCCGATCAAACACCGCTCATCGCCGGCCCCCACCTCAACGGAGGTGGTGGTGGCGTTGGTCGGCCGGGGCGGCGCTCAGGTGGCCGGGAAATCACTTACCAAGGCGGCCCAGGCGCGTAAAATCTATGCCGTTGATTCCTTGGAGACGATGACCCAGCGCCATCCGATCTGCTTTAAGATTCGTGCGGCTTAGTTCATTCTCTTTTTATTTCTGTGATTAAATCTGCAGCCTCTATTTAAATCTGGGAAAAATAGTTAGAGGCCGAATCATAAAAAGTGGTCAACATAGAAAATGTAGCCCTTGATGTCTAGTTTCATACAAAATTGAGATCACTCAATTTGGAGTCCTGGTTAGGGCTCAGCACTCATTTTAGTGGGGGCTGTCTTTAGGGCTAATCAGAACTTATTTTTGATGCCCACCCCATTATAGAACTCCAAATGACTTGATATTTGGGGTGTGGTCTAGTCTTAGGCATATATAGGTCATGTCCAAAGATCACAAGGATTGGAGAAGTTTTCTCCTTAATTTTTAGGAAAGACCAATAATCCTAGTTTAACCTAATTAGGTGTCTTAAACACCTCAAAACCCTTCCAATCTTGGAGGGGTGGTCTTAGGGGGTATGTATAGGCCCTGGTTAAAATATCATGATTTATGGAGTTGTTTTGGTAGGGTATTCCACCAAAACAACCTTAGGCTCCCTAGGTTTAGGCAAAACTTTGGGTGAGTGCCCCCACTCTTCCACAAGGTCTTTTGGTTCCATATTTGGGGTGCACCTCACCCTACCCCATGCCAACCTCTGGTCCAAGTTTGGTGGCCATTGGAGGAGTTTTGCCCTAGTAAATCAAAAAGGGGGCTAAATTGCTATTTGCACCCCAAATAGGTACCTATTGGAATTCCACTCCCCACCAATTGTTGGTAGGATCTTGGGTGGTCTTTCACTGACCCATGGTCAGTATAGTGAGTAGTAGGGACTTGGGCAAGGTAGGGAGATCTTTGAGACTAGTTTCACTTAAAGGTTATGTTTAGGGTAAAGGTAAACCTAAGCTAGTTTTGGAGTGTGGAGGGGTTTCCTCCCACTGATTGTTGGGTAACTTTGGTCACTGCCTTGGGAGGTAGGAGGCACCCCAAGGAGCAACTTTGGGTGGGTTAGGGCCTATTGTGCCCATAAATCCTAGTGGTTGAGTTTATGGTGCCTTTTAGGGTTTTGTGAAGGATGAAGGAGTAAGTGTCCATGGGGAGAAGTGCAATAGACCTCTCTGAGTTCTAGGAGTGGTATAATTTCCCCTCAAGAGGTTTGAGTGGTTTGGGAGATGTTTAGGCCCTAACCCTAGGCTAAACCCTTAAGGGGTGCAAATAGAGGTCAATGAAGGGAGTAGGGTCAAACCCTAGTGGTTTGACCTAAAATTTTGGTGGGGAATTGGCTGAGTCTTTATGACTGACGGTCGGTGGACCTTATCATTTTAGGAGACCGCGGCGACGGAGCAGCACCGGAGGCCGATGCAAATGGAGGCGGGGCAGTCTAGCTCAGGAGCTCAGATGACAGGATCCGTGAGTGTTGATTTAGTTGTTTTGCTTCCGCGAGTGAACCATGTAGTGAGGCTGTGATGTATTGGGCAAGGCCCTAGTTATCTTGTTTCCTTTCTTTCAGTTACATTGTGGACATCTTCTGATGATTTACTTATATATGTGATGTGGACTTAGTTTGATCTACTATTCAGTTTAGCTTACTTTTCTTGTGATCGATTTGGCCGGCAGGATCGGCGTTTTGTAGTGGCGACCTTCCCTAGCGAAGGTGTCACCGCAAAACGGCGGTTCTGGGCCTAAGACCCGGTGGTTTAAAAAAAAAAAAAAGAGGGTCTTACAAGTGGTATCAGAGCGAAACATCGATCCAAGGAAAAGAAGTCCACAAACCCTGGGCCACCCCGCGCGAGCTTAGTTTGCGGACAAACTAGCAGCGGAAGCAATGGTGTGCCCATAGGGAAAATCACATGTAAAAGTCCACTTATAACTGAATTCTTCTTCCCTTTAGCTAAGTCCCTTATAAGTGCAATCTTTCTTATGTAGCCGGCAACGGAACCTTCACCTCAGCATGGAGTCCCGCCGGCTCCGAACGTCGTTCCACCACCACCGGCTCCTACCCCGTTCCAGCAGACGGAGTTGGGGCAGACTCTGACTGCCATTTTGGAGACATTCAGGGCACAGCAAGCACCGGCTCCTCAGCAGAACCCCGGGGCCAACTGGCTGAGCATCTTTCGGGGTCTCTCCCCACCAGCATTCATCGGGACGGAGACTGTTGTGAGGACCGAAGAATGGGTAGACATCATGGAGGAGATGCTGTCAGGAATCCAGTGCCCGGCAGACATGGAGGTGCCACTGGTGGTTTCTTGCTTGGAGTCTCATGCCAAGAGGTGGTGGAAGAGGTTCCTGGCTACAGCTTACCCGGGACTTGAGGCAGCAGACGTTTTGTGGGAAGATTTCAAGACGGCACTGCTGGAACATTTTGTGCCGCAGTCGGCAAGAGACGATCTGGAGGACAGATTTTTGCAGTTAAGGCAGGGGAATAGATCAGTATTGGAGTACCACCAGGAGTTCACCCACCTGTCCCGGTTTGCGGTATCTTACCAACTGGACGATGCGGGATATGCTAAGAGATTCTATAAAGGCCTCCGTGATGAGTTGAGGCAGGCCCTCCTTTTTGTCTCCGACGGTAGTATGTCCAGGATTCTGGAGATGGCGAAGAAGCTGGAAGGAGACCAACAAGTTGTTCGTGGGAGGAAGAGACCCATGGAGGACCAGGGAAGAAATGGCAGGAGAGATCAGCCGAGAAACAGAGACGCTGGAGAAGGAAGGACGGAGGTCCGACCCCGTCAGGGGGAGAGGCAGGAGCAAAGGGAGCCGGTAGTGCTGGCTCCTCAACCTCTGCAGATGAGAGAGATGCCAAGGATTGGAGGGAATGGGCAACCTCCGGAGTGTTTCTACTGCCATCAGGTCGGCCACTTCAAGAGGAACTGCCCCCAGAGGAATACTCCTCCAGCACCTCAGGCAGCATCACGGGGTCAGCATCTCGGGGGCCGAGGACGTGGTCGAGGACGTGGATTTCAGGGTGACGATCGGAGGCAGTACAGGGAACAGGCTTATGCCCTAGACTTGGCCAGGCCCCGGGACCCAGCAAGGGTCATCGCAGGTACTTTGTTGTACATTCGCTTAATTTGATAATGTCTTTTAAAGTTTTAGTTTTACCTTAGCATTGAACCTAGCATCAAACCTTCAGGTTTAGTATCCATTTTTGGCAAACCTGCTTTTACCTTGTTCGATACGGGTGCCTCACACTCGTTCATCTCGACTAAGTTTATTGAAGACCTAGACCAAGTCAAGCACACCAAAAGCGACTATAGGAGGGTGCGATTTCCGGACGGATCGGAGGTTCTAACCAATTTAACGTGCATAATGAGTCTGGAGATTGGAGGAAGACTGTTCGAGGCCCCGGCATCTGTGCTAAAGATGAGGGATTACGACCTGATCCTGGGCATGAGTTGGTTGTATGAGAACCGGGCAAGGATTGACTGCCCGGCAAGGCGGATCGTGCTAGAGCATAAAGACGGTGTAGTGACTTTCGAAGGTACTCAACCTACCTCTCGTCTCTTTTTATCATCCATTCAGGCCGTCAAGGCCCACCTGCAGGGAGACGAGGTTTATCAGGTGCTCTTTGAGGCGACTGAAGTCAAGGACTCGGTGCCAAGTATCCCGGTAGTGCGAGATTTTGCTGATGTTTTTCCGGAGAAGCTTCCTGGGCTACCACCGCACCGCGAGAAGGATTTTCAGATTCAGCTGGTACCAGGGGCAAAGCCGGTGTCCAAAGCTCCTTACCGGATGGCCCCGAAGGAGTTGGTAGAGTTTCGGAGCCAGCTGCAGGAGCTGGTGGAAGCAGGGTTCGTTAGGCCGAGTTCCTCACCTTGGGGAGCTCCAGTGTTATTCGTAAAGAAGAAGGATGGGACGCTCAGACTGTGCATCGATTACAGAGCTCTGAATAGGCTGACGGTGCGGAACACGTATCCGCTGCCAAGGATAGACGAGCTCTTTGACCAGCTAGAGGGAGCCCACTGCTTCTCGAAGCTGGATTTGAGGTCAGGTTATTATCAGCTGAGGATCCAAGAGGAGGACATCCCGAAGACGGCTTTCAGCAGCCGATATGGATTGTACGAGTTCACGGTGATGCCGTTCGGGCTCACAAATGCACCTTCAGCATTTATGAGCTTGATGAACCGGGTGTTTGAGCCTTACCTTGACATCTTTGTCATAGTGTTCATCGACGACATCCTCATCTACTCGAGGACGGAGGAGGAGCATGCGCAGCATTTGGCACTGACCTTGGGGAAGCTTCGGGAGCATCGGTTATATGCAAAGTTCAGTAAATGTCAGTTCTGGTTGAAGGAGGTAGCCTTCCTGGGCCACATCATCAGTGGAGCAGGCTTGGCAGTAGATCCAGCAAAGGTTCAGGCAGTACGGGACTGGCCGCCGCTGAAGACGGCCACCGACGTAAGAAGTTTCTTGGGACTTGCCGGCTACTACCGGAAGTTCGTTCAGGGGTTTTCCTAGATAGCCCTCCCGCTTACCTCTCTGACAAGAAAGGATGCTGTTTTTACTTGGACGCCGCAGTGCGAGACAGCTTTCCAGGAGCTGAAGGGTCGGCTCACTTCAGCTCCCATCCTTGCCCTTCCGTCGGGGAAGGAAGGATTTCAAGTGTATACGGATGCGTCTTATCAGGGGATGGGTGCCGTTCTGATGCAGAACGGGCATGTGATAGCTTATGCCTCCCGCCAGTTGAAGGACCACGAGCGGAATTACCCAGTGCATGATTTGGAAATGGGAGCAGTCGTATTCGCTCTTAAGATCTGGCGACACTACCTCTATGGTGTCCACTGCGACATATTCTCAGATCACAAAAATCTGAAGTATGTAGATACGCAGAAGGAGTTGAATATCCGACAGAGGCGATGGGTGGAGTTCTTATCAGATTACCAGTATACGATGCATTACCACCCAGGGAAGGCAAATGTAGTAGCAGACGCTCTGAGCAGGAGAGCTACTACATCAGGAGCAGAGCCTAAGCTGATGGCCATGGAGTTGGTGCGAATGTTCGAAGATATGCAGATCTCCCTGGTATCTGAAGATGATCCGGAGCTGTACGAGGAGTACCTAGCGGCGACTGGTGCCACTTATGACATTCGAGACCGCATCAGGGAATGGCAGAGACAGGATGCCAAGCTAGAGCCGATTTTCAGAGCCTTGGAGGCAGGTTTAGCTGGAGAATATTCGATGAAGGACGACCTGTTGAGTTTTAGAGGTCGGGTGTATGTGCCGGCAGGAGATCAGATCCGGGAAGATATTATGGCAGAGGCTCACTGCAGTAAGTATTCAGTGCACCCGGGTATTACCAAGATGACGGCAGATCTGAAGAGGACCATGTATTGGCCGGGTATGAAGAGAGATATCATTTATTTTGTGACCCACTGCGAGACCTGCCAGCTGGTGAAGGCGGAGTGTCGGAACCCCGCAGGATTATTGCAGCCACTCCCAGTGCCGGAGTGGAAGTTCGACGATATAGCGATGGATTTTATTCATGGTCTTCCCCGATCTCGCACGGGGAATGACTCGATTTGGGTGATCGTCGACAGGTTGACAAAGGTGGCTAGATTCATTCCGATCAGGAAGGATGATTCAGTCAGAGTTTTGGTTCGAAAGTTTGTGGAGCAGTTTATCCGTTATCATGGCGTGCCAAGGACGATAGTTTCTGACCGAGATGGACGTTTTACGTCAAGGGAGTGGAGAGCAGTGCAGGCCTATTTAGGCACCCGATTGACCTTCAGTACGGCTTTTCACCCCCAGACAGACGGGCAAACGGAGCGCACCAATCGGACCTTGGAGGATCTTTTGCGTCTTTGTATTCTAGACCGCGGGGAGCCTTGGGAGAGACTGTTGCCGTTGGTCGAGTTCTCTTATAACAACAGTCACCAGGCTAGCATAGGCGGAGCACCTTACGAGGCATTATATGGACGGAGGTGCAGGACACCATTGTCTTGGATTCAGGATGAGGACCCCAAGGCTCTTGGCTCAGAGTTCGTGGAGGATACGGAGGCCCAGGTGAGATTGATTCGAGATAGGATGCTGGAGGCCCAGAGCAGGCAGGCCAAGTATTACGATGCGCGTCATCGTATGGTGGAGTTCCAGATGGGAGACCGGGTTTTCTTGAAGATACGTCCGATGCACGGAGTCTCGAGGGTTCGCGGCCGAAAGAAGCTCAGTCCGAGGTTTATGGGACCTTATAGGATCCTGGAGCGGATCGGTCCCTTGGCTTACCGACTGGAGCTACCACCGGATTTAGAGGGACTGCATGACGTATTCCACGTCTCTTCACTTAGGAAGGCTTTACTTCGGCCTGAGCAGCAGGTGTCTACTTCAGAAGGGCCAGTAGCTACAGATCGATCGATTCACTTGGAGCCGGTTCGGATAGACGACACAGAGCTACGAGCCTTGCGGCGCAAGAAGGTTCCGCTGGTCAAGGTCCTATGGAGGAACCATGGGCAGGAAAAACATACTTGGGAGCCACTGGACTTGATGCAGCAAAAATATCCGCAGCTTTTTACGACAGGTACAACTTACTTTTTAGGGTGTTACAGTTTTCCTCTAGTAGAAACCCCATAGGCTTGTCTGAATTTCGGGGATGAAATTTTTATTTTTATGTATTGGGATTTGTAACATCCCCCAAACTGCTAGACCCCTAAGTTGGTTTTGTCATGACAGGGTCATGACAATACCATAGGAAGAGCCTTTTGACCTTAAGAGCTTAAGAAAGGAGGAGGAACCACCTTGGTCTGCAAATAGCAATCCCCATCCTCCAAGCTTGGGATTGGAATTTAGGGCTTCAACTTAACCCTTGGACCCCACCATAGTGTCCCTAACCCTTTAGGGGTCCCCTTAGGGCACCAAGGGCCCATTGAAGACAACCTAAGGGACCAATTTGACCAAAGTCAACATAAACCCTCAAATTGGTCAAAGTAGCCCATTTAGAGCCAATCAACCCTCACCATGTCAAATTGATCACACCCCTAGGTTTAGAATACCATTATAGATCTAGTGGCCCCAAAAGCCCCATCATGGGACCCCCAGGGGTGCAAATTGACCAAAATGCCCTTTTTAGGTCAAAATGACTTTTCTTCTCAAAGTACCCCAATTGACCTTCACCACATTAAATTGACCTCACCCATAGGGCTATCATGTCATAAGGGAGCTAGTGGACCAAAAAGCCCCATGACCAAGTCAACCCTAGGGCTCAATTTGACCAAAGTCAATTTAGCCTATTTTGGTCAAATCAACTTAGATTGGGTCAACCAAGAACCATATGACCAAATTGACTCCACCATTAGTTCCTAAACTTAATTTGGAACCTATTGAACCCAAAAGCCCCATCCTAGGGTTCCCCAATTGACCAATTTGACCAAAAGTCAAAATTGTCCAATTTAGGTCAAAATACTCAAACCTAACCCAATCTCTTTGGGCTAACTCAATTGGATGGTCAACCAGCCCATGTGGACCCTCATTAAACTCAGGAAAGAGTATAGAAACCGACCATGGTGATTAGGAGAGAGAAAATGGGGGTTTCCCCATTTTTGAAGAGAGAGAGGAAGCCATTCATGGCCATTAAGAGGTTTTACCTCTTGGCCTCCCCAATTGATGCCTCCATTCAACTCCTCAGCCGATTAGGAGGAGTTTCCATCAGTTACTAAGGAAGATTAAGGCAAAGGAGAGGAAGAGGGGCCGGCCTTTGAAGAAACCGAAGGGGCCATTAATGGCAATGAAGCTTAAAGCCACCATCACCCCCATTCGAACCCCCCTTCACCTTCAGAGACCAGAGAGGAGAGAAACCCCTAAGTCACCTGGAGATTTCGTGCACTGTAGGAGGAATTGGCATGGCATCTCAACCGACGGCAGCTCCCATGGTGTACTCGAGATTGACCTGACGGCAAGCCCTCCAGCAGGTCCCATTCTCCTCCCTGAACCCTAAGGATTAGATCCAAATCGACGGCGGCTCGAATCGGGGTCAATCGGCCGTGAATCGAGTCGGCCAAGCCTCCCGTTGATCGGGTTGGGTATCCTTCTGCAGAACACAATTCCGGCCACCTCCGGCCGATCAAACACCGCTCATCGCCGGCCCCCACCTCAACGGAGGTGGTGGTGGCGTTGGTCGGCCGGGGCGGCGCTCAGGTGGCCGGGAAATCACTTACCAAGGCGGCCCAGGCGCGTAAAATCTATGCCGTTGATTCCTTGGGGACGATGACCCAGCGCCATCCGATCTGCTTTAAGATTCGTGCGGCTTAGTTCATTCTCTTTTTATTTCTGTGATTAAATCTGCAGCCTCTATTTAAATCTGGGAAAAATAGTTAGAGGCCGAATCATAAAAAGTGGTCAACATCGAAAATGTAGCCCTTGATGTCTAGTTTCATACAAAATTGAGATCACTCAATTTGGAGTCCTGGTTAGGGCTCAGCACTCATTTTAGTGGGGGCTGTCTTTAGGGCTAATCAGAACTTATTTTTGATGCCCACCCCATTATAGAACTCCAAATGACTTGATATTTGGGGTGTGGTCTATTCTTAGGCATATATAGGTCATGTCCAAAGATCACAAGGATTGGAGAAGTTTTCTCCTTAAGTTTTAGGAAAGACCAATAATCCTAGTTTAACCTAATTAGGTGTCTTAAACACCTCAAAACCCTTCCAATCTTGGAGGGGTGGTCTTAGGGGGTATGTATAGGCCCTGGTTAAAATATCATGATTTATGGAGTTGTTTTGGTAGGGTATTCCACCAAAACAACCTTAGGCTCCCTAGGTTTAGGCAAAACTTTGGGTGAGTGCCCCCACTCTTCCACAAGGTCTTTTGGTTCCATATTTGGGGTGCACCTCACCCTCCCCCATGCCAACCTCTGGTCCAAGTTTGGTGGCCATTGGAGGAGTTTTGCCCTAGTAAATCAAAAAGGGGCTAAATTGCTATTTGCACCCCAAATAGGTACCCATTGGAATTCCACTCCCCACCAATTGTTGGTAGGATCTTGGGTGGTCTTTCACTGACCCATGGTCAGTATAGTGAGTAGTAGGGACTTGGGCAAGGTAGGGAGATCTTTGAGACTAGTTTCACTTAAAGGTTATGTTTAGGGTAAAGGTAAACCTAAGCTAGTTTTGGAGTGTGTAGGGGTTTCCTCCCACTGATTGTTGGGTAACTTTGGTCACTGCCTTGGGAGGTAGGAGGCACCCCAAGGAGCAACTTTGGGTGGGTTAGGGCCTATTGTGCCCATAAATCCCAGTGGTTGAGTTTATGGTGCCTTTTAGGGTTTTGTGAAGGATGAAGGAGTAAGTGTCAATGGGGAGAAGTGCAATAGACCTCTCTGAGTTCTAGGAGTGGTATAATTTCCCCTCAAGAGGTTTGAGTGGTTTGGGAGATGTTTAGGCCCTAACCCTAGGCTAAACCCTTAAGGGGTGCAAATAGAGGTCAATGATGGGAGTAGGGTCAAACCCTAGTGGTTTGACCTAAAATTTTGGTGGGGAATTGGCTGAGTCTTTATGACTGACGGTCGGTGGACCTTATCATTTTAGGAGACCGCGGCGATGGAGCAGCACCGGAGGCCGATGCAAATGGAGGCGGGGCAGTCTAGCTCAGGAGCTCAGATGACAGGATCCGTGAGTGTTGATTTAGTTGTTTTGCTTCCGCGAGTGAACCATGTAGTGAGGCTGTGATGTATTGGGCAAGGCCCTAGTTATCTTGTTTCCTTTCTTTCAGTTACATTGTGGACATCTTCTGATGATTTACTTATATATGTGATGTGGACTTAGTTTGATCTACTATTCAGTTTAGCTTACTTTTCTTGTGATCGATTTGGCCGGCAGGATCGGCGTTTTGTAGTGGCGACCTTCCCTAGCGAAGGTGTCACCGCAAAACGGCGGTTCTGGGCCTAAGACCCGGTGGTTTTTAAAAAAAAAAAAGAGGGTCTTACATTGTGAGCGAGTACAGAAAGGTGGTTCCATCAGAGATCCCCCCCTCCTTTATATAGAGTCCAGGCGTCGGACAGTCAAGATCCGAGTATCTCCCTATACTCGCCAAGGCAGAAGCTCGTCGAATAACGGTTGGATGTTTCTTTCCGAGCAACTACGTTACTCGCAAAGAGCGGGGATTGTGTACAACCCTCATTCTCCGAGGTAGGACCCACTCAAGGCCACGTAGGTAGGTCAAAGTCAAAGAGGCAAGACAAATCAGCCAGCAGGAGCAAAAGAAGGTTGGCGAGTATTGGCTAAATACTCGCCAGAAGGGCGACTATGGTCGAAGATACGTACCGAGTATCCCGTATGTCGCCCCAAAGTGTCCGGCAACCGCAGAAGACCTGAGCGAGTATCAGCCAGGCTTGTGCGAGCAGCAGCAGATACTCGCCAGATGGGCGACTATGGTCGAAGATGCTCGTCGAGTATCCCATATGTCGCCAGGTCAGGGCTGGGCTATAAAAACCCCCCTACCCCTTGGTTGCCTATAAATAGGACCCCAGGGGTACTTGGATTGACACCTGTGCTTGAGCTTCTGGAACCCCATTTCCGAATTCTTGAGCCCGTCACCCCTGCTTGCTAGCCAAGTCGGTGCCTTCCTCGTACCTTGCTCGGCCATTCTTGGTTGTGGAGGGGAAGACTCCTTCGAGCTTTCGGGTACGTGGTGGGACCTCCCTGCCGCAGCACCTGGGATCCTGTTTGTTGCTCTTCTAGCTTCTTCGTCGTTGCCAGCCAAGCCATCTCGTCGGGCTGCTGGGCGAGTAGCCTCCGGCTGCATCGGTCCGAATCTTGAGGTCAGGATTTTCCTGGCGTCAACAGGGGATCTTACTGATTGGAGGCGGAAGTACCCGTCCACGTCCTAGGTGCTTACCTTCACCTGGAGGCAGAGGAACTCAACACCCTCCCAATTCAGCTACCAAGTAGCGAGTCGACCCGATGAGCCTCTCATCTGCCGACATGACTGAGCCCGGAGAATGGTCTCTAGTCGTTGATCTTACCAAAGATACTACCTCTAGATATTTCTTCCTTATAACGAGGAGGTTACATATTACAACGCGCCTTCTTGTGCCTACTTGGCCATATGCAACTCGGCCATCTACTTCATCACCTCCTCTACTTTCTCCATCTTCTTATTCTTTCTCTTTTTCCTGGTCCCTCCCGCTTCTCTGGTCAGCCTGAAGGTGGAAGAGTTGCTCTCGGAACCGGTCTACGTAGCTTCCCAGCGTCTCACCGTACTTTTGTTGAATCAAGAATAGGGACTATGGCCCCTTCCTGCCCTTCTTCGAGGTGGAGAACCTGAACAAGAAACTCTGACGGAGGTCCTTGAAGTTGTAGATGGTACCTGATGGGAGCTGGTGGAACCAGTCATTTGCCTCTCCCTTGAAAGTGATGGCGAAGAGCCTGCACTTGAAGGCGTCCGTCATCTGCCTGACCGAGACCCTGTCTTCGAACCATAGGAGGTGCTGGAGAGGGTTGCCCTTCCCTGCGTAGTAAGACATGTCCAGTTTGCTGAACCCGTCTAGAACAGGAGTCGAGATGATCAACTCGCAGAAGGGACTCCCTCATCCTTCCTGGCGACTCGAAGGCATTCTCGCTGCCTCTCTACTGGGGTAGCCGGACCCAGGAGAGCTGTTGAAGAGCACTCATGCTTGAAGACCCGAGCCTTCACTTGGGGCTAGCTCCTTCCCTTGCCAATGTGCTTGCTCCGCCTCCATCGGAGATGGCGAGGCGAGCACGGGTACGGGTGATGTCGAGCACTCGTCGTGAGGGGGGAGTGCGACCCGCAAGAGTTCCAAGATTGTCTTCCTGAACTCGTCAAAGTCACCCTTCTTCACGTACTTGCTGGTAGGGGGTAAGTCCCCCAGCTCATCGCTTCCAGCCATGAGTGTACAACCCTTATTCTCCGAGGATGGGACCCACTCAAGGCCACGTAGGCAGAGGTCAAAGTCAAAGAGGCAGACAAATCAGCCAGCAGGAGCCAAAGAAGGCTTGGCGAGTATTGGCTAAATACTCGCCCGAGGGGCGACTATGGTCGAAGGTACGTGCCGAGTATCCCGTATGTCGCCCAAAGTGTCCGGCAAGCCACAGAAGACCTGCGCGAGTATTGGCCCGGCTTGTGCGAGCAGCAACTAATACTCGCCAGATGGGCGACTATGGTCGGAGATACATGTCGAGTATCTCGTATGTCGCCAGGTTAGGGCTGGGCTATAAACCCCCTACCCCTTGGTTGCCTATAAATAGGACCCCAGGGGTACTTGGATTGGCATCTGTGCTTGAGCTTCTGGATCCCGATTTCTGAATTCTCGAGCCCGTCACCCCTGCTTGCTAGCCAAGCCGGTGCCTTCCTCGTACCCTGCTCGGCCATTCTTGGTTGTGGAGGGGAAGACTCCTTTGAGCTCCGGGTACGTGGTGGGACCTCCCTGCCGCAGCATCTGGGGTCCTGTTGTTGTTGCTCTCCTAGCTTCCTCATAGTCGCCAGCTTGTCCATCTCGTCAGACAGCTGGGCAAGTAGTCTCCGGCTGCAAAGGTCCGAATTTTGAGGTCAGGATTTTCCTGGCGTCAACACTTTGGTGCGGTGAGCGTGGATCGCAGCCAGAGGGAGAAAACCTAGTAGGACGACAAGATGGTCGTAGAAGGCGACCACGAGGAAGTGGTCGGCAACTCGTCAGGAACTGGCAGGTTCGTGACGATGGAAGTTTTCGAAGCATTCGCCCAGCGCATGGAAGGGGATATGCGAGCAGTGTTCCAGCAGGGTGCGGATGTCACGGCGACCTCACCTCATCGCCCGATTCTAACTGAAGAAGGTGCTCACCCTCGACGAGCAAGGAAGGAGCATGGAGAGGAACTGGAGCGACCAAGGAGTCGCAATTCTACTCGAAAGTCTCGCGGGGAGCTGGTAGAATCCGACTCCGCGAAGAGGAGGAGCAGGCGAGATACCAGGATACTCGCACATATGGCGAGTATGGTGGTGATACTCGCCAGGTGAAGGATCGTCGCCAGGTAGGAGGGAGGAGCCCCTTCTGCGAGGAGATCCTTGCCGCTCCAGTGCCAGAAGGATTCAAAGATCCCGCTATGAATTATTTCTCGGGGAGAGACGACGCTATCCGTCGGGGGAAGAGGCGTAACCGGAGAAATAGCCGAAGGAGTAATAAGGATCGGGTCAGCCAAGAATGTCAAGGAAGGATCAGGGCCGGGGAAGTAGGAGTGAGTTTTGGAGAAGCGGAGCTCGGATCTTTCCGCAAAACGAATTTCTACCAAGCCTACCGCCAAGATGTCACTCCAACCTCTCAAGCGTCATCCCCGCTAGAGGAAATCACTTTCTCAGAGGAAGTCATGTTAAGGGATGAGAATCCCTTCCATAAGGCCCCGTGTGATTGATGCGATCGTCGAAGACTTCACCGTCAACCGAATCCTGGAGTACAACGGGGGATCTGTCTGTGTCATCTTTACGTCGTTCTCACGAACACGTTTGACAACCTAGAGGTCGAGACAATCAGGATGATAATCCTGGACAGTTCCCTTTTTTGATTTTGTAGGTAAGCAAAAGGTGGACGCGGCAGGAAGATCAGCCGCCGTCGGGAAGCTTAATCCAAGACGGGAAGAACCCTTCATCGTGAAGGGGAGCTGTTGGAAAACACCTGGAACGGCGACAACTTGAAAGGGTTTGGCTCCTGAACGGGAGTATGTACACATCCCATCCCTGTAAATTTATTGTCCATAAATAAAACCATCACCTCCCTGAAACATGGGAACTGGTGAGTCTTTTGTCACTTCCAGCTATGCGTTTTCAAGTGAAAGAAGAAAAGCAGGCAAAGCCGATCTCCGCGTTAGGTTGAGAAACTGGCCTCCGACTTGATTCTCGTAAAAGCCCAGAACGGGTGATGGGACAATGCCTCGGGTATACGTCCCCCTAAGTCCAAGCCTCTGCAATGACGGCCGAGATCAGCTCCCCCCTTGCACGTTGGCCGCGGTTCCCACCGGCGGCATTTCTCATCCGACTGGTGAGATTATCAGGAAGAAGTCTGGACGCCGACCTACCAATCCGACGAAGGAATAATCAACTTCGGCAAAGGTGGTGCTCGCCCTTATCTGCTTCGTCAAAAATGTGTTTTCAAGTAAAAGAAGAAAAGCAGGCAAAGTCGATCTCCGCGTTAGGTTGGGAAACTGGCCTCCGACTTGATTCTCGTAAAAGCCCAGAACGGGTGATGGGACAATGCCTCGGGTATACGTCCCCCTAAGTCCAAGCCTCTACAATGACGGCCGAGATCAGCTCCCCCCTTGCACGTTGGCCGCGGTTCCCACCGGCGGCATTTCTCATCCGACTGGTGAGATTATCAGGAAGAAGTCTGGACGCCGACCTCCCAACTCGACGAAGAGATGGTCGACTTAACTGGTTAGGAGACAGTGCCTCGGTTGTTCGTTTCCGAGCTTTTCCTCCTATTGTGTGAGATAATGTGCTTAAGTGTGCTTAACTCCCCGTTCAAATTGTTGAGCAACAGGAAACAGGTTGGGTCGACATTCAACACCCGAGTAGGATGGGGACCTTAGTATGCTGTGATCCCTTGGAAGGTGCTCCATTGGAATCCCCCTACTGTCATTCCCTACTGGACGATCTGCTTGTTAATATCCATCACCGCCAGTTGGGAAACGAGCCCCCGACTTGTACCTCGTAAGAACCCAGAACGGATGATGGGACAGTGCCTCGGTTCAGCAACCCTTTAAGACCAAGCCTCTGCATGGACGGTCGAGATCAGCTCCCCCCTTGCATGTTGGCCACGGTTCGTGTCGACTGCGCTTCTCATTCGACTGGAGGGATTACCGGGAGGAAGTCTGGACGCCGATAGCCCAACTTGAAAGAAAGAGGTGATCGATTCGACCGACCGAAGAACGAAGACTTCAAACATCCAAGTAGGATGGTGGCCTAAGGACGGTGTGTCCCCTTGGACCTGTCCGGCTGCCATGCCGTACTTGACGTCATCCTTTGAAGACACCAGGCTTTCAAGTAGGAGAGAGGCCTCGGGATGATATGTCCCCCCGGGCCTCCCCGACTGCTAAACCCTACTTCTTCCTTCCCTTGAAGAGCTCCTTTGATTCTTGCTTAAAATCCTAACGGCGCTCTTCACTAGGTGCAAGTCAAGGCATCAGGAGCAAGTCTGCAGGTGCGAGTATGATGGTGCAAGCATGCATTGTGAGTATACAGGTGCGAGCATACATCCTCGCCAAAATCCTAAGAGCCTAGCGAGCACTCAACCTCGCCTCGAGCCTAGGAGCCTAAGCAACATACAAGCAAGGAAGTAAATACATGAAGAAAGAGGCGAGTAAGACTTGTCAAGTTCCTTTCATTTCTGCAAAAAATCTTGTGTACAACAAGTTACAGGTATATTAAAAAACTGCACAAAAAGGTCGCCGGGCGAGCAAAAAGGGAGCCCAGGCGACTAGGCGACATCCTCGCCTTCTATATCTACGTCAGCATCTTCAGCATCACCGCCGTCGTCGTCATCGTCATCATCATCATCGTCGTCATCATCATCGTCGTCGTCATCATCATCATCCTCGGCATCACTAAGTCGCGGCGAAGCTGCTCGCAAGGGGGAGGTGGACTCTTCGGCGAGCAATGCCGGAATGAGGTCCCCCACTGTCAATCCCATAGCTTCCGGCTTCAGAAGATCATCTGCCTTCATCTGGTTCAGGATGACCTCCCCCGTTGCTCGCGCGATCTCCCGGCGAATATAAGGCATGTCGTCGCCGTGCATCCTTATGCGCTTGCCCCTGGGAATGGCCGCCTCTGCCGGTTGCTGCTCGACATGCCGAGTTTCCAACTCAGCGATACGGATCTGGGCGACCTCCAGGGCCGAGCGAGTATCCTCCAGCTCCTTCTCAGCCTGGGACAGCCTCTTTGCCGACTCCAGCTCGGCAGCCTGCAGCGAGCGAAAAGAAGAAGGTTAGTTTAAACAAGTTTGCAAGGTAGCGAGTATCCCAAAAAGCGAGTAAAGTCGCAAGGGTGAGTACCTCGAACTCCTTAATCATGTTCGCCATGGTGATCATCTTCGGGCCCTGCACCTTGATCGCCTGCTCATACTCGAGCAGTCGCCTTGCTGTTGCATGAGCCAGCTCGGCTGACCGCAAGAGGGAGCGCGAGGTCTGGTGAGCCAGATCCTCGGTAGTTGTGTCCTGCAGGACTTCGGCGTCCGCGCGACCATAGAGGGTGTAGGTCACGTCGAAGGCCTCCCCCTTGTCCTCCCACTCATCCGACCAGGCGGGGAGGTTAGAGCTGAGGGTCACCTCATGGCGCGCTCAGCCCAGGTCACCAATGGGCGACCATAGGTATCCTCGCTGCGGGTACCCTCATTAAAGAGAGGATGGTCGCTCGGCTCGCCAGCCTCCGAAGGATCCGCCTTCTTGCCCAGATACCTGTGGGCGACCTCCTTCTTCTGTCTCTTGGGCTCAGCGACCTTAGCCTTACCCGTTCGCTTCTTGGAAGTCCCGGCCTCATCGCCGACGACCTTGGGATCGTCGCCTCCTGGCGACAAGATGATTGGGGAGGAGCCCCCAACCTCGCGCGCCGAGGTTCCCGCACCCCCTTGGGTGGCGGCCGTCGCCTTCAACGCGGGGGGAAGAATGTCGCGCGGAAGAGCTTGCACGCCTGCAAAAAGAAGATCGAAGGTTAGTCGCCTAATCGAAACCAAAGGGCGAGTAGGGTTGATGCTCGCACAAAAGTACCTTCCCCCAAGCGAACTTCTGTAAGCTCGCCTACTCGTCGCCTCCAGAAAACCACGTCAAAGCTACGATGCCTGAAGGAGTCGAGCAGCTTCTCCTGACTCTCCCTCAGGAAGGGGACCGAGAAGACATTCTCTGACGGCTGGATAGGCGAGCTGGAGATGCCCGCGAAGTCGCCTTCGATGGCGACTAATCGCTCCACCCAGCGATGGTTCTTGTTTGAAGTGCCCGCCAGTGTGCAGACATGGCTGCATAGGAAGATGACGCCCTCGCCGGTCGCCATAACCGAGAATACTCGCCTAAAGACCGAAAGGTCAAAGACGATATTCTGGTCCCGAAGGTAGCACAGGAATCCCACGATAGTCGTCACTCCGTTGGGATTGATCTGGGCGGGGACTATCCCATAGAAGCCGAGTATCTGGCGGAACTCGGGCCATAGGGGAAGTCGAAGGCCGACCTCGAAATGTCGGATTGGGAAAATCATCGCCAGGGGCGAGGAAGTGTTTAGTCGCTCAGACTGGCGAGGAAGCCTGGCGACATACCCCGGTGTCTCGAACATAGCGTTGAAGTCATCCAAGTCCTTTTGCCGAGTAATCGGCTTCTTGAAGGAGGTCTCCTCGAAGTTCTTGGCATGATTTGCTCGCCTAATAGTCGCCTCGTCAGACATTTTGGGAAGGAAGGAAAGGGAGCAAGTATGGAAGAAGAGCGAAGAGAAGAAGTCTGGAAGGTAGTCGCTCAAGGAGCTAGAGATCGCCGAAAGCGTATTTAAGACTCACCCACCCCCCCTATTTATAGTAGTCGGGTAGCCTGGCTTGTCGAGCACGACTCCGCGAGCACGACTAGGGGTGGCGAGTATTGAAGGGAGACGCCAAAGGCTCAGAGCGCGTCAACTGCCGACCTTCAGCTTGCGACTACCTGCATCACAGAAACACGAAGAAACTCGCCAGGATGCAGGCGACATTCAACATATGCTCGGCAAACAACAGAAAGAAGATAGAAAAAATCCAAACAATAACAGATAAAATAAAGCAAGACAAGAATAAAAGGCGAGTATCCAATTACTCGGCAAATCAATACTACTTCAAATAATAAAGCGTTCAAATATACAAGATGCTCGCCAGGAGCTACAAGCTACAGAGAAGAAGAAAAATGAAGAAGGGGCAGCAGCTAGGGTTGTGCTTGGATGTTCGCCTGGGGGTCCTGGGGCTGAGGATGTCGCCCGACCCAGCCCATGCTGCGAGCACGCTTGAAATGCTCGGAAGCCACGGACATTGCGTCCTCGCCTTGTCGCAGCTGGTCCTCGATCCTCGCCAGCCTCCCCACCGAGCCCATGCTCGCGCGCATCCCGACCAGCTCGTCATGATGCAGCTGCTGCCGGTGCTCGATCCGTGCCACCCTGCGCTCCAAGTCGCTGATAGACAGGAGGCGAGCTTCAGTACCCGACAGGCGAGTATCAAACTCCTCCAGCCGGGATACTCGCGCCTCCAAATCAGTCAGGCGACGGTGAGGGTCACTGGCCGCTAGTCGCTCAACCCGCGACTCCACCTCAGTCAAGCGCCGATGAGGCTCGCAGATCGACAGCCGCTCTATCCTGGACTCCAAATCCAAGATAGCGCGAGTAGCCTTCTCCTGGTACTCGCGAGGAGGAAGCCCGACGACGTCAATCAGTGCTCCCACGGGAGTATGAGCGAGACCTGCAGAAGAGCATATGAAGATTTAGAATTCCAGCAGAATCAAAAGAGCGGTGGCAACTATCCAAAGGCAGCGACCAAGTACCTGGCCGAGGACTGCGGGAGCGTCGGCGAGCGGGGCTGATCGCCGATGAGGAGAAGCCCTTCCTCGGTGCGGGGAGGGAGAGCGATGGACGCCATCTCGGCGAGTAGAGTGGCCGCCAGGATGATCCCGGTTGAAGGGCATGTTCCCCCGGCCGCGACCATCTCCTACGCGCCCTCCACCCTTGGGAGCGAAGAAGGCAGAAGACCCTCCAGTCCCGCCCCTGCGCGAGGACTCCCCTTGGTGGGTAGAGGGAGCAGTTGAAGTAGAAGGGCGCTGATCGCCCGGAGGAGCCACTGAGGGAGGAAGTCCAGGAGGAGGAGGCGGCAGTACGACCCCGGGTAGGTGCGAGCTGCTCGCCGGTTCTGGTCGCAAGGTAGGTGGTGGCGGAGGAGGGTTGAGGCTTGAGAGAGGAGCCCCATGCTCGCTTATCGACCTCTTCTCCCCAGAACAGCTGTGAAGAATCCTCACCGCGTGACCACCCCGAGATCCACCCTCAGGCGAGATCAGCAAGGATGATCGCAGCGGCAGTACGTCCAAAGGTTCCTCCCGAACCTCGGTACTCGTCGGATCTGAAAACAGAAGCAAAAAGCGTCAGAAGTCTCGCCAGGAGTAGTTATTATAGCAGCATAGTCAGAACAACGACTAAAGAGCTCACCTCGCGCAGGAGGAGGGTCTGGTTGGGCTTGAGTTTGGGCCTCAGCCCTACTCGCCTCTGGGGCGACCTCTGCCGAAGGAGGAGGAGGAGCAGGAGCAGGCGAGAGCCCCTCGTGAGAGAGACCCAAATCTTCCAGCAGCTGCTGACGCTGCTCGCCCAGAGGATCGGCGACGTTCTCCATAGTCGCCTCCTTCTTTTTTTCTCTCTTCTTCTTCTTAGCCGCCCTCTTCCTCTTCTTATTAGCGAGGAAGGCGTCTACCTCGGCGTCCATGCGAGGAGGAGGCATGGGAATGCCGATCAGATTCGCGAGATCAGCCTTGGCCTTTTTGGCAGCCTCAGCAAAAGCTAGCGACATTGTAGGCGAGTGCAGAAAGGTAGTTCCGTCAGAGACCCCCCTATATATAGAGCCCAGACGTCGGCCGGCAAGATTCCGAGTATCTCCCAATACTCGCCCAGACAGAAGCTCGTCGAATAAAGGTTGGATGTTTCTTTCCGAGCAACTATGTTACTCGCAAAGAGCGGGGATTGTGTACAACCCTTATTCTCCGAGGATGGGACCCACTCAAGGCCACGTAGGCAGAGGTCAAAGTCAAAGAGGCAGACAAATCAGCCAGCAGGAGCCAAAGAAGGCTTGGCGAGTATTGGCTAAATACTCGCCCGAGGGGCGACTATGGTCGAAGGTACGTGCCGAGTATCCCGTATGTCGCCCCAAGTGTCCGACAAGCCACAGAAGACCTGCGCGAGTATTGGTCCGGCTTGTGCGAGCAGCAACTAATACTCGCCAGATGGGCGACTATGGTCGGAGATACATGCCGAGTATCCCGTATGTCGCCAGGTTAGGGCTGGGCTATAAACCCCCTACCGCTTGGTTGCCTATAAATAGGACCCCATGGGTACTTGGATTGGCATCTGTGCTTGAGCTTCTGGATCCCAATTTCCGAATTCTCGAGCCCGTCACCCCTGCTTGCTAGCCAAGTCGGTGCCTTCCTCATACCCTGCTCGGCCATTCTTGGCTGTGGAGGGGAAGACTCCTTTGAGCTCCGGGTACATGGTGGGACCTCCCTGCCGCAGCATCTGGGGTCCTGTTGTTGTTGCTCTCCTAGCTTCCTCATAGTCGCCAGCTTGTCCATCTCGTCAGACAACTGGGCAAGTAGTCTCCGGCTGCAAAGGTCCGAATTTTGAGGTCAGGATTTTCCTAGCGTCAACAATGAGACTTGCCAGAGCTTTCCGAACTAGCTGTTTCCACGCTCATCGCACCATAATGTTGAAACCAGAGAATTGGTCTCGACGTTCGAAAGGGGGGATGCAGCTAACCCTTACTTGACCCGAGCTAGAACCCTTGACCAGTTGCTAAGAACCGAAAGGCCTTGCCCTTGAAGAACACTTGAATCTAGAAATGGACCCCTTAAGCTGCAGCGTGGAGGTCCCACCACACACCCGGAAGTTCAAAGAGAGCTTCCCCTCCCAAGCCAATGCTGAGCATGAGCACCTTGGAGGGCACTAAGGACCACCTCACTGTCCACCTTCACTGAGAGGGGGAGGGGTGGGGGGGGGGGGGGGTAGTGCTTGCTCACAATACTCACGCGAGGGAGGGGGTACCAACTTACTTTACCAAGGTGCCCATGAGGGTCTATTTATAGACTTCCCAAAATTGGGTTGCGGATAGCCAAAATTCTACTATCCGCAGCTCAATCACGAACCCGAACGATCAAAATAGGGGGAGGGGCGAGTGGAGGACGAGACGTCCACTCCCCCCCTCACCGGGGGTCAAACGAGTGGACCGAGGTCCACTGCCCTAACTGGGCGAGTGGACCTTACGGTCCACTCAACCCACCGGGCGAGTGGACCCTTGGTCCACCCGCCCAGCTGCACGGGGAGAGTGGACCACAGGTGTTGACGCCAGGAAAATCCTGACCTCAAAATTCGGATCAATGCAGCCCGAGGTTACTGATCCTGCGGTCCAACTCCACGGCTCGGATAGCTAAAATAGGAGAGAGAAAATGACTAAGCACACACCAGGTGCTCCAGCAGGGAGGTCCCACCACGTACCCGGAAGTTTAGGAGAAACTTCCCCTCCGCAACCAAAAGCTGGGCGAGGTACTAGACGGGCATGGACTTGGCGAGTATCCATCTTGGGGGGACCTCGACCACTTCCAAAAGTGTCATTTCTAGTACCCCTGGGGGGCTATTTATAGAGAAATCCTAGGGGGGGTCCAGGCGAGGATACTGTCTCTGCTCGCGAGTTACAAGGGCTACTCGCCCATACTTGCGAGATACTCGCCCAAGCTCGCCTCTGCTCTCCCCCTGCTCGCCATACTCGCCCCTTGCTCGCCATACTCGCCCCTTGCTCGCCATACTCGCCCCTTGCTCGCCATACTCGCCCCTTGCTCGCCCAGCTCGCCCCTTGCTCGCCCAGCTCGCGCCTTGCTCCTGCTGGCTGAGTTGCCTTGTGTCTTGGACTGCCGGCTTCTGTGCTGACCTTTTGACCTTGACTTCAGCCTACGTGGCTTTGAATGGGCCTACCCTCGGAGAATGAGGGTTGTACAACAGGTACACTCGCCCATACCCTTGGGCGAGTGGACCCATGGTCGCCCTGGTCCTTGGGCGAGTGGACCAAGGGTCCACTCGCCCGGGGCCTTGGGCGAGTGGACCTAAGGTCCACTCGTCCAAGGAGGTTTGCCCCCCTCCCCCACCCCCCAGGCCTTCTCCTTCTGGTCTTGACGACCTCCGACGGTTCGGTCCGCTGCGTCACGGTCACCCTCCTTACCACGACCTCATCCGCGTCGGGTCACACCGACTCGAAAAATATGAGGGTTGTACACACATCAAAATGCTAAATCCTAGCCATCCAAAAGTTCTTGGCCAAAAAATAAAATGTAGGAAAAAAAACCCGGCTCTTGACCGCCTAACAATTTGGTCAAGCCGGGCGGGACGGAGATGCCAAAAATTGTTCGAAATAAAATAACAGATAGATTTAAAATTTGCGGAGCATGTCACGATAAGATTTCCTCGTGTTGGGGCGAAGGTCGTAGCCATGTAGAGCGTCGTCGAGTAGAACCGGGTCGGCGCCATCAATCCTCCCCTGCTCAAAATCACTCATCAACAGTGAGTGGTCTAAGCGGTAGCGGTGCAACATGTCTTCATCAAGGCACTCCATCTCCTCAGTGGTCACCCATGCAGCGTCGCAAAGCGGGCGATCTTTCCAACGAACCAAGTAGTGGTGCACTGTGTCATCCGATGAAGTAATGAGTTGGTCATCCAAAATACCATCTGGGACAGAGATAATCTTCGGGAACCTGGGAAAAGCATTAGGAACAAACATAGAGTCGATCGTACCCCCACGTGAAGGGGAGGTGGGAACGTCTGAGGTGGCAACATATAAGGGTGGGGGTTCACTCTCTAACCCATGAGAATGGCCGTGAGGAGATGAAGAAGAGGGGCAAAGTAGTTCTTGTGGCAATTCGTGAAATAGTGTAAGATCAAAAACATTAAACACGAGGTGTATTTCCCAATCGGTAGGCAAGTCAAGCACGTATGCGTTATCACCCAACTTCTTTAAAATCTTAAAAGGTCCGGCACGCCGGTTGACCAATTTCTTGACGACACCCATGGGTAATCGTTCAGGAATTAACTTAACCAAGACAAAATCTCCGACCTCAAAATTTTGAACCCGTTTGTGCACATTTGCGTCAGATTGATATGTTTTGTGTGAAGTGACGAGCAGTTGGTGGATCTCGAGGTGTAATTGTTAGAAATTGTGTATTTTAAACATTAATTTATAATATTTTATTGGAGCCTAGTATGGTGTTTGGTGTTTGCTCCTCATAATTGATGAAAAGATCCAAAACCAAATGGTGGGAATAATCCAAATTTTTGGAGGGAACCTTTCATGAATGAAAGGATGAACTCTTTAGTCACACCTTGTCATTCTCCAATCTTGTTTGTGAGTATATAAGTGATTTCACTCCTTATTTGTTCAAAAGAATGTAAGGAGAAACTATGAACCACACACGCGTGCGCGCACGCACCACACCGGATTCAGATCCGGATCCAGATTTGGGATTTGGGGAATAATTGAATTGTATTTTTTGTACAAAATAGATTTAATATTTTATTCGGAGTTGCGTCGAATAGAAGTCGGAGTTGCGTCGAGTAGAACTCGAGGTGGCGTCGACAAGCTCGTTGGAGTTGGTGTTACGTCGAATGGAATTCGACGCACCCGACTTGCGTCGACTAGAGTTGTGTCGAGTAATCTCCTCGCGTTGATAAGTACTCGACGCTTGCGTCGACAACGTCGACAAGTACTACGTCGGTTTGACCTGCGTCGATAGAACTCGACGTAGTGTCGACTTCCGTCGATATGATTTCGACGCGACTTGTCGTCTTGCACTTTCTCTTCGCAGTTATTTCGCGTATTTTCTAACCGTTCGTTTCATGCGGTTTTCTCGTCATTACTCTTTTACGTTGAAAATCTTTCACGTTTATCTGCACGATTATCGCCTACCAATTATAACCGTTTGAATTAATTACATGTTAATTTTTCGAGACTCCTATATATGAGATTTTTCTGAATCGTTTCTATACACGTTTTGTGCTTTCGGAAATATGCACTTTTGCTCTCTCTTGTTTTTACGATTGTCTTCGTGATTCCTTTTCTTTACATTTGCTTCATCAAGTGAGAGTTCAGGTGCTCTGCGCTTCTTCGGTGTCCGCGCACATCAGAGCTTTTGGGATCTAGCCGAGTGTTGTACCTTGGAGGAGTGAGAATCAGTTGAAAGCACCGCCGAAGGGTGGTGCAACTTCTTTAGGGCAGTGACCACACACCTTACTCAGGCTCGATTCTAAACTATATATATAGTTCTGATCTCTTTTATTTCTCATCCTTCTGTTTAAATCTTGTCAAAATTTGTTTTATAAAACTTAAGATTTTATTAGAATTCTGTTTTCAGATCTGTAGTTATTTTTCAGTGTTTTTCAAAAGAAAAAACTATATAGCATTATAGGAATATAAGAAAAAATATTCCTACAGTAATGCATGTAAGTGATGCCAAAATCATGTGCAAATTGACTTGATTTATATGAGGGCGCTAACGGAATCAAGTCATGTGGCACACGTGCGTTGTAACCATGCATAATCTCGTTCGGTGAAAGGCCCGTGGAGCGATTTTTTAAATTATTATACGCAAGTTGCTCATGGGGAAGGATAATGTCCCAAGTCCCCTTGTGGTCGCCCACGAGACATCGTAGCAAAGTACCCAAACTCTGATTTACTACCTCGGTTTGACCATCCGTTTGGGAGTGGTAAGCCGCGGAAAATAGGAGTTTGGTACCAACCAAGATCCATAGTGTTTTCCAAAAATAAGAAGTGAATTTAACATCTCTATCTGAGACGATAGTTTTATGGAGCCCGCGATGAATAACGACTTCTTTAAAATATAATTTTGCAACATGAAACACATCATTTGTGCGGTTGCAAGAAATAAAATACGCAATTTTGGAAAATCGGTCTACTACGACTAAAATAGAATCGTGGCGTCGCGGTGTCGGCGGGAGACCCAAGATGAATTCCATGCTAACGTCGTCCCGTGACACGGAAGGAATGGGGAGGGGTGTGCACAAACCCGTGTTGTGCTTGGTGCCCTTAGCAAGTTGCATTTGTTACAACTACTCACGACTTGGTTAACCATATATTTTAAACCGGGCCAAAAGAACTTGTTTTCGACCAAAGAGATGGTTTTATCGCGGCCAAAATGACCACCCAAACCGCCGTCGTGCATCTCCCAAATAATAAAAAAGCAGAGAGAAGAATCAGGAATACACAACTGTGACCCCTTGAATAAATATCCATCACGAAGGAAGTATTCGGAAATAGTGTGAGAGGATGACGCTTGTAGGGAGTGAAAGATATCCTTAAAGTCCTTGCATTCGACATACTCACGACGGACACGTTCAAAGCCTAGGACTTTAACGCCAAGAGTAGTCAAAAGTAGATTAACATGGCTAATGGCGTAGGAAAGAGACCCATTTGGCTAATGGCCCATCGGCAACATGGTTATGTTTGTCTTTGTAATGTTTGATCACAAACGTGTACTCTTGTAGGAAAGAGACCTATTTGGCTTGCCGCGAGCTAAGCTTTTATTGAGAGTTGATATAGCGTAAGACGTCATGATCTGATAGGAGGATGAACACTTTGGGCAAGAGGTAGTGATGCCAATGGCGTAGGCTTTGTATGAGGACATAAAATTCACGTTCATAGTTAGAATAATTAAGTTTTGGGCTGCTTAATTTTTCACTAAAAAATCCAACCGGATGACCTTCTTGGCTTAAAACGTCACCTATGCCCACACCCGAAGCATCACAAGAGACCTCAATTTTTTTATTAAAATCGGGTAATCGGAGAACCGGTGCCTTGGTCATCAAAGTTTTAATCTTATTGAAGGCGAAAGAAACGGATTTAGGCCAACTAAAATCACCAAGTTTCATACATTCGGTAATGGGAGCCATAATGGTATTGGAAACTGAAGCAACCGGTCCCAATACCACTTAAATGCCTGTCAAGAACCGATGGGTCTCTTTATATTACCAATGTTTTGTCTAATTAATGTCCTAATTAAGTCTTTGTGATGTTTCCTATTCCCGTTTTTGCCTATTTAAGAAGTTGTAATCGTATGAATGGTAATGCAATGAATTGAGGCTTGTTTCCCTTCTATTCCGTGTAATGTCGTTCCACTCCATCTCTTTTTATCTCCATTTCCTGCATCAATACAAAAACTAGAGAAGTTAATCTTCTAACAGTGGTATCAGAGCGCTAGATTCTATTCCTCGGATCTGTGCATTTCTGCATCCAACATTCATCATTCATGGGCTCATCATCTACCAGCGGCAGCGGCATTGCATACCCTTCTCAGGGTATTCCTCTGTTCAATGGAGATCTATACGATCATTGGGCTGTCAAAATGGAGACTCTCCTTGAGTCACAAGATCTTTGGGAGATCGTCCAAGGTGGGCCAAAACCAGATCCAAAGGAAAAGGTAAAAGAAGGAGAGGTAGCTGTAATACCCAAAGGAGAAAAACAAAAGAACTCCTTGGCACTGCTACTCATCCAACAAGCAGTCACATCCAACGTGTTTCCAAGGATCATGGGAGCCAAAAGAGCAAAACTTGCGTGGGACACCCTCAAAGAGATTTACCAAGGTGACAAAAAGGTAATTTCTATCCGAAGAGTGAACATTAAGAAGCAATTTGATGCTCTCTGTATGAGAGAAGATGAAACAATTTTTGAGTTTATGCCCAAACTCACAAATCTAACCAACCAACTGAGCACTCTTGGAACACCTGTACCTGAAAATGAAGTTGTTCTCAAAATTTTGACTAGCCTACCAAAGACATACAATCACATATCAACTGCAATTGAGGAAAGTAATGATATAGAAAGTATTCCTGTTGCTGTGCTCATAGGAAAAATCCAATCTCATGAGGAACGTCTCAAAAGACATACTCCAACTATATCTCAAGCCCTCCAAACCAAAATGAATTTGGGGAAGTCAAGCAACAATGGAAAAAGAATTGGAAATTCATCTAAAACTAGTAACCAGTGGAAACAATCTCATCAAAATAAACAGCCCACAAATCCCTCCACTGCTGGTACTGAAAGTAAGGGTATGTTTTGCTCACTTTGTAAAAAAACCAATCACGACAATGCAAAGTATTTTTTCAAATGTAAAAGGTGTAAAAATCCCACTCACTTTGATCGTGATTGTTGGTTTAAGAATAAACAAGATGCTAAATTTATTGAAAAAGAAGAAAAGGAGGAGAAACTTTTCATGGCATCTGGTGAGAATCTTCCTGAGAAGTCATCTAAATGGTACATTGACTCGGGATGTTCTAACCATATGGCCAATGACAAGAAAATGTTTACCCACCTAGATGAAACCTCAAAGTCTTTGGTTTATTTGGGAGATGGGCATTCTAAAGCCATTGAAGGGATTGGGACAGTTACCATAAAAGACGGAGACGGAAAGAACAAAATCATCACTGATGTGCAATTTGTGCCCTCTTTGGCTCAGAACCTGCTCAGTGTTGGTCAACTGATGACCAAGGGGTACACAGTTGTTTTCTCTGACAATTCCTGTACCATTTCTGATGATCTGGGTAAGCAGGTTGTTTCAACAGAAATGTCAAAGAACAAAGTTTTCTCTCTTTCACTGGAGTCCCCACAAGCAACAACTCTTACCTCAATGGATCATTCTCCAGATGCTCTAGCCACATGGCATAATCGGTTGGGGCATCTCAACTACAGCTCGATGCAGAATTTGTTTGAAAACAAACTTGCTCGTGGGCTCCCTGAGCTTCAGGTTCATCATAGCCTGTGTACAACTTGTGCCATAGGAAAATCTCATCGGCTACCTTTCCAGCAATCAAATTAGCGCTGTTCAAAGCCACTAGAACTTCTGCATTGTGATCTCTGGGGACCCTCATCTACTCCCACAATTGGCGGAAAAAGATATTTTTCTTGCTTGTCGACGATTATACCAGGTACATGTGGTTTTTTCTATTGGAACAAAAATCTGAAACTCTTTCCTATTTTACTGATTTCAAAAGAGAAATTGAAAAGAAATTAGAAAGGAGCATCAAAACCATAAGGAGTGATAATGGAGGGGAATTCACTTCTCATGCTTTCAAACATTTCTACACCATTCATGGCATCAGACATGAGTTCACTACCCCCGGAACTCCTCAACAGAACGGGGTAGTAGAACGCAGAAATCGAACTATTCTCAAAATGGTTCGATCCATGCTCCTGCACAAAAACATGCCAAAACATTTCTGGGGAGAAGCTGCAAGCACAGCAGTTTACATTTTGAACAGAGTTCCAACAAAAATCAAGAAATCAACTCCCTATGAAATGTTAAACAACAAAAAACCTGAAATGAAGCACCTCAAGACCTTTGGCTGCATTGCATATGCACATGTTCTTAAAGAAAAGAGAGACAAGCTTGACCAGACCAGCATCAAGTGTGTCTTCCTGGGCTACAGTGAGACCAAAAAAGGCTACAGACTGCTTGACCCAGCCTCTCAAAACTTACTCATCTCAAGAGATGTTGAATTCCATGAAGAAGAAGAAATAAGCTGGGCATCAGACAAAGAATCTCTACAACCTACTGGCTTCACGGTTGAGCTCAACTTGAGCCCCCTCCAAGTGGCACAGGGAGGATCAGAAGAAGCAGTGCTTCCCACCTATGAAGAGGCAGATCTGCCCCTAAATGAAGAAGCAGATCATCCTCTCATTACTGACTGTTCTGAGTCATCACAGCCCCCTAAGACTAGATCTCTCCAAGAGTTGTATGAGAGTACTAATGTTGTCATGATGCACCTCTCTCCAACCTGCTATAAGGAAGCTGCTAGAGATGAGGCATGGAGAAAAGCTATGGAAGAAGAAATGAATCTTGTCGAAAAGAATAACACCTGGCATTTAACTCCAAGACACATAGACAAACCAGTAATTGGTTTAAAGTGTATCTATAAACTAAAATGTGATGAAGCAGGGAAGGTAATCAAACACAAAGCAAGAATTGTGGCTAAAGGATATGCACAGCAGTTCGGTAGAGACTATGAGGAGACTTTTGCTCCTGTTGCCCGACTTGATTCTGTAAGACTTCTTCTTGCCCTAGCTGCAAACAAGAACTATCCCATTTATAAATTAGATGTAAAATCGGCTTTTCTGAATGGAGTTCTTCATGAGGAGGTTTATATCGAACAGCCTGAGGGCTTTCAAAAACCAGGAAAGGATGGATTTGTCTACAAACTACATAAGGCTTTGTATGGCTTAAAGCAAGCTCCCCGGGCATGGCATTCCAACATTACTACTTACTTCAATCAAGAAGGTCTCAAGGCAAGTAAATCTGAGCCATCTCTCTTCATCAAATCCAATCAAAATAATCAAAAGCACATAGTCTGTCTCTATGTTGATGATCTCCTTATTACGGGAGACTCAACAAATGAGATACAAAAATTCAAAGAAAAGATGAAAAGAAACTATGAAATGATGGATTTGGGACATCTCAAATTTTTTCTTGGCATGCATGTGAAATATCATCTGGGTTCATTTTTCCTCTCCCAAGAACTATATGCAATGGAGGTTCTGAAGAAATTCAAAATGTGGGATTGCAATCCATGCCAAACTCCAATGTGCTCAGATATTAAGTTAAGTAAGTGGAAAGAGGGAGACGAGAAAGCCGATGAAGCTGCTTATAGAAGCTTGATTGGGTCTTTGATTTATCTAACCAACACCCGACCATATCTGGAGCAACCCGTAAACTTACTATCCAGATTTGTCAGCTCACCATCAAAACAGCACATGGAGGCTGCCAAGAGAATTCTTCGATACATAAAAGGAACCGTAGCTTATGACATTCTCTTCACCATGGATCTCAACCCAGCGCTCACTGGGTATTGTGATTCTGACTTGGGAGGCTCGCAGGATGATAGAAGAAGTACCGAGGGTTACCTGTTCTTTTATGGATCGAATCCGATCTCTTGGCGTTCAAGGAAACAGTCCACAGTGGCGTTATCTACCACTGAGGCAGAGTATATGAGCATTACTTCTGCAATATGCGAAGGCATATGGTTGAAGAGGATGATAGATGAGATTTCTTCTGAAGAGAAAGGGCCGATACTCCTGAAATGTGACAATACCTCGACAATCGCATTATCAAAAAACCCAGTATTTCATAATCGAAGCAAACACATCGAAATCAAGTATCATTTCATCCGTGAAAAGATCGAGAATGAAGAAGCTAAGCTGGAGCATTGCGCATCGGAAGATCAACTCGCCGACATCTTCACAAAACCGCTCAGTCGAGCTCGCTTCGCTGAGCTCAGAGACAACCTAAAAGTGACTGGACCGTCCGTTCATGGGGGGGGGGGGGGGGGGGGGGGGGGGGTATTGGAAACTGAAGCAGACGGTCCCAATACCACTTAAATGTCTGTCAAGAACCGATGGGTCTCTTTATATTACCAATGTTTTGTCTAATTAATGTCCTAATTAAGTCTTTGTGATGTTTCCTATTCCCTTTTTTGCCTATTTAAGAAGCTGTAATCGTATGAATGGTAATGCAATGAATTGAGGCTTGTTTCCCTTCTATTCCGTGTAATGTCGTTCCACTCATCTCTTTTTATCTCCATTTCCTGCATCAATACAAAAACTAGAGAAGTTAATCTTCTAACAAATGACGCTAAAGTTGCGAATAAAATGACGATAAAAAGTGGCTAAGCCATGAAAACTACGAACGTCACAAATAGATTTAGGTTCCGGCCAATTTACAATCGCTTTAATTTTCGCGGGATCAACCTTAATGCCTTCCGCGCTAACAATATATCCAAAAAAGGAGACAGACAAATCCATAAAAACACATTTCTTCAAATTAATAAATAATTTCTCCGCCCGAAGAACCTCAAAAATTTGCTTCAAGTGTGAGAGGTGTTCATGTGTGGACGTGCTATAGACTAGTAAATCTTTGAAATATATCACCAAAAATTTCCCCATAAAACAATTGAAAATTTGTGTCATCATGCAGGAGAAGGTGCTCAGAGAATTAGAAAGTCCGAAGGGCGTAACTAATCATTCATACAAGTCCTCGCTCGCATGATAAAATCAATTGCTCAAACACATCACATGCAACCCCACACGAGACTACTATGGCGTTCACTACCACATGCAAAGTCAATCTTGGAGATGAGATTAGCGGACACAATTTTTTTAAGCGTGAAAATTCCTTCCGAGTAAAGAAAAATTCCCAATGAAATTAACAAACGAGCGCGAAACCCTTCCGACCAATTGGTTGGAGATTGGCGACGAGCAAGTCTAGTTTCGAACCATTCGCTATTTCCGATAGTACACTATCTCATTCATGCACAAAGCAAAATAGACGAAGCACACCACAAGGCGGAAGTGAGAAAAACGTTGCCTAACCTGATGAGATCCGTAAAATTGACCGCGCCTAGCGCTGACGCTAGGAGGCACGCGGGCGGTAGGGGAGAAGCACCACCACTATCCGAGCAGCACTGGCCCCTCCGGGGAGAGGAAGTTCGTCGCCGGAGGAAATGGGCCTCGCCGGACGGACACCCTCGGCCTCGTTTGTCATGCTGAAGAGAAGGAGGATCGCTGGCCACGCCGACTGGAGTAGGGAGGGAGTATGCCGGTGTCACGCCGGGAAGGAGGGGGTTGCCGCGGGTAACACGCCAAGCGATCGCCGACAGTATGTATTGGGGGGGGGGGTATATATACTCCCCAAGATGAGCAATCCTAGCCCCACATCAAAATGCTAAATCATAGCCATCCAAAAGTTCTTGGCCAAAAAATAAAATGCAGAAAATAATAATAATAAAAAAGCTGGCTCTTGACCGCCTAACAATTTGGTCGAGCCGGACAGGACGGAGATGCCGAAAATAGTTTGAAATAAAATGACAGATAAATTTAAAAAATTGTGGAACATGTCGCAATATGATTTCCTCGTGTTGGGGCGATGGTCGTAGCCGCGCGGCGCGTCGTCGAGTGGAACCGGGTCGGTGCCATGAAGAAGTCAACTGTAGTTTAATAAAATTCACATCAATTTCTCTCGCCGGAGGAGTAAACCCTCCAATAAAGAAACAAAGTCTTTATCATCAAGAAAATAAACTAAATAAATAAAACAAAACTGAACCATCTTTTGGTTATCCTCCAATCGTTGCCAATCAAAATAGCGCTTCATTTTGATAAGTCAATCCTCAAATTGTTTGGGGTCGCCTATGCCATCAAAACTTGGGGCGTCAATTTTAATGCGCCGGGTGAGGTCATTGTTCCAATCAGCATGTGGCGCTTGGTAAGCCGTATTCGCATTTGGGCGTGGAGGGTTGTTTGGTGGGTGGCGAGGAGGCGGATTATTTTGGGGAGGCGGATTTTGGAAACCGGTTTGAAGTGTTTGGGTTAAGGTGGCAAATGCGGCGGTGATGAGCGATTTGGTCGGTCAAATCACGTTGGACGGCCGCGAGTTGTGCTTGTGTAACCTCACGATTATCGGGGTTGTCATCCATCGTATCAGACGCAGATGAGGACCGGGAATAGTCGTTCTCCGACGTGTGTGCATAAAATTATCGCGTAAACACTAGGACCGACAAAGATTATGAAATCTTTGCGCCGAAATCTGATACCAAATTGATGTAGCAAGCTTAAGACTTGCGCACAATTATCTCGCTCGCTTGATAAAATCAATTGCTCAAACACATCACATGCAACCCCACACGAGACTACTATGACATTCACTACCACATGCAAAGTCAATCTTGGCGATGAGATTAGCGGACACAATTTTTTTAAGCGTTAAAATTCCTTCCGAGTAATGAAAAATTCCCAATGAAATTAACTATCGAGCGCAACACCCTTCAGACCAATTGGTTGGAGATTGACGACGAGCAAGTCTAGTTTCGAACCGTTCGCTATTTCCGATAGTACACTATCTCATTCATGCACACAAACTGAAGCAAAATAGACGAAGCACACCACGAGGCGGAAGTGAGAAAATCGTTACCCAACCAGATGAGATCCGGAAAACTGACCGCGCCTAGTGCCGGCGCTAGGAGACACGCGGGCGGTAGGGGAGAAGCACCACCACTATCCCAGCAGCACTGGCCCCTCCGGGGAGAGGAAATTCGTCGCCGAAGGAAATGGGACTCACCGGACGGACACCCTCGGCCTCGTTTGCCATGCTGAAGAGAATGAGGATCGCTGGGCACGCCGACTGGAGTGGGGAGGGGGTATGCCGGTGTCACGCCGGGAAGGAGGAGGGTTGTCGCCGGTATCACGCCAAGCGATCGCCACCAGTATGTATAAGGGGGTTATATATACTCCCCAAGAGGAGCAATCCTAGCCCCCACATCAAAATGCAGAATCCTAGCCATCCAAAAGTTCTTGGCCAAAAAATAAAATGCAGAAAATAAAAAATATAAAAAAAAACAGCTCTTGACCGCCTAACAATTTGGTCGAGCCGGACGGGACGGAGATGCCGAAAATAGTTCAAAATAAAATGACACATAAATTTAAAAATTGTGGAGCATATCGCGATATGATTTCCTCGTGTTGGGGCGAAGATTGTAGCCGCCCGAAGCGTTGTCAAGTGAAACCGGTAGGCGCCGTGAAGAAGTCAACTGTAGTTTAATAAAATTCACATCAATTTCTCTAGTTGGAGAAGTAAACCCTCCGATTAATGAAACAAAGTCTTTATCATCAAGAAAATAAAATAAATAAATAAAACAAAACTCTTGTTTTAACCATCTGAGAACTTAACATCTTATGGTGGAAGAATAATAATATTTAACTCTTGTTTTCCTCTATTTATCTTCTTCCTCCTCTTCTTGTGAAGGAAGAATGAAGGAAGAATGAATTGGGTGAGCAGGAAGATCTACCTCTACAAAGTTACAATGGGGTTGTATGGACTTGATTGGTGGGAAAGATATACTTTATGTATCCTTAAAATACTCTTCAAATATACATTGGATGCATGCTCAATCTAGTTATCTATGGTTAATTGTGTTTTGATCTCATTTTTGGCAATTACAGCTGAAAATGAGCAATTAATCCGGACACTTAACTTGGTGCAGATGTTTTGCACTTCATCTTCGGCTATTTCGTGTTCTTGATGATATGCCTCTTCTACAACAGGTAATTATTAACTTGTTCATATGTATATATAATTTGATTAGCTATCCATCTAGCTTAATTGTTGCGTGAGCATTGGGGTAGTCGGAAGGAGGGAAACATATTGCGAAGATGGTAATTCTGACACATCAAAAAATCCATAAGCTATGTAATGATTCAGAAGTATGGCTCTAACACGCCTTACACTGTTTTGGTATTTGGTAGCCGCCGCCTGCAGGGAATACCCTCCATGCATGTTATGATGATAATATTTTATATGTATGAAATATTTTGGAACTTGTGTTGTTAAGAGATTGGAAACTATATATAAGCATGCTAATGTAAGAAATATGAATGAACTAATTATTCTCGAGAAAAGATATAAGCTTGCTTCTCATATTCCACTTCTTCTTTTCTTTGATGTGGTGTAGTATCTGGCAGCTAAGTTGTTTAAAAATCTCATCATACGGCCTCTTCTAGCTCAAGCAACTTTACCTACCCACAATCCACAGTTCAGTGTTTGAAGCGGAGGCATACGATCGGTGGAGAGTCAAAATAAGAACTCAGTGATCTTTGGGATTTAACTCAGACCGGTTTACCAACACCATCTGCTTCAAGCCTGCAACCAAGGAAAAAGTAGCTCAGGATGCAAATGTGTTGAAATTCTGTTATATTCTGTTATTTTGTTTATTCCTTGTTTCTAGTGCATTCTAGTTTTTCATTTTGTCTTCTATAAATAGCTGATAACTCTCTATGTTACGAGATAAAAATAAGAGGTTTCCTTCTCCTTGTTTTGTTACTTTGTAATTCCCAGTTGCCAGCAATAAAATCCTGGTAGTTTTTCCTCCTCGGTTCAATATTGAATTTCAATGTGCACAATATTGCATTTTAACATGGTATCAGAGCGAATAAGATTGACTTATTCCAAGAATTGAGATCGTCGTGTTTCAGATTTTTTTTGTTTTTGTTCGTCTATCTTCATTTGTTCTTCATGGCAGATCAAGATCAACACAATATCATGTCTCCTTATTCAAGCCAGAATTCCGATTATCCTGTCATGATTCTTGTCACCCAGGTACTTCTTGGTACCATCAACTACATCCCTTGGAAAAGATCCATGGAGATCGCTCTTTCCTGCAAAAATAAACTAGATTTTGTTGATGGATCTATCCCCGAACCAGTCACCACCGATTCCAAATTGTCTCAATGGGAACAAGCGAATAATATGGTTATTTCATGGCTGATCAATGACGTTTCCAAAGATATTGACCAATCGATTATTCACACCAATACTGGCGCAATCACGTGGTCTAATCCATCTCTTTTTGCTGTCAGATAATCTGAATATTGAAACTTATTTCACAAAAATCAAGCAATTATGAGATGAACTTGAAGCTATTACTTTGATTCCTGCTTGTAAATCCGATCTCCCATGCGAAGTGACCAAAGCTTGGCTTGATCAGTTAGAAGAACAAAAACTTATGCACTTCTTGATGGGATTAAATGATACATTCAAACCTCTTCTCCACCAGATTCTCCTAATGAAAAGTTTACCTTCTCTTGAAGAGGCTTACTCAATGATTCAACAAGAAGAACGTCAACTAACAAATTCACACAACATGCCTATAGAAGATATGTCTACTGCAATTTATACAGGCAATATCTCTGCACCTCCTCCTAATTTATCCACTCAACGACATAACTGAAATTCCAATACCGACACCAAATGGTTCATGTGGTGTGAATACTGTCAAATGGGAGGACGTTAGAGCAAAATGTTTCAAACTTCATGGATATCCTGCAAATTATAAGGGTAAAAACAAGAAAAAGCCTACTAAACCAAGTTTTCACCGATTTGAAGGCAACCTTGCATATTTTTCTCATCCAGATTCTTCATCAGGATTACTTGGTAGTAAACAAGGCAACATCTCTCAAACTTCTGTTTCCAACGATTCAGTTTCAGTTCCTCGGTTCACTCCAGAACAGATCGCCAAATTACTTGAACTTGTCAATCATACAAAACCGTATTCTATGGATAACAGCCAGCGATTAGTGTTGAGGCTCCGCTCAAGATAGTCCACTAAGACTCATCAAATGTGGAATGACCTTATATAGTATCTCCAGCGTAGAGCCTAACCCTAGTGACACGGAACCCGTCGGGTCGATCCGAGTCGGTCCTGACACGCGCAGACATATTAATAATAATAAACCTAACAATCTCCTCTTATGTCCGCGGGACCGACGTTGGAAAAGGGTTGGTGTGTGTAGTGTTCAACCAGTTCGACTCATTACACAACCGTGTCCGCAAGTACCTGTTATAATATATTGGACTGAAAGAAACAAGAGTATGTATGCACATATAAGCATAGAACATAAACTAAGCAGCATCACATCAGAATCAAAGTACAATCAAAGAGATAGGTACCAGAAGACCTAATGTCTCATGACTAACAAAGAGTAGAAAATAGTCCAAACAAAACAGGTAAAGAGAGCTAAACAGTGCTCTAAGTCAGAGAAAGAAAACCAAACAGATACTCTATAAACCATCATCCAGCAGATCATCATTCTCAGGATCCCAGTCTGCATGTGCTCCTCCTACAGCAGCATTTCCTGTAATTTCCAACAGAGAACTTCATTCAGAATGAATTCAACTATGGAAAATGTACATGTATCTAGTTTTGTATATAAGAACGTAGTACTTTAAATTATGCTTAGAGGATATAGGTAGAGTATTTCAGGTTTAACCGCAGAATATATTAACTGTTTCCAAACGAAACAATTTCAGACTTCTGGACAACGCAACTATATCTGTGTTCCTATGTGTGATATCCTGGTTACTGTTCTTCTAGGGTTGATTGGAACTCATCAAATGTGGAATGAAACCAATCAACAGGAGAAGGTCCAAAACAAGTCAGATCGTGTTATCAAATGTGGAATAACACTCTCCTCCAAGTTAAGGAAGACGAATCTGGATGAGGTTGTTAACATCAAATGTGGAATGAAACAACCAACCAGATTCGTACTCAGCAACCAAAGTATCAACGGAGCACAATATGCTAGATTTGACAAAGGAAGGAATCAAAACATTCAGACTAAGGTTGGTCTCAAACCGCCTTAAGTCTCATTTCCCCCATTGTTTTGATTGAACGGTCTTGGGGCATTCCTTTCGTCAATGAATCAGCTAGATTATCCTTCGATCGCACATCTACCAAAGTAATAATGCCTTGTTCTTTAAGATAATTCAAAAGAGCGTGTCTCAGTCGTACATGTCGTCTCTTAGTGTTAAAGAGGACATTCTTAACAACTTGGACTGCTGCCTGATTATCACAATACAAGCTTAAAGAGTTGATTTGAAGTCTAGACAAGGGAATGTCTAAGATCAAATTCCTGATCTAGTCTGCATCTTTACCAGCTGAATCTAAGACAAACAACTCGGCTTCCATAGATGACAAAGCTATACAAGTCTGTCTCTTGGACTTCCAAGTAACTGCAGCGCAACCCAATGTGAATATAAATCCACTTGTGGACTTGCTGTTTGTAACTTCTGAACACCATGAGGCATCAGAGTACCCTTCCAAAGTAGGAGGGTGACCAGTACCTTTGAGATACTTCATCAGCCGATCTTGTTGGAACACGGTCTTCCGCATCTCCTAGGTTTGAGAATAACAAATCCTATGTGTATTTGATCTTGTGTGTATAAGTGTGCAGGTTAGCATAGTCCACATGACTCAAGGAGCACTCATGATGTCTGCCCCCAAAATTGTGGCCAAAATTCGAAGAGGCTCACTAGCGCCGGCGGTAGCGATAGCGCCCGACGCTAGTGTTGATCTGCGCAATTCCGGCATCGTTTTTAGAAGGAGCTAGCGCCAGGCGATAACTACTAGCGTTGGCGGTAGCATGGCGCATAAGAGGCATAGAGCAAAATGTTGCCTCGGATTGAAGATCCTGCCGCGCAAATTGTTTCTTAATCCGGGCTAGCGCCGGCGGTAGCGCTAGCGCCGGCGGTAGCGCTTGGGCTATAAAAGGACCCCCTCTCCTCTTGTTTTCGTACACCAATTGCATACACCTCAGAGAGAGAGTACTAGAATTCCAGAGGCCTATCTTGGCCGAAATTTGAGGTCCCGGCGAAGCTCTGCCAAATTCTGAAGGAGGATTCCATCACGCCAAAGCCAAACGAAGTCCGCTTCGACAAACGCTGATTCTACAGCGGATCTTCGCCTCCATATTCAGAAGTTCATCTTAAGGGAAGTTTTTATTATTTTATTTATCTTTTTTTGTAAACGGTAGTGAAATCGCCTCGTGTTGGCGACTAGGTCTGGGGTAGGACTTAGGGCTGAAAATCGCCTCGTGTTGGCGACTAGATCTAGGTTAGGTCTAGGGGGTGCTTGAGGGCACATCCGGGGAAGGATTGGCTAGAGCGGCTTGAGGCCGAATCCGGGAAGGAGGAGGCTAGGGACACCGGTTCGTGGGGAAGCGAGTCGGGATAGAAAACGAAAAGAGCTTTTATTTTTCGCCTCCGATCTCTAGCGACATTGAGATCAAGTTTTGTAAAACTCATTTAATATCAATAAAGCTTGTCTCTCTTTTTGTTTTGTTTGTCTTCTTGTTTTAATATTGCAATATTCCAAAGTTTTTCTAAATAAAATCTAAAGTTTTTTGAAAACCCTTATTCACCCCCCTCTAAGGGCGCCGACCGATCCAACAAGTGGTATTAGAGCGGTTTTATTCAAATCGGCTTAACAACCGGGAATAATGGCGTCTCATGATCTCGCTTCAACTAGTGGGGAAAATTTTTGTGAAGAGGAAAAATCACTTGCACCACCTTTATTTAAAGGGACAAATTATAAAGGATGGAAAATCTTAATTAAAAATTTTATTAAAACTTTAGACATCGAAGTTTGGAATTTAGCAATAGCAAGACCCGCAAATGAATCAAATAAAAAAGAACTTCAATTAAATGCAAAAACTAAACACTATTTGTTTTGTGGTCTCTCAAATGAAGTTTTCAAATTTGTGTATTGCTTTTCTAGTGCTTATAAAGTATGGAAATTTCTTGAAGAAATGTATGATCTTCCTCTCGCAGGTGTGGAACAAACACAGGAGGAAAAGAACGTACAAGCATCCATTATCAATCAAGAAGATCTCTCTCGGAGCGAAGCCATGGAGAATATTGAAATAGAAAAGGAGAACAATACACCAAGAGAAAAAGAAGAAGAAATCTTACTTTTGGAAGAGGAATGCCAAGAAGAAGACAAAGGAACAATATGTTCAAATCCTCCCTCATCCAAAAGCAATGTAAGGAAATCAAATTCTATCTTTTGTACTTCTATCTCTTCATTACAATTGTTACAAAATACTAGGCGCAAAATTGAGAAATTAAAGAATGCTAATAAACTATTGCGCTTAGAAAATAAAAATTTAAAAGCAAAAGTTCAAGTAATATCAAAATCTGATTTATCTAGCTTTACTCATGTCACTTCAATTGAAAATACAAAACCTTGTCTTGATTGTAATGATATTAAAGAAAAATTTAAGGAACTTGAAAAAGAATATATTTTTATAAGGGAACAAAATGAAAAATTATGTTTAGAAAATTCATCTTTAAAAATTAATTGTGCTAAGTGTAAGGACTATGAAATTGAAATAAAAGAGATGGATGAAACATTTGATGAGTATAGGGAGAAATATGAAAAACATATTGACTCAATTGTTACCACTCTCAAAAATAGCACAATAAATTATAATAAAGCTAGACATAATTTAAAAATCAAGAATGATAAACTAAAATCAAAAATCAACTTGCTTAAGGAAATCATAAAGAAAACTTCACAAAACATATATCCACAATTTCAAAATATATCAAAAAGCAAGTTAAATATAAATTCTCAAAATATTAATAAATCAAGCAATGGAAATAAAAGACATCAACAAATTTAAAATGAAATTCCAAAGTACAATTATTATTATCATCAAACTTCTCCCAACATAAAACTTCACAAATTTCCTATGAAAAATGTTTTCTATAATCACTACAATTATAATCCTAAAAATAAAGATTATCACAATAGAAATTTGACTCACAATGATAATATTAAACCGCAGTTTGAATGGAGGCCCAAAACCAATGATGAAACACAAACACCACAAAAGGGGCCCATTCATTTCCATCTCCCCAAAAGCAAATACGTTGTATTTGGGTACCCAAAGGAACCATCACACCCGGTCCTCTTTGGATACCTAAATCTCTCTTTCATTAGGTACCTCCAAATGCATGAAGTAGAATATTTTCAAAAGGGAAATATACAACTTTTTCTCTACTTCATGATATGCTTTAATGTATTTCAATTTTCTTTGTTTTCTTATTTCTTTGAAATTATAATGCTATGGTCATCTTGTATAGGAAACATGATAAAAAATTTTAATTAGCCTATAACATTAATCAAAACTCAAAATCTTATTAAGATGACCTACTTATTAATCATATATTCATTATACATATATTTATCAACAATTAAATTCAAAATCTTCTATGTTGTGGTAAAATATTTAATCATAAGATTTCAAAAAAAATTATACCACATAAAATTTTTTTTTTTTCACTTCATAACATCAAATTATGAATGAAACATTCTAGTCAAACATCCAAAAGATAACAAAATAAACATATTTCAAAGAACAACAACATCCAAGACATAGGTTCAAATTCCTGAATTATTACATAAAAATTGTTCCTCTCATAACTACTCCTCATCTATGTTCTCCACACTAGGACTCGGGGAGCGTCTCCTACGAACCCTCTGGATCGAGTGGCGGGGAGGATCTGAAATTGGACTCTCCCATTCCCTCCGCTCTGGTGTAGATGGGTTTAACTTTAAAGCTTTCATCATAAACTTCATCATTTTCTTGATCCCTGAGACATCCTTCCTTATCACATAAACATCCTCCTCAACCCGTGTCATCCGCTCACCCATCTCCTCTCGAAAGGACCCATATGGAGCATCTCGAGCCCCTCGAGAAGACGCTCCTCGCCGGAGTGGTGGTTGGGTTGATGATGATGGCTCATCCGAGGCAAAGGATGCCCGCAAATGCGAGGTACTATAAATAGGAGGGTAGCAATCTATCAAGTAGAAACCCAGCTCAATAGAAGGATACAACATCTGAATCACCCGCTGGATGATGACGCCCAGGGGCAAGTTGTTGTATCTCTGTCGCGTGGGTTGCCTCAACTTGTAGGAGTAGCGAATCAGGGAAAGTAGTAAGTCCGCCACGTCGAACTTCTCCTCCTCCAAAATAAAATAAGTGACATAACTGAGCTGGGCTGTGACCTTTGCTGTGTCACCCAACTTCAACATAATTGTGTGGCGTAATACATCCTGAACAACTAGGGCATCCACGGTGAGTGTCGACACCGACGAGATCAGACTTCTGCGTTCCTTATTATGTAGCACCATGTTCAACTGAGTCCAATCTCTGCCCACCCTGAAACTCTCCACAATCTCCAACCGATGTGAATGCTGGGATAATCCAAACACGCGCCTCAGGTGCTCATGAGTAATAGTCACCTCCTGCCCTTGTACCTGTGACCGCACTCCTCCATCCAGCCTGGTTTGTGATGGGTCTTCCAAATGCGTATAGAACTCTCGCACTAACTCGGAAGAAAATCCGTCAGAAATAAATAAATTTAGCACCTCGGAGGCAGCGAATAACTGCATAATGTGAGAGTGTCGTGGCAAGTCAAACTCCACGACGTATGGAACGCCCACTACTGCTGCCTCTACTGCCAACTCTGTACTCTTCTTTCCTTTAGGGGCCATCTGCCACATTATCAAAAAATTATTATTAAACCAAAATGAAATATATTTTTTTAAACAAAAATAATTATATATCTCCTAAAATAAAATATTTTCATTTTTTTGGAATCAACATCAAGATCAAGTTATATCTAAAAATATCCAAGTAATATTTTTCAAATATTTCCAAAATTTAAACTAAGTAAAAAATTACTACATCCAAGAAATCCACATAAAAATCAAGATCAAAATCCTCATAAAAACCCTAATATTGATGAAAATCAACCATTATAGATCTAATCTCTAAAACCATCTAATAACCTCAAATATCTTCATCTCTAACATCACAATCAAGCTTTAAAACAAAAATTATAAGAAAAGATGAGATATTACCTCAGATCTGGGCGATTGGAACGAGTGTTCTTCGAGGTTTTTCGGGAGAAAATGGCAGAAAACGGCGGATCTGAAAAGATTAGGGGGATTTAACAAAAGCCTCGATAGCGCCAGCGCTAGCTCTAGCGCCGGCGATATCGGGCCCCACTAATTTTTCAATAAATCAAAATTCCATTAAAAACCTCTATTTATTCTCTACAATATGTACTAGTTGGTGAGGCAATATTTCGTTTATTTTGACTTATATTGGGTGGCCTAGATTCTTCAAATTAAAACTTGCTTGCTAATGCAATTTTCTTCATTTTTAACCATCAAAAACATTTCCAAAAATTCTGCAAATTCAGCATGAAACTACTAATGGCACACCTAATCAAGTTCACGTATCAAAATTTTCAAAACCCTAAGAAATCACTTACTGTTTCCCGCGCTAGCGCTAGCACCGGCGCTAGCATCGAGGTTCGAATTTCTGTGTTTTTAAAATTTCTAAAAATTCCTAAAAATATTTTAATCTATATGTACTATTTAGTTTTTGCACATCTGATTCTAGTTTATTCTTGAAAAATCAAAATACAAAAATATAAAATCAAAATTACAAAAAATATGTTTTGCATCTTATTTTTGTTGTGGTTAAATTTTTTTTTAAATACAAAACTACAAAAACCAAATTACAAAATTTTTTTTCCTTTCTCTTTGGTTAATGTGTCATTTTTTCTGCAAAAATCAAATGCAAAACTACAAAAACAAAACAAGTTACAAAAAATATGTTTTTCCTTTGTTTGCTTTTGTTGTTTCCTTTGTTTAAAGTTCATCTCTTTATAAAAATAAAAAAATTACAAAAGCAAAAATTACAAAAATCTGTTTTTATTTGCTAAAATCAAATTCAAAAATATAAAACTTTAAAACTATCAAAAAAAAACTCTATGATTTTTTTCTTGTAAAATCAAGCATGATTTAATCTACTATTTAGAAATTCTACAATGTTACAATTTTTTCTCTTCAAACTACTTTGGACATTGTCTTTCTTCATGCTTTGATATATCTATTCAAATGTGCATCAATTATAGTTTAAAAGTTGTGTAGGATCAAGCTTAGCATGCCTCTAAGTATGAGAAATGCTTTATGTTTGATAATGATATTTATTCACTCACCCTTTTTTTGGCATTGTCTACATATGCATTTAATCTAAGAATGCTTGTGTATGTTTTGTATTAGTACAAATAAATTAAAATTGCACAAGTATCTTACCTACACTCCTTCTTTTGCACTCTTAAAAATTAAGAAAAGTGGTTATATTTTTTCTCATAAAATCTATTGGTTTGCAAAACAAGTGTATTCGGAGAACTTTGTACAAAATAAAATCATAAAATAAAGTGACAAAGATAACTCCACCAAGCACTACTTGAACCTGCTGATAAGTCTTAATAAGCATTGTGAGGTTGAGCACCTTGGAAAGAATAATAAAGTATCTTGTGCAAAACCATAACTTTCTTTCAAAATAAAAACCACTTATTCTTCAGTACACCGGATCACAATAAAAATCAATCTTGAAGAATAAAAATATGTGATCCCCCAAGCACTACTTTGCACCGTGATAAGTCTTGATGAGCATTGTGTGTGCAAAGCACGTTGGTACTTGTACTTTTTTTTGTGCATTAAAGTGTGTGGAAGTAATCTTATTTGTGTTTTATTGTGCTTCTTACTTTACATATTACTTGCATTTTTGATTAAAACATTTGTTTACTCTACTCAAAAATACACTTATGTGCACATCATTATCTTCCATAACACTTCTTCTCATGAGTATTGGATCCTAATGTTAATTCTATATTACTCTCTCTTTATGAATTGCACTAGATAACCTAGCATGTGTTCTACAATGTTTTTGTATGTTTTTGGAATTATGAATTACAGTAACATTGTAGTATTTTTTTTAAACAATATTTCATGCTTGGATATTATCAAATTTAAAATACAAAATGATTTACAAAAACATCATCTTTTGTGAACTTTAACTCATTTTTTTTTATTATCATTACTATCTGATGTTTTTGTATTGCTATAAGTCTTCCGCATCTTAGCCATATAAGTGTTTTTACCTTGCGTTTTCATGCTTACGTAATATCTTGTCTTCTTTGCATCATCACTTATTCTTAAAAATTTCTATCTTTCATTTAGTGATAGATTTACTTGGAACACTTTTTATTGGTTACTTCAAACATAAAAATCTTTTATGCTAAAAACTCTGAATATTTTGTAATGCTTATAACTCTGATCTATTTCAATGAAAAACAATTCTAAACCTCCTTATCATTTACTTAAACAGCTCGATCATGCCTTCTCTTCTATTTACAAATTCTTTGGTGCTTTGTTTCCCTACCCACTTTTGCTAATAACAAAGGGGGAGAACTAACATGATAAAATGCAAAAGGGGGAGAACTAACAATGCTAAATGTAACCCGCTATCATAAACCCAACATGACAAATTCAGTTGATAGCATACATATTAAGGGAGCATTCACATAGGGGGAGCATATATTTAGGGGGAGCAATTCTAAATGCTAAAATCAATAATCATTCTAAAGTCATCACTCTCACACACACACAAGTATAGTCTCATCATGCGTATTTATTAATGCTTTGATTTATCATTAATGGATTTGTTATTATCAAAAGGGAGAGTTTATTGGAACACGGTCTTCCGCATCTCCTAGGTTTGAGAATAACAAATCCTATGTGTATTTGATCTTGTGTGTTTAAGTGTGCAGGTTAGCATAGTCCACATTGTACAACCCCCATATCCATCGAGTGAGGCCCACCGTGGAGGGCCGCCGAGACGTGTCGACTAGACCCAAGGGGTCTTAAGACCTTTGGGTATCGCCCGGCGAACCCCCGTAGCTCTCACCAGAAGAAGAGTAAGAGGCGAGAGGGGGAGGGGCGGGTGCCCCCCTCTCGCCCTCAACCAGCTAGGGGCGAGAGGGGAGGGGCGGGTGCCCCCCTCTCGCCCGCACCCAGCTAGGGGCGAGAGGGGAGGGGCGGGTGCCCACCTCTCGCCCGCACCCAGCTAGGGGCGAGAGGGGAGGGGCGGGTGCCCCCCTCTCGCCCGCACCCAGCTAGGGGCGAGAGGGGAGGGGCGGGTGCCCCCCCTCTCGCCCGCGCCCAGGTAGGGGCGAGAGGGGAGGGGCGGGTGCCCCCCCTCTCGCCCGCGCCCAGGTAGGGGAGAGAGGGGAGGGGCGGGTGCCCCCCCTCTCGCCCGCACCCAGCTAGGGGCGAGAGGGGAGGGGCGGGTGCCCCCCCTCTCGCCCGCGCCCAGGTAGGGGCGAGAGGGGAGGGGCGGGTGCCCCCCCTCTCGCCCGCACCCAGCTAGGGGCGAGAGGGGAGGGGCGGGTGCCCCCCTCTCGCCCGCGCCCAGGTAGGGGCGAGAGGGGAGGGGCGGGTGCCCCCCTCTCGCCCGCACCCAGCTAGGGGCGAGAGGGGAAGGGCGGGTGCCCCCCCTCTCGCCCGCGCCCAGCTAGGGGCGAGAGGGGAGGGGAGGGTGCCCCCCTCTCGCCCTCGCCCAGCTAAGGGCGAGAGGGGAAGGGCGGGTGCCCCCCCCCCCCCCCCCCCCCTCTCGCCCGCGCCCAGCTAGGGGCGAGAGGGGAGGGGCGGGTGCCCCCCCTCTCGCCCTCGCCCAGCTAGGGGCGAGAGGGGAGGGGCGGGTGCCCCCCCTCTCGCCCGCGCCCAGCCAGGAGCGAGTGGAGGAGTGGGGGCGACCCCCTCTCTCGCCCTCTACCCTGGTAAGGGGGAAGACCCTTGGTCTCGCCCCACCCCAGCGAGGAGGCTCGCCGAGCTCCGCGAGGTAACCCCTCTCGCCCAGTTCCAGAGGAGGGGGGGGGGGGGGGGTTGATCTGCGTTTAGTATCTCAGAACAGCGGGATTTGGCTATTTGCAGTCCAGTTTTGGCTATTCGCAGTCCAGATCCGAGGGTATTTTGGTAATCTGGCAGATCAGTTTTGGCTATTTGCAGCCCAACTTGGAAAACCTATAAATAGACCCTAAGGGGCACCAAAGGAGGGGACTTCTGGATTTCCAAATTTCAGATCTTCTCCTTCCCTTAGAGCTCTCCTTTGGTGTTTCTGGTTCAGCATTGGCTAGGGAGGGGAAGATCTCTCAGGTCTTCCAGGTGTGAGGTGGGACCTCCTCGCTGTAACCTAGGGTTCGTTTCTAAGTCCAAGTGCTCTTGCCTAGAGAGTTGGCTCGAGAGAAGTAGGTGTGAGACCACCCCTTTTTTGGGACCCCGAACTCCACGGAGACCGAGTTGTCGGTTTCAACATTTTTGGTGCGGTGAGCGTGGAGAGTGGCCAGCACAGAAGTTCTTGAACCAAATCTCATGGCAGGAGACCTCGGAGGAGGAGACGATGAGGGGTCTCACATCCCAAGTGAGGTGGTAGGAAGGGGAGAGTTCATGGCGGCCATCAAGGGAATCATGGAGCTTCTCCAAGGCATCACCAGGGGAGGTGACTGCTCGGCTCCCTCCCCCAGACACCGCCTTCTGGGTCGCAAGGAGTGCTCGCCCGGGGGGGGGGGGGGGGGTCAGGAGAGGTTTCCCCAGGGGGTCGGCCAGGCAAGGAACCAGTGACTGAGAGTGGCGAGCGGGACCTCGCCGGGCGAGTGCTTTTTCCTAGCCCGGTGAGTGGGGTCTCGCTCGGAGCAGGAGTCGCGCGAGTGGAGCTCGCGAAGCCGGCGAGTGGGGGGTCACCCTTTAGCGAGCTGATCATCTCGGCTCCCATCCCGGAAGGCTTCAAGGAGCCCAACATGACTTTCTATACCGGGAAGGATGATCCCGTCCAGCACCTGCAGTGGTTCGAGGACACCGTCTCCATCAGGCCCATGACGGACGTGTTCAAGTGTCGTCTCTTCGCCACCACCCTGAAGGACAAAGCTAGGGACTGGTTCCACCAGCTCCCGGTTGGCTCCATTTACAGCTTCGAGGACTTGGGCCGAAGCTTCCAGCTACGCTTCTCCACATCCAAGAAGAGGAAGAAGAGTGCTGAGTCCATTTTCCTGGTCAAGCAGAGGCACGAGGAGACATTGGCCCAGTACATGGACAGATTCCAGGAGGAGATCTTGAACATCCAGGAGGTGCCAGGGTATGCCCTCCAGATGGCTTTCACCGTAGGGCTACGAGAGAGCCTCTTCAAGATGCGCCTAACTAGGAAGCCTCCCTTGTCCTTTGAGGACCTGATGGAAAAAGCTGCAAAGGAGATAGCCACCGAGGCGGCGAACCCGGGGCTGGCAAAGAAATTGGTGAAGTTGGTGGAGGCCGAGCCAAGAGAGCAAGGTGACCTCAGGCAGCAGGAAGGAAGGAGGAGGGAAGAGCAGAGGGGTCAAGGGTACCAGGGACCCCAGGGGGGTCAGGAGCAAGGGAGGGGTCTCGCCCAAGGAGGGGGAAACTTCTACGGAGGCCAAGGGAGGCCCAACCCTCCTCCTTGGAGGCAGGCCCCTAGGCAGCTCCTACCCCCACCAGCTCAAGCTATGGCGATTCGAAGAGGAGGAGGAGTCGAAGCAAGAGACATCCCAGCCCGTAGGAGAAGGGGGGGAAGGGCGGTGCCATACTGCGACTACCACCAAGCAGAGGGGCATGCGACAACTACCTGCCCAGAGTTCTTGGAGGTGAGAGAGGCGAGAGGTCAGACACAACAGCAGCCGCCGGTGCGGATTGAAGAAGTTCCACCTGGAGCAGTAGTGGACGACGACATCTGCGAGGACCAAACTGACATAGGAGCCAAAGGACGGGTCGCGGTGATCCACGGGGGGGGGGGGGGGGGGGGGGGGGGGGGTAGGGATCGAGGCCACTCGTAAGGCAAGCCTCCACGTCGTATTTCGACGCAGCGTCGCTTCAACGTCACAGGAGCCACCTCCCGAGGAGAAAATCACTTTCTCAAGCAGGGACCTGCCAGATCACGAGGATCCATTCTGTGATGCGCTAGTCATTCAGACAGCCATCGAAGGTTACACTGTCTCTCGGATCCTCGTTGACAACGGGAGCTCTGTCAACGTCATTTTCAAGAAGGCATTTGACGAGTTGAAGGTGGAGTCAAGGAGGGTGCTGGCCTCAGATGGGCCCTTATTCGGATTCTCCGGAGAAAGGAAAGAGGTAGAGGGTGGAGTTGGACTCCAAGTGACGATGGGGGGAGGCTCAAGGAACTGTCGGTTCGTCATAGTTGACGCTCCTAGCAGTTATAATGCCATCTTCGGAAGACCCCTCGTCAGCGCCTTCCGATGCGTACCATCGTCCTTCCACCAGTGCCTCAAGTTCAACACTGGAGTAATCCAAGTCAGGATCCGCGGAGACCCCAGGATGGCGAGGCACTGCTACGTCACAGCCGTCAACAGCATCTCTTGGCAAGCAGGGGCGGAGGAGATGGAAAAGATCATGGAGAGCATGAGCAGGATGGGAGTGGCAGGAGAAGCAGAGGAATGATAATCTCGCGCAAGCAGCCTGAGAAGCGAGTGCCATGGGGGGGGTATGTTGTGTTTATTTTTGTTTTTTGTTTTTTGTCGCTTTCCTTTGTAGCAAATTCTACCCCTCGCTGGTTGGGCCAGGAGGTTTTGACAAGGGAAATCCCCCCATTAGATGGATGAAGTTATTTTGCTTATATGAGAAGTAAGTTCAACGTCGAGATGTCCTCCTCACTCCAGGCTCTCACTAGCTGGGTGGGTCGAATGATCCTCGGATGGGTAAGTTCAACGCCGAGATGTCCTCCTCACTCCAGGCTCTCACTAGCTGGGTGGGTCGAATGATCCTCGGATGGGTCAGTTCAACGCCGAGATGTCCTACTCACTCCAGGCTCTCACTAGCTGGGTGGGTCGAATGATCCTCGGATGGGTAAGTTCAACGCCGAGATGTCCTCCTCATTCCAGGCTCTCACTAGCTGGGTGGGTCGAATGATCCTCGGAAGGAAGAGCTTGCCGCCGAGATGTCCTCCTCACACCAGGCTCTCACTAGCTGGGTGGGTCGAATGATCCTCGGAAGGAAGAGCTTGCCATCGAGATGTCCTCCTCACTCCAGGCTCTCACTAGCTGGGTGGGTCGAATGATCCTCGGATGGGTAAGTTCAATGCCGAGATGTCCTCCTCACTCCAGGCTCTCACTAGCTGGGCGGGTCGAATGATCCTCGGATGGGTAAGTTCAACGCCGAGATGTCCTCCTCACTCCAGGCTCTCACTAGCTGGGTGGGTCGAATGATCCTCGGAAGGAAGAGCTTGCCATCGAGATGTCCTCCTCACTCCAGGCTCTCACTAGCTGGGTGGGTCGAATGATCCTCAGAAGGAAGAGCTTGCCATCGAGATGTCCTCCTCACTCCAGGCTCTCACTAGCTGGGTGGGTCGAATGATCCTCGGATGGGTAAGTTCAACGCCGAGATGTCCTCCTCACTCCAGGCTCTCACTAGCTGGGTGGGTCGAATGATCCTCGGAAGGAAGAGCTTGCCATCGAGATGTCCTCCTCACTCCAGGCTCTCACTAGCTGGGTGGGTCGAATGATCCTCAGATGGGTAAGTTCAACGCCGAGATGTCCTCCTCACTCCAGGCTCTCACTAGCTGGGTGGGTCGAATGATCCTCGGAAGGAAGAGCTTGCCATTGAGATGTCCTCCTCACTCCAGGCTCTCACTAGCTGGGTGGGTCGAATGATCCTCGTATGGGTAAGTTCAACGCCGAGATGTCCTCCTCACTCCAGGCTCTCACTAGCTGGGTGGGTCGAATGATCCTCGGATGGGTAAGTTCAACGCCGAGATGTCCTCCTCACTCCAGACTCTCACTAGCTGGGTGGGTCGAATGATCCTCGGATGGGTAAGTTCAACGCCGAGATGTCCTCCTCACTCCAGGCTCTCACTAGCTGGGTGGGTCGAATGATCCTCGGAAGGAAGAGCTTGCCGCCGAGATGTCCTCCTCACTCCAGGCTCTCACTAGCTGGGTGGGTCGAATGATCCTCGGATGGGACAGTTCAACGCCGAGATGTCCTCCTCACTCCAGGCTCTCACTAGCTGGGTGGGTCGAATGATCCTTGGATGGGTAAGTTCAACGCCGAGATGTCCTCCTCACTACAGGCTCTCACTAGCTGGGTGGGTCGAATGATCCTCGGATGGGTAAGTTCAACGCCAAGATGTCCTCCTCACTCCACGCTCTCACTAGCTGGGTGGGTCGAATGATCCTCGGAAGGAAGAGCTTGCCATCGAGATGTCCTCCTCACTCCAGGCTCTCACTAGCTGGGTGGTTCGAATGATCCTCGGAAGGAAGAGCTTGCCATCGAGATGTCCTCCTCACTCCAGGCTCTCACTAGCTGGGTGGGTCGAATGATCCTCGGATGGGTAAGTTCAACGCCGAGATGTCCTCCTCACTCCAGGCTCTCACTAGCTGGGTGGGTCGAATGATCCTCGGAAGGAAGAGCTTGCCATCGAGATGTCCTCCTCACTCCAGGCTCTCACTAGCTGGGTGGGTCGAATGATCCTCGGATGGGTAAGTTCAACGCCGAGATGTCCTCCTCACTCCAGGCTCTCACTAGCTGGGTGGGTCGAATGATCCTCGGAAGGAAGAGCTTGCCATTGAGATGTCCTCCTCACTCCAAGCTCTCACTAGCTGGGTGGGTCGAATGATCCTCGGATGGGTAAGTTCAACGCCGAGATGTCCTCCTCACTCCAGTCTCTCACTAGCTGGGTGGGTCGAATGATCCTCGGATGGGTAAGTTCAACGCTGAGATGTCCTCCTCACTCCAGGCTCTCACTAGCTGGGTGGGTCGAATGATCCTCGGATGGGTAAGTTCAACGCCGAGATGTCCTCCTCACTCCAGGCTCTCACTAGCTGGGTGGGTCGAATGATCCTCGGAAGGAAGAGCTTGCCGCCGAGATGTCCTCCTCACTCCAGGCTCTCACTAGCTGGGTGGGTCGAATGATCCTCGGAAGGAAGAGCTTGCCATCGAGATGTCCTCCTCACTCCAGGCTCTCACTAGCTGGGTGGGTCGAATGATCCTCGGATGGGTAAGTTCAACGCCGAGATGTCCTCCTCACTCCAGGCTCTCACTAGCTGGGTGGGTCGAATGATCCTCGGATGGGTAAGTTCAACGCCGAGATGTCCTCCTCACTCCAGGCTCTCACTAGCTGGGTGGGTCGAATGATCCTCAGAAGGAAGAGCTTGCCATCGAGATGTCCTCCTCACTCCAGGCTCTCACTAGCTGGGTGGGTCGAATGATCCTCGAAAAGAAGAGCTTGCCATCGAGATGTCCTCCTCACTCCAGGCTCTCACTAGCTGGGTGGGTCGAATGATCCTCGGATGGGTAAGTTCAACGCCGAGATGTCCTCCTCACTCCAGGCTCTCACTAGCTGGGTGGGTCGAATGATCCTCGGAAGGAAGAGCTTGCCATCGAGATGTCCTCCTCACTCCAGGCTCTCACTAGCTGGGTGGGTCGAATGATCCTCGGATGGGTAAGTTCAACGCCGAGATGTCCTTCTCACTCTAGGCTCTCACTAGCTGGGTGGGTCGAATGATCCTCGGAAGGAAGAGCTTGCCATTGAGATGTCCTCCTCACTCCAGGCTCTCACTAGCTGGGTGGGTCGAATGATCCTCGGATGGGTAAGTTCAACGCCGAGATGTCCTCCTCACTCCAGGCTCTCACTAGCTGGGTGGGTCGAATGATCCTCGGAAGGAAGAGCTTGCCATTGAGATATCCTCCTCACTCCAGGCTCTCACTAGCTGGGTGGGTCGAATGATCCTCGGATGGGTAAGTTCAACGCCGAGATGTCCTCCTCACTCCAGGCTCTCACTAGCTGGGTGGGTCGAATGATCCTCGGAAGGAAGAGCTTGCCATCGAGATGTCCTCCTCACTCCAGGCTCTCACTAGCTGGGTGGGTCGAATGATCCTCGGATGGGTAAGTTCAACGCCGAGATGTCCTCCTCACTCCAGGCTCTCACTAGCTGTGTGGGTCGAATGATCCTCGGAAGGAAGAGCTTGCCATTGAGATGTCCTCCTCACTCCAGGCTCTCACTAGCTGGGTGAGTCGAATGATCCTCGGGAGCGAGGTTCTGCCCCCCTTCGATGGATATTTGGGCTTGGACTTTTCTTTCCGAGGTTGTGCCAACCTCGCAAAGAGCGGGGATTGTGTACAACCCCCATATCCATCGAGTGAGGCCCACCGTGGAGGGCCGCCGAGACGTGTCGACTAGACCCAAGGGGTCTTAAGACCTTTGGGTATCGCCCGGCGAACCCCCGTAGCTCTCACCAGAAGAAGAGTAAGAGGCGAGAGGGGGAGGGGCGGGTGCCCCCCCTCTCGCCCTCAACCAGCTAGGGGCGAGAGGGGAGGGGCGGGTGCCCCCCTCTCGCCCGCGCCCAGGTAGGGGTGAGAGGGGAGGGGCGGGTGCCCCCCCTCTCGCCCGCACCCAACTAGGGGCGAGAGGGGAGGGGCGGGTGCCCCCCCTCTCGCCCGCGCCCAGGTAGGGGCGAGAGGGGAGGGGCGGGTGCCCCCCCTCTCGCCCGCACCCAGCTAGGGGCGAGAGGGGAGGGGCGGGTGCCCCCCTCTCGCCCGCGCCTAGGTAGGGGAGAGAGGGGAGGGGCGGGTGCCCCCCTCTCGCCCGCACCCAGCTAGGGGCGAGAGGGGAAGGGCGGGTGCCCCCCCTCTCGCCCGCGCCCAGCTAGGGGCGAGAGGGGAGGGGCGGGTGCCCCCCCTCTCGCCCTCGCCCAGCTAAGGGCGAGAGGGGAAGGGTGGATGCCCCCCCTCTCGCCCGCGCCCAGCTAGGGGCGAGAGGGGAGGGGCGGGTGCCCCCCTCTCGCCCTCGCCCAGCTAGGGGCGAGAGGGGAGGGGCGGGTGCCCCCCCTCTCGCCCGCGCCCAGCCAGGAGCGAGTGGAGGAGTGGGGGCGCCCAGCTAGGGGCGAGGTAACCCCTCTCGCCCAGTTCCAGAGGAGGGGGGGTTGATCTGCGTTTAGTATCTCAGAACAACGGGATTTGGCTATTTGCAGTCCATTTTTGGCTATTCGCAGTCCAGATCCGAGGGTATTTTGGTAATCTGGTAGATCAGTTTTTGGCTATTTGCAGCCCAACTTGGAAAACCTATAAATAGACCCTAAGGGGCACCAAAGGAGGGGACTTCTGGATTTCCAAATTTCGGATCTTCTCCTTCCCTTAGAGCTCTCCTTTGGTGCTTCTGGTTCAGCATTGGCTAGGGAGGGGAAGATCTCTCAGGTCTTCCGGGTGTGAGGTGGGACCTCCTCGCTGTAGCCTAGGGTCCGTTTCCAAGTCCAAGTGCTCTTGCCTAGAGAGTTGGCTCGAGAGAAGTAGGTGTGAGACCACCCCTTTTTTGGGACCCCAAACTCCACGGAGACCGAGTTGTCGGTTTCAACACACACGAATCAAGGAGTACTCATGATGTCTGCCCCCAAAATTGAGGCCAAAATTCGAAGAGGCTCACTAGCGCCGGCGGTAGCGATAGCGCCCGACGCTAGCGTTGATCTGCCTGATTCCGGCATCGTTTTTAGAAGGAGCTAGCGCCAGGCGATAGCTACTAGCGCTGGCGGTAGCATGGCGCATAAGAGGCATGGAGAAATATGTTGCCTCGGATTGAAGATCGCACCACGCAAAATGTTACTTAATCTGGGATAGCGCCGGCGGTAGCTACTAGCGCTGGCGGTAGCATGGCGCATAAGAGGCATAGAGCAAAATGTTGCCTCAAATTGAAGATCCTGCCGCGCAAATTGTTTCTTAATCCGGGCTAGCGCCGGCGGTAGGGCTTGGGCTATAAAAGGACCCCCTCTCCTCTTGTTTTCGTACACCAATTGCATACACCTCAGCAGAGTACTAGAATTCCAGAGGCCTATCTTGGCCGAAATTTGAGGTCCCGACGAAGCTCTGCCAAATTCTGAAGGAGGATTCCATCACGCCAAAGCCAAACGAAGTCCGCTTCGACAAACGCTGATTCTACAGCGGATCTTCGCCTCCATATTCAGAAGTTCATCTTAACAGAAGTTTTTATTATTTTATTTATCTTTCTTTGTAAACGGTAGTGAAATCGCCTCGTGTTGGCGACTAGGTCTAGGGTAGGACTTAGGACTGAAAATCGCCTCGTGTTGGCGATTAGATCTAGGTTAGGTCTAGGGGGTGCTTGAGGCCACATCCGGGGAAGGATTGGCTAGAGCGGCTTGAGGCCGAATCCGGGAAGGAGGAGGCTAGGGCCACCGGTTCATGGGGAAGCGAGTCGGGATAGAAAACGAAAAGAGCTTTTATTTTTCGCCTCCGATCTCTAGCGACATTGAGATCAAGTTTTGTAAAACTCATTTAATATAAATAAAGCTTGTCTCTCTTTTTGTTTTGCTTGTCTTCTTGTTTTAATATTGCAATATTCCAAAGTTTTTCTAAATAAAATCTAAAGTTTTTTGAAAACCCTTATTCACCCCCCCTCTAAGGGCGCCGACCGATCCAACAGATCTAAGGCATCCCAATGCTCTTTGCTTGAACTACTGGTAAACCGACTCAACATGCTTACGGAGAAGGCAATGTCTGGTCTAGTGCAACTTGTGGCGTACATGAGACTTCCAATAATCTTTGAGTACTTGACTTGATCAACGTTTGTCCCTTCATTCAGACTTAGCTTGATGTTCGGATCAGTTGGTGTTTCAACGGGTCTACAATCTTTATAACCCCAGGTATTAAGAATCTGCTCTATGTAGTGAGCTTGACTTAGAGTGACACGTCCCTTGTCTACTCTAACTTTCATACCTAGTAGGGTATCGACAGGACCAAGGTCCTTCATATCAAACGCTTTGGCGAGAGCGGACTTAATATCCCTCACGACAGCTAGGTCTGACCCCAGAATCAACACGTCATCCACATATAGACATATGATGATTGTTTGGTTTGACATCGAGTGGTAATAAAGACACTTGTCTGAGAGACAGGACTGAAATCCAAAGCTCTTTACCACTTGATCAAACTTCATGTGCCACATCTTAGGTGCTATTTTAAGCCCATAGATAGATTTATCGAGTTTGCACACTTTATCCTTTATATCTGTATGGACATAACCTTCAGGTTGTGTCATGTAGATCTCTTCATTTAGCTCTCCATTCAAAAAGGTTGTTTTCACGTCCATCTGATGGACTATGAAATTCTTGATAGAGGCTAAGGCTAGAATTCTAATAGTAGATAGGTGACAGACAGGTGAATAGACATCAAAGTAGTCAATTCTCCCTTGTTGTTTATAACCCTTAGCTACTAGATGTGCTTTGTATCTGGCTATAGACCCATCACTATGTAACTTCTTCTTCAGTACCCACTTGCATCCCAGGACTTTAGCTCCTTTCGGTAGGTCCACTAGATGCCAGGTATTATTTTGTAGCAGCGAGTTCATCTCATCATCGATAGCTTCTGCCCACATTAACGCATCTCTCGATCTCATCGCTTCCTGATAGGAGAATGGATCTTCCTCTAAGTGGTAGGTGATGAAATTCTCACCAAAATCCTTATGGATTCTATCTCTTGTAGATACTCTAAGAGGAACAGGTTCGACCTCTAGAGGTTGGGGAGCAGTGCCAGAGGGGCCAGCTTCAGGTTATACAGTAGATTTTGAGATTATGTCAGTAGATCCAGGGACGGTCAGGCCATGATCTTTGATAAACTTATGTTCAAAGAAGATAGCATCTCTAGACTCTATCACTGAAATAGTGGATAGTTCCAGAAACCGGTCACCTACACTGTCTTCTGCGCTACCTAGATAGAGACAGGTTATCATTCTAGGTCTCACCTTAGGTCTTTTAAGATCTTATATACGCACATAGGCGATAAATCCCCAAGTCTTAAGAGTGTCATATCTACAAGGATGACCGTGTCAAAGTTCATAAGGAGTAGAACTGAGCTTTGACTGAGGCACTCTATTCAGAATGTGATTTGTAGTAAGGACTGCTTCCCCCCAGAAGGATTTGGGCATGCCAGCGGTCAGGAGCATAGAATTCAACATCTCTGTCAAAGTTATATTCTTACTGTACAACCCTGTATTCGCCGAGTGGGTCCTCAGAGCCAAGGGTGTCTTTAGGCCAAATGTCTTTTAGCACCGCCCCAGGCAAGGAGAGGATCGGGAGAGTTTCTGGGCGGACCTAGGAGGGGAGGGGGCGAGCGAGGGAGGCGGTCTACCCCCTGCTCGCCCAGCCCCAAAGGGGGGCGAGCGGGGAGGCATCCGACCCCCACTCGCCCAGCCCCAAAGGGGGGCGAGCGGGGAGGCATCCGGCCCCCACTCGCCCCAGTCCCAAAGGGGGGCGAGCGGGGAGGCATCCGGCCCCCACTCACCCCAGCTCCAAAGGGGGGCGAGTGGGGAGGCACCCGGCCCCCACTCGCCCAGGCCCCAAGGGGGGCGAGCGGGGAGGCATCCGGCCCCCACTCGCCCCAGCCCCAAAGGGGGCGAGCGGGGAGGCACCCGACCCCCACTCGCCCTGGCCCTAAGGGGGGAGAGCGGGGAGGCATCCGACCCCCACTCGCCCCAGCCCCAAAGGGGGGCGAGCGGGGAGGCACCCGACCCTCACTCGCCCCGGCCCCAAGGGGGGCGAGTGGGGAGGCATCCGGCCCCCACTCGCCCTAGCTCCAAAGGGGGGCGAGCGGGGAGGCATCCGACCCCCACTCGCCCCAGCCCCAAAGGGGGGCAAGCGGGGATGCATACAACCCCCACTCGCCCCAGCCACAAAGGGGGGCGAGCGAGGAGGCATCCGACCCCCACTCTCTCCAGCCCCCAAGGGGGGCGAGCGGGGAGGAATCTGACCCCCACTCGACCCAGCCCCAAAGGGGGGCGAGCGGGGAGGCATCCGACCCCCACTCTCCCAGCCCCAAAGGGGGGCGACCGGGGAGGCAACCGGCCCCCACTCGCCCCAGCCCCCAAGGGGGGGGGGGGGAGCGGGGAGGCATCTGACCCCCACTCACCCCAGCCCCAGTAGGGGGCGAGCAAGGGAGGCGGCATGTCCCCTCTCGCCCAGCCCCAAGAAGAGGAGGTGGTCTGCGTTTAGCGCCTCGGAATGGCGGGAATTGGCTGTTGGCAGGCCAAACCTGTGGGCATTTCCATAATCTCTTACGCCAGAATCTGGCTATTGGCAGACAAAGCAAGGAATTCTATAGATAGGACCAAGAGGGAACCTTTGAAGGCAGATCTCACTCTCTCTTCACTACTCTCCCCCTAGGTCTCTTTGGTGGGGGAAGAGAGCCTCCAAAGGTGCCCCAAGCTCAACATTGGCTTGGGAGGCGAAGCGCTCTAAGATCTTCCGGGTGTGTGGTGGGACCTCCTCGCTGAGCCCTTGGTCTTGTTCCTAGTTTCCCAAGTCTTCGTCCTAGCGCTCTCCCCTGAGAGAAGTAAGTGTCAAGTCACCCCATCTTTTGGGGACCCCGAACTCCACAAGAGACCAAGTATTGGTTTCAACATTATGGTGCGGTGAGCGTGGAGAGCGACCAGCACGGAAAATCTCAAGCTGAGCTCCATGGCTGGAGATGGAGGAGAAAGATCTGATTTAGGCCACTCACAACCACTCGCGAGTGGGGTGACGATAGGAATGTTTGAAGATTTCAAACGAGAGGTCCTGCAGACCTTGCATCTCGCATTCGCCTCCAGAAGCGAGTTCGAGACACCCGCGGTCCCAGTGGTGGCGTCCCAGTTGTTAGGCGGGAATGCACCAGGCCAGCGACCCGGGAAGGAGGCGGTGGTGGAATGAAATGGGCGAGATCTGCCCGAGCGATAGATTCCTCAGCCCGGCGAGTGCTGAGTGTGCGAATGGACTCCGCGAGATCATACCACTCGCGGAATGGGAGAGGAAAATCCTTTTTGTGAGATGCAAGGCTGCTTTGCTCAGGTTTGTTTTTTGAACTTTATTTTATTTTATGAACGGTGTCTGTCAACTTACAAGGTGATGCTGCTTAGAATGTGAAAAAGAATAGCCCCGAGCAGACCCGCTGACCAGGTTCTCACCTAGCTGGCAAGGTCGTAGGCTCACTCGGTGGCAGGTTTCAATGGCAGTTGGCCCCGAGCAGACCCGCTGACCAGGCTCTCACCTAGCTGGCAGGGTCGTAGGCTCACTCAGTGGCAGGTTTCAAAGGCAGTTAGCCCCGAGCAGACCCGCTGACCATGCTCTCACCTAGCTGGCTGGGCCGTAGGCTCACTCGGTGGCAGGTTTCAAAGGTAGTTAGCCCCGAGCAGACCCGCTGACCAGGCTCTCACCTAGCTGGCAGGGTCGTAGGCTCACTCGGTGGCAGGTTTCAAAGGCAGTTAGCCCCGAGCAGACCCGCTGACCAGACTCTCACCTAGATGGCAGGGTCGTATGCTCACCCGGTGGCAGGTTTCAAAGGCATTTAGCCCCGAGCAGACTCGCTGACCAGGCTCTCACCTAGCTGGCAGGGTCGTAGGCTCACTCGGTGGCAGGTTTCAAAGGCAGTTAGCCCCGAGCAGACCCGCTGACCAGGCTCTCATCTAGCTGGCAGGGCCGTAGGCTCACTCGGTGGTAGGTTTCAAAGGCAGTTATCCCAAAGCAGACCCGCTGACCAGGCTCTCACCTAGCTGGCAGGGCCGTAGGCTCACTCGGTGGCAGGTTTCAAAGGCAGTTAGCCCCGAGCAGACCCGCTGACCAGGCTCTCACCTAGCTGGCAGGGCCGTATGCTCACTCGGTGGAAGGTTTCAAAGGCATTTAGCCCCGAGCAGACCCGATGACCAGGCTCTCACCTAGCTGGCAGGGTCGTAGGCTCACTCGGTGGCAGGTTTCAAAGGCAGTTAGCCCCAAGCAGACCCGCTGACCAGGCTCTCACCTAGCTGGCAGGGTTGTAGGCTCACTCGGTGGCAGGTTTTAAAGGTAGTTAGCCCCGAGCAGACCCGCTGACCAGGCTCTCACCTAGCTGGCAGGGCCGTAGGCTCACTCAGTGGCAGGTTTCAAAGGCAGTTAGCCCCGAGCAGACCCGCTGACCAGTCTCTCACCTAGCTGGCAGGGCCGTATGCTCTCTCGGTGGCAGGTTTCAAAGGCAGTTAGCCACGAGCAGACCCGCTGACCAGGCTCTCACCTAGCTGCCAGGACCATAGGCTCACTCGGTGGCAGGTTTCAAAGGAGTTAGCCCTGAGCAGACCCGCTGACCAGGCTCTCACCTAGCTGGCAGGGCCGTAGGCTCACTCAGTGATAGGTTTCAAAGGCAGTTAGTCCCGAGCAGACCCGCTGACCAGGCTCTCACCTAGCTGGCAGGGTCGCAGGCTCACTCGGTGGCAGGTTTCAAAGGCAGTTAGCCCCGAGCAAACCCGCTGACCAGACTCTCACCTAGCTGGCAGGGTCGTAGGCTCACTCGGTGGCAGGTTTCAAAGGCAGTTAGCCGCGAGCTGACCCGCTAGTCGGGCTCTCATTAGCCGGCAGGGTAGGATGACCTCTCGGGGAGGTTAAGTGGTTTTTCCCCCCGAGATGGCTCCGCTAGTCGGGCTCTCACTAGCCGGCAGGGCAGGATGGCCTCTCGGGGAAGCTAGGTGGTTTTTCCCCGAGATGGCTCCGCTAGTCGGGCTCTCACTAGCCGGCAGGGCAGTATGACCTCTTGGGGAGGCTAAGTGGTTTTTCCCCCGAGATGGCTCCGCTAGCCGGGCTCTCACTAGCCGGCAGGGCAGGATTGGCCTCTCTGGGAGGCTTAAGTAAATTTTCCCACCGGGACGATGTGGAGTCTTCTCAATTTCACTCAGCACCACTCGCCGAATATGAAGGGTTGGACTTTTCTTTCCGAGCATGTAACCCGCTCGAAAAGAGCAGGGATTGTGTACAACCCTGTATTCGCCGAGTGGGTCCCCGGAGCTAAGGGTGTCTTTAGGCCCAATGTCTTTTAGCACCGCCCCAGGCAAGGAGAGGAGCGGGAGAGTTTCTGGGCGGGCCCAGGAGGGTAGGGGCGAGCGAGGGAGGCGGCCTGCTGTAACATCCCGACTTTTATTGGGCCACTAGACCCTAGTGAGCCCAATAAAAGTAGGCCCGAGCAGTAGAAAACGACCATTTCGGGTATCGTAGCGCGCCACTACCTCATTATTATGAATAGTGGCCGTACGAACCCCGAATTGACTTCCGTCAGTTCCATTGGACTCGTATAGACAATACGAGCGCAATGGAATTCGCTGCACTCCGATCCGAGGTCGTATGGAGGAAAACGACCGTTTCGGGTATCGTAGCGCGCCACTACCTCATTATTATGAATAGTGGCCGTACGAACCCCGAATTGACTTCCGTCAGTTCCGTTGGACTCGTATAGACAATACGAGCGCAATGGAATTCGTTGCACTCCGATCCGAGGTCGTATGGAGAAAACGACCGTTTCGGGTATCGTAGCGCGCCACTACCTCATTATTATGAATAGTGGCCGTACGAACCCCGAATTGACTTCCGTCAGTTCCGTTGGACTCGTATAGACAATACGAGCGCAATGGAATTCGTTGCACTCCGATCCGAGGTCGTATGGAGAAAACGACCGTTTCGGGTATCGTAGCACGCCACTACCTCATTATTATGAATAGTGGCCGTACGAACCCCGAATTGACTTCCGTCAGTTCCGTTGGACTCGTATAGACAATACGAGCGCAATGGAATTCGTTGCACTCCGATCCGAGGTCGTATGGAGAAAACGACCGTTTCGGGTATCGTAGCGCGCCACTACCTCATTATTATGAATAATGGCCGTACGAACCCCGAATTGACTTCCGTCAGTTCCGTTGGACTCGTATAGACAATACGAGCGCAATGGAATTCGTTGCACTCCGATCCGAGGTCGTATGGAGAAAACGACCGTTTCGGGTATCGTAGCGCGCCACTACCTCATTATTACGAATAGTGGCCGTACGAACCCCGAATTGACTTCCGTCAGTTCCGTTGGACTCGTATAGACAATACGAGCGCAATGGAATTCGTTGCACTCCGATCCGAGGTCGTATGGAGAAAACGACCGTTTCGGGTATCGTAGCACGCCACTACCTCATTATTATGAATAGTGGCCGTACGAACCCCGAATTGACTTCCGTCAGTTCCGTTGGACTCGTATGGACAATACAAGCGCAACAGAACTCGTTGCGTCTCGATACAAGGTCGTGTGGGGAATATACCATTTAGGGCACTATGCAGACCACCCCAATGCAGCGTATAAACTACGATGTGCACGAACCCGGAGTCAAAACCCCCAAGAAGGGGGCTGCCCTATTAGGGCAAGGGGAAGAGAGAGAAAGGAGGGGGGGGGGGGGGGGGGGGGAGAAAATATCCCCCCCACTCACCCTTCCTTCCTACACGTGGAAGGGAGGGAGAGGGGGAGGTGGCCACCCCTCCTTCCTATAAAAGGAGGGGCAGCCCTCTTCTTCTCCCCCACACCACCCTCTCTCTCTCTCCCCCTCCTCTGCCGACAGCCCAGCCTCAGCCCTCCTCCTCCACCACCTTGCCGGGACAAGCCCTAGGCCGACCACCCCTCCTCCTCCATGGCCGGCCACCACCACCAACCCCCAACCCCTCAGGTAGAGATCTCCCCCTCCCCTTTCCTACCTCCCGGAGGAGGCGTTCAGGCCGCCGGCAGGCACGGCCGGCGGCGGCCGTGTCTTCCCCCTCCTCCCCGCGCTCCCTGTAAGGGAGTTACTCCCTTCCCCGGCGGCGGCCGGCGGCGCCAGGCTGCCGGGCCACCGCCGATCGGCTGCCCCCTCCCCGGCGCCCCGACCAGGGGCGGCAGGGAGGGCTGCGCGCGAGGAGGCGGCCGTGTAACAAGCCGGCACGGCTCGGGCTGGCTGCACCGCGCCTCCTCGCCCCTTCTGCCCCGTTTTCCGGTGGGGTCCGGCGGCGCCAGGCCACCGGGCCACCACCGGAGTTGGCGCCGGCCCCCGACGCACCGACCGGGGGCGGCGCCGGTGGCCCCCCGACGGAAGGGCGGCGGCACAGCGGCCTGCATGGCCCATGCAGGCCACGCCGCCGCCGCCCGCCCCTATTACTCCCTTCCCCGGTGGTGGCCGGCGGTGCCAGGCCGCCGGACCACCCCCGGAGGAGTCGCCGGCCCCCGGCGCACCGGCCGGGGGCGGCGCCGGCCCCGGCAGGCCGCTGCCCGGCGGCGGCAGCGGCAGCCACCCGAGCCCGATCGGGGGCCGCACGATCTCCCCCAGGAGATCAAGCGGCCCCCCGCAACCTTAATCCCCGCCCAATTCCTCCATTTGTGTGCCCCCCCCCACAGCGGATCCGCTGTGGATTCGCTGTGGGGACCCAAGGAGGGCGCCCGGTGTGGCGCCCTCAGCTTTCTCCTCTCCTCTAAACGCACACCAAAAACCCCTTCCCCTTCTTCTTTTTTTGAAAAAAAAAATGGTGCCTTTTAAGGAAAAGTTTTCTAAACGGAAAATGTGCCTCACCCTAAGGGGCACCCCCCGTAATTTTTGGGGAATTTTAGGACAAGATTTGCTATTTATAAAACCCAATATAAAGTTTATTTTAGGTATTAAAATGCCCAAATATGTTTCTAAAAATCCCCAAATATTAGGGGCACTAAATATAGGTATTTTACAAATACTATCAAAGATGGGGGGTGTGGACTTGTGATTTAACCCCTCAAAAGCCTTTTCAAACAAAAATAGACGCCCGGAAAAGAGCAAAATTCATTAAAATGAATCGGCGTCTCCTCGACGCATATTTTAAATACTTATCCAAAATTATGCGTATTAATCTAAAAAGATCGACTGAGCTCGGAGAAGCAACGCAAAAAATCGGAACGACATCGCGACGCGGCGCCAAAACGTAACTCCGCCGCGACAATAATAAAAGAACGGAGTCGTCGATCAAAGCCTCCTCTTATGGAGTGATTGGACTACTAACCATTTCTTCTTATGCAATTACATTCTGTACTTTCGTTTAAATCCAGTCTCGTACTGGTCCCCCCGCATTTACATTCTGTACTTTCGTTTAAATCCAGTCTCGTACTGGTCCCCCGCATTTACATTCTGTACTTTCGTTTAAATCCAGTCTCGTACTGGTCCCCCCGCATTTACATTCTGTACTTTCGTTTAAATCCAGTCTCGTACTGGTCCCCCGCATTTACATTCTGTACTTTCGTTTAAATCCAGTCTCGTACTGGTCCCCCGCATTTACATTCTGTACTTTCGTTTAAATCCAGTCTCGTACTGGTCCCCCGCATTTACATGCTGTACTTTCGTTTAAATCCAGTCTCGTACTGGTCCCCCGCATTTACATTCTGTACTTGCGTTTAAATCCAGTCTCGTACTGGTCCCCCCGCATTTACATTTCTGTACTTTCGTTTAAATCCAGTCTCGTACTGGTCCTATCATTATGGCCTTTGCTTTCGGCCTACTTTCTGCTTATCATTATGGCCTTTGCTTTCGGCCTACTTTCTGCTTATCATTATGGCCTTTGCTTTCGGCCTACTTTCTGCTTATCATTATGGCCTTTGCTTTCGGCCTACATTCTGTTTAGTATTATGGCCCCTGCTTCGGCCTAATTTACTTACTAGTGCAGAGCTGCCGTGGCAACGAATGCGGTGCTTGTCCTCCCTTCGGCGAGGCCTTAGTTGGGGAAAAACCCGGAGTTGAGTCCTTCCTCCCAGGTTATCCCCAAGCAAGGAGCCCTCATACCGCTAAGTCTCCCGGTCCAGGGTTGTGAGACCGGTGGAGTAGAAATGCCACGTGGCCTAAGGGTTTGTTTTATATGAAGCGGGTGAAGATTGATTGGAAGTGGCGGGTTGGTCACGCTCGCAGACCGTTCGTACCGGTGCGGGTGGGTTGACGACTCATGGCGACAGGGAGATATGCGCAGCAGGTTATCACCCCTGAGCATGTAGTTTTACCTCCGCTGGTCGGCCTTCAAATCGGCTCGCCGGATGTCGCTCACATCCAGTTAGTACACCAAGTTGTACAGGAGGGCCTGAATGATACGGTACGACTACATTCAAAAGTGGCAGGACTGGCCACTGTCACCGACGGCCACATCGGTGAGGCCCGCGGGGTTAGCTCCCCTGCTTGAACTAAAGCGGTCTAAAACTGTGTCGACACAGGGTCTTTGTATGGGTACAGGTCTTGAGAACCTGGGTGTGTGTATACGCGCGATAGTGATATAGATTTATTATGCTGCGCGATTGTGGTTATTCGGGCAGGAGCCCCGCTTTATATATATATATGTGTATGTATATGTTTACCTGCTGCTAACCCTTTCCTTGCTTCGGCTATTTCAATTCTGTCTTTAGCCGCCCCCTGGATACGGTTCCGGGGAGGGGGATGTGTTTTCTACTTAGCTCTGTGACTAACGGTTATTTCTTATAACCAATCACAGGAGACGGGACAGCGTGAAGCCCCCACATCACAGGTTGACCGGGAAGCCTTGGAGATGATCCGTTCGATTACCCCAGCCTCCCCTCCTATCTTCAGAGATGTGAGTACGAGTATATAAGGACGAGCCCAGGACTCCCTTTTGTCTTAGCATATGTAGTCTACGGACAATATTTTGTAAACGATAGGCTTCGGCCCCGTTAAGTTGTAAATATAAGCTGTATGTTTGGTTTGCCCATCTTTTGATTGCTTCCGCTATGCGTTCTGATGTGAGGTTATGATTCTTGTGCCTGACAAGGAGACCGCTCAGCGCTCGAGGGGGGTGGGACGTCACCACCCGGGGAGCGTTAAGGGGTCATTCTTGGGCAGTAAGATCCCCCCTCCCTGAACCCGGTTCAGGATTGGGGAGGGGGGGTCTTACAAATGGATCAGAGCTACCACGATCCGACCACATGGGGCAGTCTTTCGATCCTCCTTTCCCCCGGTTCCGTTTCTTGGTTCGGGACGAACCATGCAGCGGAAGCCTGGTGGACCCTCTAGGTTAAGGTTAAGGACTCGAGACTGCACGATAGTACACCCACACGCTTTCCGCTTTCTTTCCTTTCAGTCCTGCAAAATGCCCTTAGTTTTGCAAGTTCTGACACCCGTTTGTTACTTCTCCAGATACCGGAGTCAAGTAATGGAAGGTCTTCCTCTCAAGACCAGTACCACCCTACCACTCCACCACCAGCTCAGACCGCTCCGGCCACAGTCCCGTTCGGAGAGACAGAGCTCGGGCAGACCCTGGTAGCCCTGTTGGCCGCCTTCCAGACAGCCACTTTACGGCCACCCCAGCAGGCCACCGTACCCACTGATCTACTGACGACTTTCCGAGGGCTAAGGCCCCCCACCTTTCGGGGTACAGAGTCGGCCATCCAGGCCGAGGAGTGGGTGGAGAGGGTAGAGGAGCTTCTTGTAGGGATGATGTGCCCAGCAGTAGCCGCAGTATCCCTAGTAGTGACCATGTTGGAGGGCTATGCCCGGGACTGGTGGAGGGCAGCTAGCCGCTCCACTTTTAGAGGGCGACCCCTTAGCACCATTCTCTGGGGGGAGTTCTCGGATGCTTTCTTAGAGCATTTCATTTCAGATGCAGACCGGATGGCACTCCAGGAGCGGTTCCTACAGACCAGACAGGGAGATAGGACGGTTCCAGACTACCAGAGAGAGTTTATCCACCTGGCCCGCTTCGCCGGGACCTTAGCAGGTACAGATAGGGACAGGGCGGCCAGATTTTATCGGGGATTGCGAGACGACCTCCGTCAGGCCCTGATCATGATATCCCAGGCATCCTTCCACACGATCGCCTCACATGCCACCGCTCTAGAGATGGATCAGCGGATGGTAGCCCAGCAGCGGAGGGGACACGTAGGTATTCCCCGGACTCAGGACCGAGAGAGAAGAGCAGGTCCTCGCAGGTAGGGCCGAGACGAGAGACAGCGGCAGCGTCACCAGCCATATAGGCAGGCACCCCAGCCCCGACCAGCACCCCAGCCCCGACCAGCACCCCCAGCCCCAGCACCACAGGTCGTCCCGGCCGCACGACGAGATGTTCCCTTCGCAGGGAACTGCTACCTATGCCAGCAGCCTGGGCATATACGAGCCTTCTGCCCACAGGCTACCGGGAGACCCGGTTTAGGAGCAGTACAGAGAGCGGCGGAGAGAGGACGAGGTGGACGCAGAGGACGTCCCGCAGGCAGGAGGGAGCCGGCTAGGCAGGGCAGAGAAGCACCGCTCGAGGCATACGCGTTGGATCTCCAGCACGGTCCTGCTCCTGACGTAGTGATAGGTATCTACTTCCGATAGTACGATATCCTAGGAGATGTTTTAGCTTATATATTGGGACTTTTTGTATATGTCATCCCTACTCTTGTATATCTGTGAAAAGCTTATGATTATGATATATATACATATATGTTATCAGGTTTACTTTTGGTAGAAGGTCGTCCCGCTAAAACACTGTTCGATACCGGCGCCACACACTCTTTAGTTGCACAAAACTTCATCGCCGACAAGGAGAACACGGTGCGATCATCCGGGATGTCAATCCGAATACGACTCCCGGATGGATCAGATATGACTTCCACCGAGAAGTGTTCCTTCCAGGCAATGCTAGGAGGCATAGAGTTCAAAGTCAACGCCACCATCTTAGCAATAACCGGGTTCGACATCATTCTGGGGATGGATTGGTTGACCGAGCACAGCGCCCAAATCAATTGTTCGACTCGAGAAATCCGCCTCCAGAATCCGAATGGGCAATTTATCACGCTAGCAGGTATACCCTCCGTCACCCGCATTATCTTAACATCTGCACAAACCGTCAAGGCAGTTCGACGGAAGGACGAGATGTACCTAATCTACTTTGAGATGGAGAACACGACGCAAGTACTCGCTAAAGTACCTGTGATCAGGGACTTCCCAGATATCTTCCCAGAGTCACTCCCCGGGTTGCCCCCGCAACGGGAAGTAGACTTCCAAATCGAACTTACTCCAGGAGCCCGACCAGTGTCCCGAGCACCATACCGGATGGCCCCGAGGGAACTGGCTGAGCTCAAGATTCAGCTACAAGAGTTAGTCGACGCAGGATTCATACGTCCTAGTACCTCTCCCTGGGGAGCCCAGTACTGTTCGTTAAAAAGAAGGATGGATCGCTGCGCCTCTGCATCGACTACAGAGTCTTGAATAAACTCACCATCCGGAATACCTATCCCCTACCCAGGATAGATGAACTGTTCGATCAACTACAAGGCGCGTCCGTCTTTTCCAAAATGGACTTAAGGTCCGGCTACTATCAACTTAGAGTACGAGAAGAGGACATTCCCAAGACCGCCTTCAGCTCTCGCTACGGACTATACGAGTTCATGGTAATGCCATTTGGATTAACCAATGCCCCGTCCGCCTTCATGGCTTTGATGAATACGGTATTCAAACCCTTCCTGGATCATTTCGTAATAGTCTTCATAGATGATATTCTCATCTACTCAAAGAACAAAACCGATCACTCCAGGCACCTCCAAATGGTACTACTTAAGCTAAGAGAACACTCACTCTTCGCCAAGTTTAGCAAATGCGAGTTCTGGATGGAAGAAGTCGGCTTTCTGGGACACACCGTCAACAAGAACGGAGTAGCAGTAGATCAAGCCAAGGTGCAAGCAGTACGAGATTGGCCGCCACTTAAGACGGCGGCAGACATCCGAAGTTTCCTTGGCCTCGCCGGCTACTACCGTAAGTTCGTCGAAGGCTTCTCCAAGATCGCATTACCACTTACCACTCTCACCAAGAAGGATGTGACATTCCAATGGTCTCCTGAATGCGAGGCGGCATTCATCGAACTGAAGAACCGGCTGATATCGGCCCCAATCCTAACCCTCCCCTCCGGTACCGAGGGTTTCCAAATCTATGTTGATGCCTCTCTGAAAGGATTGGGGGCCGTGCTTATGCAACATGGCAAGGTGATTGCCTACGCCTCACGTCAGCTCAAGCCGCATGAACTAAACTACGCCACCCACGATCTGGAGCTGGGAGCGGTAGTTTTCGCCTTAAAAATCTGGAGACATTACCTCTACGGGGTACGATGCGAGATCTTCTCCGATCATAAAAGCCTCAAATACGTCTTCACCCAGAAAGAGCTAAACCTCCGGCAACGCCGGTGGTTAGAATTTCTCTGTGATTATGACTTCGCCCTCCAGTACCACCCCGGCAAGGCTAATAAAGTTGCAGACGCCTTGAGTCGGCAGCCTCCGAGGACCGGGAGTTGGTTAGAAACAGTGCCAGAGGAGTTAGTCAAATCATTGGCAGAAATGGATATTATCCTCATCACCCGCAGAAATCCGATGGAATACCAAGCCCACCTCTATTGGATGGAGATACAGTGTGACATCAGGAATAGAATACGGGAAGCCCAGAAGACCGACGTTGAAGCAGCACCGATCATTCAGGCCTTGCAACACGGTGTACAAGAAGACTACAACCTGTATGATGGCATCCTGCAATACAGACACCGCATATTCATTCCCGCTGCAGAAGGGATCCGTGAGGAGATACTCCGTGAAGCTCACCAGACAAGGTACTCGATACACCCGGGAGTAGTAAAAATGTATACGGACCTGCGCAGGACCCTATACTGGCCAGGCATGAAGAAGGATGTCACCGATTATGTAGCGCACTGCCAAACCTGCCAAATGGTCAAAGCCGAATGTCGTAGCCCAGGAGGCCTACTACAACCCCTGCCAATTCCAGAATGGAAGTTCGAGGATATTTCCATGGATTTTGTCCATGGCTTACCCCGATCCCGTGCAGGTAACGACTCCATATGGGTAGTAGTGGACCGCCTCACCAAGGTAGCCCAATTCATCCCGAACCGGCAAGGCGATGGTGTCGACATTCTAGCCCGACTATTTATCGAGCAGGTAGTCCGATTTCATGGAATACCCAAATCAATCGTCTCGGACCGCGATGGGCGCTTTACATCGAAGGAATGGAGAAGAGTGCAAGCTTATCTGGGAACCAGATTAGCTTTTAGCACCGCCTTCCACCCCCAGACCGATGGGCAGACGGAAAGAACAAATCGGACGATGGAAGATCTTCTCCGATTATGCATAGTGGAGCATAACGAGCCATGGGAGCAGTTACTACCTCTGGTAGAGTTCTCATATAACAACAGTTTCCAGGCAAGCATCAAGATGACACCGTACGAAGCCCTCTACGGAAGACGCTGTCGGACCCCGCTATCTTGGGCACAGGATGAGGACCCCGAAGCCTTAGGAATCACCTACATCGACGATACCACCGCCGCAATAAGATTAATCCGGGAACGCATGCTGGAAGCGCAGAGCCGGCAGGCCAAGTATTACGACGCACGTCATCGGCAAGTAGAATTCCAAGTGGGAGATATGGTGTTCTTAAAGATTAAGCCAATGCATGGGATATCACGAATCAAGAGGCAGAAAAAGCTGGACCCCCGCTATCTAGGCTCGTATCCAGTCATCGAAAGAATTGGCCCGGTGGCTTACAGGTTAGCTTTGCCAGCCGAGCTGGGGAGCCTTCACGACGTATTTCATGTCTCCTCGCTAAGACGTGTTCTGCGCCAACCAGAGCAGCACCTTCCCACCCCACCAACATCAGTACAATCCGACCGATCTGTCCGACTCGAACCTGTGAAGATAGTGGACTCCAAGATCAAAGAGCTGCGGAACAAAACGGTCACAATGGTCAAGATCTTATGGTCGAACGGTGGACGCGAAGAGTTCACTTGGGAACCCGAGACGCTCGTACGAGAGAAATACCCGACGCTCTTCCCCCAGGTACATCATTTAAACCCCTACTTTAGCCAATTTTCGGGGACGAAAATCTCTTTATTTTTATTGGATTGTAACATCCCGACTTTTATTGGGCCACTAGACCCTAGTGAGCCCAATAAAAGTAGGCCCGAGCAGTAGAAAACGACCATTTCGGGTATCGTAGCGCGCCACTACCTCATTATTATGAATAGTGGCCGTACGAACCCCGAATTGACTTCCGTCAGTTCCATTGGACTCGTATAGACAATACGAGCGCAATGGAATTCGTTGCACTCCGATCCGAGGTCGTATGGAGAAAACGACCGTTTCGGGTATCGTAGCGCGCCACTACCTCATTATTATGAATAGTGGCCGTACGAACCCCGAATTGACTTCCGTCAGTTCCGTTGGACTCGTATAGACAATACGAGCGCAATGTAATTCGTTGCACTCCGATCCGAGGTCGTATGGAGAAAACGACCGTTTCGGGTATCGTAGCGCGCCACTACCTCATTATTATGAATAGTGGCCGTACGAACCCCGAATTGACTTCCGTCAGTTCCGTTGGACTCGTATAGACAATACGAGCGCAATGGAATTCGTTGCACTCCGATCCGAGGTCGTATGGAGAAAACGACCGTTTCGGGTATCGTAGCACGCCACTACCTCATTATTATGAATAGTGGCCGTACGAACCCCGAATTGACTTCCGTCAGTTCCGTTGGACTCGTATAGACAATACGAGCGCAATGGAATTCGTTGCACTCCGATCCGAGGTCGTATGGAGAAAACGACCGTTTCGGGTATCGTAGCGCGCCACTACCTCATTATTATGAATAATGGCCGTACGAACCCCGAATTGACTTCCGTCAGTTCCGTTGGACTCGTATAGACAATACGAGCGCAATGGAATTCGTTGCACTCCGATCCGAGGTCGTATGGAGAAAACGACTGTTTCGGGTATCGTAGCGCGCCACTACCTCATTATTACGAATAGTGGCCGTACGAACCCCGAATTGACTTCCGTCAGTTCCGTTGGACTCGTATAGACAATACGAGCGCAATGGAATTCGTTGCACTCCGATCCGAGGTCGTATGGAGAAAACGACCGTTTCGGGTATCGTAGCACGCCACTACCTCATTATTATGAATAGTGGCCGTACGAACCCCGAATTGACTTCCGTCAGTTCCGTTGGACTCGTATGGACAATACAAGCGCAACAGAACTCGTTGCGTCTCGATACAAGGTCGTGTGGGGAATATACCATTTAGGGCACTATGCAGACCACCCCAATGCAGCGTATAAACTACGATGTGCACGAACCCGGAGTCAAAACCCCCAAGAAGGGGGCTGCCCTATTAGGGCAAGGGGAAGAGAGAGAAAGGAGGGGGGGGGGGGGGGGGGAGAAAATATCCCCCCCCCCCCCACTCACCCTTCCTTCCTACACGTGGAAGGGAGGGAGAGGGGGAGGTGGCCACCCCTCCTTCCTATAAAAGGAGGGGCAGCCCTCTTCTTCTCCCCCACACCACCCTCTCTCTCTCTCCCCCTCCTCTGCCGACAGCCCAGCCTCAGCCCTCCTCCTCCACCACCTTGCCGGGACAAGCCCTAGGCCGACCACCCCTCCTCCTCCATGGCCGGCCACCACCACCAACCCCCAACCCCTCAGGTAGAGATCTCCCCCTCCCCTTTCCTACCTCCCGGAGGAGGCGTTCAGGCCGCCGGCAGGCACGGCCGGCGGCGGCCGTGTCTTCCCCCTCCTCCCCGCGCTCCCTGTAAGGGAGTTACTCCCTTCCCCGGCGGCGGCCGGCGGCGCCAGGCTGCCGGGCCACCGCCGATCGGCTGCCCCCTCCCCGGCGCCCCGACCAGGGGCGGCAGGGAGGGCTGCGCGCGAGGAGGCGGCCGTGTAACAAGCCGGCACGGCTCGGGCTGGCTGCACCGCGCCTCCTCGCCCCTTCTGCCCCGTTTTCCGGTGGGGTCCGGCGGCGCCAGGCCACCGGGCCACCACCGGAGTTGGCGCCGGCCCCCGACGCACCGACCGGGGGCGGCGCCGGTGGCCCCCCGACGGAAGGGCGGCGGCACAGCGGCCTGCATGGCCCATGCAGGCCACGCCGCCGCCGCCCGCCCCTATTACTCCCTTCCCCGGTGGTGGCCGGCGGTGCCAGGCCGCCGGACCACCCCCGGAGGAGTCGCCGGCCCCCGGCGCACCGGCCGGGGGCGGCGCCGGCCCCGGCAGGCCGCTGCCCGGCGGCGGCAGCGGCAGCCACCCGAGCCCGATCGGGGGCCGCACGATCTCCCCCAGGAGATCAAGCGGCCCCCCGCAACCTTAATCCCCGCCCAATTCCTCCATTTGTGTGCCCCCCCACAGCGGATCCGCTGTGGATCCGCTGTGGGGACCCAAGGAGGGCGCCCGGTGTGGCGCCCTCAGCTTTCTCCTCTCCTCTAAACGCACACCAAAAACCCCTTCCCCTTCTTCTTTTTTTGAAAAAAAAAATGGGGCCTTTTAAGGAAAAGTTTTCTAAACGGAAAATGTGCCTCACCCTAAGGGGCACCCCCCGTAATTTTTGGGGAATTTTAGGACAAGATTTGCTATTTATAAAACCCAATATAAAGTTTATTTTAGGTATTAAAATGCCCAAATATGTTTCTAAAAATCCCCAAATATTAGGGGCACTAAATATAGGTATTTTACAAATACTATCAAAGATGGGGGGTGTGGACTTGTGATTTAACCCCTCAAAAGCCTTTTCAAACAAAAATAGACGCCTGGAAAAGAGCAAAATTCATTAAAATGAATCGGCGTCTCCTCGACGCATATTTTAAATACTTATCCAAAATTATGCGTATTAATCTAAAAAGATCGACTGAGCTCGGAGAAGCAACGCAAAAAATCGGAACGACATCGCGACGCGGCGCCAAAACGTAACTCCGCCGCGACAATAATAAAAGAACGGAGTCGTCGATCAAAGCCTCCTCTTATGGAGTGATTGGACTACTAACCATTTCTTCTTATGCAATTACATTATGTACTTTCATTTAAATCCAGTCTCGTACTGGTCCCCCCGCATTTACATTCTGTACTTTCGTTTAAATCCAGTCTCGTACTGGTCCCCCGCATTTACATTCTGTACTTTCGTTTAAATCCAGTCTCGTACTGGTCCCCCCGCATTTACATTCTGTACTTTCGTTTAAATCCAGTCTCGTACTGGTCCCCCGCATTTACATTCTGTACTTTCGTTTAAATCCAGTCTCGTACTGGTCCCCCGCATTTACATTCTGTACTTTCGTTTAAATCCAGTCTCGTACTGGTCCCCCGCATTTACATGCTGTACTTTCGTTTAAATCCAGTCTCGTACTGGTCCCCCGCATTTACATTCTGTACTTGCGTTTAAATCCAGTCTCGTACTGGTCCCCCCGCATTTACATTTCTGTACTTTCGTTTAAATCCAGTCTCGTACTGGTCCTATCATTATGGCCTTTGCTTTCGGCCTACTTTCTGCTTATCATTATGGCCTTTGCTTTCGGCCTACTTTCTGCTTATCATTATGGCCTTTGCTTTCGGCCTACTTTCTGCTTATCATTATGGCCTTTGCTTTCGGCCTACATTCTGTTTAGTATTATGGCCCCTGCTTCGGCCTAATTTACTTACTAGTGCAGAGCTGCCGTGGCAACGAATGCGGTGCTTGTCCTCCCTTCGGCGAGGCCTTAGTTGGGGAAAAACCCGGAGTTGAGTCCTTCCTCCCAGGTTAGCCCCAAGCAAGGAGCCCTCATACCGCTAAGTCTCCCGGTCCAGGGTTGTGAGACCGGTGGAGTAGAAATGCCACGTGGCCTAAGGGTTTGTTTTATATGAAGCGGGTGAAGATTGATTGGAAGTGGCGGGTTGGTCACGCTCGCAGACCGTTCGTACCGGTGCGGGTGGGTTGACGACTCATGGCGACAGGGAGATATGCGCAGCAGGTTATCACCCCTGAGCATGTAGTTTTACCTCCGCTGGTCGGCCTTCAAATCGGCTCGCCGGATGTCGCTCACATCCAGTTAGTACACCAAGTTGTACAGGAGGGCCTGAATGATACGGTACGACTACATTCAGAAGTGGCAGGACTGGCCACTGTCACCGACGGCCACATCGGTGAGGCCCGCGGGGTTAGCTCCCCTGCTTGAACTAAAGCGGTCTAAAACTGTGTCGACACAGGGTCTTTGTATGGGTACAGGTCTTGAGAACCTGGGTGTGTGTATACGCGCGATAGTGATATAGATTTATTATGCTGCGCGATTGTGGTTATTCGGGCAGGAGCCCCGCTTTATATATATATATGTGTATGTATATGTTTACCTGCTGCTAACCCTTTCCTTGCTTCGGCTATTTCAATTCTGTCTTTAGCCGCCCCCTGGATACGGTTCCGGGGAGGGGGATGTGTTTTCTACTTAGCTCTGTGACTAACGGTTATTTCTTATAACCAATCACAGGAGACGGGACAGCGTGAAGCCCCCACATCACAGGTTGACCGGGAAGCCTTGGAGATGATCCGTTCGATTACCCCAGCCTCCCCTCCTATCTTCAGAGATGTGAGTACGAGTATATAAGGACGAGCCCAGGACTCCCTTTTGTCTTAGCATATGTAGTCTACGGACAATATTTTGTAAACGATAGGCTTCGGCCCCGTTAAGTTGTAAATATAAGCTGTATGTTTGGTTTGCCCATCTTTTGATTGCTTCCGCTATGCGTTCTGATGTGAGGTTATGATTCTTGTGCCTGACAAGGAGACCGCTCAGCGCTCGAGGGGGGTGGGACGTCACCACCCGGGGAGCGTTAAGGGGTCATTCTTGGGCAGTAAGATCCCCCCTCCCTGAACCCGGTTCAGGATTGGGGAGGGGGGGTCTTACACCTGCCCCCTGCTCGCCCAGCTCCAAAGGGGGGCGAGCGGGGAGGCATCCGACCCCCACTCGCCCAGCCCCAAAGGGGGGCGAGCGGGGAGGCATCCGGCCCCACTCGCCCCAGCCACAAAAGGGGGCGAGTGGAGAGGCATCCGACCCCCACTCGCCCCAACCCCAAAGGGGTGCGAGCGGGGAGGCACCCGTCCCCCACTCGCCCCGGCCCCAGGGGGGCGAGCGGGGAGGCATCTGGCCCCCACTCGCTCCAGCCCCAAAGGGGGGAGAGCGGGGTTTCAACCGACCCCCACTCGCCCCGACCCTAAGGGGGGCGAGCGGGGAGGCATCTGGCCCCCACTCGCCCCAGCCCCAAAGGGGGGCAAGCGGGGAGGCACCCGACCCCCACTCGCCCCGGCCCCAAGGGGGGAGAGTGGGGAGGCATCCGACCCCCACTCGCCCTAGCTCCAAAGGGGGGCGAGCGGGGAGGCATCTGACCCCCACTCGCCCCAGACCCAAAGGGGGGTGAGCGGGGAGGCGTCCGACCCCCACTCGCCCCAGCCCCAAAGGGGGGCGAGCGGGGAGGCATCCGACCCCCACTCGCTCCAGCCCCCAAGGGGGGCGGGCGGGGAGGCATCCGGCCCCCACTCGCCCCAGCCCCAAAGGGGGGCGAGCGGGGAGGCATTCGGCCCCCACTCGCCCCAGCCCCAAAGGGGGGCGAGCGGGGAGGCATCCGGCCCCCACTCACCCCATCCCCCAAGGTGGGCGAGCGGGGAGGCATCCGACCCCCACTCGCCCCAGCCCCAGTAGGGGGGAGAGCAAGGGAGGCGGCCTGTCCCCTTTCGCCCAGCCCCAAGAAGAGGAGGTGGTCTGCGTTTAGCGCCTCAAAATGGCGGGATTTGTCTGTTGGCAGGCCAAACCTGGGGGCATTTTCATAATCTCTTACGCCAGAATCTGGCTATTGGCAGACCTATCAAGGAATTCTAAAAATAGAACCAAGGGGGAACCTTTGAAGTCAGATCTCACTCTCTCTTCGCTACTCTCCCCTAGGTCTCTTTGGTGGGGGAAGAGAGCCTCCAAAGGTGCCCTAAGCTCAGCATTGGCTTGGGAGGGGAAGCGCTCTAAGATCTTCCGGGTGTGTGGTGGGACCTCCTCGCTGAGCCCTTGGTCTTGTTCCTAGTTTCCTAAGTCTTCGGCCTAGCGCTCTCCCTTGAGAGAAGTAAGTGTGAGGTCACCCCCTCTTTTGGGGACCCCAAACTCTTCAAGAGATCAAGTATTGGTTTCAACACTTACGCTCAGCAACGCCATTTGATTGGGGTGAGTAAGGAGCTGTAGTTTTAAAGATTATGCCCTCAGTGGCGCAAAACTCCCTAAACCCAGTTGCAGTGTATTCTCCTCCTCGATCACTTCTAAGTCTCTTAATGTTTAAATTTAACTGGTTTTCTACCCGAGATTTGAAGATTTTAAATGTCTCGAAGGTCTCGTCTTTCGATTTCAATAGGTAGACATGACAAAATCTGGAGAAATCGTCAATGAAGGTAATTAGATACTTCTTTCCCCCTCTAGTGGCATGACTACGAAAGTCACAGAGGTCGGAATGAATCAATTCCAGAAGTTGTGTGCTCCTAGAAACGATCTTGTAAGGGTTTCTAGTTATTTTGGTCTGGGCACAAACCTCGCACCTATCAAATCGAATAGAGAAATCTAACGGAATGTTGTGACTCTTAGCTAGATCACGCATCTTCTTGTAGTGAACGTGTCCAAGTCTATTGTGAAGTAGCTTTGGATCTAACAGTGATGAACTCACTTGATTTATGCACTTGTTTTGTAGGCTAAGTCTATACATTCCATTGATTAGGTAAGCACAACCAATGTAATGTGAATTAACAGTTAGAGTTATTATACCGCTTATGGTTGTGAAAGACATTTCAGACTTATCTAGCAAACTCATAGATATTAAATTCTTAGTTAAATTTGAAACTAATTTAACATTCTGCAAAATTAAAGTTTTACCTGAAGAGAGGACGAGCTGGGCCGTCCCAGCATGAGTAACGACTGTCTCTCCTCCATTGCAGTTCTCTACTCCATCTCGGACTGCTCTGACGTCTGTGAAAAGACCTCTGTCATTCGTAACATGACAAGTGGCACCGCTGTCTAGCCACCACTCAGAAGACACACTGCAGTGACTGCTTCCGATCATAGCCACAAAGGACTTGGGATCAGAGGTGTTGACCACCATGTGTGCCGCCTGTTGTGGAGCTTCATCCTTCTGCTTCTTCGGACCCCTATAGTCAGCGGACCAGTGACCCCACTTGCCACAGTTGTGGCATTTACCCTTCTTCCTTTTGAGAGAAGGTTTCTTGACCGCCAATTGGGCAGGGGTGTCACCCTTAGGTGCCGGGGGCTTCCGAGGAGGCTTATTAGGTCGAGAAACGAAGTTGACAGCCTGTGGGGGGTTGAACAACCTGCTCCACGCTCTTTCCAGCGATGTTCTGGTCCTCTATGTGAATGAACCTTTTGAGTTCATCTAGAGTAATCTTCTCCTTCCGCATGTGCATCTCTGTCTTGAAGGTCAGCCATTCCGCAGGTAGCTTGCTCAGAATCAAGTACACGAACAGATTATCGTCCATCTTCCACTGATCGTCCTCTAGCTTGTTGCGCAAGTTCTCCAGCTCTATGATCTGGGAGGTGATCGGCAGGTTCGCTTTGAGGCGGAAGTTGAAGAACTTCTCCCCAATGAGCGATTTGGACAACACCTCCTCATTCTGGAAGTGCGCGTTGAGACGATCCCAGATTTCCTTTGCGGTCTTATTGGCGTGGTAGGTCAGTGCGAGACGAGGATTGAGGGAATTCAACAGGTACTCCCTGCAGAAGTCCTCATCCTTGTTCCACTGATATTCGTCTACGCCCTCGCCAGAAGACGCAAAATTGCTCTGAACTGTGTAAAAGATATCGCGTTCCTTAATTCCTAGCTGGACTTGTATTTTCCAACTGAGGAAATCGGACGCGTCGAAAGACTGCAGCTTGGCGACGTCGAGCGCAAATTTTTTCGACATCGCATCAAAATTTTAGAACAGAGAAATGAAACAAAGTCACCTGATGCGCGCGAAGACGATCGAGAAACTTCGGATCCAATCCAGTAAAATTGTTTTATGTGTGCTCCTCTCTGACTAGACACAGTCGCAGAAGTCTAGGTCCAAACAGTAAAAATTCCACAAACGCACACCTTCCTCACCAATAGAGATTCAAAGAGCTTTGGTGTTGATCTTGGCAGCAAAAAACAGAGGTTCAAGAAACTCAATCCTTCAATAGTAGATCGGCTTCTTCCCTGAGAATGAGAACTCCAATCGACAGAAGAGTTTCTCTTCAACAGATCTGGAGAGAGCAGATGACAGAAAACAGAGCGATCTTAGCAGATCACTCTTCCGAAACCAGGAAAGTGTTGGATCTCCTTCCTTAACGGGATCTGGAAAGAGCAGACGCAAATAGCGAATGGAAGAGGAACGAGGCTCCTTCTTCACGATCGATCTGGCTCCTCCTCCTTTTCAATCTAGGGCAGCGCCTCTCAGCGAATCGGGAAGAAGAACGAGCGGCGACTTCTCCTTCAGAAGATCTCGAACGAACATGCCAGGAAATCACGAAGTCGCGATCGGCGAAGAACAGGAAAGTCACGACTCGGATCGACAGGGAAGAACTGGATCGGAGCTTTTCTTCTTCACGTGATTTCCCGCGTCTCCTTCTCAATCGAGCGACAGGGAAACAAAAGAAATTCTTGCGATCTTCCTTGCGAGAGAGGAAATCCTGAAAACAGCAGAGATCTGCTTCCGATCCTTGCTTACGATCGGCGAATCGGAAAAACGGGAGAGAGCGGCACCAAACGGGAGAGGACGCGGAAGAGCGGCCGGGAGAGCGGAAAACCCTAATTTCGTAACTTGAGAATGTTGAGGCTCCGCTCAAGATAGTCCACTAAGACTCATCAAATGTGGAATGGTCTTATATAGTATCTCCAGCGTAGAGCCTAACCCTAGTGACACGGAACCCGTCGGGTCGATCCGAGTCGGTCCTGAATAAACCTAACAATTAGTAGGTATTAGCTACTGCTTTTCTCTATCTCATAGAACAGATGATTGGATTCTCGACAGCGGCGCTACCGACCACATCACACATATTTTTCATTTACTTCTTGAGACAAAAACATATATACAAACCCTCTCCGGTTTACTTACCAGATGGCTCATTTGCGTACATCACTCATACAAGAACCATTCAGTTATCTCCTGAAATCACCCTACAAGATGTTCTGTTTGTTCCAAATTTTTATCATAACTTGATCTCAACCAGCACACTTTGCTCAGATTCCCGAAATCACTTATTTTTTTATTTTAACTGTTGTACACTTCATGACTCTTTGAAGAGGAGACATAGTACACTTGGCACACAAAAGGTGGATTGTACTACTTTCATCAGAATGTCATACCATCCAACATCAACATTGTTGCTACTGCTCAAGCTAGTCTTCACAAATCCATCATCTGACACCACCGATTGGGACATATCTCAACAAACAAACTTAGCATTTGTCTACTTCCATTCCTGAATTGCAAATTGTTAAACACTATGATCATAACATTTGCCCATTAGCTAAACAATCAAGATTTCCATTTCATAAAAGTGATAGTTTCTCTTTACATGTATTTGATCTCATACATTGTGATACATGGGGGCCATACAAAACTGCCACACATCATGATTTTAAGTATTTTCTAACCATTGTTGATGATTTCACCCCAAACACCTGAACTTCCTTAATGAGTTCCAAGGAAGAAGTGCCTTCTTTAATATTAGCTTTCTTACAACTAATCCAAAATCAATTCAACACTTGTGTAAAGATTTGTTGCACTGACAATGGATCTGAATTCTTTAATTACAGGTTGAAAGCCATTTTCCTGGACAAAGGGATCATACATCAGAGCAGTTGCACATAGACGCCTCAACAAAAGGAATTGTTGAACTAAAGCATCGACATGTTCTTGAGATAGCTAGAGCCTTACGTTTTCAGGCTGGTTTACCCATCCAATTTTGGGGGTAATGTGTTCTAAAATCCACTTATTTGATCAATAAGATTTCTTCTAGTGTTCTCCACAACTAATCCCCTTTTGAAGCCTTATTTCATAGACCTCCCACCAATGAAAATCGAAAGGTTTTTGGATGTTTATGTTTTGCTTCTACCATTCACCACAACAGGGATAAATTTGATCCACGTACTCGTCAATGTGTTTTTATTGGCTACCCACATGGACAAAAGGGATACAAGTTATATGATATACTCACACATACCATATTCATCAGCCGAGATGTTAAATTCTTTGAACACATCTTTCCTTTTTCCAAAAAAATAACAACCTGACTCATACTTGCCTTCCTTATCCCTCTGATTTCAGTGAATTTGCTGATGAAATCTCTATAGATCAAACTCATACAGGCTCTCTTAACTATCTTATTGATCCCATAGAGCCTACTTCTGATATCAACCACAACAATGGTTCTTCCAATTCTACTGAACAGAATATTATTAATTTGCCCAACAGCCAATTGAGAAGATCAACTTGATCCACTACTAAACCAACATGGCAAAAAAACTATATCTGCACTCTGAGTTCTCCCACTTTGGTTCATTATTCTGCTCAACTCACAGAACCATAAACATATCAACAAGCTTATAAAGATGAACGTTGGAGAACAGCTATGTTGAAACAAATTTCAGCATTGGAAGAAAACAAAACTTGGTATGTAACAGAGTTACTAAATGGGAAGAAACCTACCATTTGTAAATGGATTTACAAGATAAAGTACAATTTCGATGGATCAATTGAACGATATAAGGTGCGGTTAGTTGCAAAAGGATTCACTCAAATAGAGGGCTTAGAAAATCAAGACACCTCCGCACCTGTAGTTAAAATGACAACGGTTAGAAGTTTGATTGCAGTTGCATCTTCTAGAGGGTAGCCTATTATGCAACTTAATGTTTTCAATACCTTTTTACATGGAGATTTATTTGAAGAGGTCTACATGAAATTACCACCAGGCTTTGTCATTTCAGAACATTACAAAAATCCAGTATGTCGTCTGACCAAATCACTATACGGCTTTAAACAGGCGTCTTACAATGGTTTGCTAAATTTTCTTCTACTATAGAAGAAATGGGTTTTTATCTCATCTAAGAGTGATCATTCACTCTTCATCAGGAAAAGGAAGAATGATTTTACTGCATTGTTGGTATATGTCGATTGTTGAAGGCAGGAAAATCCCGAGTCCAAATGTTCAGACCAAAAGGCAGCCTGAGGCAACTAATCCCGCGGTCCATTTACTTGGATCCAATGGCTGGAGAAAAGAAGAGAGAGAGCTACAAACAGACCTCAGGTGCTGCAGCAGGGAGGTCCCACCACGTATCCGAAAATTTGGGAGAAATTTCCCCTCCACAATCAAGAATGGCTGAGCAAGGTACGAGGAAGGCATCACTTGACGAGTAACTCACTGGCAAGGAAAAGGGGGGGGGGGGGGTCAAGATTTTAGGAGAGCACTGGCTATCTCACAAAAGAGGTCTAAAAAGAGGTGTCATTCCTGGTACCCCTGGGAGTCTATTTATTGAGGGGTATATAGGTGAGAATACCCAGCTTATGTGAGGTTGTCTATGCTAACCTGACGACTAGGGAAACCATGGAAGGATCTCGCTTAATAGCGAGATGTCGCCGACGTTGCATACCTGGCGAGTAACTACGATACTCACACTTGTCCTTCAAATGCTCATGCTGGTTGACTTTCTTTGATCTCTGACTTTGATTTCTGCCTACGTGGCATGAATGAGCCCGCACTTGACGAATACGAGTTGCACTAGTAAATAGTCTACTATTTATTGACTGTTTTTTTACCAAATAAAGAGGAAGAAAGCCCCAAATGAAGAAGGAAGCATTCACCAAATCCATACAGGAATTTTATAACATCAACAATCCTTTTTTTGCCCATCTAGACATTCAGCATTCAAAAATGTACATACAGGAATCCATACAGGAATTTTGTATACCCCGTACTGATTGCATGTCAAAATGTGTCAAATGTTAAAGTCTAGTTATCAATTATCATACATGAATCCAGATCAAATATCATGACTTATATTGGAGAAGGGTTTTGTTGCGGATCGCTCGGGCGCTCTGGTAGACAAGTCGAATTGAACCATCTTAGCTCGGAAGCGAGCCGAGCGAGCAAACAGTCAATGAGTGAATTAGTAAGTGACACGAAGACTTTTAATGTGGAAAACCCAGAAAGGGTGAAAAAAAACACGCGGTCAGAGCTGTGCCGGCCAACTTCCACTATCTTCTGGGGGGTTACAGTTAGAGATTGAGAACTCGAGCGCGACAGACCGCTGCTCGTTATAATGAGAGAGAGAGATAGAACTCTGAAGGTGACAGACCACCTCTCGGAAAACTAAGTAATTTTTCTTCTGAGAACAACAGTGAGAACAAAAGTGAGAAAGCCGAGTCGTCTTTCGCAACCTTCGAAGGCTCGAAGGAGATCTTCGAAGATTCGAAGGAGATCTTCGAAGATTCGAAGGAGATCTTCGAGAGCCGAAGGAGATCTTCAAGCGCCGAAGGAGAATTCTAGGGAAATCATCGAAGGAGATCTCTCGGGCGTAGAAGGCAAGGTGTCTTGAAATGAAGGCTCTAGGCTCCTTTTATAGCTTTGGTCGGGGGTAGCCCGGTAATTTTGCCGTCGTAACCACTGTAACCACCTGACGGGCGAATCACGCTGGTCGATTCGGAGCACACAGATCATCATTTTTCATGAATGACCGTTTCGCCCTTCGGGCAGTTCGGACAGCTTCGTTGATGGAGATGAAGGCGACAGACAGGTCCTGCAATCTGAGAAATTAGGAAACGTTAACTGCATGCGTGTCGGGAACGTGGAAGCGTTCTGAGTGCGTGAGAAAGTGTTCTGAGCGTGCAACGAACATGAGAGCGTTCTAAGCGTGCGAAGAGGAGTTATGAGCGCACAACGAACACGAGAAGCATTCTGGGCGCGCAACGAACACGAGAAGCATTCTGGGCGCATGAAGAGGCGTTCTGAGCGCGCAACGAACACGTTAGCGTTCTAAGCGCGCGACGAGGCGTTCTGAGCGCGCAACGAAGACGAGAAGCGTCTGGGCGCGCGTCGAACACTAGAAGCGTTCTGGGCACGCGACGAACACGAGAAGCGTTCTGGGCACGCCACAAACACGAGAAGCGTTCTGGGCGCATGAAGAGGCGTTTTGAGCGCGCAACAAACATGTGAGCGTTCTAAGAGCGCGGCGAGACGTTCTGAGCGCGCAAGAAATACGAGAAGCGTTCTGGGCGCACGACAAACACGAGTAGAGTTCTGGGAGCGTGACGAACACGAGAAGCTTTCTGGGAGCGCGATGAACACGATAAGCGTTCTGGGCGAGTGACTAACCCGAGAAGCGTTCTGGGAGCGCCACGAACACAAGAAGCGGTCGTTGCGAAAGTGAGGTTGTGCCATCCAAAAATTGCGCTATTCAGGAAGTAAGAAACTGCCTCCCCCGCAAGGATGGGGAGGGGTTGTGCTTTGGCCGCATCCCGAGGTGGGTGCGGCTCCTGAACACCCCAAGGGGGCGTTGCGGCCCCGACTGGCCGCACCCAAGGGGGTGCGGCCTGGCCGCACCCCAAGGGAGGTGCGGCCTAGCCGCACCCAAAAAAAGGGGGATGCAGCCCCATCTGGCCGCACCCCAAAAGGGGGGTGGGTGCGGCCCCGGCTGGCCGCACCCCAATGGGGGTGCGGCCCCGACTGGCCGCACCCCAAAGGGGGGAGGTGCGGCTCGACCGCACTTCCTGTCCCGACAGCGCCCACATGGGGTGCGATTCGACCGCTCCCCCCATGATGGGGGGTGCGGTTGGGCGAAATCACGCGACGATGGACCTATTCACCCCCACTAACTCCACCTCATGGGTTTGACCTATTTGACCCTCACTATCTCTATTTTCACGGTGGTGCTTTGCGAGTTTCTATAAATTATTGGGTGCACATCATAAGCCCCCCAAACCTTCGGAGTCCGAATTACTATGTGGAGGAGTTCGGAGGTTTTGACGTTCTTCTTTGTGGTGGCTTGGATTGGAGTCGCTGTCGAGGGGTAGGTGCGAGGTTGCTTTCACTTCATCTTCTGCAGTCTCTTCTTGATTCGTACAACCTTGTGTTGGCGCTTTTTGGCGTCTTGTGACTTTATTGCTCTAGTCAATGCCGAGCGTTAATCGGGGGGACAGGCCCCAGGATGGCCAGTGAATAGCATATGTATTCAAACCGTGGACGAACGTAAGAGGGGCATACCCTTACGATGTCGGGACCTTACTGCAGTGGAGAAGGGCGAACCTTCAATCGACGGCAATGCGAAGTCCCCGGGGCAAGGCCTCAAAGTTAATGATAAAAAGTGTTTGTGACGGAGAGGAAAATGTATGTTATTTTTACTCAAACATAGGTGTCGGTGTTAAAACATATTTTTCCTGGTAGAGAGTTGGTTTGCGCGAGTCTGAGCTCGCGACTTTGTACATAATATAAGATAAGTTTGCGCGAATCTGAGCTCGCGGCTTTGTACATAATATAAGATAAGTTTGCGCGATAGAAGATTCAAATTACTGATAGAAGCGGCGCAAGTTCTGGGCGTTCTAGGTGCGTGGTAGAGTCTTCCCTTCCGCTGTTTTCCCTTCATCGCTTGTTATTGCTTTTATTTGTGTGCAGCGTTGGGCTGATGTGGTTGTATTCCTTTGAATTTATTATATAACATTTATTTTCATGATTCTTTGGTGACTTGGTTGTCTTACTCATTTTCAAAGTAATAATTAGGGAGACAGACTTCATACTGGTCAGTGAAGAACATATGTATTCAAACCGTGGACGAACGTTAAAGGGGCAGACCCTTACGACGTCACGACCTTACTGCGGTGGAGAAGGACGAACCTTCAATCGACGACAGTGCGAAGTTCCCGAGGCAAGGCCCCAAAGTATTAGAGTTAGAAACAAATAAAGAACGTTGAGCTAAAACAAATGTTGATACATGCGCAAGTGTAATCTTGCGGCTTTTGGGTTAGTAGTTCGTTTTTAATACAAACTAAACAAGACTGTAGATAGTGTCAGACTCCCTTATCCGGCTCCTAGTCATTCGGAGCGGTGCTTGCACGGGGTTTCCTGATCACCCAGTGTGAAGCGCGGTAGTGATCTAAGAGCTGATCCCCTCCGGGGTTTGACCCCTAGTTGCCTTCTCTCGAGCCACCTGCTTCTGAGCTGCTTGGCGAAAAATATTTAGGTGTCCTGATTGGACAAGGCGTTCAATCTCTTCTTTCAATCTGGTACATTGCCCCGTACGGTGCCCCAGGCCCTTGTGAAAATCGCAAAACTGGGATTGATCTCCTCTTTGTTGAGAGAGCGCTCTGGGCCAGTTGACGATCTTATTGTTGTAGATTACATACAAGATATGCTCGCGGGAGGCATTCAACGGGGTGTAGAGCTGGGTTTTCTAGTTCACCAATCCTCGGGAGCCGGCTGACTGGTGCTGGCTAGGCCGACCGGCTTTTGCGAACAGTGGTTGTTGCGTTCTGGGCGCACAACGAACGTGGAAGCTTTCTGAGTGAACGAAGAACAAATGAGCGCTATCAGGAAGCGGTCGTTGCGAAAGTGAGGATGCGCCCTCCAAAAATTGCGTTATTCAGGAAGTAAGAAATCGCCTCCCTCGCGAGGCGGGGGAGGGGGTGGTGCTTTGGCCGCACCCCGAGGGGGGGTGCGGCTCCGGCGCACCCCAAGGGGGGCGGTGCGGCCCCGGTTGGCCGCACTCAAAGGGGGGTGCGGCCTGGCCGCACCCCCTGGCCGCACCGCCGCACCCCCTGGCCGCACCCCAAAGGGGGGTGGGTGCGGCCCCGGCTGGCCGCACCCAAGGGGGTGCGGCCTGGCGTCACCCCAAAAAAGAGGGGTGCGGCCCCGGCTGGCCGCACCCCAAAAGGGGGGTGGGTGCGGCCCCGACTGGCCGCACCCCAAGGTGGTGCGTCCTGGCCGCACCCCACAAGGGGGGTGTGGCCCCGGCTGGACGCACCCCAAGGGGGTGTGGCCCTGGCTGGCGGCACCCCAAAGGGGGGAGGTGCGGCTCGACCGCACCTCCTGGCCCGGCAGCACCCACAGGGGGTGCGATTCGACCGCTCCCCTAATGATGGGGGGTGCGGTTGGGCGAAATCACGCGACGACGAACCTATTCGCCCCCACTAACTCCACCTCATGGGTTTGACCCATTTGACCCCCACTATATCTATTTTCACGGTGGTGCTTTGCGAGTTACTATAAATTATTGGGTGCACATCAAATTTTATGTTTTGACATTACGAAGAATGTATTTTTTGGACAATGAAAAGAAATAGTAGACTCTAAAGAATATATTTTTGGAGTGCCGCTTAACAATACTCATAAATCCTTCAACATTTTTTAATAATTTTTTTAATGATTTGCTCGTAACAAAATAATTACTAATAGCAATTTTCAAAATATATGATTTGCTAATAGCAAAATTAGATTTGCTATTAACAACATCCTTAAATAATGTAGTGGTATCTATTAAATGCAATGACTCTGTTTTCTGTTATTAAGATGTAGTAGTCTAGTAATCCTGACCCATGTTGAAGAAGTACATCAAAATCGTGGATAAACTCTGTTGACTTCTGCTTGATTTTTATATTTAGATTGCTGTCAACAATTTTATATACGAATAAAATTTTCAACAATTTTAATATTAGTGTGATACTAACAAAAGGTAACATATGACCAATGACAGCGTGTTGTTGGCAATTACCAGAAGAGATTATTTTCTTTTGAAGTATTTTTACTATATTCTCAAAATAATATATATTTTTTCTTTTTGAAAACTATCATACTATAATATCAAATCTTAAAAAATAATATTATAAACAAAACTTGTATACAAAGAGATAAAGAAATCAGAATAACATATTTTAGAATTGATCATGGGTAAAGCACGCGATCATTGTCCTAAAGAAGTTGCATCATCCTTCGGTAGGGCTTTCAACCGATGCTAATTCCTCCAAGGTACAACACCAACTAATCCCGAAAACTCTTATGTGCGTGGACATCGAAGAAGCACAAAGCACCCAAACTCACATTTGATGAAGCAAACGTCAAAAAATCAAAATCGCAAAAGAAAATCGGAAGAGCGTATGAGTATGAGAGAACGTATGAGCGAATGAATTTGTAAACGATTTGACAAAACTTCTATATAAGAGTCTTGTAAAAATCGCAAGTCAATATCACGCGTACGTCACATAAAATATTTTATCCCCGATCCCCGATCGTGATCCAGGATCCCAATCCCCGATCTCGATCCCGGATCCTGATCCCTGATCTCGGATCCCGATCCCGAATCCCGATCCCGAATCCCGATCCCCCATCCCGATCCCGATCTGGTCTGGTGCCGTTCCCCAATCCCTATTCCCGATCCCCAATTTCCAATCCTCAATCTCAATCCCCAATGTCCAATCCCGATCCCCAATCCTGATCCCCAATCCCGATTCGGATCCCCAATCCCGATCCCCAATCTTGATCCCCAATCCTGATCCATGAAAATGTTTCCCTCCAATTATTTGTAGTTCCCTTCATTTGATTTTATGCTTTTTTTCATCTATAGATGCGGAGCTCAAACACCGTACTAGCTCCATTAAAATTAACGAAAGATTGTTTTTTTTAATTAATAATTTTTTTACATTTTCTATTTTTTTAAGAATACCATCCAATGGCGGGGAGAGATGCTTCAGTCCGATGCTTGCCCGGTTATAACCGGAAGTTATCAGCGCCATTGAAATACATAGGGATATATAAGAGCAAAAAAAAAAAGGACCGTCCATTCAAAGAAAAATGGCTTTACACATGACGCCATATGACCGGAGGCGGACATCTCCGAATCCCGGACCGAAATGTTTCTGGATGGCGGGATAGTTCAATATGAAGCAAGAAAGGTTATATTATATATATCCGAAGAAGAAGTCACGGGTAGTTTAGTAAAGTTCGCATACCGGACCATCTCTCTCGGTGGATCGAGGAGTAGACGACCCTCAGATTAAAGAAATAAAGTCTTTGCTATCCAAAACGAGTAAAACCCAAACTGGAACATTTAAGAATAGCATCTGATGGTGTAAGAAGAAGAAGAAGAAGAAGAAGAATATTCTCTATTTATCTTCTTCGCGGTCCTCCTCCTGTTCTGTTGTTGCCAAGGAAGAAAGAAGGAAGAATGAATTGGGTGAGCAGGAAGATCTACCTCTTCAATGTTACAATTGGGCTGTACGTGCTTGATTGGTGGGAAAGATATACATTCTGTATCCTTAACAAATCTCTTCATCAAATATACATTAATCTGCATCTAGTTATTTGTAGTTGTGTGTTTTGATTTCATTTTCGGCAATTATCCGGCCGGACACTTTAACAGGAGTGCAGATATTTTGATCCTGGTGTTGAGCTATTTCGTGTTCTTGATGATATACCACTTGTCCACTGGCAGGTAATTATTATTAACTTGTTCATAACATAACAGATGAGACTTGTTGTCTAGCTGGGGGAATTAACTTGTTAATTGGCGGCCATGAATCTGTTGGATACTGGATGGATCGATGTAGAAGAATAGGGGCTAGCGTGTGGATGATATCGATTAATATATATTGGGGTAGTACTTAATTATATTGTGCAGTACTCCAATATATGAGATATTTGAAGATGATGATGATGATGCGCATATATATATATATATATTGAATTGATAGCCTGATTTTATTTGCTATGTTTATCGTTTTCAGGCACGCAATATTCCATCCAGCATAATTGCATTGGCGGCGGTCGGAAGGAGGAGACATATATATATATATATATTGTGAAGATTTCTTTCAATCAAAAAATTCATAAGCTATGTATGTAATGATAGATTCAAAAGTATAGAGATACTACTTTAAGATTTCCTTCTTACTCCTTTCTTTTAGTTAACTAGTTTTCGTTAAATGCAGGATTGATTTCTGGTTCAATGCCTTCCTGCAGCAAGCATTTTAAGAAATAAATTGTAATCTGATTTAATCTGTATTGTTACTTTATTGATTTTTTTTTATATTATTAAAGTAATTAACAATATTTATTTATGTGGCAACAATATCATATTTTTTATGTTCATATGGCTTCTCGCATTAAAGAGGTCGAGGTTGACAAATAAATAGTAATATTATTCTCTTTATAAGATTAGCTAGCTTTTGAGGAAAATATGAAGGTGCTGGGTTCACCTAAAGAAGAGACAAGAGAGAACTCTGTGGTTTTCAGGCGAGAACGTGGGACTTAGATCGTTCCTTCGCTCTGAATTCCCTCTGCTCGCTCTCAAGTCTGTTCGCGATCAACGCTCATGTGGATGCATCAACAAACGCAAGAGAAGACTGGGAAGAACGCACTCGTCGACGCTCTCGTCAAAGCTCCGTGGACTTATACATTTTCCTCCTCTTTTTGCATTTAAAGCTTGTAAACGGAGCGGTGGTTTGTCACCCTCCAAGGAACTCAAACACTTGTAACCTCAAGGAACATAGTGAATTTCGGCCCGACATCATACCAGCCACATGATTTTTTACCCTTTCCGGGTTTTCTACGCTAAAACACCTCATGTCATTGCTGCTTCGATTGCTTTTGACTGGTTGCGTGCCCGGTCCAACTTGGAGCTAAGACGGTCTGATTCTCTGAACCGGGGGAAAACTGGGCGACACACAACAGTCCGAGTCACCACAATGCCTTGCACTCTCCTTCTTCAACTGCGCCGACTCGTCATCCATCGCTAGTGGCCTCCGAGAGACTCGCCTCTGCTTCAACAAGCTTTCCCCAAAGCGCCCGATTCTCGGCCCGAGGAGCAGCAAGCTCAGACTTCGACATGTCCAAACGAGGGATGGTTGTCAATTTCCTCTCCTCTTCCCAGTAGAAGCTAGAGACTCCTCAGATTTGATCAGCTTCTCTCAAAGAGACCAGACTAGTCCTTCTGATAACTCCTTGAAAATGAATTATCTTTATATATTGAATTGATTAAATACACCTTTATTTCTTAAAAAAGTGTTAAAATGTATTAAATAGTTTAAAATACTTTGTTAATAATTTTGGAATGGATATATGTGTCATTTTGTTATATTTTCATTGTAGAAATGCCAAAAAAATTGAGGAGAAGAAGTTCAGCAAAAACCAGTTTTTGCCTAAGTAAAAGTTGTTGCAACAAATCTGCAGTCCGAAAATTCTACTATTTAATTCCGAATTTAAAAGATGGCGGCGTTATTTTACATGGGAAGGTGCGAATTTTCAAATGATTTTCGAAAATAAGAAGGGGAGAACATGTGGTAACTACCATCATGGGAAAAAGGAGAGAGAAGGAGAGGGCTTTGGAGAAGAGATTAGGGCACGCCGTCAAGAAGAAGAAGAAGACAGTTTTTTCACCATTCGGAGAAGAAATTCTGCATTTTTTATCTTCTCTAACTATGTTTAGTAAGAACTTCCAATTTGCTTGTGATCTCTCCTTCATCATAAACTAATTTCCTTTGTCTTGTATGTTGAAAGTACTTTGTTTATTGTGATGTTTTGGTTTTAATTTTCTTATGGATGTTTGAAATACTATCTTTATTAAATTTATGATTTTATTCTTGGAAATTTTGGCTTAAGTCTCATCTTTAAATTTACTTGGCAAGATTCGAGAGAGGAGTCAGGCTAGATGAGTATTTTATATTGCGCGGCAAGATTCGAGAGAGGAGTTGCGTAAATTTGTCACTAAAATTGCATCCTTTATATTGCGCTGCAAGATTCGAGAGATGAGTGACGTAAGTGCATCATAAATTTAATATATTGAAGAAGGGAGAAAGAGATTTCGTCTTCTCGGTAGCAACATTGATTTGTGTGCTTGATGTTATTCCTTATTGTTACTTAAGTTAGAGATAACTAGGGAAATAAGGGGTAAACGGATTTCATAGATCGAGAGATCATGTTTTTCCACTTTCAAATCGTTGCATGTTAGTTATTTTAGCATCCATATCGAATCACTTCAAGTAATCACCACAATAAGCAAAGGAAATCAACATACAAGACTTTTTCTTTAAATTGATATTAAAAGTACTTTTAGATAATCGTAGTTGTAATCTTTAGAAGTTATTATAATTAGTTGTTTTCAAAATCAATCATCTCGCTAATTAATCAACTTGAATTTAAAGAAAAGGCTAAGCTTGTATTTGCAAGCGTTAGATTTTATACTTTCTCGTGGGAACGATCTTTACTTACACTTTATTACTTGAACCGACACGTGCACTTGCATAATACTATTTTTCGCGTATCAAATTTTTGGCGCCGTTGCCGGGGAAGTGTAAACTAATTTAATGTTTTCTTGCAATATTAGTAAACTCTGAGTATTTAAAGCTCAAGTTTTTGTTGTTTTATTTGAGAAATTAATTGTGAAGTTGCCTTCTTTTTAATTATTTTTTAAATTGTTAATTTAAATTTTCTAAGAGGGCTTCCATAGTGGTTTTGTATTTCTACAACTAGTTTATGCATAATTTCAATTTCTGAATCCACCCATGCAACATCATGTTTTCTTACTCTCGATGTCGATGGTGCGGGTATTATACTAATAATAGTTATGAATGTTATGTAGGAGACCATATGTATATGTCATATGACTCACCTTACGGAGCACCATTATCTTATGATATGTCATATGACGAGCCTAATTTTTATAATTACGCACCTCCACAACAAGTATCGTTCCCTTATTTCAGCACGACCCCTCAAAGGCCGCAAAGAAATGGGGAACAATGCATATTCTGTCATAGCACCGACCACGTATTAAAAGAGTGTGTTGTATTACAACGTAAAAGGGAGGAGGAGAAAGGGTCGTATATTGAAATTAGTCTATCTGATTATCCACCTTGTCTACGGAGGGCTATTGCGGATTCTCTCCGCACTCATGACATTTCTTCTACCACTGATGATCCATACACAGTACCACCTTGTCTACGGGGGAGTATTGCGGATTTTCCTATTATATTTTCTGATGATTTGTGCAATGACATGGTTGTGTCTCCTCTACACACGCATTCATCATCTCTTTTGGATTCACCCCACGAGGAACCAATCAACATTTTCTCTGATATTGCGATTGACGCAGTTCCTCCTTTGCATAAACTTTCTACACTCATTTTCGCTGATCCTGCTTTAGCCATCCAGCATGGCGAGGTTACAGAGATTGTAGCTGAGTCCCAAAAGTTCGACGAGGCCATCTCACCGGTTGAGGAAGTATCCACTTCCTCACTTGTTGACGATGTCCATGTTGCTTGCGTGACTCCTATGCCTTCTGATATCTCTTGCCCTACCTTGGATGTCGACAACAGTGTGCGGGTTTTGGAGCCTGTTGGGAGTGAGACCGGGACCACTCCCCTAATTTTCAATTATTTAAGTCTTTCTTCTAATTTATTTCCTAAACTCCCTTCTCCATCTAAGTCTATGCAAGTTGATGAGTCGCGGGTGCATCAGGAGGATAGGGAGCAACAAGCTCAATTTGACGCGGTGAGCATCCTCTTTTGTGAGGAGGTTGGTCCCTCCTTCATCGAGACAACTCTACTTGTTGCTTTCTCTCCATGTATTGTCCCTGAGGACGATAACACCTTGCTAGACAAGGATATATATTTTGATGAGAAGAGTGAGGAGCAGTGTAAGACCCCATTTTTTTTCTTTCCAAACACCGGGTCTTAGGCCCAGAACCGCCGCTTTGCGGTGACACCTTCACTCGGGAAGGTCGCCACTACAAAATGCCGATCCTGCCGGCCAAATCGATCACGAAGAAAAGTACATTAAAGAAGATAAGTCCACAGAATCAACATGAAATATAAATGTCCACATGATATAACTGAATAAAAGATAACAAGGGTTACAATAATAAAGGGGCTCGTGCCCTGTACATCACGTCCTCACTACAGGATCACTCCTAGAGCTAATCGCCACCATCACTGAAACGGAAGCACCCAAACTAGTCTGACCCATCCCTGCAGACTCTGTGCTCCACTGGTGCGGCAACACTGAATGCTTCTTCTCCTTTGGCCTGCGGTCGCTGCCTTGCAAACCACGTCTACGTCTTCGCCTTCGGCCTCCTGGTCGCTGAGCTGGTGGGGTTCCACCCATCATGGGACATCTGACCCGAGTATGTCCCGGCTGGTGACAATGGTAGCATGACCATGGGGCCCACCCTGTCGGATCCTGCTGCACATGTTTCTCTCCCATTCGGTACGCCTAAAATGATATGGTCCACCGACCGTTAGTCAAAAGACTAAGCCTTATCTTCCCCACCCCACCCCCAATGGCTCCTAGGCACCGTGCGGGAGGATGAAGCGGAGGACAGCAAGGGGTATAACAAAGAGCAGGTGGCAGTGGTACATGAAATGTTTCTACTCTACACATGTGTACGTTTATAACTGAAGCAGTAATTAAAAGCATGGTAAAAAGTATATATAAAGAGCAGTAAGCAGTAAGTACAATAACAAGTAAAGTAATATAAAGGTAACCATTGATTTATAGGAATGCCCAAACAAACCTATAGACCAAGGGGTCGTTTAGCAGGGCCTACCGTATAAGAAGTCCCATAACCGACTTATACGTTAGGGGTAGGTTGGATGTAATGTTTATGCTATGACGTGCAAGGTATGATGTTATGCTATGTTCATACAAGTGCAACTCACTCACTAAGACTCTATGCGCATAGACCTTTAGTTCCCCCTTTTTGGAGCGAGCTAGACTCCCAGGATACTCCCGTAGTGGCAAACGGAAGCGGTGGGTTGGGCCTCGCCCACCTCTAGGTTGGTATTCACACTACCCTACCTAGACCTATCGTACGCCTCAACGCAAAACCGCGGAGCACCTGCGTACTCTTACTGACTGGACCGCCAGACTTTCAAGGCTAAGTGTAAATACCACACTCGCCGAGTCAACGTATTGACGTCGGTGTGAACGACCGTCCAATACCGAAGACCCACCACCTTCAATGCACATGCAACATGTTCTACTTCCTACCTCTAAGCCATAAGCTCCCCGGGCTAACCTGCCCGCCATCAATAATCCTCCGAGCCATCGGCTCGCCGAACCAACCCGTCCGTACCTTCAAACACTACTGAGTCACAAGCTCACCTGACTCAGCAATCCGCTCCTTCAACCACCTAGCCTACTGCTCGTAAAACCAAACCAACTAACTTCTCATAACCACGGGGTGTGTGTGTGTGTATTATTAAGTTATTCTTGTATAACATTTTTACTCTTACAGATTATGGTTAATCTTGGACTTCTCGAGGGTTACCCTGTAAGGGGCTCGCTACGGTACTAGGAACCGAAATGGGATGACCCCTCAAAGTTCCCTTTTCTCAAGACACTTAGTGCTGTTGATATCTACCCATAAGAACACCCTCCTTGTTATTACAATTGTATTAACCCTAGGTGGCTTATGACTTTCCAAGACGATCCTTCGTCAATCCCGAACACCGCTTTACCCTCAACTCACCAAGCACACTTTACCATCTATAACCCTTCTTATTGACCATCATACCTTCTAGACTAAATTAGGTAAGCCACATACCTCCCATCCCTCCTAAGGATCCACTTGATTCTCAAATTTCACGGTTTTACTATACGCAGACCAAATTAATTATATGAAGCTCACGACTATAGCTACTCCAAACATTCATCCAACTGACCCAAGCTATTTACTGGAGGTCTATCATGATGTTATAAGATTAATTCCAGAGAATCGTATTTTCCCAATATTATTAATATTTAACGCAATTATCCAAAAATACAACCTCCTAAGGTTTGAACTACAAGTGCACTTTTCTGACTTCCATTGCCTACCAAACTTTTTACATAAATCAATGGTACCTCATAATCAGTACATATGAATTTGTAGGAAATTCCAGCAAGGTTTACTATTATTAAAAATTTCAAAACCCATTAATTTTCAATTATTTCCAAAGGAGGTACCCTCATATGAACTTCAAACCTTATACAAATTTATACAGAGGTGATCCATACTAAAATATTCAGCCCTAAAAAATTTGACCATATTCCATAGAGGTTACATTTGTAATTTCCACAAAGGACATATTTGCAATTAATTCCAAATTGAACTAGAAGTACCAAAAATATCAATCCCAAAATTTTGAGAAAATTATTGAGGGTTCATAATGGCATGAAATGATATCCAGCAAAGTTTCATGAAATTACAGAAAACAAAGACCCTAAAATTAATCATCCCAAAAATTGCCAACAATATGAATAATTACACTTTGGACCTCCAAAGTTCTTCCAATGGTTCTAATAGAATCTCCAGGGATTAATAACCTCAAAACTAAGTTGGTGATAGAAGATGGTTCATCACTAAGTATTAATGTTTCATAAATCCCCAAAACCTAAATATTTACAAATCTACCAGAGAGTTTATTCCCTAGGGTTGGAAACTCCAAACCCCACCAATTTCTCATAGGAGGACTCTCTGGTCATCATGACTATCTGCCCAAAATTTCAGGTCAAACCATAAAGGTTTGACCCCTCTTCCTTCATTGACCTCTAATTGCACCCCTTAGGGTTTAACCTAGGATTAAGGTCCATACTTCCCCAAATCCACCCAAACTTCTTGTGAAGATGTTAAAACACTCATAGAAATCAGAGGAGTCCATTACACACCTCTCCAAGGACAAACACTCATATGTCCTTCACAAAGCCCTAAAGAGCACCCTAAGGTTAACCACTAGGGTTTAAGGGCACACCAAGCCCAACTCTTCCAAGATGGGCTCCTTGGGGTGTCCCATACACCCCAAGTCAGTGACCAAAGCCACTCCTTCAATCAGTGGGAGGAAGCCCCTCCACCCCCCAAAATTAGCCTAGGTCCACTTTTACCCTAAACTAACCCTTTAGCAAACAAATGTCCAAGGAAAATTCCCTAACTTGCCCAAGTCCAAACTACTCACTGCATTGGCCAGAGGTCAGTGAATGACCACCCAAGGTCCTACCAACATTTGGTGAGGAGTGGGGTTCTTTTGGGTACCTAATTGGGGTGCAAATAGCAATTAGCCCCTTTGCAAATTACTAGGGTAAACCACCTCCAATGGCCACCAAATTTGGACCAAGGGTTGGCATGGGTGAGGGTGATGTGCACCCCAAATATGAAGCCAACTGGTTTTATGGAAGAGTGGGGGCACTCACCCAAAGTTTTTCCCTAACCTAGGGAGCCTAGGATTGACTTTGAGAATTGCCCTACCAAATCAACTCCAAATGGGTTGAGATTTTCGCCAGGGACTCTACATGCTCTCTAAGACCACACATCCAAATTTGGAATGGTTTTGAGGTGTGTAAGACACCTAATTAAATCACACATGGATTATTGAATATTTCCAAATACTATAGAAAAATGATCTCCAAAAATTCTGATTTTTGGACATGTCCTATATGTATATAAGACTAGGCTACACCCCAAATTTCAAGTCGTTTGGAGTTCTAGATTGATGTGGGCATCCATTCAAAGTTCAGTCAACCCTTGCACTAAAATGGGTGCTGAGGTCAAACCAGGACTCCAAATGGAGTGAACTCAATTTTGTATGATCCCAGGGGTCAAGGCCTACAATATTCATGTTGGGCACTTTTTCTGTAAATGGCATCTAGTATTTTTAATAATTAAAATATTACAGCAGTTATAATGAATCAATTAAACTAATTAATAAAAACAACTAATTCCTTAAAAAAAATCCGGCCAGCGCGAATCTTGGCGCGGATCGGGCGGACCGTGGTCATCGTCCCCGATGAGCCAACGATCGGGATTTGCCGCGCCTGTGCCGTTTTGATCGCTGATTTCCCGGCCACCTGAGCGCCGCCCCGGCCAACCAACGCCACCAACACCTCCGTTGAGATGGTGGCCGGCGATGAGCGATGTTTGATCGGCCGGAGGTGGCCGGAAACGGGTTCTGGAGGAGGAAGCCCAACCCGATCTACGGGTGGCTTGGCTGGCTCGATTCACGGCCAATTGGACACGAATCGAGCCGCCGACGATTGAGATCTACACAACCGAGGTTAGGGAGGAGAACCAGACCTTCAGACGGGCTTGGCGGTGAGTGTGGTGGTGGTGCGCCATTGCCGGCGAGCTCCAAGCATTTTCTTGCCGATTCCGTGATTCTCCACCAAAAGCATTGATGTAAGAGTTGATTTCGACTGCCATCCGCCCTTTGAAACTAATGGGAGAGCCAATTTAATGGGAGGAGGGCTCCATTAAGAGGTCATCAAGTGACCCTTCCTCTCCCCCATGGCCGGCCACCCTTATGCCTTCCCCCTGCCTTCAATTCCTCCAGAAAACTCTTGGAATTCCCTCCACATTCATCAGGGGAGATGAAAGGGGTCATCAATGAGGATTCCAAGGTGTTTAACACCTTAATGGCCATGAACACCACCTTCTCTCTCCTCCAAAATTGGGTTTTTCTCTCTCCTACTCATCATGTCCGATTTTACTCTCTCACCTAGGTTAATTATCAGTCAAGCATGTTGGTCAAGTGATCAATTTGGGCTTAGCCCAAAGGGATTGGGCTAAATCCAAGTGATTTGCCCTAAATTGGGCAAGTTTGACTTTTGGTCAAATTGACCAATTGGGGGACCCTAGGATGGGGCTTTTGGGTCCATTGGACTTCAAATTAAATTTAGAAACTACTGGTGGGGTCAATTTGTTATGGTGATGGTCAATTAGGGCACTTAGTGAAGAATTGCCATTTTGACCTAAAAGGGCATTTTGGTCAATTTGCACCACTGGGGGTCCCATGATGGGGCTTTTAGGTCTACTAGGTTTCTTATGATATTTTAGACCTAGAGGAGTGGTCAATTTGGCATGGTGGAGGTCAATTGACTCTAATTAGGCTACTTTGACCAATTTAGGGTTAGGGTTGACTTTGGTCAATTTGGCCTCTTTGGTTGACCCCAATGGGCCCCTGGTGCCCTAAGGGGACCCCTAATGGGTTAGGGATACTATGGTGGGGTCAAATGGTCAAGATGAGGCCCTAAAGTCCAACCCTAAGCTTGGTCACTGGAAATTGCTATTTGCAGTCCAAGGTATTTTCAACCCTAATCTTGCCTAAGTTAAAGGGATTTCTACACTACCAAGGCCTTGTCATGACCTTGTCAAGACAGATTCACCTGGGGGGTCTAGCTGTCTGGGGGATGTTACAAATCCCAATAAACAAAAAAATAATTTCGTCCTGGAAATTCAGGTTAGGCTTGCGGGGTTTTCACCGCGAGTGACTGAACGTAACATCCCTTAAGAATCAAAGTTATTCCTGGCTCGAAGAGCACCGACTATCTATGCCACACCAGCTCTAGTGGCTCCAAGTTGTGCTCCTCCTGACCCTAATTTTACCGCATGTCTTAACCTCTGGAATCTTCTTGCGCCGCAAGACTCGCACCGTTGTATCATCTACCCTGACCGGGGTGACCTAGCTACCTTGGTCGATCTATCCTCGAACTTCCACTCTAACCTGGGCAGACTCTTATTCCTTTAAAGTTTTCTTTCATACGTTCAAATTATTACTCCTTCAGGTACATCCGAGTAATCAATCATCTCTAATCTACAACTATTCTAGTTCTTACTATTGCTGGAACTAATCAAATCATCTAGCGTCCTAACCATCCTTAAATTTAAATAGGGGGGTGCACTTGTGAACCTTTATGAGTATATGCTAACCAATCATAATAGTAAGATGACTCTCAATCATTTTCTACGCGAAGTTTGATTCATAATAGCAAAATTTTGATACCTTTGGGTTTTTCACAATTCAATTTCATCAAGGAAAAATCATCATGTTTATTTCTCCAAAATCCTGTCACTTTCACTTATGCTAGTCTTGATCACTCTCAAATAGTCATAAGCAAGATAAACTTAGATCGTTCTTATCTCAGTAAACTCAAACACTAGATTGTAAATCCAATAAGTCATTGACTAAGGTCTCTGGTTATTCATCATCAAAGCTTCCAAGGTTTAAGCATTATTATTGTAGTTAAAATTTTTCTACCATGACAGAGCGTAATTTTTAACAGATCATAAGTTGATCACTTCCGAATGCCCCAAACCCAAGAATTGTCAGATATAAATACAACTTGTAAGATCTAATTTCCGCCCTCAATTTCTACACTAGGACATCGACATCCTTAAGTGACTAATCCTGGCGACTTTACATTTCCATATGATTCAATCTAAGGTCAAGTTGTTATTTGATCAACGATGTTTATCCATTGTCCTAGTAATACTTCAGATCATTATTCCGAACATACTGTTACACCATCTCATCTTCTTCCAAGTGACATTGAGTAAGATCGAGTTCAAAATCATAGTGTTCATGACACAAAAAATTTCTAACTTAAGTCTAAGGGAAATCCAAGTCCGTCGTTAATTTGCCCAATAAACAAAAGGGTACGCCCCAATAAACAAAAGACAAGCCCCCAATAAACAAAAGGGTAAGCCCCAATAAACAAAAGATAAGCCACTATCTATTTTGGGCTGAGTATCTTCAATATCACCAAGTTATATTCGTCCCAAATATGCAAACAATTCTTAGGGCATACAACCTTAGACTTGGGGTTCTATCTTGGGGCTCACTGGTGTACTCCACACCTTAGACTCTTCTAGGTACCTTCTATGACAACCTTATCAGGGTCAACATGTCACCCAATCCCAAACGGGTCCCTTCTGGACTTCAATTCTTATCCGACCCTCGGTGTTTGCCACGGTGGTTGTCTTAATGTAATCCTGTCACGGATACGAGGATTGAGTCTATCTCATACCATTCTACTTATGTGTCAATCTCTCTTTCTCTAGCCTCTTTGGGGTATCCTCATACCTTCACCAAAAGCTATACATACGTCTATTTCAGACTAGGTCATGGTATAAATTGTCAAAGTAAGTCACGTGTCCTAGTGAGGTTGAGTCTAACTCATTGACTAAAAGACTATCTAAAGAGATCTTTGTAGCCAGAGGTATTCCCTGCTGGGGGCAGGGTTCGCCGCAGGCTACAAAAGAAAACTTGACGCTCGTAGGGAAAATAACTAAGAAGATTCAGTTAAAAGTGGACTTTTTCAATGTGATTCCCATATGGGCACACCACTGCTTCCGCTGCTAGTTTGTCCTCAAACTAAGCTCGCGCGGGGTGGCCCAGGGTTTTGTGGACTTCTTTTCTTCGGATCGAGGTTTCGCTCTGATACCACTTGCAAGACCCCATTTTTTTTTGTAACGATCCAGGCCCGCCAACACGGGACTCAGCTGGACCGCCAGCACCCTCCCAGCCCAGGACTGCCAACACGGGACCCAGCTGGCACTGGAAGGGTTCAGCCTAACCAGATGGTCTGCAGACCATGCACCCCAACCCCTCTCTGTCCCACCACAGGGCACAGTGGGTTGTTGGAGACCGCAGTCCCCCTATGATGAGAATTGAGCCAGTTAAGCGGCAGCGCGTGGACTTCCCAGGAGGTCACCCATCCCGTGACTACTCCAGCTCGAGCACGCTTAACTATGGAGTACTTTCACTTCTCATCACCAACAGCTCAATTGGTGATGAGAAGTGAAAGTACTCCATAGTTAAGCGTGCTCGAGCTGGAGTAGTCACGGGATGGGTGACCTCCTGGGAAGTCCACGCGCTGCCGCTTAACTGGCTCAATTCTCATCATAGGGGGATTGCGGTCTCCAACAACCCACTGTGCCCTGTGGTGGGACAGAGAGGGGTTGGGGTGCATGGTCTGCAGACCATCTGGTTAGGCTGAACCCTTCCAGTGCCATCTGGGTCCCGTGTTGGCGGTCCTGGGCCGGGAGGGTGCTGGCGGTCCAGCTGGGTCCCGTTGGCGGGCCTGGATCGTTACAAAAAGTCCTATCCTCCAGGATTGCACTTTTTGTAATGATCCAGGCCCGCCAACACGGGACCCAGCTGGACCGCCAGCACCCTCCCGGCCCAGGACCGCTAACACGGGACCCAGCTGGCACTGGAAGGGTTCAGCCTAACCAGATGGTCTGCAGACCATGCACCCCAACCCCTCTCTGTCCCACCACAGGGCACAGTGGGTTGTTGGAGACCGTAGTCCCCCTTTGATGAGAATTGAGCCAGTTAAGCGGCAGCGCGTGGACTTCCCAGGAGGTCACCCATCCCGTGACTACTCCAGCTCGAGCACGCTTAACTATGGAGTACTTTCACTTCTCATCACCAATTGATCTGCAGCTCAATTGGTGATGAGAAGTGAAAGTACTCCATAGTTAAGCGTGCTCGAGCTGGAGTAGTCACGGGATGGGTGACCTCCTGGGAAGTCCACGCGCTGCCGCTTAACTGGCTCAATACTCATCAAAGGGGGACTGCGGTCTACAACAACCCACTGTGCCCTGTGGTGGGACAGAGAGGGGTTGGGGTGCATGGTCTGCAGACCATCTGGTTAGGCTGAACCCTTCCAGTGCCAGCTGGGTCCCGTGTTGGCGGTCCTAGGTCGGGTGGGTGTTGGCGGTCCAGCTGGGTCCCGTGTTGGCGGGCCTGGATCGTTACAAAACGCCGGGTCTTAGGCCCAGAACCGCCGCTTTGCGGTGACACCTTCACTCGGGAAGGTCGCCACTACAAAACGCCGATCCTGCCGGCCAAATCGATCACGAAGAAAAGTACATTAAAGAAGATAAGTCCACAGAATCAACATGAAATATAAATGTCCACATGATATAACTGAATAAAAGATAACAAGGGTTACAATAATAAAGGGGCTCGTGCCCTGTACATCACGTCCTCACTACAGGATCAGTCATAGAGCTAATCGCCACCGTCACTGAAACGGAAGCACCCAAACTAGTCTGACCCATCCCTGCAGACTCTGTGCTCCACTGGTGCGGCAACACTGAATGCTTCTTCTCCTTTGGCCTGCGGTCGCTGCTTTGCAAACCACGTCTACGTCTTCGCCTTCGGCCTCCTGGTCGCTGAGCTGGTGGGTTCCACCCATCATGGGACATCTGACCCGAGTATGTCCCGGCTGGTGACAATGGTAGCATGGCCATGGGGCCCACCCTGTCGGATCCTGCTGCACCTGTTTCTCTCCCATTCGGTACGCCTAAAATGATATGGTCCACCGACCGTTAGTCAAAAGACTAAGCCTTATCTTCCCCACCCCCAATGGCTCCTAGGCACCGTGCGGGAGGATGAAGCGGAGGACAGCAAGGGGTATAACAAAGAGCAGGTGGCAGTGGTACATGAAATGTTTCTACTCTACACATGTGTACGTTTATAACTGAAGCAGTAATTAAAAGCATGGTAAAAAGTATATATAAAGAGCAGTAAGCAGTAAGTACAATAACAAGTAAAGTAATATAAAGGTAACCATTGATTTATAGGAATGCCCAAACAAACCTATAGACCAAGGGGTCGTTTAGCAGGGCCTACCGTATAAGAAGTCTCATAACCGACTTATACGTTAGGGGTAGGTTGGATGCAATGTTTATGCTATGACGTGCAAGGTATGCTGTTATGCTATGTTCATACAAGTGCAACTCACTCACTAAGACTCTATGCGCATAGACCTTTAGTTCCCCCTTTTTGGAGCGAGCTAGACTCCCAGGATACTCCCGTAGTGGCAAACGGAAGCGGTGGGTTGGGCCTCGCCCACCTCTAGGTTGGTATTCACACTACCCTACCTAGACCTATCGTACGCCTCAACGCAAAACCGCGGAGCACCTGCGTACTCTTACTGACTGGACCGCTAGACTTTCAAGGCTAAGTGTAAATACCACACTCGCCGAGTCAACGTATTGACGTCGGTGTGAACGACCGTCCAATACCGAAGACCCACCACCTTCAATGCACATGCAACATGTTCTACTTCCTACCTCTAAGCCATAAGCTCCCCGGGCTAACCTGCCCGCCATCAATAATCCTCCGAGCCATCGGCTCGCCGAACCAACCCGTCCGTACCTTCAAACACTACTGAGTCACAAGCTCACCTGACTCAGCAATCTGCTCCTTCAACCACCTAGCCTACTGCTCGTAAAACCAAACCAACTAACTTCTCATAACCACGTGGTGTGGGTGTGTGTATTATTAAGTTATTCTTGTATAACATTTTTACTCTTACAGATTATGGTTAATCTTGGACTTCTCGAGGGTTACCCTGTAAGGGGCTCGCTACGGTACTAGGAACCGAAATGGGATGACCCCTCAAAGTTCCCTTTTCTCAAGACACTTAGTGCTGTTGATATCTACCCATAAGAACACCCTCCTTGTTATTACAATTGTATTAACCCTAGGTGGCTTATTACTTTCCAAGACGATCCTTCGTCAATCCCGAGCACCGCTTTACCCTCAACTCACCAAGCACACTTTACCATCTATAACCCTTCTTATTGACCATCATACCTTCTCGACTAAATTAGGTAAGCCGCATACCTCCCATCCCTCCTAAGGATCCACTTGATTCTCAAATTTCACGGTATTACTATACGCAGACCAAATTAATTATATGAAGCTCACGACTATAGGTACTACAAACATTCATCCAATTGACCCAAGCTATTTACTGGAGGTCTATCATGATGTTATAAGATTAATTCCAGAGAATCATATTTTTTGCTAACATTATTAATATTTAACGCAATTTTCCAAAAATACAACCTCCTAAGGTTTGAACTACAAGTGCACTTTTCTGACTTTCATTGCCTACCAAACTTTTTAAATAAATCAATGGTACCTCATAATCAGTACATATGAATTTGTAGGAAATTCCAGCAAGGTTTACTATTATTAAAAATTCCAAAACCCATTAATTTTCAATTATTTCCAAAGGAGGTACCCTCATATGAACTCCAAATCTTATGCAAATTTATACAGAGGTGATGCATACTAAAATATTCAGCCCTACAAAATTTGACCATATTCCATAGGGGTTACAATTGTAATTTCCACAAAGGACATATTTGCAATTAATTCCAAATTGAACTAGAAGTACCAAAAATATCAATCCCAAAATTTTGAGAAAATTACTGAGGGTTCATAATGCATGAAATGATATCCAGCAAAGTTTCATGAAATTACAGAAAACTAAGACCCTAAAATTAATCATCCCAAAAATTGCCAACAATATGAATAATTACACTTTGGACCTCCAAAAGTCTTCCAATGGTTCTAATAGAATCTCCAGGGATTAATAACCTCAAAACTAAGTTGGTGACAGAAGATGGTTCATCACTAAGTATTGATTTTTCCTAAATCCCAAAAACCTAAATATTTATAAATCTACCCAAGAGTTTATTCCCTAGGGTTGGCAACTCCAAACCCCACCAATTTCTCATAGGAGGACTCTCTGGTCATCATGACCATCTCCCCAAAATTTCAGGTCAAACCATAAAGGTTTGACCCCTCTTCCTTCATTGACCTCTAATTGCACCCCTTAGGGTTTAACCTAGGATTAAGGTCCATACTTCCCCAAATCCACCCAAACTTATTGTGAAGATGTTAAAACACTCATAGAACTCAGAGGAGTCCATTACACATCTCTACAAGGACAAACACTCCTATGTCCTTCACAAAGCCCTAAAGAGCACCCTAAGGTTAACCACTAGGGTTTAAGGGCACACCAAGCCCAACTCTTCCAAGATGGGCTCCTTGGGGTGTCCCATATACCCCAAGTCAGTGACCAAAGCCACTCCTTCAATCAGTGGGAGGAAGCCCCTCCACCCCCCAAAATTAGCCTAGGTCCACTTTTACCCTAAACTAACCCTTTAGCAAACAAATGTCCAAGGAAAATTCCCTACCTTGCCCAAGTCCAAACTACTCACTGCATTGGCCAGAGGTCAGTGAATGACCACCCAAGGTCCTACCAACATTTGGTGAGGAGTGGGGTTCTTTTGGGTACCTAATTGGGGTGCAAATAGCAATTAGCCCCTTTGCAAATTACTAGGGTAAACCACCTCCAATGGCCACCAAATTTGGACCAAGGGTTGGCATGGGTGAGGGTGATGTGCACCCCAAATATGAAGCCAACTGGCTTTGTGGAAGAGTGGGGGCACTCACCCAAAGTTTTTCCCTAACCTAGGGAGCCTAGGATTGACTTTGAGAATTGCCCTACCAAATCAACTCCAAATGGGTTGAGATTTTAGTCAGGGACTCTACCTGCTCTCTAAGACCACACATCCAAATTTGGAATGGTTTTGAGGTGTTTAAGACACCTAATTAAATCACACATGGATTATTGAATATTTCCAAATACTATAGAAAAATGATCTCCAAAAATTCTGATTTTTGGACATGTCCTATATGTATATAAGACTAGCCTACACCCCAAATTTCAAGTCGTTTGGAGTTCTAGATTGATGTGGGCATCCATTCAAAGTTCAGTCAACCCTTGCACTAAAATGGGTGCTGAGGTCAAACCAGGACTCCAAATGGAGTGAACTCAATTTTGTTTGATCCCAGGGGTCAAGGTCTACAACTTTCATGTTGGGCACTTTTTCTGTAGAGGGCATCTAGTATTTTTAATAATTAAAATATTACAGCAGTTATAATGAATCAATTAAACTAATTAATAAAAACAACTAATTCCTTAAAAAAATCCGGCCAGCGCGAATCTTGGCGCGGATCCGGCGGACCGTGGTCATCGTCCCCGATGAGCCAACGATCGGGATTTGCCGCGCCTGTGCCGTTTTGATCGTTGATTTCCCGGCCACCTGAGCGCCGCCCCGGCCAACCAACGCCACCAACACCTCCGTTGAGATGGTGGCCGGCGATGAGCGATGTTTGATCGGCCGGAGGTGGCCGAAAACGGGTTCTGGAGGAGGAAGCCCAACCCGATCTACGGGTGGCTTGGCTGGCTCGATTCACGGCCAATTGGACACGAATCGAGCCGCCGACGATTGAGATCTACACCACCGAGGTTAGGGAGGAGAACCAGACCTTCAGACGGGCTTGGCGGTGAGTGTGGTGGTGGTGCGCCATTGCCGGCGAGCTCCAAGCTTTTTCTTGCCGATTCCGTGATTCTCCACCAAAAGCATTGATGTAAGAGTTGATTTCGACTTGCCATCCGCCCTTTGAAACTAATGGGAGGGCCAATTTAATGGGAGGAGGGCTCCATTAAGAGGTCATCAAGTGACCCTTCCTCTCCCCCATGGCCGGCCACCCTTATGCCTTCCCCTGCCTTCAATTCCTCCAGAAAACTCCTGGAATTCCCTCCACATTCATCAGGGGAGATGAAAGGGGTCATCAATGAGGATTCCAAGGGGTTTAACACCTTAATGGTCATAAACACCACCTTCTCTCTCCTCCAAAATTGGGTTTTTCTCTCTCCTACTCATCATCGCCGATTTTACTCTCTCACCTAGGTTAATTATCAGTCAAGCATGCTGGTCAAGTGATCAATTTGGGCTTATCCTAAAGGGATTGGGCTAGATCCAAGTGATTTGCCCTAAATTGGGCAAGTTTGACTTTTGGTCAAATTGACCAATTAGGGGACCCTAGGATGGGGCTTTTGGGTCCATTGGACTCCAAATTAAATTTAGAAACTACTGGTGGGGTCAATTTGGTATGGTGATGGTCAATTAGGGCACTTAGTGAAGAATTGCCATTTTGACCTAAAAGTGCATTTTTGTCAATTTGCACCACTGGGGGCCCCATGATGGGCCTTTTAGGTCTACTAGGTTTCTTATGATATTTTAGACCTAGAGGAGTGGTCAATTTGGCATGGTGGAGGTCAATTGACTCTAATTAGGCTACTTTGACCAATTTAGGGTTAGTGTTGACTTTGGTCAATTTGGCCTCTTTGGTTGACCCCAATGGGCCCCTGGTGCCCTAAGGGGACCCCTAATGGGTTAGGGATACTATGGTGGGGTCAAATGGTTAAGATGAGGCCCTAAAGTCCAACCCTAAGCTTGGTCACTAGAAATTGCTATTTGCAGTCCAAGGCACTTTCAACCCTAATCTTGCCTAAGTTAAAGGGATTTCTACACTACCAAGGCCTTGTCATGACCTTGTCAAGACAGATTCACCTGGGGGGTCTAGCTGTCTGGGGGATGTTACAAGCAGACCTCCTCCCCTTATTTTCTATTTCTCTTACATATGAAGTTAATGTATTATTATTCAGGAGAGGGACTAACTGTGTTATCTTCATATCGGCACCCGTTACCGCAACAGATATTAAGGGAGTTACCTGTTCACTTTATCTTTCACAGTCCAATAATCTAGAATATTTTTAAGGCCTGAATAAGTCATGCTGGGGAGACAATAAACCAGTAGTTATCTTATTTTTCCTGCATTTTTATTTTTTCAAGTCTAGTTTAATTTTTTTTGTCTATTTTCCTTGTTTGTTGGAGCTCACCACTACAAGTACACTTCATTTCGACTTGGCAACAAAATCTTTGATCTTATTTCGCCTCCTGAGTACGTATAGAGAAGAGATGTGAAGAAGCTTTGAATTATTGATTCCATGGGAGTATTTACATTCACATTTTCTTTTGCTTGATTAAATATTCATTTACTCAAATATGACATATCGTATGCATACTTTAAGTGATATCTTTGCTAGAAACTAGTAAAGTATCAAGTGTGGGGGTACACCCTATTCTAATTGGGTGAAGATTCAACTAGACTCAATACTTCTTTGATTGCCCTTGATCTTAAATACATGAATGTGTTATTCAAGTTATTTAACTGCAATTGATGGGTAGTCAAACCTAAGATTTTCAATTTTAAAACTAAAACTTATTTTGATATTCTAAACTTCCATTAAATATTTCACTTATGCATTTTATACTTCTTTTCAAAAGAATTTACTTCTATGCAAAATATTTTTTTTATTAACTTTTATACTCTATGATGGAAGGTTAAGCAAGAATTGAATCAATGATATAAGTTAAAACATGGGTAACATAGTTGATTGGTAAGAGATATTAAGGACATTGATTTTGGAGCAATTTTATTTTGATACAAACTAGCTCATTATCCTTCTTAATGTATCAAAATGAATGTCTATTTATAGGTGTCTACACTATTATAACACAATTTTGAAAAAGAAAAAAAAATGTCATAGTGATATATGGCCTAAGTATGTGTATACATGCTTGGAATGATCCCAATTATGAGTAAAAAAATGTCATAGTGATATGTGGCCTAAGTATGTGTACACATGCTTGGAATGATTCCAACTATGAGTAAAAAAGAAGAAGAAAATGTCATAGTGATATGTGGCCTAAGTATGTCTACAAATGCTTGGAATGATCCCAACTATGATTTTAAGAAAAATATATGATATTTGATAGTTAAACCCCATATTCTAGACTTTCGTTAAGATTATTAAGGAATGTGTTTTTATCTTATTATAAAAAAACTTATTTATGATGCTCTAGCTAAGGAAGTCTTATGTCCATATTATTCATTTTCAATCAAACTACAAAACTTATATGGAGGCTAAGTCATTATTCAACATATTCTTATTCACCCTCATTAGTATGGAAGTTCATAATGATAACTTGTGTAGAAGTAATAAATTTTGAGAATGCACACACAACACTTGAAATCTTAGTGGAATGCTAGTATTGATCAAACTGAGGTTTTTCTTTTATGATTGTTAAAATCTTAATGATTGACAAATCTTTCAATTGCTCAAATAAATCTCTTGTGATAACTATATTTATATTGGTGATAAGGGCCAATTGAAGTTGTATCATATTACCTTGGTTGACATCCAATTATACTATTGTTGATTATCTTGCTAGGGACTAGCAAAGTGCTAAGTGTGGGGGTGTGATAACTCCTTGAAAATGAGTTATCTTTATATATTGAATTGATTAAATACCCATTTATTTCTTAAAAATGTGTTAACATGTATTAAATAGTTTAAAATACTTTGTTAATGATTTGGAATGGATATATGTGTCATTTTGTTATATTTTCATTGTAGAAATGTCAAAAAAATTGAGGAGAAGAAGTCCAGAAAAAACCAATTTTTGCCTAAGTAAAAGTTGTTACAACAACTTTTTCAGTTGTTGCAACAAATCTGCAGTCCGAAAATTTTGCTATTTAATTCCGAATTTAAAAGATGGCGGCGGTTATTTTACATGGGGAGGTACGACTTTTCAGATGATTTTCGAAAATAAGAAGGGGATAACATGGGGTAACTACCATCATGGGAAAAAGGAGAGAGAAGGAGAGGGCTTTGGAGAAGAGATTAGGGCACACCGTCAAGAGGAAGAAGAAGAAGACAGTTTTTTCACCATTCGGAGAAGAAATTGTGCATTTCTTCATCTTCTCTAACTATGTCTAGTGAGAACTTCCAATTTGCTTGTGGTCTCTCCTTCATCATGAACTAATTTCCTTTGTCTTGTATGTTGAAAGTACTTTGTTTGTTGTGATGTTTTGATTTTAATTTTCTTATGGATGTTTGAAATACTATCTTTATTGAATTTATGATTTTGTTCTTGAAAATTTTGGCTTAAGTCTCATCTTTAAATTTGCTTGGCAAGATTCGAGAGAGGAGTCAGGCTAGATGAGTATTTTATATTGCGCGGCAAGATTCGAGAGAGGAGTTGCGTAAATTTGTCACTAAAATTTCCTCCTTTATACTGCGCTGCAAGATTCGAGAGAGGAGTGACGTAAGTGCATCATAAATTTAATATATTAAAGAAGGGAGAAAGAGATTTCATCTTCTCGATAGCAACATTGATTTGTGTGCTTGATGTTATTCCTTATTGTTACTTAAGTTAGAGATAACTAGAGAAATAGGGGATAAACGGATTTCATAGATCGAGAGATCATGTTTTTCGACTTTCAAATCGTTGCATATTAGTTATTTTCATCCATATTGAATCACTTCAAGTAATCACCACAATAAGCAAAGGAAATCAACGTACGAGACTTTTTCTCTAAATTGATATCAAAAGTACTTTTAGATAATCGTAGTTGTAATCTTTAGACGTTATTATAATTAGTTGTTTTCAAAATCAATCATCTCGATAATTAATCAACTTGAATTTAAAGAAAATGCTAAGCTAGTATTTGCAAGCGTTAGATTTTACACTTCCTCGTGGGAACGATCTTTACTTACACTTTATTACTTGAACCGACACGTGCACTTGCGTAATACTATTTTTCGCGTATCACCTTCCATCCCACGTAGGCAAGATATCATGCAATTCAACAGTCGGGAGAAACAAAAAAAAACAACTCAGAATTGTAAAAAAGTGCGCAGCTTCAAGGCAATCAAACAAACGGACCACGTGTCCTTCTACTCCACGATAGGAACAGACCTCGAGTCCTTCTATCCCCCAAGACAAGGGCGCGCAAGCCCCAAATCCTCCTACGGATTCCAACCAGGACAGACCACAAATCCTTCTACGTCGCTAGGTAAAAACGGACTCCAAGTCCATCTGTGCCGCCAGGGCAAGGGTGGCAGATGTCCCTCCACATCACACTCAAGTAACAAATCTCTGACACTAACACTCGGCGACAATTGCCAGAGGTAGTGCACAACGTAAGGAATGTGAAGCACGCTCGAAGGGTCCCAAGATCACCCAAAAGACGACACAAAACGACACCCGCACACGCCCAAGCGGAAGCCCGTAGGGAACCGCACGGAGCGATGTAGGTGCGCGCCGCACCAAGCACGCATGCACCGCACACGCGCACGGCCAGCGTGCGCGCGCACAACCAGTCACCGCACGCTGCGCTGGCCGCCGGCCTCCAGCGCGCTGCCGCCACTTCCGCCGCCTTTGGCCGCCACCGTCGTCGGGCTACTTGCCTGGACCACCCAGACCGCCTGAGGGGCATGTTCCTCACTTTCAAAAAATTAGTGATCCAGGTGACCGGAACCGAGCAGCGCTATTCGTCAACTTCAGATCCAACCAGGCACAATTACCAGTACAACCCTTCAAGAAAGTTGCAAAAAGGCACTCATGCCTTCATTTAAGTGGGGTGGGGGGGGGATCGAAAAGACAAGAGAGAGCTCTATTGTTTTCCGACGATGACGTGAGACTTAGATCTTTCTTTCGCTTTGAATTCCTTATGCTCGCTCTCAATTCTGTTCATGCTCAACGCTAACGTGGACGCATCAGCAGACGCAGATGAAGACTGGGAAGAACGCACTCGTGGACGCTTTCGCCAAAGCTCTGTGGACTTAGTCATTTTTCCTCCTTTTTCTGCATTTACAGCTTGTAAACGAAGAGGTGACATGTCACCCGCCAGGGAACTCAAACACTTGTAACCACAAGGAACATAGTGGATTTTGGCCCAGACCGTACCGGTCACGTGGTTTTTGACCCTTTCTAAGTTTTTCACACTAAAACACCTCGTGTCATTGCTGCTTCGATTACTTTTGACTGTTTGCACGCCTGTTCCAACTTAGAGCTAAGATAGTCCGATTCTCCAGATTCTCCGTACTAGGAGAAAACCGGGCAAACAACTAATTTATTAGGCTATTATACAAAACTTGATCTATTTTAGCCGTTCATTTTGAATGGAAGATATCTGCATATTAAGCTAAACCCTAATAATAGTAATTATTACGATATTAAAGGAGAGATCAGAAAGAACAACTAATTGGTGGGGCCCAAATAATGTGATACGTGTTATTCTATTTCTTAATCAGCTATTTTTCCCCCTCAATGAATAAAAAAGTATTAAAAATTGCATGTTAACTAATAGTCTAATAGAGAGATTAGAATTTTAAAAAAAAGTACTAAAAACAAAGTAAAAAAGTTTGTAGGACTGGTTTCTTAAAAATAGTATACATTATGAACCATTTTCACAGTTTTCATTCACCGTCAGCAAATTTGAACAGTGTCGACACTTCACTTTAAAATAATTGTCGATACACACTTTGTTGAAGTGCTCCCAGACTGAAGCATCATATTTGTGCTTGACAATATCAGGATCTGAACTTGATGAAGACACCATTATTGTCTTGAAAATGAGACTATGAGAGTGAGCTTGAGGTTAATGTGAGAAGCTCAAACCCACCTTTATTTATAGATTTTACCATCTATAATTAATTAACATAAAATAATTATATAATAAAAATTTAAATTTAATTTAAATTTAAAAAAAAAAGTTGTATTATAGCAGGCAGACAGCAGTCAACGACTCTAAGAGCCGTTGATGGCAATGCCTCTTCGAGTCGAATCTGGCCTGCGCTAGGCCCGTTCCAGTCCGGGCTTGGTGCCTAATCTTGGCCCGGGCCAGGCTTCATCCTAACATAGGGGCCTCCTTAGGCCCTTAAGGCCAGACCCGGCTTGCCCAGGCTAAGAGGGCTTTTTGTTAGGCAGGCCTGGGCGGGCTTTCTAGGACCGGGCTTTCTAGGATTGGCGACTATATACACGCATGTCAATGTAAGAATTGGGAATGAAGTCGATATGCTGGGGAATTAAGAATTGGGAATGATGTCAATGTAAGAATTGGGAATTGGGCTTTCTAGGTATATGCTGGAGAGATATACCTGCTTTCTATTACCTCCATTAGTATCAGAGCTTAGAGAGATATCAATCTCGGGCAATCAATGTTTATTTATTCTCAGTAACATTGTTGTTGTGTGGTATATGGAAGCAAATTTGTTTACAAATCGATCTCATCATATGGTCTCTTCTAGCTCAAGCAACTTTACATACACACAATCACAATCCATAATATGCAAAAAAACTAAGGAAAAAATATCTTGGGATGCAAATGTCACCGGATCCATAATATGCAAAAAACTTGAAGAGAAAGGCTAGATCACTATTCAACAATTAGTCGGAAGGACAATCATCATTGCCGCCGCGGCCAATTAGTCGGGAAATCAAATTATGCACAGGCCTGCCGAATGCTAGTAATAATTGTTGCGGGTCGCTTAGGGCTCTTGGTAGACCGGTTCAACTGAACCGCCTTAGCTCGGGAGCAATCTAAGCGCGCAAACAGTCAATTTGAGATTGTTGAGTACACTGAGACTTTTTTAGCGTGGAAAACCCGGAAAGGGTGAAAAACCACGTGGTCGGAGCGGTGCCGACCAAATTTCACTATCTCTTGAGAGGTTACAACTGGATGCTAAGAGATCGAGTGCGACAGGCCGCTACTCGTTACAATAATAGAGAGAAAGAGGGAGAGCACTCCGAGGGTGACAGGCCACCTCTCGGAAAAACTAAGTACTTTTCCTACGAGTACAACAGTGAACCAAAGTGAGAAGGCCGTGCCTGCCTTCCAGAGGACAGAAGTGAGACAGCCCTGTCTGCTTTCGAGAGGACAGAAGTGAGACTGTCCTGCCCGCTTTCCTGAGAACGAAAGCGAGAGCCTTGTCCGCTTTCGAGAACGAAAGCGGGAGCCTTGTCCGATTTCTTGGGAACGAAAGCGAGAACCTTGTCCGCTTTCGCGAATAAGGATTTCTCTAAGTCCTCGAAGATGATCTTCAAGCGCCGAAGGAGAAATCCGTGGAAATCTTCAAGGAGCTCTCTCTCGTCTCAAAGTCCGGATCTTTTAAATGAAGCCTTGGGGGCCTTTTTATAGCTTTTGCCGGGGGTAGCCTAGTAATTTTGCTGTCGTAACCACCATAACCACCTTGGCTGACGAGTCATATTTCTCGATTTGGGGCACTCGGATCACCATTTTTCATAAATGACCGTCTTGCCCTTTGAGGAAATGCGACAAACTGTTCCTGAAAAGTGAGAAACTGAAAAGACAAAAAGTGAGCGAGGCGAGGCGCAAAAGTGAGCAGGGCCAAAAAGCGAGCGAGGTGAGGCGAAAAAGTGAGCGAAGCCGAGAAAAGCGGACTTCGGCCCTTTCCGACGCGGGGATGCGGTTTCGGCAACGTCCTCCGCAGAGGGGGACCGGGCCGCACCTTGCACGGGAGGGTGCGGTTTGGCCGCACCCTTCTACGGCCGCACCCCCCATGGGGGGGTGCGGTTTGGCCGCACCCTCCCCCTGGGGGGGTGCGGTTGGGCCGCACCCCCCATGGGGGGGGGGGGGGGGGGGGGGGGGGGGGGGGGTTCGGTTTGGCCGCACCCCCCTGGGCCGCACCCCCCTGGGCCGCACCCCCCAAGGGGGGGTGCGGTTGGGCCGCACCCCCCTTATGGGGGGTGCGGTTGGGTCGCACCCCTCATGGAGGGGTGCGGCGTGGCCGCACCTCCCATGGGGGGTGCGGCTTGGCCGCACCCTCCTATGGGGGAGGGTGCGGCTTGGCCGACCCGCGCGCACCCCATGCGGGTGAGGTGCGGGCTAGCTGCCCCCCACTTAATGGGGCGCGGGCTAACCGCACCCCGGCAGTGGGGTGCGGTTTTGTGCTTACCTGGCGCTGTTTCTAGCGCGTCGTTCTTGCGCGGTGGGTCCTCTACTTCCGCGATCCGGGGTTCGACTGGTTCCCCCTCCTCTCTTTAGCGGGGTTTTCTCTAGACGCACCCCAAGGCCTTTATGGGTACGCAACATAAGCCCCCCAAACTTCCGGAGTCCGAATCTCGTTGCGAGGAGTTCGGAGGTTTTGATTCTCCTGCGGCGGCTTTTATATCTGAACAGCTTGAGGGTTTCCTGCAAAACTTTGCACGGTTCTGAGCCCGCGGCTTTTATATAATAGAAAGTTAGCTTGCACAAGTCTGGGCTTGCGGCTTTTTTGCACGAGTCTGGCCCGCGGTTTTTTTTTTGCACGAGTCTGGCTCGCGGCTTTTTTGCACGAGTCTGGCTCGCGGCTTGGCCGGTGAATAGCGTTTGTATTCAAACCGAGGGTGAACGTAAGGGGGGCAGGCCCCTACGACACCGGGACTTGACGGCGGAGGAGAAGGGCGGGCCTTCAATCGACGACGGTGCAAAGTCCCCGGGGCAGGGCCCCGAAATGGCCGGTGAATAGCGGGTGTATTCAAACCCGGGGCGAACGTAAGGGGGGCAGGCCCCTACGACGCTAGGACTTGACGGCGTAGGAGAAGGGCGGACCTTCAATCGACGGCGGTGCAAAGTCCCTGAGGCAGGGCCCCAAAGTAAAGATTCTTCCTTTATTAAATATAGGTGGCGAGGTATGCGCCTATTTTTATAGTAAGAAGTCTTTTTAAACATAGTTTTTCTAACATAAGTCCAGTTTGTACGAGTCTGAGCTCCCGGCTTAGTACATAACATAAGATATGTGCACGAGCCTGAGCTCGCGGCTTTTACGTAGTAGAAAATTAGTTTGCGCGAGTCCGTGCTCGCGGCTTTTACATAGTAGAAAGTTAGTTTGCGCGAGTCTGTACTCGCGGCTTTGCAGCGTCGAGGCAATGTGCCCAAGCAACGCCGAGGCCAGGTGCCCAAGCAGCGCCGAGGCCAGGTGCCCAAGCAGCGCCGAGGCAATGTGCCCAAGCAGCGTCGAGGCCATGTGCCCAAGCAGCGCCGAGGCAAGGTGCCCAAGCAGCGCCGAGGCCAGGTGCCCAAGCAGCGCCGAGGCAATGTGCCCAAGCAGCGTCGAGGCCATGTGCCCAAGCAGCGCCGAGGCAAGGTGCCCAAGCAGCGCCGAGGCCAGGTGCCCAAGCAGCGCCAAGGCAATGTGCCCAAGCAGAGCCGAGGCCAGGTGCCCAAGCAGCGCCGAGGCAATGTGTCCAAGCAGCGCGGAGGCCATGTGCCCAAGCAGCGCCGAGGCCAGGTGCCCAAGCAGCGCCGAGGCAATGTGTCCAAGCAGCGCGGAGGCCATGTGCCCAAGCAGCGCCGAGGCCAGATGCACAAGCAGCGCCGATGCAATGTGCCCAAGCAACGCCGAGGCCAGATGCCCAAGCAGCGCCGAGGCAATGTGCCCAAGCAGCGCCGAGGCAATGTGCCCAAGCAGCGCCGAGGCAATGTGCCCAAGCAGCGCCGAGGCAATGTGCCCAAGCAGCGCCGAGGCAATGTGCCCAAGCAGCGCCGAGGCAAGGTGCCCAAGCAGCGCCGAGGCAATGTGCCCAAGCAGCGCCGAGGCAAGGTGCCCAAGCAGCGCCGAGGCAAGGTGCCCAAGCAGCGCCGAGGCAATGTGGTCTTTTGGGCATACCTAGTTGAAATTGTCGTACATGACGCTTATCCTCCACTCGCGAGAGGCCTCTTCTCTTCACCATGTTGGTGAATTTGCTACTATGTGTTAGTATCGAAGATCGTGGGCTTAACTTTCACTGCCTTGTTTTAGACGATTCACGTTGCTGATAGAGCCAGAGAATAACTGTAGTAAATTTAAACACACAACGGATACATGTGCACAAGTGCAATCTTGTGGCTTACTGTTTTAAAAGCAAAAACTGGAAGAAAAACTAGAAATTGACGGTAGATGAGACGCGGGTTGTGCGCGCTCTACTAGGGGGAAAGTTCCCATGTCTAGTACCGCTTGCTTATCCGCGTCGGGGTACGACGTTGTCCTCTACTGGATTGTCAGCCTGCGGTCCGTGCTGGTTTGGGACCTGGTTTAGTAAAAACCTTCCGAGGAGGCCTTGCTGGACAAGACGCTCGATTTCCTCCTTCAACCGCTTGCAGCTTTCAGTACTGTGTCCGTGCCCGCGATGGAAGTCACAATATTGCGTCTGGTCTCTTCCGCTCGACGTAAGCGGTTCGGGCCTGCGGAGCGCGTTACTATCGCGGATGGCAAGGAGAACGTTAGTCCTGTTGGTGTTCAAAGGAGTGTTGTCCTGATGCTCGCGAGATCTTCGGTCTCGGTTGGGGTTGTCTTGATGTTTGTTGTTCTTGTTGGGAACTGTCTGCGGCGGCGACTCCTCTTTCTTCCTCTTCGAGCTCCCCTCGAACTGCCGGCGGTGTGCTTCGATGGCCTCGTCTGCAGCTATCTGAGCTTCAACTCGGCGAACGAGGTCGGGGTAACTTGGCACGGTTTATCTCATGAGAGCTGAGTAGAAGCCGCTTGGGCGGAGTCCTCCAAGAAAAACTCCCCGCAGGAGCTCAGGGTCCACCCCTGGGATTTGTCGAGCCTCCGTAGTGAACCGTCGGAAGAAATCTTTGAGCGTTTCACCGTCATTTTGGCGGATCCCTGAAAGGTGGGAGGGATCTCGGACGATTCTGCGGTTGGCGATGATTGGTCCGCGAACTGTTGTGCCAGCTCCGTGAAGTTGCTGATGGCCCCATTCGGCAGGGAGTGGAACCAAGTGCGTGCTTGTCCCTTCAAGGTTGCCTGGAACACTTGACAGAGGAGCTGATCAGGGGCGTTATAAATCCTCATGACGGTGGTGAAGTGATTGACATGCTCTAACGGATCATCCGTTCCATCAAATGTCTCGATGCTGGGAAGCTTAAAGCCGTTCGGGATTGGATGAGCCAGGACTTGAGGTGATAGTGGGGAGCCGTGGTGCGCGGGACGACGGGCGAGAACTGCGCGTCGCCCTGCTCGGACGTACTCCTCTTTTATCATGTCGCGTATTTCTTCTCGCGTGGTTCTTCCTGTTGCTCGATCAGGGGCATCCCTTCTTGGGTGATCACGATGGTGGTCAGCTTCTGGGCCCCTAACTGGCGGGGCGAGGTGAGCGGAGCTTGCTGCGTCGGAAAATCCTTCTGAGGCTTCGTCCTCCCGAACGGCCTCTCCATTCGGGGCATGGTTCGGAACTGGGGGTGGCGGTGCGTTCAGGGCCGGTGGTTGAATCGGGACTTGAGGAGCCCCGAGATTCCTTACGAGAGCCAACATCTCGGCTTGGTGTTCTTCAATATGCTGCATGCGCACTTCCAGCCCTGCTACGGGAGCATGCACTGCCTCCTCCCTGGGAGGTGCATTGATAAGCGAGTGGGAGGGAGCTGGGTCGATGCGCCCCTCCGGCATTGATCCTTCAGTAGTGCGAGCACTCTTTCTTGCCATTGCAGTTGGCCTTCAGAGAGTTTTTGGGAACTGTTTCCCACAGACGGCGCCAAACTGTTGCGGGTCGCTTAGGGCTCTTGGTAGACCGGTTCAACTGAACCGCCTTAGCTCGGGAGCAATCTAAGCGCGCAAACAGTCAATTTGAGATTGTTGAGTACACTGGGACTTTTTTAGCGTGGAAAACCCGGAAAGGGTGAAAAACCACGTGGTCGGAGCCGTGCCGACCAAATTTCACTCTCTTGAGAGGTTACAACTGGATGCCAAGAGATCGAGTGCGACAGACCGCTACTCGTTACAATAATAGAGAGAAAGAGGGAGAGCACTCCAAGGGTGACAGACCACCTCTCGGAAAAACTAAGTACTTTTCCTACGAGTACAACAGTGAACCAAAGTGAGAAGGCCGTGCCTGCTTTCCAGAGGACAGAAGTGAGACAGCCCTGTCTGCTTTCAAGAGGACAGAAGTGAGACTGTCCTGCCCGCTTTCCTGAGAACGAAAGCGAGAGCCTTGTCCGCTTTCGAGAACGAAAGCGGGAGCCTTGTCCGCTTTCTTGGGAACGAAAGCGAGAACCTTGTCCGCTTTCGCGAATAAGGATTTCTCTAAGTCCTCGAAGATGATCTTCAAGCGCCGAAGGAGAAATCCGTGGAAATCTTCAAGGAGCTCTCTCTCGTCTCAAAGTCCGGATCTTTTAAATGAAGCCTTGGGGGCCTTTTTATAGCTTTTGTCGGGGGTAGCCCAATAATTTTGCCGTCGTAACCACCATAACCACCTTGGCTGACGAGTCATATTTCTCGATTTGGGGCACTCGGATCACCATTTTTCATAAATGACCGTCTTGCCCTTTGAGGAAAGGCGACAAACTGTTCCTGAAAAGTGAGAAACTGAAAAGACAAAAAGTGAGTGAGGCGAGGCGCAAAAGTGAGCAGGGCCATAAAGCGAGCGAGGTGAGGCGAAAAAGTGAGCGAAGCCGAGAAAAGCGGACTTCGGCCCTTTCCGACGCGGGGATGCGGTTTCGGCTACGTCCTCCGCAGAGGGGGACCGGGCCGCACATTGCACGGGAGGGTGCGGTTTGGCCGCACCCTTCTACGGCCGCACCCCCCTATGGGGGGTGCGGTTTGGCCGCACCCCCCTATGGGGGGTGCGGTTGGGCCGCACCCCCCAAGGGGGGGGGGGGGGGGGTGCGGTTGGGCCGCACCCCCCAAGGGGGGGGGGGGGGGGGGGGGGGGGGGGGTGCGGCTTGGCCGCACCTCCCATGGGGGGTGCGGCTTGGCCGCACCCTCCTATGGGGGAGGGTGCGGCTTGGCCGACCCGCGCGCACCCCATGCGGGTGAGGTGCGGGCTAGCCGCCCCCCACTTAGTGGGGCGCGGGCTAACCGCACCCCGGCAGTGGGGTGCGGTTTTGTGCTTACCTGACGCTGTTTCTAGCGCGTCGTTCTTGCGCGGTGGGTCCTCTACTTCCGCGATCCGGGGTTCGACTGGTTCCCCCTCCTCTCTTTAGCGGGGTTTTCTCTAGACGCACCCCAAGGCCTTTATGGGTACGCAACAATAATGATGATAATAATAATAATAATAATAATACAGCCCTGCAAATATCACAATTCTTAAGTAGCAGGTGGACCATGCAATTGCTCTGCATGAGAACACATAACACACGTATTAGGAATTTAGGAGGGAGAGAGCTCATTTCTTATGCAGCACTCGCTTGTTAACTATAATACTTGACAAGAATAAATTACTATTTTTATAAGAAAATTAAGTCAACATTACATTTAACAGTTGTCATCATGTGGACACATATTTTAGACATTCAAATTAGTATTAGCTTTTTATACTCTCTCTCTCTCTCTCTCTCTATATATATATATCTATATCTATACTTCAACGTAAATCGAAATTTGAACTAATGACTTTGTTGCGTGCGTGGTAAGGTTTTTTGTTTTTTTTTAATCTTTAAAAAGAGTACCCAAAATAAAAGGGTTTAGGGGGACGGTTTCCGATACAAGAGAGGAAGATGGTGGTGTGATCATGAAAGAGATCCGGGTTTTACTGCCCGGAACCAGCTGAAGCAATTAATTATACATTAATTAAATCAATTAATGATCACGAGGCAGAGGTCAATGGTCCTCTAATTATGTCTCATGAGTAGTAGAGAGAGGCCTGAGAAGAAGAAGAAGAAGAAGAAGAAGTTGATGACACAAATGCACCAGCAATCAATAATCAAACTTCATATTACAAAACACAAATTGATGCTCTTCTTCTTCTTCTTCTTCTTTCAACTACAGGGGTGACGGGAGAGAGAGAATTGCAGAAAAAATAACGAAAAGCGTGGGCTGCAGAAAAGTATCAGCATAAGTGATCCATCAGGGTTTGAAGGAAATGGAAGAGGTTCGTGACAATAAAATAAATAAACATATGAGCATAGTTAATTCATGTTGAAAAACAAGCAAATTTATGATCGAACGGGAGTAGTATGGCAGGACCCTCTCTCCATGCTCGAACGGGAGTAGTACTTCTCTCTACGACGACGCTTTCCCACCATTTTCGCTGCTAGAATCCATTACTACTGTCAGCCTCCTCGCTACCTTCATGAACACCCTGCAACAAAAAGCGAATCTCCACATAAAGGATACATTTATACTCGGAAGGGGGGCCGCGAAGAGAGAGCCCCAGTGCATATAAAGTAAATGAAAAAACAGTGGGGCGGATAAGAAAACTCACGCAAATGGTTCATCTTCGGTGTGCTTGATCACGCCGGCGGTATCTCGATAGAGGAGGCGGTTGGCTAAGTCGGATTTCTCAATTCCAAACATGACCGCTAATCTCTCATACAGCTCCCCGTATGAGGAGAATGCCGTGAGGTCGAGAATGCGCCCCACATTATCCGACTCCATGAACACCTTGCAGTGTCCGAGCTCATTCGCTTGTTCGTTCAAATTCAAATAAAGTGCTTCGGAAGATGAATTGTCCCCAGTGCCATTTCCATGAATTGTTGTTCCAGAAATATCTGACATGTTTGCTGTCTTCTCGGAATTCACATCAGAGGAGCTATTTTTGCTAATAACGCTGAGCTCCTCTCCGGCGAGGATTACTTTTCCAAAGAGCATGAACAGCTTCTTCTCTCTGCTGCATTCCACCTCCTTCTTAACAGTCCCAGGGCGATGATGATTTCCTAGGGTCAACAAGCAGCAGTCATCTTCATCGACAAAGGTGGGATTTGGAACAATGAGGCCTGTGGAGAGTTGCAGATGCGGAGTGAAGCGATCGAGTCGATGATATCCGGCACGGAATAGCCCGTACGGAGTTTGCCTGGCTCCCTGTATACCAGCCGCAGGTGTGCTGTCTGGGAGAGAACACAACGGGCCGCTGCTGGGAATGAGGAGGTTTCCCGAAAATGACGGGGTTGGAAGTTGACCGCTGTCAGGGGGGAAGTCCGGAGGCTGTGCGATGCGGGGTTTTTTCCTCGGAGGAGAAAAGGGCGCCAAGTTCATGACCGGCATGTTGGAGACGAGCTCAACCAACCATGGGCTCACGCTTCTTACATTTTGCAAGAGGTCAGGTTCATCCCATGATACCTGCAAAGCAGTTTATGAGACAGAATGATGAGATGAAAAGCATGCTCTGCTCATATTCATGTACCTGAAGAAGCCTCCACGGAGAACCAGGCCATCTCAAAGGATCAGCAAAGTGAGCTGCAGATATTGTGCCCATGAACCAGCTTATTCTCGAGGAGTCCTCGGTCTCGAAAGCCATCTTAAACCTCAAACCCGAACACCACTGGATTGTCATTGCAGCCCTCACCGCCGATGCCTTCACACAAAACTCGGGCGTGCTGGCTCTCGGATAGTAAACAATTTCAAAAGGCTGCCCATTCGCTGCAAATGTTATTGCTTCCATCACCGAGTCTGCCTTCACTTTCCCCCTCAACTTCATGTTCGAGCCGCCATAGCTGTTGCCCCTAATCAACTTGGTTTCTTCCTCCCTTGAGAAAATAGACATTCCTCCAGCATACATGCCCGTTCCCATTGGATGATTCCAGCCCACAGGCGTCTCGTTCCCGTTTCCTAACCCTCTCTTTGCTCTCCTAATCCCCACGCAGAGATCACCATTCTCAGTTCTCAAGAACACAATGGAATCACCGGCCACAAGCTTCTTCTCGTTGACAAAACTGCTCCAACCAGTGGTCAGCAAGTGCCGGCGGGGCGTCCCTCGGTAGATATGACGAAATTTCCAAATCTTACCGTGCACATCCTTAACTAGAACTTCCTGGACAGGAGGGTCCGCGGAGTAATCCAATCTCGGGAATATGGTCTCCGCACAGTATCGGGGAACGGAGAACCCGCCGCCATTGTTTGCATCAGATTGGGTCAATGTTTTTGCAAAAGATTGAGGTTTTTCTTGCAATTCTGGCGCATTTCTTCGCAGGGAAAGCTCGTCGTCTTCACAATAATCTAGCTCATTAGCCCTCAAAGGGGTCATGAAAATTTTGGCAAAGACCTCGTCAGTTTCGGGGTGGGCCATGTACTTGACGGAGTTGACGCGGCAGAGAATAAGAGGCGGAATGATTCTCAGAGAACTTCCAAAGTCGACTGGGCTTTGAGCATGCTCAATATGACCTTGGGGAAAGTAAAAGACTTTGGAATTCAGTAATGGCATCTGAACCATTCCTCCAGCACAAGCATGCCACAGCTGGGAATCCAAGCACCTGTCATTCCCATTCATTGTTTCCTTTGAACTAGGAGCTGTCCCTTGACCGTCAGATTTCAGGAAATCCTGTTGATTGTAGGGATGAATATACAGCTGCTCATGAACATGGCCTTTGGCAAAGTGCAACTTTTAAAAATAAAAAAACAAGAATTTTGTCACCTGAACAAAAAGCCCAAACAGACAGCAATTTCAAACCGATCCTAAGACTTGAACCAAAAAGCTTCCACAGATTTCTCCATTTCATATTTCAACCAAAAAAGTTCAAACAGATTTCTGTAATAAATCTATTTTGAATGACAAAGTCAATTAAAATCTTTAAATTTCTATGCAATAAATAATATTACATCAAAAGGAAGAAAAGGGCCATATCCAAAATGATCTGGAGAAACAACTATGTCGTGCAAAGGATCATCTAAAAATGCGTTCCTAAAAGAAAAGAAGAAGCATCAATAGAAAAGTGAACAGATCCTAAGATTTCACAGTGATTCGGAGAAACGGTATCAGAGCTGCCACAGTTTCCACAGTGATTCGGAGAAACGGAAGCACCAGGATGCATCGAAATGGTGAAAGGTTTTCCTTAATAACAAAAAATGCTTTAAGCAAAGCTTTAAAATTCTTTTCTGCGGGAAAACTACTACTACTACTACTACTACTACTAAATGATATCACAAAAGCTATTTGGGAGTTGTTGTCTGCAGAAAATCCATTACTAAAAAAAGGATGTAAAGGACCATTGTTCTTAAATTTACGGACTTGTTACGAAATGCTGCAAGGAAAAAGTAGGCAGATCCCTGTCCTCCTTTTCCTCGAGAAATTGGCGATATTGAAGAGGAATAGCTAAAATATCCGGTAATGATCTGAAGATAATGGAAGACATTTACTATTTCCTAAAAGGATGCATCAAAGCTTTGAATTTAATGCAGCCAAGGCTGAAATCTTCCATATCCCAAAAGTTTTCTGGAACAGAATGATTCAAGGATAAACCCCATGCACACAAATTAAGCTTGAAGTTGGATGTTGGAATGAAATTACTGGGGAAAGGAGGAAAAAAAAGGGGGCGAAGAAAGTAAGATAATGTTTGTTACCTGTGTTGGTAAGTGGAAGGCCCATGATGATGGTAAGCTCTCATGAAGCCATGCCGATCGTCTTGTTGGGAGTTCGGGGCGCTGATAAGTTAACAGTTGCGCAGAAGAAGAAAACCCTGAAGAAACCTTTACTAATTAGAAAAGGGATCCGGCCTTTTAGAAGAAGATTCAAGATGGCATACTTGTTCCAACAAAATCCATCTTTGAAGCTCACGCAACACAACACAGCGCGGGAGACCAAGAAACAGATCTCTATAATTTCAGCAGACTCGCAGTAACATTGTATATCTCCTCCTCCTCCTCCTCCTCCTTCTCCTCCTGTGATCTAATAAATCTCCCCCTCTCAGTGAGTGAGTGCTCAGATCTCTAAGCGGCCATGAAAGCAGCAAGGATTGGGCGATTAGGGATGTTGAGAGCGGGCAGCCCGATATTCTGGTCGGGCGACGTTATCATCGACGAAGATGACGTTGAGCAGTTCCTCGCCGACCGGCGTACAACTCGGACAAGAGAGAGAGAGGGAGAGAGAGAGAGGGAGATGGAGGGGGGGACCGCAAGCTGTAGCGAGGCAGCCGGGCCGTCGAGATTCGTGCTTGCCCCCATTCTCCTATTACACACCTCCCTCGTTTACCTTATCTACCCTCCAAATGCCGCTGTGCGCTATTTTTTTTCTTTTCAAAATACTTTAGTATATATATAATAAATAATATAATATATATTTAGCCCGCCGTACATATTTTTAATCCTGAATGTTTCCAGTCTGATGTTTATTGACCCTTATTTTTATTTTTAATTTTTATGACAAAATTTTGTAATAACATGTGCTCATGTATACACGATATTAATCTGGGCTCCCTTCATTTGAGCTTTTCTTTTGGGGTCAAGTTTTCCGCACACAAAAAACAATTTCTTGCATCTAATACTAATATGCCCTTAAGGTAGACTCCGTCATTATTCCGACAAAACTGTGGACCGCATAATAATAATAATAATAATATAGCATGGCAATGGCTTGGGTTAATAAGATTCGGCAAGAAGAGTTTTTTGTATGCACATCTGAATAAAATGATGCCCCGATAAAAAAAAAAGACAAATGGTCGGGATCGGAGACCCTTGCTCGTAATATCGTGGGTGGAGAGGGGTGTTTTCGGTAATATCTCAAGCTTCTTTCGGGTGGGTCCACTACAGTTACATGGGCTGGCCGACCTCGTCCGCCATATGGAGGAGTTCATTCAGAAAAACTGGCAGATGGTCCAACTCGATCAGAAGCGTCCATCAGAATAGACGAGGAGGGTTTAGGGTCGTACAGATTGGCGGAGAGGGAGGATGAAGGAGGAAATTCAAAGGGCAGCCGTAGACATTCAAAGTCCTTTTTAGTTAAAACTTTTTTTTTAAATTTTTTTTATTTTATCAATAATAATAATTATTATATCACTAATATAATATACTAATAATAATGCTATGTTCTGGAGCTGGCCCTCTTGTCCTTTTCTACAGCACCATTCATTGTAGTGCTACTACTTACTGCTCCTTCGCTTTCCTTTTTTTTTTGTTTTTTTTTTAAAAATATTTTTATCATTTCTTTTGCCAAAAACTATTAATTATATTATTCCATCTTTAAATAACAACCATTCATGTAAATGGTTCAATTTCTTGCTTCTTCAATATCGGGTTTAGCATGAAATGTGTGTTTAGCATGACAGTGGTTATGATCGTTGCGGAGAAATGAAAATTAGTTTTGAACATAAAAGTGATTGAAGTTCTTTAGGTGATGTCAACGGGTTCATGAACACCACATTCATGATTGCCAAACGAAGCCTATATGCATATGCTTTCTGTGATATTTGTAGGGTGCATCATTTGTCATCAATAGTGATGAAGATTATGAATGCAATTAATAAAGCAGATAATGTGTGGATAGATTATTTTTAATTTTTTTTTTCATTTTGACCTCCTCTCTTTTCTCTCATCCTTGATTTTGACAACTTGTATTTTTATTTTTTTGAATGCATAATTACATTATAATTAAAATTATTTTGAAATAAATAAATAAATTTGATGGCATTAGATTAAAAAAAACAAAGATAGTATTGACATTATGGAATATTTTACCAAAGTGAACTTTTTCTTTTCTTAATATATTATAGATTAATATATATAAATATATTGCATGTATCTACAACTATTCAATTGATTTTGAATGTTTTGTGTTAATACGAGTTAATTGCTTCAACGGTACTTCGACCGCAACAATCTCTCTGCACATATTGTACGGCTTCCCTTGAGAGTACAGGGGGTCACCCTTGCACGACGATACTCCTGTCACTCGTATCATAATACTTCATCAGCTGCTCAATCTCCTATTGCGTTCGGTGGGAGTGCGAGTGACAGGAGTATCGTTATGCACGTGCGAGTGACTGGAGTATCGTTATGCACAGACGAGCCCTGTGCGCCTGAGAATAGTTGTATATGAGCGGAGGGACTGTCCTCATCCGAGTACTGTCACGGCCGTAAGGGACCCCTCGTGCGATGACACTCATATATATACGCACATAATGCAGGGTACATTATAAGTCTTTTTCTTCTTTAGCACATTTAATTGACAATTAATTCTTTTGATTTTAAATAAGCTTCAACTTGTTCTTCATAATAATTGTTTTCAGTTAATTTTTACTCATAATTTGATCAAATTTATGAATATTTTTTTCTTCTTTTAAATGATTCAATTAATAAAAAATGTTCATAGTTGAAATGACCTCCCTTGATTAGCCTCTTCAACATTGTGTGACTGTAATTAAGATAAACTTAAATCAAAACTCTCTTCTTTTTTTTTTTATCTCTCCTAGCAAATAAAACAGTGTGTCGTTATAATTAAGATTGAATCAAAACTCTCCTTTTATCTCTCCCGACAAATAAAAAGTTCTCCAATTTCAAGTTTGGCTCGTCAAGATCATTTCCAAAACACCAAAAACGCTAGACTACGAGTCTGTTTGGCCTAAACAATTGCAGAAAACCCACATGGGCATAAACAGGACAAGCTAGGACCGAATGACCATGATTAAAGTTGGACCAACTCATCCTCATTTAAACTCAGCGTCATAAAGCAGAGCATGATACCGCATAAGGGGCAGTGGCCACTCTTCGCCTCCACCTCAAAAGCAGACGGTCACATGTTGAATGAGGCATGGTAGGCTGCCATTAGATTCCTAAAACCATTTATTGCACATCAAAAATACAAGCTCTGTAACTTTATTAGATCCAATAAAATATAAGTGTTGAAGCCAGGAAAATCCCGACTCCAAATGTTCAGACCAAAATGTAGCCTAAGATTACTGATCTCGCGGTCAAACGCCACAACACTAACGGCTAAAGTATAAGAGAGAAAGAGATAGATGTCTACAAGCACACCCCAGGTGCTTCAGCAGGGAGGTCCCGCCACGTACCCGGAAGTCACAAAACCAAAGGTTGAGCTTGGTACGAAGAAGGCACAAACTTGGCGAATATCTCGCTTGGGGGGGGGGGGGGGGGGGGGGGGGGGGGGGTCAACCTCTTCTAAAATGCCAATCTTGGTGCCCCTATGGGGTCTATTTATAGACAAATCTATGAGGGGTGGTTACTTGACCATACTCGTGAGTTTGCAATAGACACTCGCTCATACTGTTGTCCATAGGGGTGTGCACAGAAAACCGAAACCGACCAAACCGACCCGACCAGACCCAAACCGACCCGAATTTGGACCGAACCGATCGATTCGGTTCGGTTTCGGTTTCGGTTTGGGGGTGGGGGATGAAAACCGAGCATATTCGGTTCGGTTTCGGTTTATAGGGTCGGTAAACCGAGAAAACCAAACTGATTATAAGTTTGGACTTGGAGTTTGTCCCGTTGGATTAAAACATGAGGTTGTGAGCATTGAGTTTGAAGTTGAACCCGAAATAACGAGACCATGTAATATCACTTATCTTATCATAAGTTTGTAACAATTACCTGAGCGTGAACGAGTAAATTAAATATGTTGTACTTATTGATTTTTATTTTAAACTAATACTTAAACTTATTGTATTAATTGTACCAGTTAATCTAAATGTTATTGTGTTTTTTCAATTTCCCTTCAATGTTGATGAACTGCTTTCTAGATTTATTATTAGAAAAGCACTTCGACAAACATAAAAAATTGTTTTGGGGGATAATATGTTTTAGGTCTACCGAAAAGCTGAACTGATGTTAAGAAACCGAACCAAACTGAACCGAACCGATCCATTTCGGTTCGGTTTCGATTTTGGGTGTGTAAAAATCGAGCCTATTCGGTTCGGTTTCGATTTTACCTAAAATCGAACCGCTTGCAGGCCTGTACTCTACTAGCGAGGTCTGTGAATAGCTATCTGTTTAAGCACTTCTAATCTCGACGAACTACGGGTTATACAATAATATATATTAACCATGGAGTTTAGAACACAACTCCACTATTTGATTTGAAAATGTGCATTTGATATTTAGGGTGCGTTTGGTTGGATTGTTGCTGGTGAAAAATGGTTGATCAGAAATTGAGTTTTGAAGAAGAGCTGTTTAATTTCTGAGAAATGAAGTTTTGTCAAAAAACTGTTGATCAAAAATGGAGTTTTCAATGCTTACTGAAATGGAGTTTTGAAAAAGATGTTTGGTAACAAAATGAAGTTTTTGATGATTTTTTTTCTTAATATGCTATTCAACACATATAAAATACATAACTTTGATAATAGTTACTACAATAGATAAAAATAACAACATTTCTTCTCACCATCTACGATCTAGAAACGTACAACTGTTGCACTATACTTTCACGCAATGTGATCATCTCTTCTACCCCGCCTGTAGTATCAGGACAAATTTCTCGATGCCCTTGTGTGCTCACCCCTTCATCCCCACCTCCCTGCTCGCAGTCACTGAAATCAATATCCCTTCGCGAAGAGTGTCGTCGAATAAAATTATGCAATATCATAGTCTCCATCACAATATCGCATTGTTTAGCGAAGTTGCAGCTCGGCATATCCCGTAATATGAACAACTTCTTCTTCCAAATGCCGAACGATCTTTCAATCACACTTCTAAGTGATGAGTGCGCATGATTGAATATCTCTCGGCGTCCTTCCGGTGCACGACCGCCACAAGAAAAGTCTGGAAAATGGTACCGTGTCTCTTGATATGGTTTCAAGTATCCCATTTGTAGCGGATAACCAGAATCCACCAAGTAATATTTTCTTGAAAAACATGAGCTCAGTTGTTATGCTCCAAAAGTGAGCAGTATAAAAAAAAGAATAGAAATCATTAATTATTACCTCGTGGTGGATGCGGAAATTTGTAACGGAGATCCTTAAGCACATAATTGAAAATGTGACTATCATGCGTAGAGCCTTCCCAACCTGTCATAACGAACGTGAAACACATGTTGAAATCACAAGAAGCCATCACATTTTGTGTTGTCATGTCATGTCTCCCAATGTACGGTACTTGATCACGAACATATATGTATGCATGCATGAACATGTATTCCATCAATTGCACCAACACAATCTTTAAAGAAGGACCTGTAACGTGAGTCATACGGAATCTCTGGTGGTGTGTTATTGAAAGATCTATCTAATGACTGAATCACTTCATCCGCCAGTAGTAGCAACACGTGAATGCCTTCTCCAAAAATCCTGCTAGCAGTCTCCGTCGAGTGCTGAAAGCGCTCACATCCCTTTCTCATTACCTCATTATGAGACAATATGTACAAGGTCATTGCCAAAAGCTCTCTAGACGCAGTCGTCTCGTTCCGTAAAATCCGCACTTCTCCACGAGGACATGCAATAGATCCATAAAAATTTCTTGGGACATCCGAAAAGAATTATGAAATCTGACTGTAGAAGATCGAAGCATTTCTCCAACTAATTTATCACTTATTTGCTTCGATGTCATGCATGGTACTGGTTGGTTGAAAAGAGAACTACTTTCAGCCAAAAAATTAACTGCTGATACAACATTTTGATGATGTGCAATCGCATAATTTCGAATAGTTTCAAAACTATCTTCTAAATCATCAGAGTAATCAGTAGATATTATCTGAAAGCATGGTCCATGACAGATAACATTATATGAGTATGAGTACATGACAAATAACATAATAGTCCTTGACAAATAAGATAATAGTAGTGCATGACAGGTAACTCAACAGTCCATGACAAATATAAATAAAGTACGTGCACAATATAAAAATAACACTCATATCGGGATAACACATTCCTAATCCCCACCAGTGTAGCGGTTACGAAACTACTTTATGTTCATACCCTCAGGTAGGAACATAAAGGCCTCTCTATGACCTTTATCCAACAAGAACGTGATCGCAAAGTCATAGAGTCTGTCGTCAGCTACCACTTCAGGGTATCCACTTAACCGCTCTAATACCTAAGTATTTGTATAAGGATTGGAGAGCTTCAGATGTTCTTGAATGCATCGACTAATGGTCTTAGAAGATTCCGCCAAATCTTCTAAGACCGAGCTGGTTGCTTTTTTCTTTCCCGTCTTCCTCTTTTTTGACGAGGTGACCTCAGGGGGAGGTGGTGCTCCACAAATCTCTTGGTCATCATGTTCCTCATCAGACAAATATCTCTCGTCGATGGACTCACGGGGAGGGTCCTTATGTTAGGAGTGGTAGCATGACGTCCCGCGACAACAACATAATCAAACATCAAGCTCAATTTCTCCTCCAACTCAGGGGGGATGCCAGCATATCGAAATTTTCTTGTAGCTGGGACAACCTACAGTTTTATAAGAATATATTATAGAGTGAATATAACAAACTACACAATGAACATCAATATCAAAAAAATAATTACCTTCAATCTCTCTGTCCGCCACTCGTCTGAAACATCTATTGTCTTTGTAGTAGGATTCCAACACAAATCAGTCATATCACGCTTCAACTCAGTCCACAATTTCCACTCCTTCTTCAGGTGATCTCATTTGTTCTTCATTTGAACTTTGCCGTATTATTTTCCAGTCTGGTTGTGGAATTTCTTGGTCACATTTAACCAACCCTCTTTGCTAAAATGTGTCTAGGTCGGTTTCCTCGCTCTATCTCTTGAATGCAAATGTCACAAAAGATCATGACATCATTTGTATCTCATATAGCGGACACACCTCCATCTTTCAGCTTACCCATCTTATAAAAAAATTCAAACATATAACAAATATATAAAAACACGCACACATACAAACATATAACGTACACACACACAAACACACATATACCAAAACACACACACACACACACACACACACATATACCAAAACACACACACACACACATAAACACATATACACACATATATAAACATAAACATATATATATAAACACACACACACACACACATACACATATATAAACATAAACACACACGCACACGCACACACACACGCACGCACACACACACACACACACACACACACACACACACACACACACACACAAACACACACACACACACACACATAAACGCACACTATAACCACACACACACATATATATAAACACATAACCACACACTATAACCACACACACACACACACACACACACATATACACACAAAAACACACTATAACCACAAAACACACATTATAACACACACACATAACCACACAAAATGTTGAAACCGTCAACCGGTCTCTTGAGTTCGGACCCACGTACAGGGGGGTGTAGCCCGTGCTTACTTCTTCCTCACTAAACTCTCTTGACTGTGGATGGAAAATCTGGAACATACCCAAGGCTGTAGCGAGGAGGTCCCGCCACATACCCGAAAGATCTTAGAGAGCTTCCCCTCCCAAACCAATGCTCAGCCGGGCACCTTGGAGGGCACTAGCAGCCAACTCCGAAACTAGCCTGGAGGAGATAACTCAAAAGTCCAAGGTGCCCTTAAGGGTCTATTTATAGATTCAACTATGGCGTGCGGCACTTTGATATTTAGTGGTGGAAGATCAAGATTGAGCAAATTCTCATGGATCCCATAAGTTCTGTGGCGGTAAGTGTTGAACCTGGAAACCACGGTTCAACGAGAGGTTCGGACCAAAGGTGTAACTTGCACTTAATTCTCCTAAGTTGAGTCACTAGGACAGACTCTCGGAACAAAGTACCTCACTTTTTTTGATGGAAAAACTAGAATAGACCCTCGAGTTGCAGCAAGGAGGTCCCGCCACACACCCAGAATATCTTAGTGAGCTTCCTCTCCTAAGCCAAAAGCTGAGCCGGACACCTTGGAGAGTGCTAGAGAGTTCCTGATCACACATCCGGAAACCACGGTGAGTAGTAAGCCAGAATCCTCTAACCAACCAAAGCTAGCCAAAGGAGAGAGAAGCTTTTTTCTTCAAAGGTGCTCTTGTGGGTCTATTTATAGTTTTCTAAAAACGGCATGCAGATAACGAGATCCCACCTTTTGGTCTTTCTAAACGCAGACCCAATTGATCTGCCAACAACGAAATCTCGTTGTTTAAAATGGCGAATTACAGGCCAGAATGATTGACTTAGCTATATGTGAGCAGAGGCAGTTATTTTTAGCTCACCAAGATGTGGCGAGTACCTCGTGGGGTGAACAACTCGCCACTCACCCATGATCGTCGGGCGAGTGTTGATTGCACGGCCCAGCCTGCGGGTCTCGCCACTCGTCCCGGACACCGGGCGAGTGTTGGCATGAAATGACCCACTCGCTAGGTTGCTCATTCACGTCTTATCTTGGTCATTCGACCACTCGGCAAATACGGGGTTGCACAGTAAGTGTGTCAAGATCTTGAGCTTCCAAGATGACTGAAGCAATGTGCTTATAAGTTTTGGGTAGTGAACGCGGGGTTTTTTCAACAATTTGTAGTTCATCCAAATTTTCCCCAAGGTTGCAGAGTTAGTCAATATACCAGTGACTTTGGCAAAGTAGTACTCCTGAATGTGTTCTCCTTCCTTCATAAGTAGGGAATCGAAAGAACGTCGAAGACATTGCAAATTTATTTTAATTATCTTTTGGAGCCTTTAGACTCATTTTCGATTCCGTCACATGCTTTTTTAACAGATTTTGATCCCATGATCTGTGGGTAGATGTTGTTGGTGACAACCTGTTGGATGAGATGTTGGGCACGGGAGTCCCTCATCTTGTCTTCTTTGGAGATTTTTGGGTGTTCACCATCGGTCTTCTTTCTAGATGGAGTAAAGTCGCGATGAACGACATCCTAGTGGTCCTAGGATAGGAACAAAGTCTCCATCTTGTCACTCCAATATTCATAAAGCTCGTCGGAGAAGACTGGTATCGATGAATGAATGTACCCAGAGGCAACGTTGGTAGATGATGATGCCATGAAGATGATTAATCAAAATGATTTGCCTCTCAAGAGCTTTGATACCGCTGATAGAAATCGACAGAGACAAATGCGAGAGTTTACCGAAGGAGTTTTAGTCTTAATTTGATTTTACTTGATTATCCTATGCAACATGCAATGCTTTATATATAAGCATATACTTAACCGTTACAATAATTAATTATGTAGGTAGGAGGATTCAATTCTCCAAAAATTTCCCCAACTATTTCACAAGGCTTTCAATTTGTTGTCTGGACTTCTGAGGATATCTTTCCTCACCCCTATCATGCATTCTTGTCTCTAATTTGAACAACTACGAATGGGAGTAGATCCTGCGTCGGCATAAGCTGCCACGGTCCCCTCAAGTTATGTTATAACCAGAACGACTAATACCCTGTGAACGATAAAGGAAAGGAGGAGAGAAAAAACAAATAGACAGACAGAGGGGGACGCAACGAAGAGGGAATGCAGCGACAATATGGCATCGAAAGGAGTGTGGGACCAAGAGGAAGCAAAAATATCATCTCTAAGGATAGTTTGTTCGGTTAATAGGTCTCACGCTTGCACGGCACATTGTGGTCTTCCTCGCCCGCACAAAGAACGGAAATTAAAGCACTGGCCAAATGCTGAGTAGTATTTTTTAGCATAGATAGTACATAAATATATTAAGATGAATGAAATTGGGTTTTTATTTATTTTCAAAAGCGTCCAAAATGTTGTAGCAGCCGTGCCATCAAGAGCACTATTTTTATTTTTATTTTTATTTTGTGTGTATATAATAATAATAATAATAATTACTATTATTATTATTTGGCGTGTGAGGGACAAAGATTCCTGGGGGTGGGGCTCATTATTCATTGCCCGTTTACTCCTACTTTTAACTGTCTTTGCACCGTAGTTGCACGTGACCTGGGCATCCTGCAGTGCAAGCCCACGTGCCCGCCAGCCGCTTTACGTGCCGTCATCTGGGGCGGCTCCGGTGCGTCCGCTGATCCCAGTCCCGAACGGTCCAGATTGAGCTGAGATTCTCACGTGCCTCCGTCTCTCCAGCGCTGGGCCGAGATTCTCACGTCTCCAGCGCTGGGCCGAGATAGGCAACCCACGGCCCATAGAAATACTGCCTTTAATCTTCTTTAACTCGGCGCTAATGTTACAAAACACAGACACGTTCGAATTTGTCTTCATTTGTTTATAATTATATTTACTAGATTAATAGAGAGTAGATTTAGGGTTTAGAGATTTCCGACGACGGAGGGGGTATTATTATTAGCCTTCTCTCTCGCCTTCGTCCAGAATCCTCCAGGAGGCTCCATCAAAATGCTTGTTCGATGATAGGCTTATATTTAATCATAGCTTTTATATCAAATCTTAATCATGCTAAAAATCATATAATTTTGATCAAGAAGCGCTTGGGGGGGTTTTGAGATAAATACAAACTTGATCTGAGATCTTATACATGCTGGGATCTCAGATGTTCAAACTGCGGTGTATTGGTTGCATGACACGCCCGTAAGCTATAATTTTACATGTCTTTCCAAGTTATAATTTCACATACGCAGTCCTTACATAATTATTATCCACCGCTTCATTGTTTGCAATTCTGATGGACGCATGCCCGTGCGGTCTGGCGCACGCTCGTGCGTCTGACGGGAAATGGACTTTTGGGGCCTTAATTTAGGCAGCAGATCTTACTATTTTAACATGCAGCATCTTGAAATAGTAATAATCGTTTAAGGAGGAAATATCAACATGAATGACAACCAATCAGTTTTGAAGACAACAACATCCAACACATTCAATGTTGTAAATATCAAAAGTCGGCAGCATCTCAGATTGGATTTTTAAATATAACGGATTTCCATATATACTAAATATAAATGATATGTTTTCCAAGTGAAAAAATATATATAGATGGACACCGAGTCATTTATATCTCAAAATAAAATAGTACTAAACCATATAAATATATAGTGTAAAATGTATTTAGTGAGTACTTTTCTAACCCCGGTTGGCTTGCCTCTCTATGGCTCGATTTCTTTATTGGACTTGCTGGTTTGATACCCTAAACCCTAAACTCCAAGTAAAATTCTCTGGGATTTTGCAATTACTTTTCTATTATTTTAGGCCACTTGAACCCCGATTGACTTGCCTCTCATTATGCGAAAACTCTAAACCCTAAACCATAAACCTCTATGGATATTCATTATGAGATCATGATTTAAGTTTATTCTCATTTCCAATTTTAGATATTTTACTGTGTGGTTGTCTTTTTATCATTTCGTTTATGATGTACTCTATTATTGCCTCCTACTCGGTTTTGTTGTGGCCTATGATGGCGCTTTTCTCTGATTGTTAATTGCCAACTTTGGGCTGGAAGATTTCTTGGAGATATTGTAGATACTTCACTCGTTGAGGCCTGTTTCCTTGCCCTCTCCACTTCTGTCTTTTCATGTGTTTATTCATATGTTGCACGTGCACTCACATTAATCTCGAGAAAGATCAACGCACGATAATAAATAAATAAAACTACAAATAGGAGAGACGAAAATACCAATCCGCTACAAGTACACCGCATGTGAGACGAATTAGCTTGATCTGCGGGAGGACAAACAATCTTGGACTGCAATCCTTTGAAAGAAGCACAAGATTCGTACCAGAACAAATCTTTGTCGTCGTCAGACGAACAACCACCACCACCACCACCACTGAGAAGAGATACAAGTCAGGACTTGGTCTTGTCGCGAGCGTGCAACCTGACAATGTCACCACTTCTGCACAACCACCATCTCTTATGAGCTTGCAATCATCGAGCACCTCACACCTTGCCGCAGCCCGCGAATCTTACACCTTGCTCCTACCCGCACGATTTATGTTCTCTGGCGCCGATGCAACCGACAATCGCATGTTGACGCCTGTCGGCGCCTATCACGGCCTTCGTCATGCACAACCGCTCTCCTCTTTAACAATCACCACCATGGTTTGAATTTCACACCATATTTTGCACAGAGCATCATCTGCACGAAGCACTGTTTGCATCAAGCAATTGCACGAAGCATCAAACTACACTAAGCATCTGCACGAAGCACCACCTCACTGACTGAGGCGTCAGTCGACCTACTCCAGTCGATTCCATCCCGCACCGGCTCAATCTGGGAAAGTCATCGCAACCGGATCGCAGAAACTGACTCATTGAACCGGAGTCACAGGAAAGCGATCCACTGCACCACCACGACTGTCCAACTTATTGCCAACAAAAATCATGGGCCCACCACCTCGCACTGTGATCCCCATCAACAGGTATAGCCCACTGTGCTGTATAACTTGCATGAGCACGGTGCACCCTCACATCAGTCAGAACTCCACGACTGGCCTCCCAGCTGCAGCCCTCCGAGTACAATCTGCCCAATGACACCAAATTCTTACACAGCTTCAACACCAGATGCACCCTCTCAAGCCTATGTATCAGTCCATCATGCGTTCGCAAGTCCACCGTCCCTATTCCCGTGACCTCGCATCTCGAGTCGTCACCCAAAATGACCGACTCGACAGTCATCTCTAATGAACTGAATATTGACGTCTCTGAGCAAGCGTGCTGGAATGCACCAGAATCAAGCATCCAGCTATCAGAGTCGCCACGACTCTCAGCGACGCAATAAAAGCCGCCATCTCCTGCCAAGTCCAGTGTCACCATGCCGACATCTTGGACTTCACCTGAAGTATCAGAACTCCCTGAACATTGCGAAAAATGTCTCTAATGTGACCAACCTGTCTGTAGTGGAAACACGTCACTGCCTTCTTCGACACCGACCGAGCCCGTGCACCACTCGATCCTTTGTCGAAACTGCTCCCGCATCCATGCGTCACCCTTATGAGTGGGGTCTTTCGGTATCTGAATGGACAATAATGCCGACGTGACTTCTTCTAGCCCAACCGTATCCTTCCCATACAGAAGTGTAATCACCATGTGCTTTTAGGACGCCATGAGCGCAGTAAGAAGCAAGAGGGTCTTGTCTTCTTCCTCCACCTTCGAGCCAACCACATGCTTGACTCAGAAGACCGTTGAACACATTGAAGAGTTCCTGCAGGTTGTCACCTTCCTGCATATTCAACGCATAGAGGCGTTGCTTCAGCAACAATCTTATCGTCACAGATTTCGCCAAGTACAATCGCTTTAGCTTCTCTCAAAGCCCGACTGTCGCCACTTCAGTCCCGATGTTGAAGAGCACATGGTCAGCGACACACATCCTGATTGTGCTTGTGGTTTTTCATCAAGATCCTTCCAGTCCTCATTCTTTACCGAGGTGGGTAATTTGTTGCGCCCCCGCAAGACTCGAATCAAGCCATGCTGAACCAGTATATCCTTAACTCGAATCTGCCATTGCCTAAAGTTCCCGCCACCATCGAACTTCTCCACCAAAAATCTCTCCAGAATTGTGTTCTTCCCTGCCATGACTTTCCTCAACACAAACTAGTGAAACCTAACTTGTTCCAAGGTCAGATCTGAATGGATGTGAAGAAAACCTAGTCGTTCACCACTGTAATCAGACCCTTTCCCCGAACGTCCAGTCACCGGTCTCCTACCCAACCTCCCTCTGATACCATTTGTTGGGATTCGTACAATCCCTAGAACAATCACAATTATCTGGAGAAAGAACAACGCACGATAATAACTCAGAAAAACTACAAATAAGAGAGGCAAAAATACCAATTAGTTACAAGTACACCGCAGATGAGACAGATTAGCTTGAACCGTAGGAGGACAAACGATCTTGGATTGCAATCCTTTGAAGGACACAAAAGATTTTGTACCAGAACATGTCTGACATTTAAAACAACAAGGAGCACATCAAGCTAAGCTAGCATGTTAACAAGTTGATCATCTAGACTAGAGATACTCAGTGGTGGGTACTCGTTATTATCTGGAAATTAGCAGCGTCTTCACAGGTAGGTAGGTGCCTACTTTACAGACATAGTACAGTCAAGAAGGAATAATTAACCTGCAAAAAGAGAGGCTGATGAAGGTCCTCAACAACCCAAGTCGGCATACGTGAGCACAAGGTAACACTGATCAAACCCAAGGACGAGCATTCCTCACACCTAAACCCTAATTAAGAGAGGAAGGCACCAGCCAAAACAATTAGATTAATTTCTCCAAACCATTTAAGATTCTTATTAATGAGAATTCCCTTTTTGGAACCTTGTATGAATATTTCATCTTCCTATGATGTGTTTGGGTCATAAACTAATATCATGTCTATGCAAATAAATATATAGTGGAATGATTCTGTCCTAATCATATTAGACTCGAGGAGAGAAGCGATATTGTTATAGTAGAATGATTCTCCCAAAATAATAAAACAACAATTAGAAATTTTGATTCATAAAATGATTGGGCACTGAAGAGTTGTGCAGAACTTGAGGGCTTTATTAGATTGATCCTACGGAGGTGAAAGTGCCAGCTTGATATTATTATGCTGATACAAGGAATTGAATAACATGCCATGTAATGAATGGTTGAGATATTGCTGGTAGAGAGCCCAAACATCTCCCCATACACTAATATGGAATTATGATATGTATGATCTCCAATGGAACAATCCAACGGTTCCAATAATGGAAAAAAGAAATTAGCTTTAGCTCTCCGATAATCAGGCAAATACATATAATCAGTTACAGGTTCACAATATCAAAGATCTAATCTCTCTCTCTTTTTTTTTAAAATATATAAAATGTAAAAAACAAGTCCATTTCATTCACCTGAACTTTGATCATTTTTTTGGTACACAGCCTCTAAGCATTCCTTGGCCCTATGAACCTTTGACTGAAGGTAGAGGCTCCCCATCTTAGAATTCCTCTCAAACAGAGCATCGTACTTCTACACACACACAAAAACCAAAAAAACTTCAATGGAAGATAGCAAAATATTCTCATTTTATCTTTTGAGAACGCTTCTATATAAAATAAGATCACGAAGATGCTGCAGGAGAGACGAAAGCTAAAACCTGCACTACTTCCTCCCAGGTCGCATTCTCATTAAGCCCTAAGATTAGTCTGGCTTCTTGCTCGGTCATGCTTCTACCCGATCTCCGGATATTTTGTATTGTTTCTTGGGCAACTCCACTCTTGTTGGCATCTATGAAAGCAATGAAAGTACAATTCAAGGGTATCAGGCCATTAACATGAAGCTCAACATCATGCAATTACATGTTATATATTCCTCCTAAGGATTAGAAAAATTCTATTAAAGGATAAGAACATTAAAGATGCTGCTGGAACTCCAGTCACAACATTCCAATAACACTAACTGAAGTCTTATTCTCTTCACTAATTCACATATAGTAATGTTAAAAAAGCAGAAGTAAAACGGAAGATATTGAATCACAATGAGGAGCAAAAAATAAATCATAATAAGCAACTCACTTTCAAGTGCTTTACGGTATGCTTGTAACACAGCCCTTCCTAAAATTCCAGAGCCCATTATAATCAAATTAGCAATAAGCTTTGAAGCCTAATCCACAATGAATAAGAAAATAAAGTTAACAAATGAAATGAACTAACACTGCAATTTACTGCAAATACCAAACAAGAGTACATTACTACATTAAAAGGGAGTTCCACTTTGATGTAACATTTGAGCAAGCGAAGTTAAAGAATCACAACATTCACCAAGTCTATCTTTAACAAGCTTTCATAAAGGACAACTTTATAATGAATTAATGATTCAAACAATGTTACACAAATATCATTGGTATATGGGCCTTTAAACCTGGACAATGGAATGACAGATGTTCGGATATAAGCTTCCTGTTAGACTGCCTTTAAAGTGAAAGGTTAAGACATGGAAATTTATAACGGATTGCCGAGTAGCCAGAGGCTACTGACGCAGGACAAAAAGAGGCAATGTGAAATAATCGACGGTGTCGACACGCTAATGCAAACCTACGTGAATGCGTGGAATGAATGCGATCAAGCACAATTTAAATGATGCGTGCACGTTTTGAATTAACCCGGAATTAATTGTAGCAAAAATCAAATTATATTAATCAGCAAAAATCAAATTATATTAATTGGCGGTGTCGACACGCTAATGCAAACCTACGTGAATGCGTGGAATGAATGCGATCAAGCACAATCTAAATGATGCGTGCAAGTTTTGAATTAACCTGGAATTAATTGTAGCAAAAATCAAATTATATTAATTAGCAGCGATACACAAAGTGAATCATTAATTTTCAAGCATGTAAGCAATTTACAATCGTGCTCTCACAAGAGATGCTTTCCACTAAAACTTGTATGAATATATATTATAGAACTAAAAGAAATGAAAACAACAATGCTAACAATCCCATTACCCAAACAAACATGAAATGTCTTCCAATATTTAATACATAAAAACACATTACAACTATACTCACGTAGCTATAAGGACCCGACGGCGAGCGTAGAATGCGGTTGCGGTGGGGCTGCGACAGCGGGCTGCACGATAATGCTGATTTTGAAGGGGAAACGGGCTGTCTGATTTATAGGAGGTAGGTTTGCTGTTGGGAGAGAAAAGAGTACTCGGGCAAGTGGTGTAGGCGTGGGTTTACAGTTGATGGCTGCTGGATCTCAGGCAGGGAGGGCCTACGGCTCTTGCTGGTGGATCCACGAGAAGTGAACAGTGAAAATGGCGATGATGAAGGAGATGAACAGTGGATGTGGCGTCGTTCTTCCGTCGAAATCGAAGGCTCTGAACAGGGAAATGGCGGCTTGACTGGCGTGGCAGATGAGGAAGATGAACAGGAAATATGGCGGTTGAGGAAGGAAATGAATGGGGCGTGCGACTTTGGGTCACTGGGAGAAGAAGAACAGTGCTTTGGCGTGCAAAGCTTCCGTGCGGTTTTTCTGTCGACGAGGAGGGAACAAGAGGGCATGGGCGGTTTGCGTGCGGTTTGTCGTGAGAAAGAGGACGATGAAGAAGGTAGTGAGCAGGGACTTGGCGAGGAAGACGAAGGTGTACAGGGCAGCAACTGGTGGTTTTCTTCTTCCTGGATGAAGAGATCGTGGGTATATGAAGAAGGAGAATAGTGATGGGCTACGAGAAATAAGAAATTACTGACAGGAAACAGGACAATGAAAATTAAACCGGGATGTCGCACCCCGGGTTCGCGGCGTCGCACCACGAATGATTGCCGAAATCTGGAATCTCACACAAATTATGCAAATAAATGAAAATGAGAACATCCGCCCCTATTTATAACGAGAGGGGGCGGTTGGGCACACAACGTGAACGGCTATGATCGTCCGTTACGCACGGTGTCCTAAAACAATAAATACAACTCCAAAAAAATATTAAAAATACATATAAAATGAAAAGTGACGCTCCGGACGCGCTCGCAGTCTCGGATCGACGATCCGATCAATGTATCTCCGCCAAATCAGCAAAACGGGTCCCGCCGAGTGGTGGCCCGATCTCCGATCACGAACATGATGTCGATCCCCATCAGTTACTTCCCAGTACCAATAAACTACATGCTAGCTATCGGCAAGCCAATCAGCATCTTACAATAAGTGATTTAGCTGTTAATACGGATAAAAGTACCGGGTACGATAAGTATCTGGTACTATGGTACTACAAAATAAAAAAATATATACATACAGGTACGGCTGGGTGAGTCGTAATTAAAATTGATATATTTATGCTAATTTAAAAGAAGTACTTTTAGTGATCTCGTGAATCTCTTAAAGACCAACTCACATTTAAAAAGTACTTTTAATTATCTCATGGTTCTCTTAGAAGACCATCACACAAATTGTTGCCATCCGATCATATTTAATGATCAAAAGTTCAAAACCCACTAAAATTTTGCCATCTGATCATATTAAATAATCAAAACCCATCCAAATTTTAATTCATTCTCCACAATTCCAAGTTTAATTAAGCATTGGAATCCTCTCACCTTAGAGAATCCCTCAATCTTATCCACTCTCTTTGCTTCCGTCCCAATGATTCCGCCACTCTCCGCTATCTTCATGCCAGAGCTTGAAGCCCGCATCTTCCCAAAGCAAAGGCTCGACGCCCAGGTCCCTCTCAATCAGCAGCTCACGATCCCGTTCACCGCCACCGATCCACGTCGTTTGCCATTTCCCCTCGAAAAGGTATAAACTTCCTTCTCTTCCTCCCTCCTCTTCATCTCTCAAATAGATCTCCACCTCATCTCCCACATGCGTCTATGCTTTCTCTCTCACTTTTGGTTTAGGACTCATTGTTCCCTAATTTATACTCAGTCAAAAATTGTATTTCAATCCAGTAACTTGATGGTTAGAAAGAAGAGGTTACAGCATCTGAAGGGTCCATTACTCTGTGCTTTGACGACCAGAGCTCCAATACACCTCGGCCGAAAAGTGAACCTCATGGTCTGAAGGTCCTCATCTCTCCTTCCGATTTTTTTGATGTTCCAAGATCTTATAAAAAGAGAACCATGCATATATCAAATGAAAGTGCAACTACTCTAAACAGAGTGAACTTCCAAGCACATTCAATTCGTCTAGGTTGAGCTTCAAAATAAGTGAACCTAGATATGCACATGATGTTGGTTGGTCTACCCGAAGATTCCTTCAACCGCTTAAGCATGAGGCTAACAAACATCAATCACAAACAATGGTACGCACGACCACACGTGTCCATGCTCTCAAGGAATGTTTAGGTGAACTCTCGCACGAGCAGTTCCACCAATCCAAGTATTGCCAACTCAGATTCCATTTGAACATTTTACTAATCAAGCGCGTAACCTACGACTCAGTCTCTCCCATGCTAACAACTTTTACAAGGCTTCCCTCAAGCTGAACAACATGGTGCGGGTTCGGATCAGTAACTGCCCGTTGTTCAAATCAACTTGTTTAGTCAAACGCAGTGCGGGTATCACTTTACCTCGGCCCGTTCATCAACAACACGCTACGCACCTAATCCACTCGAGATGACATAGGCTTCACGATTGCAACCATCGTAGGAGATCCAAGTACACTCCACTACGAATATGTGGATAAGGTTTGCATTCAACCACCACCACAACGGGGTTTCTACTAAATGCTTCAAGAGATCCCGTAGTCCAACCTCTCGCAACGCAACAACGCATTTCTCGGAGTCTGCTCCGGCACGCAAATCAAGCATCACCAATTGGACCAACAGTCGCAGATGGGCTTCACACAACATGCCTAAATCCGCAAACCAATCGGATTTCTATATGCAATATATGTCGGAGACGGAAACAATCGACCCGGTGAAGGTCAAGTCTTCCGCTAATCAGCAGAGGAGACGCTTCCATATGCAAAAATAGTAACATAAAATAAGACAAGCACGTCCTAAGACCGGAGAAAAGGATCGTTACCATTGATGATCGTTTCGGCGCCATGACGTAGAAATCTAGCCGGATGGAAATGACCGCAGCAGACTGACCTCCGTGGATCTGAAATCAGCTTTCGATTCCGAGCTTCGGAGTTCCAACAATGGCAATCTCAACTCTCCTTCTTCCTCTTCCACTCCAAGTCTAATCAAAAGCTCTCACATGATAAGATATGGAGGAAGACTTGTTGTCAGCTCTTTAGTATGAAAGGACAGATCGATCTGAAACGTTTGATCACTTTTCATAAAGGATTGAACGTCCACGATGCAAATTTTGTGAATCTGTTTCCGTCACCTACTGCCCGACAGTAGCACTACCGCGCCGCGGTATCCCTGGCGGTGGCGGTGATCTTATCTTAACCAGCTCCGTCAGCTTATATCAGCTTGACGGCTTACCGCCAGCGGTAGAACTTACCGTGCGGCGTTAACCGTCATCTAGACGACATGACAAGCATCTAGTCGATCGTCTTGATCTCTAGCCGATCGTGCTGAAAGTTCCACTACCGCCAGCAGTAGAACTTACCCTGCAGCGTTAGCCGTCAGTATCGCCTTGACATCTAGACTACACAGCAAGCTTCCAGTCGATCGACTTGAACTCAAGTTTATCGGCTTGAAGGCTACCGCCAGTGGTATCATTCTACCGCGCGGCATTAGCGTCTAGTCGATCGGCTAGACATCTACCCGACACGAGCCCCTTCTTGACGACACGGGAAACTTCAAGTCGATTGTTACCGCCAACGATAGCACCTACCGCTCGGCGCTAGCTCTCTGCTACATATTTTCTTGCATTTCTTAGCATTGGGAAAACTGGGGTGTTACAACTCCAATCCCCATAAATAAATTTTGTGACGAAATTCCAGAACTAAGAAAGCAACAAAAGATACAAACATGTAAATTGTACCTCAACGGAATAGTTCGGGGAACTCCGCAAGCATGGTCTGCTCGCGCTCCCAAGAAAGCTCCTCACGTCCGCAATTATCCAGCGAACCTTGACCATTCTGATCGCTTTGTTCCGCAACTGCCGAACTTCAGTGTCTTCGATGAGAAGGGCTCGACTTTCATCATTAGCTCACTATCGATTGACATTTTAGCATCAACAATAACATAAGTAGGCTCTTGCAATGTCTTCCTCAACACCGATATGTGAAACACATCGTGTAAACCACTTAACTATGTCGAAAGAGCAAGCCGGTAGGCAGCTTCACCAACTCGCTCCAAACGGTCCAAGGCATCTCGGACTTAGCTTTTTCAAGCGTCAAATCCTCGATACTCCCTTGAATGGTTTGATCTTCAAGTATACCCAGTCGCCAACAACGAACTCGATATTTCGGTGCTTGGTGTTGTAGTATTTTACCTGCCTATCCTGAGCAATCAACAATCGCTCCCGGATCGTTCGAATCGCATCATCGACGTCTTTTCGTTTGAACAACTTCGTGTCGCCCGTTTCCGCCCAAGCCAAGGGAGTATGTCACTTTCTACCATATAGGACCTCGAAGGGCGTCATTTGAATACTCGCTTGGTAGCTGTTGTTGTAGGCGAACTCGATCATATAGAGATGGTCTTCCCACCTCTTCCAAGGCGCACACTTGGAACATATCCCCATGGTTCTATTATTCTATTTGGTCTGCCCATCCATATGCGGATGGAAGGTCGTGCTAAACTTCAGCTTGGTACCAAATAGTTGGTGGATTAGCCTCCAATCATACGATGTAAAACGCCGATCTCGGTCGCTTACGATGCTACGGGGAACGTCGTGCAATCGTACAATGTTGTCGACATAAAGTTTTGCCAACTTTTCCACTGAATCATCTTTTCGGTTCAGAATGAAGTGAGATACTTTAGTCAAACGGTCTACGATCACTCAGATGACGTTGTTTCCATGCTGCGATCTCGACAATCCATGCACGAAATCCATCGATATATCATCGAACTTCCATTCCGGAATTGACAAAGACTTCAGAAATCCACTAGGTCTTTGACATTCGGCCTTCACCAGTGCGCATGTATGACACTTCGCCACGTAAAGGGCTATGTCTTTCTTCAAACCCGGCCACCAGAAAAGTTTCTTCATGTCCAGATACATCTTTGTGCTCCCCGGGTGGATTGAGTACTTGGTAAAATGAGACTCGTACATCAACTCCTCGTGTAATTTCCCAAAATTTGGGATGCACAATCGACTGTCTTTCAACAAAAGACCATCGTCGAAGGAGAAATCAGCATTTGCCCCATCCGCGGTCTTTGTCACATAACGTTCATGCTTTCATCAAGCTCCAAGGACTGACGGATCGGATCCGCAAGGTCGCACTGCACCTCGGTCCAGTTCAAGCATGCATTAGCAGTTGATCTCCTATCAACACAAGTAATCGAAAGGGACTCCAAGTCACTGATTAAACACTCATCATTCATCTGAATCCAGTTTGCTTGCGCAGAAGCCCTCCGACTTAACGCATCCGCGACAACATTTCCCTTCCTGGGAGTGTAATGAATAACGAAGATGTAGTCCCCAAGGAACTCCATCCACCTCATCTGTCGCATATTCAACTCCTTCTGATTTAACAGATACTTTAGGTTTTTATGATCCGTAAAGATGTCAATCTTCACGCCATATAAGTAATGTCGGCATAGCTTAAGAGCGAATATCAATTGGCGAGATCCATAAGCAATAACCTTTCCAAACCGAAGAAGAACGCAACTTAAGCCACTCCCTGAGGCATCATTGTAGACTTCATAGCCTTCCGTACCACATGACGAACACAAAATCGACGTCGTGGTCAGACGGCCCTTTAATTCCTCAAAAACTCGCGCGCACGCCGACGACCAAACGAACTTCTGCTCCTTCCTAGTCAACGTAGTGAGAGGTGGTGCTATCCTCGAAAAGTTCTCTACGAAGTGCCTATAGTAGCCGGCAAGTCCTAAGAAACTTCGGACTTCCACCACATTAGTCAACACAGGCCACTCTCACATAACAATTATCTTCGCCGGATCCACCACAATACCCTCTCCACTTACCACATGACATAGGAATGCCAGGGATGGTAGCCAAAACTCACATTTAGAGAACTTGGCATACAACTGACTCCTCCTCAGGGTGCTCAACACTGCTCGCAGATGTTCTGCATGCTCTTCCTTCGACTGAGAGTACACCAGTATATCGTCGATAAAGACAATCACAAACTGGTCCAAATACTCTCTGAACGTTCTGTTCAACAAATCCATGAATATTGATGACGCATTTATCAAACCGAACGTCATCACTGTGAACTCGTAGTGCCCGTAATGGGTACTGAACGCCATTTTGGGAATATCACATTCCCTGATTCTCAACTGGTAGTAACCGGACTTCAGATCCAGCTTCGAATACACAGTTGATCCAACTAGCTGATCAAACAAATTATCGATTCTCGGAATCAGATATTTATTATTCACTGTCGGTTTATTCTATTCGCGATGGTCTATACATATACACAAGCTGCCGTCCTTCACAAAAATGACCGGTGCACTCCAAGGGGATGAACTTGGACGTACATAGTCTTGCTCTAGTAGCTCTTGCAACTGAACCTTCAATTCCGCCATCTCCTTTGGCGCTATTCGGCATGGTGAGCGTGACACAAGTTTGACACATGGCACCAACTCAATAGAGAATACGATCTCTCGCTGAGGTGGGGCTCCAGGGAGATCTTTTGGGAACACATCCGCAAACTCCGATACGATTGGAACATCACTCAAACTGGGCTTGGGCTCTGAAGCCTCCAACAACGTGAAGAATAACTGCGTGCCTTTCCGAACCGCCTTGACCACTTGAAGAGCAGACATCAGTATCTTGCTCGATCCTCGCATACCAGAATACGTAGTCCCGCGTTCAGTGTTTTGCCCCAGTGTGACTCCCTTCAGATTGCAATCGATGCATGCCCGCTGTTTCGAGACCCAGCCCATGCCAAAGATCACATCAAACTCAGATATCAGCAACATTGACGCTTCCAAGTCAAAGTCATGACTTCCTATCCACACCTTCACATAACAACTCCTATACGCACTCATCATGCACCCATTTGGCAGCATGACATCCAATCTATCTTTCGATACGAAAGAAGGCACTCTGATACGCGGTACGAAGTCCTCAGACAGAAAGGAGTGGGATGCTCCAGTGTCAAAGAGAGCTCTCGCCAGATAGTTAAGTATTAACACGAAGCCTAATACAAACAAGTTAAACAAGCAATCGCACTTAGGTCCTTCTTTCTTTGGAGACCAAGGTGAGAAAATCAAATGTCATCGGGCCTGTTAGACCAGCCTCACATCATCTCGCAGACCTTCATAGAACTTGTTTGTTTTCTTCTCCTCGTCCTCCAGCATCTCTCCAGCATAGCGGCTAAGCCTAGTAAACTCATGGAAGTAATCGTCTACTGAACGATCTCCTTGAGTCAGACTCAGGAATTGGTTTAGCAATGCGATGCGCTGGGCAAAAGGGACGTATCGCTGTAGGAAAATCTCTGTGAATTCTTTCCATGAGATATTAGTAACGTCCTTCCTCTTCCCACCAAAGCCTCGCTTCCCCGTTCAGAAGGAAAGTTGCTAAGAAAACTTTCTTCGCTTCTTCCGTCTCCGTAGCTGTCAGGGTTCTCTTCATCCTAGAGAGCCAATCTTCAGCTTTAGTTGGGGATTCAGTCCCCGAGAATGATGGAGGATGGAAGACCAGAAAGTGCTTCAACTGTTGGCCCGCCGCGCGTTTCGCCACTACCGGCTCTTCAGACTCTCGTCTCACAGCAACCGGCTCAACTACACCAACCGGCTCCGGGGCCACCCCAAAGGTAGAAGATTGTACAGGCCTTCCTGGTTGTGCATTGATCATAGCAAACACGACTTCAACAACCAACCGTATCGTTTCAGCAGAAGGAAGAGTTGTAGGCACCTCAGCAGATGCACTACTCTCTGCAGAGTGATGGGTTTGGGACTGCCCCGCGCCACTCCTAGTCAACTATAATCGTGTCGCACACAATTTAGTGACTAACATCATAACAAAACAACAAACAAGAAACGCTCAGGTTTTGCAATCAACAAGCAAAACATGTTGTAGTTTCATTCCTGAGTGGATATTCGTTGTATGTTACAGTTTTAAGGTGACGCACTACACGTGCTCTCCACCCCTTACAAGAATTCGACAACGAATTCGAAAGACAATGGACCGACCCGCAAGCTGATACCAAATTTGTAACACCCTGAATGTAAGAAACAATATAATAGTAGGTACGGCCGAGACCTCACGCCATATCGAGCGCACGAACAAAGAGTTACGTAATGAAAATCAACAATTATATAACTACGCACCACAGAGATAAAAGCCAGCGAAAGAATTTTATTTATTTAATAAGAATGTCCACAGTATCACTAGGAATGTACACACAACCAATGTTTTGGCCTTAAGGTCTTACATGCTTTTCAACAAAAGTGTATATACTCTACATGGTTTACATACTTCGGCACGTAGGACGACAATACATGAAAACTATAAAACACTTCGGCCTTCGAGGCTCAGCTCAACTTTGGGCTCCTTACCCGCTATTTCCTGCTCGGCTCGCCAGTACCTGAACCATCCATAAATAAGCGGTAAACGAGGGTCAGCTATGAGCTGACCACAAACCGTGTAACGATCTCACCGCCTGACCCTTCTAGCCGACTCCAGGGCTATGGTACCGCACTCCTACAAGCAAGCCGTACAAGCAAGTCGTACAAGCAGTATATATATATATCAAATGAAAGTGCAACTACTCTAAACAGAGTGAAGTTCCAAGCACATTCAATTCGTCTAGGTTGAGCTTCAAAATAAGTGAACTTAGATATACACATGATGTTGGTTGGTCAACCCGAAGGTTCCTTCAACCGTCTAAGCATGAGGCTAATATTATAATGGCTGCCAATTGGCAGCCATTATATATATTATAATGGCTGCCAATTGGCAGCCATTATGCTGGGCGGCCACGCCCAGCATTTAATGCTGGGCGTGGCAGCCCAGCATTTAATGCTGGCAGCCTACGCTGCCAACATTAAATGCTTGGGTTTGCCCAGCTATAAAGCTGGGCAGCGCCCAGCTCAATGTTCTCAACCGAGCACCAGGCAAAGCCTGGTGCCCGGGCTTGCCTGGGCCTGGCCCGGGTCGGGCACCAGGCCAGGCCCTGCTCAAATAAGGGGGCCTATTGAGCCCCCTTAGGCCTGGCCTGGTCCTGGCCCAGGCCTAATCGGGCTCAGACCCGGGCAGACCCGGGCCGGGCAACCGGACCCGGACCAAATTTGCACGCCTAGGTTCTGGTGGCATGACAACAACGCCCTCACTCCAACACGACCTGTTGGGACCGCGAAGATTTCCATGCCTAGTTTCTAGAGTTTTGCCTTGAGGACAAGGTAAATTTTCTAGATGGAGGTATTGTTACAGAGGGGAACAACTCAGAGAATGAAGGCGCATTGACCACATGGAAGGTGTACTCCCGGCGACCGAAAGCAAAAGGGACCAGGTGACAACCGGTTGAGAACGCGACTCTCAAGTTATCTTTATTTTCGCTTATGTCATTATGTTGGGTATATATAAACTCATTCTTTTGTCTTTTGAGATATCTTTGGATTTGGACTTTGGTTGTTTTGAAGCCTAGGGCTGACTAGAGGTTCCCTCTTGGGATTTATCGTAAGGAATTTATATTTTCACTTCTCCCAAAAACCTAGCGTATCAACAACATATTTAATTCGGAGGGTGGATGGGGTGGGGTGTTTGTGTGTGTGTGTGTGGGGGGTGGGGGGGGGGGGGGGGGGGGGGGTATATATAAACTCATTCTTTTGTCTTTTGAGATATCTTTGGATTTGGACTTTGGTTGTTTTGAAGCCTAGGGCTGACTAGAGGTTCCCTCTTGGGATTTATCGTAAGGAATTTATATTTTCACTTCTCCCAAAAACCTAGCGTATCAACAACATATTTAATTCGGAGGGTGGATGGGGTGGGGTGTTTGTGTGTGTGTGTGTGGGGGGTGGGGGGGGGGGGGGGGGGGGGGTCAACTAATTTAAATACGTGTTTAGATACAATGAGTTTTAGTTAATGTTATTTTACACAATACTTCTAGAAATTCAATCATGGTTAATAAATACTATTTGAACTACATATTTGTTCCACGTAGCAGAATAATTTTCTCGTAGCTTTAACATTTCACAAACATTCTTAATGTGGCAGGTCAACAAGGTCGCAGCCGAAATGTATGGTCTGCGATAAAACGGTATGCTTGGTTGACAAACTCACAAGCGACGAATCTATCACAAGATTTGCTTATGGTGCCACTATTGCAGAGGCACTATCAAGGTCTCTGATAATTTTGAAGTGTTTCATATGGATTCTGTTTAAGATTTTATTTTTGAGCTTTCTTGCAAAATTTCTTAGAGTTGTCATTTCTACTTCTCCCAGCTTTATTTGATTATTTATTGTGTTTGGTTGATGTGGCACAAATTGATGGGATTATCCGCCACACTAGATTCGTGGCACGGAGAGACCCATGTTAGTCTATTCGCACAAGAGGACTTGACTGGATCGATGATCGGACTTCACAGATGAGACAAAATTTCTGTTTGCATGTTTTTCATATATTGTATTGTTATTTTTATTTACTATTTAGTGAGATCAGACCCCTTACATTAACGGTCAATCACAACCGTTGATGTAAGGTTGCCCTGATGTAGCTTTGTTATAAATAAGAATATGGGGGGCAGCCGTATGGGGTGTTGCGGAATTTTGGAGAGCTCCTCTTCCCGTATTCCGGTGATCCTCTCACTGTGACGATTCAGCGAGGCCCTAGGTAATAAATCCTAGGTAAACCATATTATTCATGTGTATTACCGTCATCTAAAGCATTGAATTTTCATAAAAGTTTTTACCACCCATAAAAGATAAAATATAGATTAAAAAAAACTCCCTAGTGATGATACAATTCAAGGGTTGAGTACCAAGTGCGCATTTATTTTCGATGTTGTGATTTATAAATTTTTCACTTCTATTTTCCTTGTATTATTATGCTTTCTAAATTTTGAATTGTAGCTGGTTTTGGTTACAGGTCTTGATGTTTTAAATATCTACATTAGAGTGTTTTGGGGCCTAGTAGCCGACTGGTAATAACTGAGAATGTATTTTATATGGCTGAATTTTGGGCCTTGTAGCAGGTTGGTATTAACCGGGTGTACAATCCTCATATTTTCCGAGTCGGTGTGACCCGACGCGGATGAGGTCGCGATAGAGAGGGCGACCGTTGCGCAACGGACCGAACCAACGAAGGTCGTCAAGACCAAAAAGAGAAGGCCCGGGGGGGGGGGGGGCAGATCTCCTTGGGCGAGTAAACCTTGGGTCCACTCGCCCAAGGACCCAGGCGAGTTGACCCTTGGTCCACTCGCCCGAGCAGCTGGGCGAGTGGACCTTGGGTCCACTCGCCCGATGGGTTGAGTGGACCGCAAGGTCCACTCGCCCGATGGGTTGAGTGGACCGCAAGGTCCACTCGCCCAGTCAGGGTGGTGGACCTCTTTCCACTCACCCGACCCCCGGCAAGGGGGGGAGTGAACATCTCGAGCTCCACTCGCCCCCCCTCATGCTTCGGTCGTTCGGGTTGGTTATTGGTCTGCGGATAGTGGATTTGTGGTTATCCGCAGCCCAATTTTTAGGAAGTCTATAAATAGACCCCCATGGGCACCTTGGGAAGGGATGTTGGTACCCCCCTCACTCGCATGTGAGCAAGCACTACCCCTCCCCTCCCCCTGTCATTGAAGGTGGACGGTGAGGTGATCCTTAGTGCCCTCCAAGGTGCCCAGGCTCAACATTGGCTTGGGAGGGGAAGTTCATGGTGAGCTTCCGGGTATGTGGTGGGACCTCCACGCTGCAGCTTAAGGGGTCCGTTTGTGGACTTAGGTGTTCTCCAAGGACAAGGTTCTTCGGTTCTTAGTGACTGGTCAAGGGTCTCGCTCAGGTCAAGTAAGAGTTAGCTGCATCCCCCTTGCGAACGTCGAGACCAGTTCTCTGGTTTCAACATTATGGTGCGGTGAGCGTGGAAGCAGCTAGTTCGGAAAGCTCTGGGCAAGTCTCATGGCTGGAAGCGATGAGCTGGGGGACTCACCCCCTATCAACGAGTACGTGAAGAAGGGTGATTTTGACGAGTTCAAGAAGTCGATCCTGGAGCTCTTGCAGGTCGCACTCCCCCCTCGCGGCGAGTGCTCGACACCACCCGCACCCGTGCTCGCCTCGCAATCTCCGATAGAGGCGGAGCAAGCACATCAGCAAGGAGGGAAGAAGGAGGAAGCGAGAAGTCAGGGGGACCAGGGACCCCCCGTTGGGCAGGAGCAAGGCTGGGGGTTTCAACCACCAGTCGCCTTACCGACCTGGAGGCCGCCAGGAGGACCCCCTCAAGGCCAAGGAAGATGCCATTTCCAAGGGAGAGGAAACTTTCAGGGGGAGCAGGGACGGTTCAACCCAGCAGGGTGGCAGCCGGACACAAGGCCATTGCAACCCCAGCCCCTGCAAACCATGACGATTGGCCGAAAAAGAGGAAATAAGAAGAGGGGTCGCACAGGGAAGGAAGCAAGGATGATGGCATTGTCGTACTGCGACTTCCATCAGCAGGAGGGCCACGCGACAGCCACATACCCAGAGTTTCTGGAGGTAAGGGAAGGAAGAAGAACCCTGGCAGAGAGGAGACAGCTTTACCTGGAAGGACCAGGAGGAAGCTGAGGAGATGGAGGAAGTAATGAATGAGATGGCCAAGGTGCATGTGGCCGAGTAAGCGCAAAGAAGCGCATTGTAATGGTATGTAATCTATTTATAATATATCAAAAGTAGTTAAAGATAACATCTAAGTCAAGTCCTCGACTGGAGATCACTCGCCCGGGCTTGTTGATGTCGGTCGCTGGGTGGCTCGTCGGGTAGATTCGTTTTAAGTCGAGTCCTCGACTGGAGACCACTCACCCGGGCTCGTTGATGCCGGTCGCTGGGTGGCTCGTCAGGTAGATTCGTTGTAAGTCGAGTCCTCAACTGGAGACCACTCGCCCGGGCTTGTTGATGCCGGTCGCGGAGACCACTCGCCCGGGCTCGTTGATGCCGGTCGCTGGGTGGCTCGTCGGGTAGATTCGTTTTAAGTCGAGTCCTCGACTGGAGACCACTCGCCCGGGCTCGTTGATGCCGGTCGCTGGGTGGCTCGTCGGGTAGATTCGTTTTAAGTCGAGTCCTCGACTGGAGACCACTCGCCCGGGCTTGTTGATGACCGGTCGCTGGGTGGCTCGTCGGGTAGATTCGTTTTAAGTCGAGTCCTCGACCGGAGACCACTCGTCCGGGCTTGTTGATGCCGGTCGCTGGGTGGCTCGTCGGGTAGATTCGTTTTAAGTCGAGTCCTCGACTGGAGACCACTCGCCCGGGCTCGTTGATGCCGGTCGCTGGGTGGCTCGTCGGGTAGATTCGTTTTAAATCGAGTCATCGACTGGAGACCACTCGCCCGGGCTTGTTGATGTCGGTCGCTGGGTGGCTCGTCGGGTAGATTCGTTTTAAGTTGAGTCCTCGGCTGGAGACCACTCGCCCGGGCTCGTTGATGCCGGTCGCTGGGTGGCTCGTCGGGTAGATTCGTTTTAAGTTGAGTCCTCGACTGGAGACCACTCGCCCGGGCTCGTTGATGCCGGTCGCTGGGTGGATCGTCGGGTAGATTCGTTTTAAGTCGAGTCCTCGACTGGAGACCACTCGCCCGGGCTTGTCGATGTCGGTCGCTGGGTGGCTCATCGGGTAGATTCGTTTTAAGTCGAGTCCCCGACTAGAGACCATTCTCCGGGCTCAGTCATGCCGGCAGATGGGAGACTCATCGGGTCGACTCGCTGCTTGAGTAAGTGACTTGGAGAGATGATGAGTTCCTCCACCTCCAGGTGAGCTCGGCTCCCTGTTAGGTCTGGAGTTTCCTCCACCTCCAGGTGAGCTCGGCTCCCTGTTAGGTGTTGAGTTCCTCCACCTCCAGGTGAGCTCCATGTTAGGTGTTGAGTTCCTCCACATCCAGGTGAGCTCGGCTCCCTGTTAGGTGTTGAGTTTCCTCCACCTCCAGGTGAGCTCGGCTCCCTGTTAGGTGTTGAGTTTCCTCCACCTCCAGGTGAGCTCGGCTCCCTGTTAGGTGTTGAGTTTCCTCCACCTCCAGGTGAGCTCGGCTCCCTGTTAGGTGTTGAGTTCCTCCACCTCCAGGTGAGCTCGGCTCCCTGTTAGGTGTTGAGTTCCTCCACCTCCAGGTGAGCTCGGCTCCCTGTTTGGTGTTGAGTTCCTCCACCTCCAGGTGAGCTCGGCTCCCTGTTAGGTGTTGAGTTTCCTCCACCTCCAGGTGAGCTCGGCTCCCTGTTAGGTGTTGAGATTCCTCCACCTCCAGGTGAGCTCGGCTCCCTGTTAGGTGTTGAGTTCCTCCACCTCCAGGTGAGCTCGGCTCCCTGTTAGGTGTTGAGTTCCTCCACCTCCAGGTGAGCTCGGCTCCCTGTTAGGTGTTGAGTTCCTCCACCTCCAGGTGAGCTCGGCTCCCTGTTAGGTGTGGAGTTTCCTCCACCTCCAGGTGAGCTCGGCTCCCTGTTAGGTGAGGAGTTCCTCCACCTCCAGGTGAGCTCGGCTCCCTGGCAGGTGTGGGGTTTCCGCCTCCCACCTCAGGTCGAGCTCGGCTCGACTAGAGGTGTTGAGTTTTTCTCCACCTAAGGTCAAGTTCAATTTGACCTAAGGTGTTGAGCTTTCTCCACCTCCAGCTGAGCTCGGCTCACAGGAGGGCTGTTAAGTGGAGAAAGGTTCGCCTTCCGCCTCAAGTCAAGTTCAACTGATAAACTCGGCAGGAGCATCCCGTTGGCAGGGCCCTTCGTGGATTCCTCTAGGGTCCCACCTACTCGTCAAATAGATGGGTTGGACTTTCTTTCCGAGCTTAAGGCAAGCTCGAAAAGAGCGGGGATTGTGTACAACCCTCATATTTTCCGAGTCGGTGTGACCCGACGCAGATGAGGTCGCGATAGAGAGGGCGACCATTGCGCAGCGGACCGAACCAACGGAGGTCGTCAAAACCAAAAAGAGAAGGCTCGGGGGGGGGGGAGGCAGATCTCCTTGGGCGAGTGAACCTTGGGTCCACTCGCTCAAGGCCCCGGGCGAGTGGACCCTTGGTCCACTCGCCCAAGGACCCGGACGAGTGGACCCTTGGTCCACTCGCCCGAGTGGGGGGGGGGGGCGAGTGGACCTTGGGTCCACTCGCCCAAGGTGTGGGGCGAGTGGACCTAGGGTCCACTCGCCCCAAGCCCGTGGGCGAGTGGACCTATGGTCCATTTGCCCGGGCAGCTGGGCGAGTGGACCAAGGGTCCACTCGCCCGGTGGGTTGAGTGGACCGCAAGGTCCACTCGCCCAGTCAGGGTGGTGGACCTCTTTCCACTCACCCGACCCCCGGCAAGGGGGGGAGTGGACATCTCGAGCTCCACTCACCCCCCCTCATGCTTCGGTCGTTCGGGTTGGTTATTGGTCTGCGGATAGTGGATTTGTGTTTATCCGCAGCCCAATTTTTGGGAAGTCTATAAATAGACCCCCATGGGCACCTTGGGAAGGGATGTTGGTACCCCCCCCCCCCTCCCCCTCACTCGCGTGTGAGCAAGCACTACCCCTCCCCTCCCCCTGTCATTGAAGGTGGACGGTGAGGTGATCCTTAGTGCCCTCCAAGGTGCCCAGGCTCAGCATTGGCTTGGGAGGGGAAGTTCATGATGAGCTTCCGGGTATGTGGTGGGACACCCACGCTGCAGCTTAAGGAGTCCGTTTGTGGACTTAGGTGTTCTCCAAGGACAAGGTTCTTCGGTTCTTAGTGACTGGTCAAGGGTCTCGCTCAGGTCAAGTAAGGGTTAGCTGCATCCCCTTGCGAACGTCGAGACCAGTTCTCTGGTTTCAACATCGGGAATTAGCCTTGTGGCCGCCTTGTTTTACTTATCTGTATGGAGAAATTTGGGACTTGTCGCCGGCTGATATTAAATGGGAATAATTTGGGCCTTATGGTAGTTGATATTATATAGGAATTTATATATATATATATGAATGGGTTAGATTTGGGTCTTGTTGGACCTTGGGACTAGATGGTATTAAGAAAGGAAATGCATTCACATAAGGCAGTATAAAGTGAGGCGGTGGAAAATTCTGGAAAGGGCCGAGTTGTTAATTTTCTATTAATGAGGCTGTGTTGGCTTCATTCGATGGCTGAAGAAGGCTTTAAAATAAGGGTAATTTAGCCTTTTTCTTCATTTGGCTCAGAGAGTAAGCCGCAATGGAGTTACAATAGAAATTCTTTCTTTTTTTCTTTGCTTTTCACGACTGCTTGCTGGGTACTTTGGACGGGCTGGCTGCAGGTGAACACTTGTTGGTTTTGTGGATTTCTACTTTTATTTTCTACAAATTTCTTACTTAAATTTATAAACTTTCCTATTCCTAATCCTATAGATTTTCTACATTTAATCTAATAGATTTCCTACCCCTAATTTCTACAATTTTCATACTTCTTAAGGTAGTGCTTGCAGGGCATGGCTACAGTCCTTTTCCCCTTCTTTTTATTAAAATGGTGGTTGATGGAGGATTATAATGGGGGGGGGGGGGGGGGGGGGGTGACTTAAAGTAATTAGCTGCTTATGTTATGGGGCTTTATGTTACAGGTCCACCGTCAATTATCTTATTATATTAGTATTATGTTGTATCGAATCTTTATTAGGAGTCAAGTTAGAGTATTATAGGTATTTTAATATTTTTATGTATCTTGATGTATTTACGGGTTTGCCCCTAGGTCTTGTTATATATAGACCCTTAGTCTTGTAGAGGAATCAAGCAAATGAATGAAAGTTTTAGTTCCTTCAATCTCCCTTCTAGGGCATCCTCTCTTCCTCCGCAAGGTTCTTCTCTCCTTTCCCCTCCCTTCTAAGGTATCGTCTTCTCTCGCACCCTCCGCCATTTCTAGGGTTTTAATACCCTTTGTATCTCCGACACCATCTCTCCATGCCCGCTGCCATCCAACAAACCACCAAACAAGCATGTAACACCGTCAGTTATCTCATTATATTAGTATTATGTTGTATCGAGTCTTTATTGAGAAGGCAAGGGGTTCTCGAGGGCCAGAGGCTAAGATGAACCAATTGGGCAGGTGTCCGTGAAATTCCTTTCCTCAGAGAGGTCATCTTAGTTATAGCGATATCTCCATTGGTGCACGACAGAGCTGGTCAATCACCTAGACCTCCCTTGATGCAGGGGTGTGACAGATGTCGGCGGAGATCTAGAATCACAAAAATCTACGCATGAGATTGGATCGAGCTACCACTACACATCGTGAAATCTCCCCGCTGCACGTAGTCTTGGTGGGTATTACGACTCATTTGACCTGCAATTCATGGGGATTCAAGTAGGATCTAGCGATTATCCTTTGTCGAATTTTGTCTTTCAGATCCACTACTTACCCAAAACTTTGAACTCGAGAGAAACAATCCAACGAATCAAAAAAATCACTCTTCCCTCTTGATTTCGAACTTGGGAGAACAACATTAACAAGTTTGAACCTGATGTCTCCATCTTGGGGAAGAGAGAGTCTATAGTTTGTTTTGTACTTTTGTTCGATTATAAAGAATATAAAAAAGCAAAAAAAAAACTGAACGTTCAAAAGGATATTTCTTTATTTCAAGGAAAGAACCGTTTGAGATCATCCTCACTCCAAGTATGAGATATTTCTTTCCCATCATAAGTTTGAAGACAATAAACTCCTTTGTTTAATACTTCCCTGATAACGTAAGGTTTTGCCCAATTTGGATTCAGCTTACCAACTGAGCCAGTTCTAGCCGCCGCATCGACTTTCTTTAAAACGAGATCTGCAACCATGAACTGCTTCACTTGAATGTTCTTGTCAAATGTCTTGTCATTCTTCTTTTAATTTCTTCCTGCCTAATGACAACTTGATCCCTCGATCAGGTCGAGGCTACACCTCATCTCTTCTTCATTGGAATCCATCAATCTTTATTGCCTTTTTTGCTAATACGACTCTTGGACTCATAACCTCAAGTTCTACCGGAATGAGAATTTGGACCCATGTGCGAGCTTGAAAGGTGTCTCTTAGGTTGCAGAAGACGGGGTTGTTCTCAGAGTCCAAAGCACGGAGGGAAGTTGTTTTGCCCAATTACCTTGAGTGTTCTCAACTTTCTTCTTTAAGAGGTTCAAAATTAGCTTATTAGCAGCTTCAACTTGACCATTGTTTCTGGGATGGTGTACTGAAGCAAAATGCAACTCAGTACCTATTTGATCACAAAACTTATTAGTTCAGAATTATTAAATTGAGGACCGTTGTCAGTGATAATCACAATCGGAATCCCATGATGACAAACGATCTCCCCATATGAAGTTCTTCACGACTTGAGTGGTGGTTTTTGCTAGTGTCTTGGCCTCAATCCATTTGCTAAAATAATCAATCATAACCAGAATGAAACGTCGTTGACCACTTTCCATCGGAAAAGGTCCTATAAGATCCATTTCCCAAATCGTAAATGGCCACGAGGTTGCAAAAGATCTTAATCGCTGGGCTGGTTGAAGCTGGAGGGGAGCAAACTTTTGACATTGAACGAAATTTTTTGCATATTTTTTTGAATCCTTCTATTGGAGTTATTATTATCAGTGTATTTGTATATTTATGGTCTGCATATATCGTGTGTATTGTTGTAGGGCTTAATTGTAATTATCCATCTTTGAGATATTATATATATATATATATGTTAGGACTCCTCATTGGAGACCTAAGGGCTTTCATTATTCTATTCTACATGGTATCAGAGGAAACCTAGGGTTCCCGCTTCGCCTTCTGCATCGTGATCGTCTTCTCGATCGATCGTCTTCCCGCGTCTGTTCCAGCGATCGATCGTCTTCCCGCATCGCCTATCCAGCGATCGACGACGACAGCAAAGCATCGACGACGACAGCTACAGCAAAGCAAAGCATCGATCGTCTTCCCGCGTCTGTTCCAGCGCTCGCCTATCCAGCGTCGACGACGACAGCTACAGCAAAGCATCGATCGTCTTCCTGCGTCTGTTCCAGCGATCGATCGTGATCTGCGGCCAACCAGCGATCTTCCTGCGCCTATTCCAGCGATCGATCGTGATCGTCTTCCAGCGTCTGTTCCAGCGATCTTCCTGCGCCTATTCGCAGTCTGTTCCTGCGCAGTTTTTCTTGTTGATCCTCGATCTCCTTTGTGGGAGGGATCTTCGTGTTTCTTGCCTCTTGATTCATGGCTTCTACGGACACCTACGAATCCTCCTCGAGGCGGATTACTAGCATCCTTCTGGATGAGCGGAACTATTCTTCTTGGGCTACATCGATGAAGGTGGCCCTTGCTGGTCGAAATAAACTTTCTTGGTTGACTGGCGGCCCTCCACAGCCTCCTGCGGACAAGAAAGATGATTTGGTCAAGTGGTCCACCGAGAAATTCATGGTTCTTGGCTGGATCCAGTGCTCGATGGAGCCTCGTATCTTCGGCCAGTTCATGCGTTTTGAAGACATCGCCGAACTTTGGTCCGCCCTTCAGCGCACCTTCGGGCACACACGTGTTGATGCCCAGATTTTTGGTGTCTTTCAGGATATTGCTTCCGCTACTCAGGGGGAGCGGTCTGTTCAGGAGTACTTCACCTACCTTCAGGATCGTTTTCTGGAACTCAACGATCTGGAGCCTCTTAGTGCCCTGAAATCTCCCGAGGATGTCACCCTTATCCGGCAACAGCGACAGCGTCGGGAGACCTATCAGTTCTTGATGGGGCTTCGCCCCGAGTATGAGTCCACACGTGCTCAGATTGTGGGCATGTCTCCTTTGCCTGATCTTCTTGAGGCCTACTCCATTGTCTCTGAGCATGAGAAACGCCTGCAGCGTCACGCATGCCTCTCCGGCGGCTGTACTACTTCCTCGCTCCCTACTGAGCAGATGGCTCTTGCTGCTTCTTCTCGTCCTCCCACTTCTGGCTCTCGGAGCCGTGGAGGTCGTGGTTCTTCTACACCGTCTGGGGGACGTGGCTCCTCCGGTGGCCGTAGCTCTACGGGTCCGCCTGGCCCTTGCTCTCATTGTGGGCGTCTCTATCATGACCGCAGCCGTTGCTATCAGCTCTACCCACACCTCCGGGGTTCTGATCGTACTTCGTCTGGTGCTCCGCGCTCTACTGTTGCTGCTGTCGAGTCTTTTGATACCATCGAGCGTCCCTAAGGAGTCACTGCTTCGGATTTCAGTCACATGTTGGCCCAGTTTCAGCAGTTCCAGCAGTTCCAGCAATCCCAGTCCTCCACTACTGCCTCTGCCTCTCCTAGCTCTTCATCCTCAGGTACTCCGTTTGCTTGCTCTGCGACCACAGTTGACCAGGGTTCGTCACCCTGGGTGATTGATTATGGTGCCACCGACCATATGACTGGTACGTCTTCCCTCCTGCGCCAGGTTGCTCCTTGTTCCCACCGGGATGTGCGCCTTGCTGATGGCTCGTTTACTCATGTCCTCAGCCAGGGCACTGTCTCTCTCTCTTCCTCTCTCTCCCTTGACTCTGTTCTTCTTGTACCCCACATGGCTCTCAACCTTTTATCTGTTAGTAGTATTACCGTGCTTTGAACTGCTCAGTCACTTTCTACTCTGATCATTGTGTTTTTCAGGACCTGCGATCCAGGAGGACTTTTGGTACGGGGATTGAGAAGAATGGGATGTATCATTTGGCGATGCCTCCCCCTTCTGCTGCTACCACCACCACTGCTGCTCCTGCTTCGTCATCGAGTTTGCTTTGGCATGCCCGCCTCGGTCATGCGAGCCCTCCTCGGATGTTATCTGTTTGCCCTGATGTATCTTTATCTTTTCCTTTTCATTGTGATGTTTGCGAATTGTCAAAACACACTCGCAGTACCTATGTATCCTCTGTTAGTCGTGCTACTTCTTGTTTTGAGTTGATACATTCTGATGTTTGGGGCCCTGCCCCTATTGTTTCTTTTGATGGATTCTCGTATTTTGTCACTTTTATTGATGACTATTCTCGCTGTTTATGGGTTTATCTTCTGAAACGTAAATCTGGCGTTCTTTCTGTTTACACTCACTTTATTGCTATGATACAAACACAACATGGCAAGTCTGTTCACATTCTTCGCTCTGACAGTGGAGGTGAATACACCTCACGCTCCTTTGACATGTTTCTTCGCTCTGAAGGCACCCTCCACCAGTTTTCGTGTCCGGCCACCCCCGAGCAAAATGGCGTGGCCGAACGCAAAAACCGTCACCTGTTGGACACTGTTCGATGCCTTCTTCGAGGCATGCATGTTCCTAAGTCCTATTGGAGTGCTGCTCTCCTTACCGCAACCTTCCTTATCAATCGAACTCCGTCCCGCCCCCTCGGCGGTATTGCTCCCTACAGTCTTCTCCACCCTTTCGCCTCTGTTTTTCCCATCCCTCTCCGGGTCTTTGGCTGTGTGTGTTTTGTCCAGGATCGGCGTCCTTCCCGGACAAAACTCGACGATCTGGTTGTCCGTTGTCTCTTTCTCGGCTACTCGACTACCACTAAGGGGTATCGTTGTTATGATCCCCGTTTCCGTCGTATCATTCACTCTCGTGATGTGACATTTCACGAGGAAGTACCCTTCTTTCTCTCTCCCTCGACTACCTCGCCCCCCCCTACTATTGTGCAACCTGTCCCGATCGTCCCCGCCGTCTCACCTTCATCACCTCCGCCCGTCCTACTTACTTACACTCGCCGCCGCGCGCCCACACCACCTGTTACTCCCATTTCTCCCTCAGACCCGGCTCCATTGCTCCTTCCGGTTGTAGGTACCTCTCTTGAGCCTCCTCCCTCTACTACTGATGATTTACCTATTGACCTGCGAAAGGGCCACCGGGCTTGTGTTCGTTCTTCTGTTACTGAGCACCCGCTGGCTAGTGTTGTTTCCTACCAGCGGTTCTCTCCCTCTTACCAGGTTTTTGTGGCTGCTGCTGATTCGGTTCGCATCCCTGCTTCGACTGTTGAGGCCCTCCTTGATTCGCGGTGGGTTCGGGCCATGGAGGAGGAGATGTCTGCTCTTCGTCACACCGGGACGTGGTCTCTTGTTCCTCTGCCTCCCGGGAAATGCACCGTTGGGTGCAAATGGGTCTATACTGTGAAGTATGGTGCTGATGGTTCGATTGATCGCTACAAGGCTCGCTTGGTGGCTAAGAGATTTACTCAGGCTCCTGATGAGTTTGGGGCCACGTTTGCTCCCGTGGCCAAGCTGACGAGTGTTCGTCTTCTGCTCTCCCTTGCGGCGTCCCGGGCATGGCCCCTCTACCAGCTCGATGTCAAGAATGCTTTCCTCCATGGAACCTTACATGAGGAGGTTTATATGGCTCCTCCACCGGGATTTGCCCTTCAGGGGGAGTATTCGGGCAGGGTTTGTCGTCTACACAAATCCCTGTACGGCCTGAAACAATCACCGCGTGCCTGGTTTGACCGGTTCAGCACCGTTATTCTTCAGATAGGCTTCACTCAGTGTCATGCGGATCACACTTGCTTCGTTCGCGCAACGCCAGAGGGCCGTCGTGCTATTGTCTTGGTCTATGTTGACGACATTATTCTTACTGGGGATGACTCTGCTGGTATTTCTGAGGTGAAAGCTACTCTCCGCTCCGCCTTTGAGGTAAAAGATCTTGGATCTCTCCGTTATTTCCTTGGGATTGAAGTGGCTCGCTCCCGACAGGGCATCTCCATATCCCAGCGAAAGTACACCTTAGATCTCCTCCAGGATTCTGGTCTCCTGGGCTGTCGACCTGTGCGTACGCCTATGGATACCAATCATCGTCTTCATGCTGAATCTGGGGATCCTCTACCAGACCCTTCTCAGTACCAGCGTCTGGTTGGCCGCCTGATATACTTGACAAATACGAGGCCAGACATCAGCTTCTCAGTAGGCGTTCTGAGTCAGTTTATGCATTCTCCTAGGACTGCTCATCTAGAGGCCGCTCGGCGTGTTCTTCGGTATCTCAAGCATGCTCCTGGTCTTGGGCTATTCTATCGGGCTGACAGTGTTTCCAGTCTCTCCTGCTTCACTGATGCTGACTTCGCCGGTTCTTTGACTGATCGCCGCTCTACTACCGGCCTCTGTGTGTTTCATGGTGATCATCTTATCTCATGGCGGAGTAAGAAACAACACATTGTATCGCGCTCGTCCGCTGAGTCCGAATACCGTGCCATGACACACGGTGTTACTGAGTTGATTTGGCTTCGATCGTTGTTGACTGAACTTGGTCTATCCCTGACCACTGGCTCGACTCTCTACTGTGACAATAAGTCGGCTCTTCTTCTCACTCAGGATTCGGTGCTTCATGAGCGCACCAAACACATAGAGATGGATGTTCACTTTCTTCGTGATCACGTTCATACTGGGACCGTCCTTCCTACTTATGTCCCCTCGGCCGACCAACTTGCTGATGCCTTCACTAAGGCCCTTGGTCCTACTCGTTCAGATTTGCTCTCTTCCAAACTGGGCATGATTGACATCTTTGCTCCACCTTGAGGGGGAGTATTGGAGTTATTATTATCAGTGTATTTGTATATTTATGGTCTGCATATATCGTGTGTATTGTTGTAGGGCTTAATTGTAATTATCCATCTTTGAGATATTATATATATATATGTTAGGACTCCTCATTGGAGACCTAAGGGCTTTCATTATTCTATTCTACACCTTCCTCATATGAGGTCAAAAGTACCACTGATGCACTCTGCGTCGCATCATTTTTTTATTGTATTTTTATTTTATTTTGCAATTTTTATTTATGTACTTTGTTTCATGCACCAGCTTGTAATTTACGGCTTGCAATTTTTATTTATGTTCTTTGTTTCATGCACCAGCTTGTAATTTACGGCTTGTCGGTCTGACCACACGATAATGGCAAGCCCAAATTATGCAGGTAACTCATAAATTATTTAGAAAACAAAATCCGGAATTCTCTTCAAAAGAATTCCTATTTTAGCTTCCCACAATTGGAAACCCACCCAAAATTCAATTTTTGAAATCATTTTGCCCTTATTTAGAAACCTTCCTAAACTAATTCCCCCAACTTTATTTAATATTCACAGATGAAAGAAAAGAGGCAGACCGGAATACAAGAAAACAAATTTTTTGTTCTCCTGTGGAACCGGCCGCATCCCTACTCTCTCCCCCCTGTTTCATCACACCGGTCATACCGCCTCCCCCCTCCAACCGCTCGAGTCCAACTCCGGCGAGCCGACAACCTCCCCTGCAAGCGGATCCCCTTTCCAGTGACGCCGATCATAAATTTTTCCCGTACTTCCAATCTGTCCGCCCTAGGTGACGTCGTCGACTTCGGCAAAGCTTTCCGGTGCCACCTCCATCACGAACGACGTCGACCCCAACACCTCCTCCGTCGTTCGTGTCTGACCCTGTGTTCTCGAGTTGGAAGGATCTCCTTACTCTTGGTAAAGAAACTGTATCCCTACTCCGTGAAGTTAGCGTAAATTTATGAGTTTATCTAAATAATTTTGGGCTTGTCATGCGTTCTTATTCATAAAGTTATTGTTTATTACATAAGTTAATTATTGCGAACTGCTTGTGGTGGTATTTGTTTTATTGGAAAAGATTCGAACTATATGAATTCCTAAGGGTTCGATTCGAACGAGATTAACGAACCTCTTCAAGTCCTAAATGTTTTTTCAAAGGTAAAACCAATTTTTTTTCAAATTTATTTCATAAAATAAGCAACGATTTAATTGAGTCTACATCAGTTTGGTATCAGAGCTAGGTTTGACTCGCTCCTATCGCAAATCAAGCGATCCAGTTTTTTCAAAAAAAAAAGTTATATATATAACAATCTTGTCATTTTTATTTAATATAATTCCTAATCAAAAAATTATTTGCCTTTAAATTTTTTTACCCACTCGGAAAATCGCTCATTTTTAAATTTTTAAATTTTCCTTTTTTAAAATATTTATTTTTTGCTTTAAAATAAAATTTAAAAAAAATAAAATAAAATCAAAATCTTAAAACTTTTGAAAATAAATGGAAAAACGCGTTGATCACTTAGAAATTAGCGTTGAGGACTTAGCCCAACGAATGAGCGATCTAATGAAAGCGGTAGAAACCCTCACCACTGGTATGGGTAGTGTCACACATGTCATGAATGGGTTGCGCACTTCGATAAATAACATCGAAGCCACTATGCACATAAACCAAGCACCCGACACGGAAAACGAAGCCATCCCCAACCTTAGGCAACTTGAACTCGCTCCCCCGGAACCTGAACCACATAACGAACCCCATCACCAACCCCGTTGGGATATGGGCGTCAAAATAGATGTGGGTGATTTCAAAGGGCGACTAGATCCCGAGAGTTGTCTGGAGTGGTGCGATAGGATGGATCGCTTCCTGGCTTGGAAGCAATTGCCCCAAGCTAAGCAGGTCGAATACGCTACTCTTAGGTTGAAAGGATCAGCGCTAGTTTGGTGGGGTCAGCTGGGAGGTCTCGGTTCAATTTAGGTATGCCCCCCCCCCCCCCCCCATCACCACGTGGGTCGAGTTTAAAGCCCAATTGAGAAAGCGGTACGTACCACCCGATTATGTGCAAACGCTCTACCGTAGGTTCCACAACCTACAGCAAGACAACTATGGAAGAGGAATGTGAAGAAAATGTCAAAGGAACCCTTGGTTCAAATCTTGCCTCATCCCATAGCAAGGTAAGAAAATCAAAACATTCTCTTTTTGTATCAAATTCTACTTCTACATTTTGTATGCTTGAAGTGGCTAAACGTAAAATTTTAAAGTTGAGAAATGCCAATTCCAAACGAATTCCTGATTTTACAGTCTAGCCTCGATTTCCGAGAGGATGATGACATGACCGTCTCCCGTTATCTGAATGGGTTACGATATTCCATTAGAGATTCACTAGAACTGCACGATTATAAAGATTTAGGAGAAGTTTCTAATCGATCACGTAGAGTAGAGGCCTTGTAGAAGAGGACCTCCGGGCTTAGGTCTACAGATAGACCCCCATCTACTCACACTTCCACTCCGGTGACTAGGACTGCCGGACCCCCTCGTCCCGCTTTAGCCCCGAGCACTCCTGCCTTGCCTACCACATTCACTAGAGGCAAGGAGATTGTCGGTTCTAGACCACAGACTGACACTTTTAGATGTTTTAAGTGTATGGAGTCGGGACATAAATCTTCTGAGTGTCCACGACGTCACTTCGTCGCCATCATCGATTCTGAGAGTGGGTCAGAACCTGAGTATGGGGTCTTCCTTAGTGACTCCCATCCTGACCCGACTCCTGAGCCCGAGCTAGAGAGTGACGAAGTTGAGGGAGAGCAGACTGATCAGTTAGTATGCGTTCTCCAACATAGTCTTCTAACTCCTAAGGCCCCCACTGACGACGAGTGGCTGAGGAACAACATTTTTCATACAACCGCACGCATTCAGGGGCAGTTCTGCTCCATCATCATTGATAGCGATAGTATGGAGAAATTTGTTTCTCAGCGTATGATAGATAAGCCGAAGTTGAAGTCACAACCGTTGGGAAAGCCCTACAGTCTATCTTGGGTCACGAGTAGCACGACCCTTTCGATCACACACCAGTGCCTCATAGAGTTTTCTATAGGTAGCACATATCAGGACGCAGTTTGGTGTCATGTCGCCACTATCGAGGTCTGTCACATCCTACTGGGACGACCTTGGCAGTAGGATATACGAGTTATGCATGATGGAGTGAAGAACTCCCACACATTCGAGCGCGATGGGCGCAGGATCGTTCTTCTTCCCCAGAAGAACAGTCTTGTTCCTAGAGCCCCAGAGAGATCTTCACCCCCGTCCACTATGGTGTCGGCTATATCCTTCCCCTCCACCACCATGTTACTGACAGGGCCTCAATTTCAGGAGGAGATGAGGGATAGTGAGGTCGTTTACATGTTGTCTGGTCTTGACACCACTCCGACCACAGTCGATATCCCTAATATAGTCCGCCCTCTCATTGATGAGTTCACTGAGATTATGTCGGAGGAGTTGCCCGGTCAACTTCCTCCGATGAGAGATATCCAGCACTGATAGACCTTCTGCCTGGAGTTAGTTTACCTCATCTTCCCCATTACCGCATGAGTCCAAAGGAGCATGAGGAACTCCATAGGCAGGTAGGTGACTGAGTTGATATCGAAAGGTCATGTTAGAGAGAGTATGAGTCTGTGTGCCGTCCATGCATTATTAGTTCCTAAGAAAGACGGGACTTGGCGTATGTGTGTCGATAGCAAAGCAATAAATAAGATCACTATTAAATATCGCCTTCCCATTCCCCGCTTGGACGATATGTTGGACATGCTTAGTGGATCCCGAGTGTTTTCGAAGATCGATCTGAAGAGTGGATACCACCAGATTAGAATTCGACCCGGGGATGAATGGAAGACTGCTTTTAAAACGATAGAGGGATTATACGAGTGGTTGGTGATGCCTTTTGGTCTCTTCAATGTTCCCAACACATTTATGTGAGTGATGAATCAAGTGCTTAGGCCACTCATAGGAGTCTGCGTAGTGGTATATTTTGATGATATCTTGATATATAGTTTTGATCCTGATTAGCACTTGATTCACCTTAGTCAAGTAATAGAGATCCTTCGCACAAACAAACTATATGTGAATTTGAAAAAATGCACATTTCTGACTGATAGCCTGACCATCTTAGGATATATTGTTTCATCTGATGGTATTAAGGTTGGCAAAGAGAAGATCAAGGCGATAGAATCCTGGCCTAGCCCTAGGACGATTACTGAGGCTCGAGGATTCCACGGGTTAGCCTCTTTTTATAGGCGATTTATTCGAAGTTTTAGTACCTTGATAGCACATGTGACTGATTGTCTGAAGAAAGGTATGTTTATTTGGACGATGGAAGCCGAACGAGCATTTGTTTTAGTTAAAGAGAGACTCACGGGTGCACCTGTACTAGCACTCCCTGATTTTGATAAAAATTGTAAGGTTGATTGTGACGCATCTATTGTCGGTATAGGCGCCGTTTTGAGTCAGGAGGGTCGACCCATATCATTCTTTAGTGAGAAACTGAATGAAGCAAAGAGTAGATATTCCACCTATGATATAGAGTTTTACGCCATCGTTCAGGTTCTCCGCCGTTGAAGACACTATTTGATTCAGCGCGAGTTTGTGCTGAACAACGATCATGAGGCGTTGAAGCATCTGAACTCCCAGAAGGAGATCAGACGTCATGCCAAGTGGGTTGCTTATCTGCAGGAGTTCACTTTTCATTTAAAGCACAAACCCGACGTCACAAATCGAGTAGCAGACGCACTTAGTCACCGCTCCCACTTATTAGTCACGTTATAACCATATGTTACCACGTTAGATTCACAACGAGACCTATACTCTCCCGATCCTTTCTTTCGCGACATTTGGCTCTCGTGTCAGCACAGTGGGAACCAAACTCGAGTTTAGCAACGCATATCACCCTTAGACCGATGGACAGGCTGAGGTCGTTAATCGGAGTTTGGGAGATCTTCTTAGGTGTTTAACTGGGGAGAATCCGAAACAATGGGATCTTATATTACCACAAGCAGAATTTGCATTTAATAACTCTACTAATCGTTCTACTGATAAATCTCCTTTTGAGATTGTTTACGGGTTCCCTATACCCCATCTGCTTGGCCGCCATTCTCTTCCGTCGTATGACGTATATTCTCTGATGCGCAAAGCTCACATAAATTATTTAAAGGAATTACATAAAAATATTGCTAACAAACTGCGAGCAACTTCTGAAAAATATAAGTCTGTCGTCGATCGTCATTGCCGGGAGTTATATTTTTCAAAGGAAATTGGGTATTTGCTTATTTCAGGAAGCAGAGATTCACTCCGGGTACATATCATAAGTTACAACAGAGGAAGTTTGGTCCTTTCCAAATTCGGAAACGCATCAGTGAGAATACATATCTCCTAGATTTGCCCGTGGAATTTGGTACTTCCCCGATATTTAACGTAGCCGATCTAACACTATTTTATGGAGATCCACCTAGCTCCAGCCCCAACCCACCTACTGCAGCACCAGAAATACTACCAGACTTAGCACCAACACTGACACCTACTACTGAGGAGATTGACCAGGTACTTGATGTACGAGAGTTCCGCACTCGCCACGGGACATATCAGCGCTACCTCGTCTCATGGCGGGGAAGGGACGTGAAAGACAGCTCTTGGATTAGCACAGACGAACTACGACGACGATGACCAGATCTGTCTGTTGCTAGTCTTTGTGAAGATCTCGTCGGAGTCGAGTTTTTTCAACCCCGGGAGAATTGATGCACTCTGCGTAGCATCATTTTTTATTGTATTTTTATTTTATTTTTGCATTTTTATTTTGCAATTTTTATTTATGTACTTTGTTTCATGCACCAGCTTGTGATTTACGGCTTGTCGGTCTGACCACCCGACGAGATCTTAAATAAATGGTCCAATAATTTTAGGAATTAGGACGATAATGGCAAACCCAAATTATGCAGGTAACTCATAAATTATTTAGAAACAAAATCCGAAATTCTCTTCAAAAGAATTCCTATTTTAGCTTCCCACAATTGGAAACCCACCCAAAATTCAATTTTTAAAATCATTTTGCCCTTATTTGGAGGAACCTTTATTTAGAAACCTTCCTAAACTATTTCCCCCATCTTTATATAATATTCACGGATGAAAGAAAAGAAGCAGACCAGAATACAGGAAAACAATTTTTTTGTTCTCCTGTGGAACCGGTCGCATCCCTACTCTCTCCCCCCCTGTTTCATCACATCGGCCATACCACCTCCCCCCTCCAACCGCTCGAGTCCAACTCCGGCGAGCCGACAACCTCCCCTGCAAGCGGATCCCCTTTCCAGTAACGCCGATCAGAAATTTTTCCCGTCCTTCCAATCTGTCCGCCCTAGGTGACGTCGTCGACTTCGGCAAAGCTTTCCGGCGCCACCTCCATTACGAACGACGTCGGCCCCAACACCTCCTCCGTCGTTCGTGTCTGACCCTGTGTTCTCGGGTTGGAAGGATCTCCTTCCTCTTGGTAACGAATCTGTATCCCTACTCCGTGAAGTTAGCGTAAATTTATGAGTTCATCTAAATAATTTTGGGCTTGCCATGCGTTCTCATTCATAAAGTTATTGTTTATTGCATAAGTTAATTATTGCGAACTGCTTGTGGTGGTATTTGTTTTATTGGAAAAGATTCGAACTATACGAATTCCTAAGGGTTCGATCCGAACGAGATTAACGAACCTCTTCAAGTCCTAAGTGACGAGAGGAGATTTCCCGCTCGGCCTACGTGTTTTTTCAAAGTTAAAACCAAAATTTTTTCAAATTTATTTCATAAAATAAGCAACGATTTAATTGAGTCTACATCAACCATTGTCTCAAGATTCGCTTTTCTAACGTCCGGGCTCCTGAGTGGCTTCCACACTCTCCAGAGTGAATTTCTTGCAGAATGATTGGAATTTCTTCTTCGGAGACACATCTGGCGAAGGGTAACAAGAATGTCTTTCTGTATAAGATTCCTGAGATAAGATAGTAACGAGTTGCCTTCAGCCTGAAACGCTTCTTGTTTGAAATAGAAGGATGAAAGTTCCCGGTGAAGAGATAGAGAACGAAAGGATCCATCCAAGAGGGACGCTTATATATCTGCATGACCTCCCCTTCTTCAACTGTCGAATGAAAGAGTTCGGAGGTAGTTCCTCCAGAGAGAAGACCATATTTCGCTAACTCATCTGCTTCGGAGTTTTCGGAGCGAGGTATATGCTGAATATCAAAGCTTTTGAAATTGTCAATATCTTTTTTCACCAACAGTTGATACTGCATGAGAATTGAATCCTTGGTTTCGAAGGTTCCTTTCACCTGAGATATCATAACTAGTGAATCTGTCTTGACCTCAACATCTTCTATTCATATCTCCCTTGCAAACATGAGCCCAACGAGGAGCACCTCATATTCTGCCTGATTGTTGGTAGTAGGGAAGTAGAACTTCAAAGCTTGTTCCAGTTTAATCCCATTTGGGTTAACTAGAACAACACCTGCTCCTGATGAATTTTACCTGAGGCCCTATCTACGGAGATGGTCCAAGCCAAGGGTGCTCTGAGTTTCCTCTCTACATGGTTTTCTGTTGTATCCACCATAAAATCTGTCGAGACTTGAGCTTTGAATGTCATCTTAGGCACATAAGAGATGTCAAATTCACTAAGTTCAATATCCCATTTGGCTAATCTTCCTGAATGTTCTGGCTTCTCTAATACATTCTTGAGAGGTAGATCAGTGACTACTTGGATTGAGTGAGCTTGAAAATAGGGTCTAAGCCTTCGAGCTGAAATTGTACAACCCTCATATTTGACGAGCTGGTGTGACCCGACGCAGGTAAGATCGCCATAGAGAAAATAGTCGTGGTGCAGTAGATCGACCAGTTGGAGGTCACCAAGACCGAAAAGAGAAGACCCGGGGGGCAGACTTCCTCACTTGGAAGAGTATACCTTGGGTCCACTCGTCCAAGGCCCCGGGCGAGTGGACCAATGGTCCACTCGCACGAGTGGGGGGCGAATGGACCATAGGTCCACTCACCCAAAGTGGGGGGCGAGTGGACCTATGGTCCATTCGCCCCCCGCATGTGGGCGAGTGGACCATAGGTTAGGTCCACTCGCCCTGGGCAACTGGGCGAATGGACCTATGGTCCACTCGCCCGGTTAGCTGAGTGGACCATGAGGTCCACTCACCCGACCCCCGGCAAGGGGGGGAGTGGAAGTCTCATCTCCCACTCGCCCCCCTCCTGTTCTGGTCGTTCAGGTTCGTAGTTGAGCTGCGGATAACAGAATCTTGGCTATCCGCCGCCCAATTTTGGGAAGTCTATAAATAGACCCCATGTGCACCTTGGGAAGGGTTGGTCTCCCCCTCCCTCGCGTGTCTTGTGAGCAATCACTCCACCCCCCCCCCCCCCTGTCAGTTAAGGTTGACGGTGAGGTGACCCTTAGTGTCCTCCAAGATTCCCAGGCTCAGCATTGGCTTGGGAGGGGAAGCTCTCTTTGAACTTTCGGGTGTGTGGTGGGACCTCCTCGCTGTAGCATAAGGGGTCTGTTCTGGTCTTCAGGTCTTCGTAGATGCAAGGTCCTTCGGCTCTTAGCGATCGACCACGTGTTCTAGTTCCGGTGAAGTAAGGGTTAGCTGCATCCCCCTTTCGAACGTCGAAGCCGGTTTTCTGGTTTCAACATTCTGGTGCGGTGAGCGTGGAAGCAGCTAGTTCGGAAAAGTCTGAGCAAGTCCCGTGACTGGAAGAGAAGGGCTGGGGAACTCGCCCCTACCAACGGGTACGTGCAGAGGAGTGACGTCAAGCACGTGGGCAAGGGACGGGTCCGGCCTCGGAGGAAAGCTTGAGCCTCCAAGCGTGAATGCTCTTCAACAGATCGCTTGAGATCGGCTCCCCCGGTAAGGAGGTAGGGAGAATACCTCCGACTCGCCAGGGAGGATGGAAGAGCCCCTTCTGCGAGCTGATTACCTCAGCTCCCGTTCCGGCTGGGTTCAAAGAACCTGTCATATCTTACTACACTGGCAAGAATGACCCTCTCCAGCATCTCCAGTGGTTTGAAGGCATGGTCTCGATCAGACAGATAATGGACGCCTCCAAGTGCAGGCTCTTCGCCATCACTTTCAAGGGAGAGGCAAAAGACTGGTTCCACCAACTCCCATCAGGTACTATCTGCATCTTTGAGGACCTCCGCCGAAGAGGAGGAAGGGGGTGGAGGCCCTTCTCTTGGTTCGACAGATGCAGGGTGAGACGCGGGGAAGCTACGTGGATCAATTTTGGGAACAAGTCATCCACCTCCAGATTGACTGGAGAAGCATGAGGGACCAGGAGAAAGAGAAGGAATAAGAAGGCAGAGAAAGTGGAGGAGGCGATGGAAGAGATGGCCGAGGTGCATGTGGCCAAGTAGGCGCAAGAAGGCGCGTTGTAATAGATATGCAATCTCCCCATGGTGAATGAAAAGTAGGTAGAGATAGAACCTTAGGTAAAGCTGGTTTGGGAAGATGTTGAGTTTCTCTGCCTCCAGGTAAGCTAAGCTCCTAGGACGTGGACCGGTTCTCTGCCCTCAGTTGGTTTGAGAAGATGCTGAGTTTCCTCCATATCAGGTTGAGTTCGACTCGACCAGAGATGTTGAGTTCCCTTCATCTCAGGTTGAGTTCGGCTCGACCGGAGATGTTGAGTTCCATTCGTCTCAGGTTGAGTTCGGCTCGACCGGGGATGTTGAGTTCCCTCCATCTCAGGTTGAGTTCGGTTCGACTAGAGATGTTGAGTTCTCTCCGTCTCAGGTTGAGTTCGTGATGGGGAATCAGAACCATTCATTTTATGCGGATCGACGATCGTAGCAGTTTTTGTTCTTGACAATTTTTATTTCGAGTTGTAATTTTATGTATTTTTGAGTTGGGACGTTCGGCTAATCATAGCCGTCCGTTGCCCCCTAGGAATCTATAAATAGAGGGCGAGGGCTCTCATATTAGGCATTGAAGGAGTATTGAAACCCATTCTTTGGTCATTTGGTGTCGAAGCCGAGTTCCGGGTGCGAAGCCTTGGAATCCCCGCCACCTTGCCGTCCACCATCATCATCCTCCACCACAAGCCGCCGACAAACCTCCTCCTCCCAAAACAGTCATCTCCTCCCTTCTCCCAAAACAACCATCCTCATTCCTCCACAGAAAACAACCCTCTTTTTCCCTCATTTCCGACTCCGGTGATCACCGGAGAACATCTCTGGACACCTCCGGCGATCCAACACGAACTCCCCTACAATTTCCCTACATTTTGTATTTTCCGGCGATCGCCGGAAAATCTCTCCGGCGGCCACCACCACCTCCGGCAGTCTCCCACCGGCCACCACCAGCCACCTCCAGCCGGCCACCTCCCCCACTATCCATAACTTCCATAACCACCCATTACCCCCACTACTTCCACTTCCTTTTATTTAGGAATCACTTCCTAAATTTAAGCCCCACCATCTCCTAACTTCCCTCACAACCATCCCCTCATACCCATTCCCCCATAGCCGACCACTTTTAGTCCCACTTCCCCTCATTCTCATGTGAGAAATAACTCCCCACTTCCTCCACTTAATTTACTCTCCCACCCCCTCTAACTGTTGGGCCGAAATTTCCCTCTCTTCCCTGCTCCTCATTCTCACGTGGAGTTCAGGTTACTGGATCCACCAATTGCTGCCACCATCTGCAGCTTCCCCTCCCAATTAAATCCACCAACCAGCCCCTCTCCCTGCCTGATCTTCCTCCTCCCATGGATCCCCCCCCCCATTTCCCCTCAACCAACAAACCCTTTCCCGTTACCTTCATCCAGCAGCCCCAAGTTTGCCCCTACACCACCCAAAAAAAACTGTTGTTGTCCAGGCCTTCCAAACAGCCCAACATCATAGTCCAGGTTGCTGTCTTTCTCTCTGGACAGCCGCCTTCCTTCACGGATTGCTGAATGCTGCCTCCCTGCATCATCCAAGTTGCTGTCCCAGTTTCTGGACAGCCACACACATCATTTGAGTGCTGAAAACCTGTCCCGGCAGCCCTCCAAAAGTACCTCCAGCCCTCTCCTCTTTATAGTTTTGGTAATCAAGGTTTGTGTGTTGATTTCTTTACCGTTGGGTCTTGTGTTTGTTTTCTACTAGAAGAGATAGTGGTTTATAAGTTTGCATTCAATTGTTTTAGTCTTTGTAATCTCTCATTTAAATAATATTTGATTTTCTGGCACTCTTACACTTATACTACTTCACGTGTTCCCATATTTGAGAGCTTTAACTTTTTGTGGCCAATCAAATTAATATTGCTTTATAAATATTCATTGTTGCAAGTAAACCGTCGGATCTCATGCGTGGTTGCATATAGGAGTTCACACAATTATTTCACCATCACATAAGACCGTCCCGCGTAGGTGCAAGGTCCTTCGGCTCTTGGCGATCGGTCACGTGTTCTAGTTCAGGTCTTCAGGTCTTCGTAGGTACAAGGTCCTTCGGCTCTTGGCGATCGGTCACGTGTTCTAGTTCAGGTGAAGGGTTAGCTGCATCCCCCTTTCGAACGTCGAAGCCGATTTTCTGGTTTCAACAGAAATGATAAGAGTCAATGCTAACTTTTCGAGTATTGGATATCTTGTTTCTGCATCTTTCAGGATTCTACTAACATAGTACACTGGATATTGCTTCTTCTTTTCTTCTCGAACTAAGACAGAGCTGACTAAATTCGAACCAACACTAAGCTAGATAGACAAGCAGGATCTCCCCTTCCCGAGGGCTTTGAAGTAACAGAGTTGATGCTGAAAGTGCACAGTGTGCCTCTGAGTATACTCTAGAGGGGGGGTGAATAGAGATTTAAAAATTATTTCTATCATATTTGTGCAAACACAATAAACCCTAAAACAAGCGATGTTAAGTAAAACAGAAAAACAGTAAAAGAAATTGGACAACACAGAAAATTCACAACCAGAAGACACAGATTTTATAGAGGTTCCCCAAAATGTGGGTCCTCTCTTCTACCACCTGGTAGGAATGCACCACCTGTACCTGAGTATTTTGATAAGGAGACTCTTAGAACCACTGATCTTTTGATAAGGAGATCATGAACCAACCAGATCTTTTGATAAAGAGATCTTGAACCAACCAGATCTTTTGATAAGGAGATCTTGAACCACTGAATCCTTTGGAAGAGGGATTCTTAAAACTCTTTACAGTTGAGAAAGAGAAGGAGAAAGAGGAAAGGGGAGGAAGAAGAATTATGTTCTCAGAATTCTTTTGAAGCCTGTTTCAAGATTAGCTTCTATATTCTTTTACTGGATCTGCTGATGATGAACTCTTGCTTATGATTGTGGTGATTTGCAGGAGCTATGATTGTCAGATCCTTTCTCTTTTTTCTGATTGAAATCTTGATGTTATGTGATATTGACGAAGAGCAGCCTTCAGTTGTTATGTTCTTTAAAGAGAGAGCAGTTCCTGTTATTCACTGTGTTTTTCTCTATTAGGGTTCCTGGAGGAAGAAGAAGAAGTGGAAGCCCTAATCGAAAAACTCAAAGCTGATAGTGATCAATGCTCTGCAGTCTCTCTCTTTCTCATCCCTTTTATTGTGTCTTTAATTTGAATTTTTTCCTTTTCTGGTAGGTCCTGAAAATGTATCTTTCCTCAGCGATTTCTCTTTCTTTCCATCCTTAATTCACGACCCGTCTACCAACTATATGCATGTTTCCAAGAATGCTTTACTGTCCTCTTTTATTCTTCTTTCTATTTGAGGCAATAAATAAGCCATTGGAGAACGGTCTTCAGTGTTGTGGGCCATGAGAGAGAGCTTCAAAAAGACAGCTGAAAAGGTTTCTTTTTCAGACTGTATTCGACGCTGCGTCGACTTCTCCTTCTCTCTTATCGACGTGCCTTCGAGTTCTTGTAAGAGTTGCTTCGAATTCATTCTTGCTCTGATTGAACTATGCAGTCGACGTTACGTCGATTACTTGTCGACGTATCCGTCGAGATAAAGACTTTGAGTTTGAGCTTTACCATCTATGTCGAAATGTAGTCGAAGTTGCGTCGACTTCAGATGGCTTCGACAGACTCTTCCTTCTGCGTTGAATTGAACTCGAAGCTGCGTCGACTTCCAAGTTTACTTCGACATGAGCATTGTATCTACGTCGATATCATTTCGACGCAGCGTCGACTTGATCCACTTCGACAGAAGGGTTGAGTTGCTTGGACTTCTAGTCAAAGTGGCGTCGACTTGAACTCTAACTCTACCCAAATTGTACTTCTCTTGATATGGTCTTGACACCCTAGGTTGAGTGTGACATCCTAAGACATATAATGACCATATTACCCTCACTATACAATGGGTAATTATAACCTAAAAGTTAAAATTATTTTTAGGTAATTTGTTAAGTTAAAATCTAAAGGATTTTTCCCAACAATCTCCCTCTATTTATCTTAACAAATTTTACAGATTGCTTAAATTGATTTTATACAGATTTTGCATAAACAAGAATACATACAAGACCATATTACCCTCACTATACAATGGGTAATTATAACCTAAAAGTTAAAATTATTTTTAGGTAATTTGTTAAGTTAAAATCTAAAGGATTTTTCCCAACAATCTCCCTCTATTTATCTTAACAAATTTTACAGATTGCTTAAATTGATTTTATACAGATTTTGCATAAACAAGAATACATACAAGACAATAGAACATGACAGACTTAAGTCACAAGCTATTCCATAATATTGTTTGAAAATAATATTGTTCTTTCCACAATAGCTTTGTTTCCAGAGAGTAATATTCACAGAATACCTGCGCTTAAGAATCCTTCTCAGGAGTTTTTCTTTTCCTTGTGAATACCTTTAGAACTTTCCTTGATGCCATCTTTAGAGGCTCATCAACTTCAAGAAGGTCTTCACCATCTGGATTATTTTATGCATCCTCAGCAGTCTTGCCCTTGATAGGCTCCCCCTGAGATAGTGCATTTAATTCAGCCTCCTGGGCAGCACTCTGAGCAATCTGGGCCACTTGAGCCAGAACATCTTCTTGGATCACCCCCTGGACCACAGCTGTATCCATTTCACCTTCCAAGTTCCTTTGAACTTCTGGAGCAGGATCCCCCTGAATAGCTGGGAGCTCCCCCTGATTCTCTGCAGCAGCTGTCTGCTCTGGTAAGTCCTGAAATTCATGAGCAGGCTCCCTCTGGATCTGTGCACCTTGGAAGGTGGTCATTTTATCAGGGGCTGGAGCTTCATCAGCATGGCCTTTATCCTGTCCACCCATATCTAAGACAAACCTCTCTTCCGCCATAATGTTCTCACCCTTCTTAACCTTGCTGGCTAGAGAGGTTAAGAACTCTTTTGTGACCAAGGAGGAAGACACAAAATCCTTGAGGCCCTGGAGGTATCTTTTTGAATCTAACAGTTCAGCCTTCATTTAGGAGTACTTTCTGTCAAATTTCCTTGCTTGTGAGGCCATCAGGTCTGCAAAGGTAGAGGAGGCAAGGCCAACTGCCTTAGAGATGACCTGTTCAAGGTCAATTGGAAGAATGAATGTGGTAGATGAGGAGGTAATGGAGGTGGATTTTCTGGGATTGGGGAGAGTGGTTGATAGAATTCTAGTGAGGTGTGGATTGGTGGTGGTGGTGGTATATCCAGTGTGTCTGAGATGATGGGGGATGGTTGAGGTGTAGATATAGCTAGAATGATGGCTTGTTGTTATTGTTGTTGGGATGGAGTGTGAGGGGTTGAATCAAGAACTGCAGTGGATGAGGTGGACTGAAGGTTTTGCTGTGGATGTGGTTCGGGAACTTCATCCCTTGGGAGATCTGAAACATTATCCTGTTGAGGTGGAGAGGGAGGAGGAGAAGTTGGGGCTTGACCAGGTTTCAAGATCTGTCTGGTCCATTTTGAGAATATTCCTATATTTATTCTCTTTCCAGAAGAAATAACCACTCCTTTTGACTTACACACACTAGGATAATGGTGGAGCAACACTTGACTCATTATCCTCATAAATGCATTTTCCTTATTAGAGTATTTATGAGCAATCAGCTTTAGGAGACACCTCCCCCAATTTATCTTCTTTTGTAGAACTAGAATTCCCATGATCTGCAGCTGTTGCCTAGGAATGACATCATGGGCTGATATCTTGCATAACAAAATCTTCCCAACAATATCAGCCAAGGTTTTAAATGTCGGCCGACATGTCCGACATGTCGGTCGACATGTCCTGTTTGATAAGAAAACGACTTGCATAATCAAAATATATAGGTTATGGCGTTTTCAAAAATGTCGGCCGACTTTTTGTATAAAACCCGACATTTCGGCCGACACGCAATAATCATTATAGCCCGACATTTTGAAATGTCGCCTAAATTGAATTAAATTAAAGTGAACCGCTGTTTAGCGCTGTCCATCGTTGTTTAGGGTTTTTATATACCCCATCGAACCGGTCAAGCATTTGAATGATTAGAAAGATAATAATATTTGAAGATAGATTTGAGTATTTAGGAAATATATACAAGTATACAACTACTAATAAAGCTAAGATATTATGTTACAAGTTACAATATAAATATTTTTTAGAAATCCGACATATTGAAATGTCCCCGACATGTCTCCGACATCCGACATCCGACATCTAAAAACCCAATCCGACATGTCTCCGACATAAGACATTTAAAACCTTGATATCAGCTAAGAACCAGTACTCGTCTGCCACATCAATTTTCCTGAGATAAATTGGCTACTTCTTCCTGAAGTGCATTATCTCCAAGACATTCTTTGTCTCTTCTCCTGACAATTCATCTGAGTCAGTCTCAGTGGGTAGATCAAATATTTGGGAGAGTATTTCTTCAGATACGCTGATATCTTGTCCAGAAATTGTCCCTTGGAGGGACCCATCATCTGCTGCATGAACACTGTCCTTGAATTTTGTAAGTTCTACATCGAGAATCTTACACCTTGTGGAGATAAGCTTTGTTAGGTCTGCTTCCTGAAACAAGCCAAGAATGGCTTTGAAGCTGTCTGCCGCTGCACCGAATGAGTCCACATCAACGTCAAACCCAGAGTTGATTTTGGGTGGAGCCATTTTGATTGAAGGTACCTGCAAACACAGAGAAAAACGAGAGAGAGAGAGAGAGGGAGAGAGAAGAGGACGCGAGAGAGCTGAAGAGGAGGAGAGCAAGAGAGCAGGGAGAGGAAATTTCGAAAGCGCAAATAATTCGACGCTAAAGTTATATAAGAGAAGACGATTCGTCGCAACTCAGGTTTGTTGTCGACGCACCATCGATTAGGTTAATAATTAACGCGCCAAAATATGTCAAGGCTGCTTCAAGAAGCAATTCTGCGCGCGCTGTTATGTCGACGTTGCGTCGATTAGTATTCGACGCAACTTCGAGATTGTTCAGCAATCCTTAAGTCGATGTAGTGATGTCGACGTTGCGTCGAGTAGGACTCGACATAACCTCGAATTTGACCAGCGTCCGATAAGTCGACGCATGCGTCGATATATACTTAACACTGCGTCGAATTCTATTCGAATTATCTACTCTGAGTGCTTCTTGACGCTAGCGTCGAGTAGAAGTCGATGGTACGTCGACTTCTGTTCGACGCACCTCTGACTGAACAGACGTATTTTCTTTTAGAAAATTCTTGCTGTTTTTCCCAGCAATTATATTTATTGAAAATAAGTTATCTTTATGAACTATAAGGATAGCAAGAGAGATTTAGAGAAGGAATCACTCCCTTGATTTCATTTAGTTCTTTCTTGGTTATCCACATCTTTCTTTCCATTCCATTTTCTCTTGAGTGGAACCCTACCTAATCCTGCACAAGTAATTTAAACATTAGAAGGGACTCAGGTTACCTTGGTTACCATTGTAAGGTTCAATGAAGGAATAGAAGGGACTTTCATGATACCCTTTTGGATGATAAAGAATGAGTTTCTCAAACCTATGTTTATTATCCTGATATTTGAAATGTGTGTAGAATGTATCTAGGTATAAAAGATCAGCAGAATGTTTTATTACCCTAGGTTTTGCTTTAGCCTTTTGGTTGTAGTTATTTAATTTCTTTACATTGTTCTTACCTAAGGATTTTTCTTTCTCATTCAGATTTACTTTATTAGATTTATCTATCCTATTTGGATGATTACTATTCTTACCCTTAGATGATGCACTCCTCTCACTTGGTTGGTACTCACTAGGTCTAACAAAAGACACTGGATTTTTTCAGGCAGGTTTCCTAGGTGCTTCTGTGCTAGTGGAGGGCTCTGCTCCTAACCCTAGGTGATTAAATCTCATAGAGAGATTTTCTGTGATGTCTTTGAGCTTCTGACTCCTCTCATTGAGTGAGTCCTCAAAGGCCTTTGTCTTTGCTAGCTCTTCTTTTAGTTTTATGTTTTCTTTTTTAATTTCAATCAATTCTTAATTTCATTTGTTAACTCTTGATTTCTTATGTATATTTCATCTTGCTTGAGGTTTTTTAATTCTGTCCTAGCTGTGTCTAATTCTCTTTCTACCTTAAGATGATCAATACAGAAATCTCTAAAACAAGTTTTAAAATTATCTAAACTAAAATCAAAATCATCAAATACTGATACATGTTCCTCTTCATCATCTGATGACATCCCCGGTGCCATCATGCAGGTTGCTTCTGCTTCAGCTTCATCATCACTTTCAGATGAGGATGAGCTCAACTCTGCTTCAGAGTCACTCCAGGTTTCAGCAATGAAACTTTTGGCTTTCTTCTTGTCCTTTCCTCTGAAGGACTTCTTCTTCTCCTCTTTGTTGCTGCTTCTGTCCCTTTGTTCTTGTGGGCACTCAGGAGCAATGTGTCCTGGTTTGTTGCAAGTGATGCAGATAATCTCCTTCTTTGGAGTTTTGTCATATCTGGGCCTTGAGTCCCTTTCTCTTCTCCTTGAATCTTCTGTCTTGACCCATTTTCTAAATCTCCTTGCTAGGAGATTGAACATTTCATCATCTGGAGTAGAGGGCTCTCCTTCAGTAGCTTTCAGAGCAAGACTCCTTTGGATAGAAGCTGGAGTAGTCTCCCTTTCCTCCGACTCAGCCCTGTTCTTCAGAAGCATCTCATATGAAATAAAATAAGTAAAAGAATAAAATAAGTGTTGTTAAGTAAAGCAGGAAAAACAGTAAAAGAAATTGGACAACACAGAAATTCACAACCAGAAGACACAAATTTTATAGAGGTTCCCCAAAATGTGGGTCCTCTCTTCTACCACCTGTAGGAATGCACCACCTGTGTCTGAGTCTTTTGATAAGGAGACTCTTAGAACCAATGATCTTTTGATAAGGAGATCATGAACCAACCAGATCTTTTGATAAGGAGATCTTGAACCAACCAGATCTTTTGATAAGGAGATCTTGAACCACTGAATCCTTTGGAAGATGGATTCTTAAAACTCTTTACAGTTGAGAAAGAGAAGGAGAAAAAGGAAGGAGGAGGAAGAAGAATTATGTTCTCAGAATTCTTTTGAAGTCTGTTTCAAGATTAGCTTCTATATTCTTTTACTGGATTTGCTGATGATGAACTCTTGCTTATGATTGTGGTGATTTGCAGGAGCTATGATTGTCAAATCTTTTCTCTTCCTTCTGATTGAAATCTTGCTGTTATGTGATATTGATGAAGAGCAGCCTTCAGTTGTTCTGTTCTTTAAAAAGAGAGCAGTTCATGTTATTCACCGTGTTTTTCTCTATTATGGTTCCTGGAGGAAGAAGAAGAAGTGGAAGCCCTAATCGAAAAACTAAAAGCCGATAGTGATCAATGCTCTGCAGTCTCTCTCTTTCTCATCCCTTTTATTGCGTGTCTTTAATTTGAATTCTTTTCCTTTTCTGGTTGGTCCTGAAAATGTATCTTTCCTCAGCGATTTCTCTTTCTTTCCATCCTTAATTCACGACCCGTCTACCAACTGTATGCATATTTCCAAGAATGCTTTACTGTCCTCTTTTATTCTTCTTTCTATTTGAGGCAATAAATAAGCTGTTGGAGAACGGTCTTTAGTGATGTGGCCATGAGAGAGAGCTTCAAAAAGACACCTGAAAAGGCTTCTTTTTCAGACTGTATTCGACGCTGCGTCGACTTCTCCTTCTCTCTTATCGGCGTGCCTTCGAGTTTTTGTAAGAGTTGCTTCGAATTCATTCTTGCTCTGATTGAACTCTGCAGTCGACGTTACGTCGATTACTTGTCGACGTATCCGTCGAGATGAAGACTTTGAGTTTGAGCTTTACCGTCTGCGTATCCGTCCTGAGCGAGATATAAACCTGCTTGAACATACTATTCTTCCTCCTAACTGTTGAACTTCCTTTGGTGATTTCGGAGATAACATGTCGAGGATTGTTTTGACCTTATCTGGATTAGGCTCAAGCCCTTGAGGAGTAAGGAGATGTCCCAAAAAATTTCCACTTCTACAAATGGTTGAGTTGCTTGGACTTCTAGTCAGAGTGGCGTCGACTTGAACTCGATGTTGCGTCGACTTCTATTCGACGCAAATATTAACTCTACCCAAATTGTGCTTCTCTTGATATGGTCTTGACATCCTAAGATATCTAATGACCAGATTACCCTCACTATACAATGAGTAATTATAACCTAAGAGTTAAAATCATTTTTAGGTAATTTGTTAAGTTAAATATAAGGGATTTTTCCCAACAGATGTTAATTGCTTTTTAAGTTTATCAAAGGCTAAATCACATTATTTGGTTCACTCAAATTTCGAGGCTCCACGCAAAGTCTTAAAAAATGGAGCACACTTATCCCCTGGCTCCTGAGCGAGATATAAACCTGCTTGAACCTACTATTCTTTCGCCTAACTGTTGAACTTCCTTTGGTGATTTCTGAGATAACATGTCGAGGATTGTTTTGACCTTATCTGGATTAGGCTCAAGCCCTTGAGGAGTAAGGAGATGTCCCAAAAACTTTCCCTTACTCGCCCCAAAGATACATTTTGAAGGGTTGAGCTTCATCCTAAAAGTTCGTAGAGTAGCGAACGTCTCTACGAGATCTATGACATGAGCAGTTAACGTTTTGCTTTTAATTAAGAGATCATCAATGTAAACATCGAGATTCCTGCATTTCTATTTTTTTTAAAACTAAATCCATTATTGGTTATAGATAGTGGGAGTTGCGTGAACATCGTGGCCTAGAGGGGTCTTGAGCGGATGCAGGTGAAGGCTGAGCCTCATGCCTACCCTTATTGTGTTATCTGGGTTGACAAGATAGTAATCTAAGTCACCCGGCCGTGCCTTGTTCCTATCAGTCCTGCCACTTTTGAGGATCGTGTGGGGCAATGTCATACCTATGGGTGTCGCCCGTGTGTTACTTGGGTCATGTTTTTAGGTCGATCGAATACATGTCTTTTATTATAAAGGTCAAAAGATTTCATTGTCCCCCACCCAACCTAAGGAGAAATTCAAGGGTCGGGTCGAGCCTTTGATTAGTGCGAGTTAATCGAGACTCCTGCATATCTTGAGACTTAGCGAGGTTTTGATGGATAGCGGCGCGTTGGGCATCGTCTATGTATTGGCATCCTCTATGAAACCTGAGTGCCCTGCCGATGTTCCTGAGCCTCACTCGGACGTTCGTCACATTCTGGACGAATTTGTTGATATCATGTCGGACGAGCTTTCTGACGAGTTGTCACCCCAAAGGGATATTCAGCACTCCATCGATCTAGTGCCAAAAGCTTTGCTACCGAATCTCCCCCATTATCGTATAAACCCCAACGAGCACATTGAGCTCAAGAAGCAGAGTCTGAGCCTTTACGCAGTCCCGATCCTTCTTACTCCTAAGAAGGACGACACCTGGCGCATTTGTATAGATAATTGAGCTATTAATAAGATCACAGTGAAGTATCGCTTCCGTATACCCCGTCTTGACAACCTATTAGATACAATGTCTAGTGCCCAGATCCTTTCAAAGTCTTCGTAGTGGGTACCACCAGATTCAGGTTCGAAAAGGGGATAAGTGGAAGACTGTCTTCAAGACCAAGAATGACATATAATTAGTGGTTGGTGATGTCATTTGGGTTATCTAATGCCCCTAGTACTTTTATGAGGATTATGACAGATTATATGACCCTACATGGGCAAGTTTTTAGACGTATACTTCGACAACATCTTGATTTACAATCACACACTTCGACCATCTCACACATCTAAGACTTCTCTTTGACATTCTTCCCAAGGAGAAATTATTCGTGAACTTGAAGAAGTGCTCGTTTTTGTCTGAGCTGGTTCACTTTTTGAGATTTATCGTTTCCTCCACCGGAGTGTCTGTCGACCCCAAGAAATCAAGTCTATTCGCAAGTGGCCTATATTCTTGAGGCCCACAACTTTCATAGGAGGTTTGTTAGAGGATTCAGTACGATCATGACACCATTCACAAGCTGCCTCCGCAAGGGCGGGTTTCAATGGCCCATGGGGGCCACTAGAGCATTCGAGGAGATCATGGAGAAGTAGGCAGCCGCCCCTGTATTGAGACTCCTTGATTTCAATAAGGCATTTGAGGTCGCATGCGACCCATATGAAATTGGCATTGGTGGCATGTTAAGCCAAAAGAGATCCAACTTTTTATTTTAGTGAGAAATTGAATGAAGCTAAGCAAAAATACTCGAATTATGATCGAGGCTTTTATATGATTGTCTAGTCTCTACGTTATTAGAGGCACTATTTCCTACCAGGTAATTCGTGCTTTACTCTGATCATTAGGCGATGCAAAATCTAGATACATAGAGGAAGTTAAAATATCGTCACGCTAAGTGGGCTGAGTACCTGCGGGACTTTCACTAAGTTCTCAAACATCGTGTTGGTGTTGAGAATAAGTATGTGGATGCTCTAAGCCATCAAGTCACATTATTACCGTCATTTTGCGCACGAGTGGGTAGATTTGAGAGGGTGATTACCGATTACCCAACTTGCCCCGACTTCGGAGATTTACGGCACATTGTCGGTAAATCCTCTGAAGCCTAGCGAGGGGTTCCTCATTGTTGAAGGTTATTTATACCAAGGCTCTCACCTATGCATCTCTAGGACTTCTTTATCATGATTACTTGGTCTGGGAGATGCATGTGGGTGGCGTCGCCGGTCATTTCGATTGAGATAAGACTATAGCCCTAGTTGAGGACAGTTTCTATTGGTCAAGCCTGAATGGCTCATGTTATCCGACATTTTCATACCTTCCAAAAGGCCAAGGGGGCAAAGCATAGCATTAGTCTATATACCCCTTTGCTTGTCCCGCATTATCCTTGGGTCGACATTAGAATGAACATCATGTTCGGGCTACCTCGCACTTTAAGGAAGCACAATTCTATCTTCATTATCGTCGATCGATTTTCAAAGATGGCCCACTTCATAGCATGTAGCAAGACTACCGATGTGTCCTATGTCGCGTCGCTATTCATGAGGGACGTCTTTAATTTACGCGATTTGTCCAAGTTCATAGTATTCGACCGAAACGTGAGGTTCATGAGTTATTTTTTGAATAAACTATGACAAATGACCAGCACGACTCTTAAGTTTTCATCGACTTACCACCCTCACACTGATCAGCAGACTGAGGTCGTCAATAGAAGCCTAAGGAATCTGCTTAAGTGTTGAGTGGGTGAGCATGCATCTAGTTGGGATTTGGTCCTCCCTACTGCGGAGTTTACGTGTAACAGTTCGGTCAACAGGTCTATTAGATTGAGCCCATTTCATATAGGCCTAGGTTATGTGCCCACGAAGTCTATTGATCTAATTCTCATTCCCCTAAAATATCGTCCTATTGAATCAACTGAGTTTTTCATATATCATTCGCATATATTGCATAAGTCGGTTCGACGAAAGATCACTGATAAAATTGAAATATATAAATCTCATGTGGATAGTCATAGGCGGGAGCAGATATTTCATAAAGGCGAGCAAGTGATGGTTAGAATTCGTGCTAAGAAGCTCTCTAGGGGACCTACTAAGAAATTGAGTGTCAAGCGAATGGGTCCCAACATGGTCATAAGGAAGAACACCTACGAGCTTAATATCACTAAGGGTCCGTTCGGCGCGCAGGTAATGGCTTTCTGGAATTGGCTTTGGCCAGAAAACCAATATCTGCAGGAATTGGTTTTGTGCATAAAACCAATTCTGCTGTTCGGTTGCAGGATGGAATCCAGTGAACAGAATTGGAATTGATATCTGCAAGTTGTTCGGCTGCACGATTGAATTGGCTTTCTGGAATTGAAAATTTAAAAATTCAAAATTTTAAAAGCGCGTGCCCAGGCGAAAAGCGCGCGCCCGGGCTAAAATATCGCGCCCAGGCGAAAAAAAAAATCGCGCCCGGGCGAAAAAATTGCGCCCGGGCGAAAAAATCGCGCCTTAGGCGAAAAAATCGCACCCGGACGAAAAAATCGCGTCTGGGCAAAAAAATCGAGCCCGACCGAAATAAACGTGCCCGGGAGAAATAAAACGCGCCCGGGCGAAATAAATGCGCCCGGGCGAAAAATCGCGCCCGGGCGAAAAAATCGCGCCCGGGCAAAAAAATCACGCCCGGGCAAAAAAATCGCGCCCGGGCGAAAAAATCGGCCCGGGCGAAAAAGTCGCGCCCGGGCGAAAAAAGTCGCGCCCGGGCGAAAAAGTCGCGCCCGGGCGAAAAAAAAGCGCCCGGGCGAAAAAATCGCGCCCGGGCGAAAAATCGCGCCTGGGCGAAAAAATCGAGCCCGGGCGAAAAAATCGCGTCCTAGGTGAAAAAATCGCGCCCAGGCAAAAAAATCGCCCGGCCGAAATAAACGTGCCCGGGAGAAATAAAACGCGCCCGGGCGAAATAAATGCGCCCGGGCGAAAAAAATCACGTCCGGGCGAAAATATGCGCCCGGGCGAAATAAACGCGGCCGGACGAAAAAATCACGCCCGGGCGAAAAAATCGTGCCCGGGTGAAAAAATCGCGCCCTGGCGAAAAAATCGCGCCCTATGCGAAAAAATCGCGCCCGAAAGAAAAAATCGCGCCGGGCCGAAATAAACGGGCCCGGCCGAAATAAAACGTGCCCGGGCGAAATAAACGCGTCCGGGCGAAAAAATCGCGCCCGGGCGAAAAAATCGCACCCGGGCGAAAATATGCGCCCGGGTGAAATAAATGCGCCCGGACGAAAAACACCCTGCAGGAAAACGCACGCTCGGGCGAAAAACTCGCACGTAGGTTGAAAAACTCTAGTGTAAACATTTGATTATGCGGAAAACCTATGGGCGGAGGTAAGAATTGCTATTTGATTTTTTAGTTCATAGTAAAAGTCATGGGTTTTCACATGAAAGTCAATATCCGCTTAAATTTCGTTGCGCCGAACACTAGAATTGGATTTCTAATCTCCAATGCCAATTCCAGAAAGTCAATTCCGTACAAACGAACGAACCCTAAGAGTATGGGTATTCAGCATGTATTCAACATTGAGGACTTAACGTCATATTATGAACCGCACGAGTATGTAGACCCGTATTGTGGAACCCCTTCTGAGCCCATACCACCACAACCTCAGTCCTTCACGCATCCCACTCATGAGCCCCACCCACACTGGACCCAAATGCAAGCACACTCGGGCATGTGCCCGGGTGTAAATTTTGAAAAAGAAGGCTAGCACTAAGCATGTATCTAGCAGTACCAAAAAGGAAAAAATAAGCACATATGCCCGGGTGGCGGGTGTAAATTTTGAGGCTAGTACTAGGACTCCATCTAGCAATTCCAAAAAAAAACAGACATGTATGGATCATTCTCCTGGCTAGTATTGCCTCCAGTTCACCATAACATGTCTATCATCAATGAGATGTATTGGAATGTGAGTTGTGACGGGTGTCACACCAATGTGCTCATATGATTTGCTACTCGTGAGCACTTAAGAGGAGATGGAAATGACAGAAATTCAGGATATAACAACAAAACCTATTATCAACTTATACAACATAACCCTTATACATGCACCTTTGTTCTTCCCATCACCTCTCAGTATCTTCTTATAGCTCGAGTATATTTGAATGTACAAGGATCAAACAAGGGATTAGAAGGTGTGTCGATTCCCTCGAAGTATTAGCAACTAGTAATGACAGAGAAGCAGATATGATCAAGATACAACAACACTCAAGCCTTTATCCCACCATAGTGGGGTCGGCTATATGGATCCTTTGTTGTCATTGCGCCCTATTTTTAATCATAGTCTCACTAATGCCTAAGTACAAGGAAAATTCGAAAAGGAGATTAGTAACCTAGAGAAGAGGCAATCTTAGGTAAGAGAACTAACGGCCTCAAATCTTATGATATCTTTATCCGCCGACTTGAACGTCCATACCCAAAGAATATATCCAACCTCCGAAGCAAGGATTAACAATTTTAAAGTACAATACCGTAAAGTGAGAGAATCAATATAGGCATAGAAACATGCAAATAACAACTTGTATCCTATTGTAGGAGTTAGTTAAAAAGAAAAACATCATTTTCCACTTACCACCTTCTAACATAGTTTACGAACATGATCTTGTGGTAAGACCTCCGGTGAGGTCTATATGATGAAGTTTTGTCGGTGAGACTTCTTTGATTAAGAAAAATTCAGTCTTTGCTTCTTGGATCAATCTATTATGCCACCTGGCAATCTTCATTTCTTGGTTTTTCCCACATAGCAAACATGTCATCCATGTATAATTGGTTATAGAACATCTCTTTAGATCAAGTTTCCATCGTCCATGATACATCCATTCAATAGAAACAAAATAATCAAGTCCAAGTATAGCCTTTCATATGCTTGTCAATAGTTAAGTATGCAAATCACCTCGAGATTTGGACAAAAATATATTATTGAAAGACAAATCCTCAATAGAAAACCCAAACTCTCAATGAATCGTAAAACCTAATTTAGATTTTTGGAATAGACATTGAGGCCATGCTTGGGATGGCAGTGGCGGTGGGAAATGACACTACTATTCCTATCCGATTTGGCTAGCCAGGTTTGTTAACAATGAAGCCGAAAAAATGTCATTTTAGAGTGAAACTGATACGATCCTAATTCATTTTAGATGACGATGGCAGGTGATTCCCCTAAGGACGAGCCTGAACAGGGATTGGGTGCGTATGTTCTACAGGAAGCAAAGAAAATAGAACAAAGAGGGAGAAGAGATTTACGATCACAAAAATTCATTTCATACCTTTCCTTTCTTACACAGAGGTATTTATATTCCTCACCCTATACCAACTATTCCAACCGCACATGTCCAGGAACAGTTACATAGTTGCAGTTAACAAATCTGAATACTCCACCACAATCATACACCCTGTACAACCCTCATTCTCCAAGGTAGGCCCATTCAAAGCCACGTAGGCTGAAGTCAAGGTCAAAGGGTCAGCACAGGAGCCGGCAGTCCAAGACACAAGGCAACTCAGCCAGCAGGAGCAAGAGGCGAGCTGGGCGAGCAAGGGGCGATTATGGCGAGCAAGGGGCGAGTATGGCGAGCAAGGGGCGAGTATGGCGAGCAAGGGGCGAGTATGGCGAGCAAGGGGCGAGTATGGCGAGCAAGGGGCGAGTATGGCGAGCAAGGGGCGAGTATGGCGAGCAAGGGGCGAGTATGGCGAGCAAGGGGCGAGTATGGCGAGCAAGGGGCGAGTATGGCGAGCAAGGGGCGAGTATGGCGAGCAAGGGGCGAGTATGGCGAGCAAGGGGCGAGTATGGCGAGCAAGGGGCGAGCAGAGGCGAGCTTGGGCGAGTATCTCGCGAGTATGGGCGAGTATCTCGCGAGTATGGGCGAGTAGCCCTTATAACTCGCGAGCAGAGGCAGTATACTCGCCTGTACCCCCCCCCCCCCCTAGGATTTCTCTATAAATAGACCCCCAGGGGTACTAGAAATGGCACTTTTGGGAAGTGGTCGAGGTCCCCCCAAGTTGGATACTCGCCAAATCCATGCCCGTCTAGTACCTCGCCCAGCTTTTGGTTGCGGAGGGGAAGTTTCTCCCAAACTTCTGGGTACGTGGTGGGACCTCCCTGCTGGAGCACCTGGGGTGTGCTTAGTCATTTTCTCTCTCCTATTTTAGCAAATCAGAGCCGTGGAGTTGGACCGCAGGATCAGTAACCTCGGGCTGCATCGGTCCGAATCTTGAGGTCAGGATTTTCCTGGCGTCAACACTTTGGTGCGGTGAGCGTGGATCGTAGTCGGAGGAAGAAATTTTTGCGAGAAGGCTTCATGGCTTAAAGTGGCGAGATGGAGGCCAAAGGCAGCAACTCGCGAGCATTCGACAAGTTGGGCGAGTTCCAGAGGCGACATCCTGAAGGCGAGTTCCAGATGGCGAGATCCCTACTCGCCATAGGCGAGTTCCAGAGATGGCGAGATCCCTACTCGCCATAGGCGAGTTCCAGAGATGGCGAGATCCCTACTCGCCATAGGCGAGTTCCAGATGGCGAGATCCAGAGCCGAGTTCCAGATGGCGAGATCCCTACTCGCCATAGGCGAGTTCCTGCAGGCGAGATCCAGGGATAAGTTCAGACCAGCGACTTTACTCGGAAGAGAGGCGAGCTTCCTGGATAGTGGCGAGATCCTTCCTTACTCGCCATCCTTACTCGGCCATAGGCGAGCTTCCTTGTTACTCGGCATAGGCGACTTCGTGCAGGCAGGCGAGCTCCTTCAATACTCGCCCATAGGCGAGCTTCTTCCTTACTCGCACATAGGCGAGCAGCATCAAATGAGGCGACTTCAGGCAGGCGAGCAAGATTCTTCTATACTCGCCCATAAGCGAGTTCTCTACTCGCGAGGTTGAGTTTTCTACTCGCAAGGTGGTGAGAACCTGGTGTCTAGTTCAAGAGTGGCGGGTTCCTGAAGGGCGATTTCAAGGTCTGGTGAGTATGGAAAATAAAAAATTTCCAGGGGCGCTGCCCCCGACCCCGCAAGGGGCGCTGCCCCCTTGACCCTCTGCGTAGGGGGTCTTATGTAAAAAGGGACACTCCTCCCCTCAGTTTCCTCCTTCAATGTCAATGATTTCCACACATGATCATACTGACGGGTGCTTTGGTAAAGCCCGTGAGTGCTTTTGTCTGACTAACAAACAGGATGATTCATGACGAGTTCGCCACCCAGGGAAAGCACATAAAGCTACTCGCGAGGTCTCCAAGTTGATGCTCGGCGAGCTCCTAGTCGCGGTGGTTTTCAAAGCTAGGATTCCGCGAGTTCCTACTCGCGATGATCTTCATCAAGGGCTTACATTTCACGAGGATGCTGACTCGTGACGTCTCAAAGCTGGTGTTCCGCGAGCTTCTACTCGCGATGATCTTCATGAAGGACTTATGTTCCATGAGAATGCTTACTCATGACGTCTCCAAGCTTGGTATTCTGCAAGCTCCTTATTCCCGATGATCTCCTTCCGTCGGCTATGATCCATGAGGGGTCTTACTCATAAGGTGAAACAGGTTGGGTCGGCATTCAACACCCAAGTGGGATGGAGACCTGGGGATGGTGTGTTCCTTTGGAACCTCCCCGACTGTCAGTCCCCTTCATGGTGTGTTCTATGAGATGAAGAACTGCTCAGAAGTACCTAAAAGCTCAACAAGGAGATCACTTGTCATCGAGAAGCTCGAACTGAACTAGGAGGGATCTTTCATCGTTCAAGAGGCATTCGAGACTGGCAGAGACCGCCTGTAGAATCATGAAGGGGAATCGCTTGGGAATACCTGGAGCGGCAATGACCTGAAAAGGTTCTATCCCTGAGCGGGAAGGTCTATTCCCCCCTCCTTGTGTTTATTCCATTTAAATAAAAATTCCCCGCCCCCTGAAACATGGGCCGCGAGAGTTGTTTTTCTCTTCTGGCAAGAGCTTTTTGAAGTAGGTGAAACCGATCTCCACGACAGGTTGGGAAACGAGCCTCCGACTTGATTCTCGTAAAACCCAGAACGGGTGATGGGACAATGCCTCGGTATACGTCCCCCTAAGTCCAAGCCTCTGCAATGACGGCCGAGATCAGCTCCCCCCTTGCACGTTGGCCGCGGTTCCCACCGACTGCATTTCTCATCCGACTGGTGAGATTATCAGGAGAAAGTCTGGACGCCGACCTCCCAACTCGTCGAAGCGATGATCGATTTACCTGAGGGACCCTTGTATAAAGGTGTCATTTGACCTCTTGCGACAAAGCCTAATATCTCTTGTATTTTATTCCAATCATATGGGTTGGTGCAGTTAATCCCCTCTGATTGTTGAGTGATAGTATGAAGACTCTTCTGCAACCTGGTGACCGATTGGGGGATAGGTCTCCGACTCGACTCTCGTAAAAACCCAAGTCGGGTGGTGGGATAGCGCCTCGGGAGAGAGTCCCCCTAAGACCAAGCCTCTGCATTGACGGTCGAGATCAGCTCCCCCCTTGCACGTTGGCCGAGTTACCCCCTGACTGCACTTCCCATCCGACTGGAGAGGTTATCAGAGGAGAGTCCGGACGCCAACCCCCCAGCTTGACGAAGAGATGATCGATTTGACCGATCAGCATTCATCAAACGCAATAGGATGGAGGCCTCGGGATGGTTTGTCCCCTTGGACCTCTCCACCTCTAGTTGAGCTCGGCTCCTGCGAGGTGTCGACCTTCTCTCCGCCTCTAGTTGAGCTCGGCTCCTAGAAGGTGTCGACATTCTCTCCGCCTCTAGTTGAGCTCCGCTCCTGCGAGGTGTCGACCTTCTCTTCACCTCTAGTTGAGCTCGGCTCCTAGAAGGTGTCGACCTTCTCTCCGCCTCCAGTTGAGCTCGGCTCCTGCGAGGTGTCGACCTTCTCTCCGCCTCTAGTTGAGCTCGGCTCCTAGAAGGTGTCGACCTTGTATCCGCCTCCAGTTGAGCTCGGCTCCTGCGAGGTATCGACCTTCTCTCCGCCTCTAGTTGAGCTCGGCTCCTAGAAGGTGTCGACCTTCTCTCCGCCTCTAGTTGAGCTCGGCTCCTAGAAGGTGTCGACCTTGTATCCGCCTCCAGTTGAGCTCGGCTCCTGCGAGGTGTCGACCTTCTCTCCGCCTCTAGTTGAGCTCGGCTCCTAGAAGGTGTCGACCTTCTCTCCGCCTCTAGTTGAGCTCGGCTCCTAGAAGGTGTCGACCTTGTATCCGCCTCCAGTTGAGCTCGGCTCCTGCGAGGTGTCGACCTTCTCTCCGCCTCTAGTTGAGCTCGGCTCCTAGAAGGTGTCGACCTTCTCTCCGCCTCTAGTTGAGCTCGGCTCCTAGAAGGTGTCGACCTTGTATCCGCCTCCAGTTGAGCTCGGCTCCTGCGAGGTGTCGACCTTCTCTCCGCCTCTAGTTGAGCTCGGCTCCTAGAAGGTGTCGACCTTGTATCCGCCTCCAGTTGAGCTCGGCTCCTGCGAGGTGTCGACCTTCTCTCCGCCTCTAGTTGAGCTCGGCTCCTAGAAGGTGTCGACCTTGTATCCGCCTCCAGTTGAGCTCGGCTCGTGCGAGGTGTCGACCTTCTCTCCGCCTCTAGTTGAGCTCGGCTCCTAGAAGGTGTCGACCTTGTATCCGCCTCCAGTTGAGCTCGGCTCCTGCGAGGTGTCGACCTTCTCTCCGCCTCTAGTTGAGCTCGGGTCTTAGAAGGTGTCGACCTTGTATCTGCCTCTAGTTGAGCTCGGCTCCTAGAAGGTGTCGACCTTGTATCCGCTTCCAGTTGAGCTCGACTCCTGTGAGGTGTCGACCTTTTCTCGCCAGAAAGACAGCTCGTCGAATAAGGGTTGGATGATTCTTTCCGAGCAACTACGTTACTCGCAAAGAGCGGGGATTGTGTACAACCCTCATTCTCCAAGGTAGGCCCATTCAAAGCCACGTAGGCTGAAGTCAAGGTCAAAGGGTCAGCACAGGAGCCGGCAGTCCAAGACACAAGGCAACTCAGCCAGCAGGAGCAAGAGGCGAGCTGGGCGAGCAAGGGGCGAGTATGGCGAGCAAGGGGCGAGTATGGCGAGCAAGGGGCGAGTATGGCGAGCAAGGGGCGAGTATGGCGAGCAAGGGGCGAGTATGGCGAGCAAGAGGCGAGTATGGCGAGCAAGGGGCGAGTATGGCGAGCAAGGGGCGAGCAGAGGCGAGCTTGGGCGAGTATCTCGCGAGTATGGGCGAGTAGCCCTTGTAACTCGCGAGCAGAGGCAGTATACTCGCCTGTACCCCCCCCCCCCCCTAGGATTTCTCTATAAATAGACCCCCAGGGGTACTAGAAATGACACTTTTGGGAAGTGGTCGAGGTCCCCCCAAGTTGGATACTCGCCAAATCCATGCCCGTCTAGTACCTCGCCCAGCTTTTGGTTGCGGAGGGGAAGTTTCTCCCAAACTTCCGGGTACGTGGTGGGACCTCCCTGCTGGAGCACCTGGGATGTGCTTAGTCATTTTCTCTCTCCTATTTTAGCTATCAGAGCCGTGGAGTTGGACCGCAGGATCAGTAACCTCGGGCTGCATCGGTCCGAATCTTGAGGTCAGGATTTTCCTGGCGTCAACACACCCCACACCTAGCAGTTACGCAGCAATTGCATATAACTTGGTTCCTTTTACAAAAACACACTCACACCATACACATATTACAATACACATGCACACCACACTTAACAGCTAGCGCCGTGTAAATTCAAAATAGAAAATAATCAAAATATTAAAAGACATGTATCAATACTGCCCCCTTTGGAAGGATCCTTGTCCTCAAGGATCAAAGGTTGGATAGATCTTCTTCAACGTATAGTATTCCTCCCATTAAGCTCTTTGAGAGCTGAATTCTGCCATTTGATTAAAACTTGGAGAATTGCCTTACCCCGCCTAGGCGCCTAGAGATCATTCTCCTGGCTAGTATTGCCTCCAGTTCACCATAACATGTCTATCATCAATAAGATGTATTGGAATGTGAGTTGTGACGGGTGTCACACCAATGTGCTCCTTGAGCTGAGAAAAGTGGAGTGTTATGAACTTTGGACGTTGGTGGCAACTGCAAGATATATGCCACCTTGCTGATCTTCTTGATAATTTTAAAAGGACCAAAAAATTTGGGGACCAACTTGTGATAATCAGCAGTTCAAAAGCTGGTTTGTTGGTAGGGATAAAGCTTTAAATGAACTCACTTTCCTTCTTGATATTCCTTCTCTTTTCACTTCTTGACAGCTAAGGCTTTCATTCCATCTTGTGCTAGAGTGATATTTCTCTTCAACATTCTCATAGCTTTTTCTCTTGCTTGGAGACTTCTATCCACAGCATCTATCATACTGGAATCAGCAATATAAGAAAGTGTATTGGAGGGGCTTTACCATAGACCACTTCATATGGAGTTAGTTGAAAGACACTATAGTAGGACGTGTTATACCACCACTCCGCCAAGGGCAATCACTGACTTCATTTGTTTGGAATATCAAATGCCACACATCGGAGGTAATTTTTCAAGCATTGATCCACCACTTCTATTTGGCCGTCCGTTTGTGAGTGATAAGTCATAGAGGTGTTGATTTGCACATTATGTAATCTAAAAAACTCTTGCCAAAACTCACTTATGAAGATGGCATTTCTATCACTAACAATGGAGTTAGGCATACCATGGAGTTTATAGATCTCATTCATGAATACTTGGGCTACTATCGTAGAGGTGTATGAGTATTGAAGTGCACTAAAGTGTGCATACTTAATCTATCCACCATCACAAGGATTGTTTCATAGTCATTAGACATGGGCAGACCTTTAATAAAGTCCAATGATATGTCCCTCCATATTTGGTCAGGTATGGAAGGGGGCTGCAGAAGGCTTGTGGGCTTACTTGTATTAGCTTTGCACTGTTGACAGATTGAGCACTGTCTAATATAATTATAAATATAGTCTTCGTCAACTTCCAATAAAAATTCTGCTTAATCATTTTCAAAGTGAATTGAATGTTTGAATGGCCTCCCAAACTTGTATCGTGGTAAAGGCGGCAGATGAATTTCCTGACCTCCTCAACATTGCCTACCATCAAGTTGCCCTTCCTCTTCAAGATGGCGTTTAACCATGTATATTGTGGCTTCCTGCTTTGATCTAATTCCTAAATCTGAATCAGTCTTTGGACCTTAAAGTCATTTAGCCAAGTATCTTAATTTTTTGTAATAGATTTGATTTAAGAGATGCTCATGTGTTACATTATCCTTACCTTTTTTTATAATATATACTATAATCAAACCCCATCAACTTGCCCATGTGTTTTTGTTGTTGCGGTGTTGACAATCTTTGTGCCATCAAGAATTTCAAACTCTAATGATTTGTATTAATGATAAATGATGACCCAATGAGGCAGCGATGCCACCCTTATACATCCATTGCTATAGCTAACAATTCTTTCTCATATACAGATAGAGCCGCATGATGCGCCCTAATGCTTTGCTAAAGAAGGACAATGGTTGTCCATCCTTTCGTAGTACAACTCTTACTCTTTTACTTTAAGCATTTGTTACCACAACAAAAGTTTTGGAGAAGTTGGGAAGGACTAGAACTAGAAAAGAGCGCATTTTCTGGTCTCGCTAAAAAGACTCTGTTTGCTAAGTAAATCACTAAAAATAAAATTTGTCCTGATTCTATTCTTTCTAATTCCTACTGCATATTGATGATGAAGTCAATGCTAAGATCCATTTGTTGCCAAATTCCTGCACATATTCAGATCAATTCTTTATCAGTTTATGCTCTGAGGGTGAAACCTAATATTTAGTTGTGGGAGCGGAAGATTGAAAGATACTGAAAGCAGAGCAACCTAAAAACCCTATAAAACAAAAAAGAAATGAAATGAAACGATAGGATCAAAGGACGTTGACCATGCTGCTCCGCGAACGCCGGGAAGAGCTCTCCCTTCCGTACGTGAGCCCAAGAGAGAGAGAGAGAGAGACTAGCGAGGGAGAGAGAGAGTTGGGGGAGCGAGCGAACAAGCGAGATCGAGAACTCTCAAACCTAATGCCTCGAAGTGATGGTATAGGTTGGAAGAAATAACCGAGTGTTATTCGCAGCTCCTCGAAAAGAAAAATGTTGATACTTGAGCAAACATTTGTTTGCAAGGGTGACAGATCACCACTCATTTTATAATTATCGAGTGGGTCTTCTACGTGGAAGGTCGCATTCTAGGGAACTACAGGCACGTGTGCGCTCTTCGAAATTATGCGCACAGACGTGCTTTTGAAACTATGCGCACAGACATACTTTGAAACTACGTGTCGGGCGCGCTCGTTGTGGTTTGTTGTGCTCATGTCTTGCACCGCTTGTTGCAGTCATACCGCAAGTGTCACGAAGGCACAAGACTTATGAGTATATTGTGATAGAATCCTAGTTTGATGTTGAAAGTTTTGGAGTGGCATGGTTGGTTTTGGAAGAAGAACGTGGTAGCTCATAAAAAGTTTAGTTAAGGTTCTTATCGAGGGACATCCTGAGGTCAATGAATTATGAATCATTGGGCAAAGCAATATATAATGCTCGTACTGTAGGGACGACCATGCCAACATTAGAGGCTAGCTCTCAAGTTCTTGAAATATATGGATCCTAGGCGATGTGCCCCTTTAATGGACCTTAGATTCTATCTTTAAAAGAAAAGGTCACACCTTTAAATTGATACTTTGGGACATTTCAATTTTACCCTTTGTAATGACTACATTGAAAGGTGATACCTCTTTATGGAAAATGATAAAATATGCCATATAATTTTATGATATTCCAATTTTACCCTTTGTAATAACTCTACGTTGAAAAGGGTGTGTTGCATTTTACTCTTTGTAATGAATCTAGAATCATTATAAATTGATAAAATTAAAAAATCATTAGAAATTTTGGCTGATTTTATCATTTTTCATCCATATTTCAAACGGAATGGCATTTTTGTAAACTGGGGAAACTTGGAGGGGAGGTAAATGTATTTTCGAAAGATAGAGGGGTGCAACCTGTAATCATGCAAACTCCTAGGGGACAGTTGTCTTCAGGCAGGCGTAAGGATTGAATGTAGTAATAAAATGATTCATTCAATCCCTCCACCCCATAAAAAGATAATAAATTGAAAGTAGTAATAAAATGATATAAAATTAGGATTCTATTACTTGACAGCTACAACACGTTGATTTTGTAGCTTCTTCCTCAAGACACCGGTTTTGAATGTCATTCTAGAAGCTACTGGTACTAATATTTTTTTATCATCGTGTCTGCCAAAATCCCCCTGCCTGAAGACAACTCTCCCCTAGGAGTTTGCATAATTACAGGTTGCACCCCTCTATCTTTCGAAAATACATTTACCTCCCCTCCAAGTTTTTTACAAAAATGCCACTCCGTTTGAAATATGGATGAAAAATGATAAAATCAGCCAAATTTTCTAATGATATTTTAATTTTATCAATTTATAACGATTCTAGATTCATTACAAAGAGTAAAATGCAACGCACCCTTTTTCAACGTAGAGTTATTACAAAGGGTAAAATTGGAATATCATAAAAATATATGGCATATTTTATCATTTTCATAAAGAGGTAGCACCTTTCAATGTAGTCATTACAAAGGGTAAAATTGAAATGTCCCAAAGTATCAATTTAAAGGTGTGACCTTTTCTTTTAAAGATAGAATCTAAGGTCCATTAAAGGGGCACATCGCCTAGGATCCATATATTTCAAGGGCTTGAGAGCTAGCCTCTAATGTTGGCATGGTCGTCCCTACAGTACGAGCATTATATATTGCTTTGCCCAATAATTCATAACTCATTGACCTCAGGATGTCCCTCGATAAGAACCTTAACTAAACTTTTTATGAGCTACCACGTTCTTCTTCCAAAACCAACCATGTCACTCCAAAACTTTCAACATCAAACTAGGATTCTATCACACTATACTCATAAGTCTTGTGCCTTCGTGACACTTGCGGTATGACTGCAACAAGCGGCGCAAGACATGAGCACAACAAACCACAACGAGCGCGCCCGACACGTAGTTTCAAAGTATGTCGGTGCGCATAGTTTCGAAGAGCACGTATGTGCGCATAGTTTCAAAAGCACGTCTGTGCACATAATTTCGAAGAGCGCACACGTGTCTGTAGTTTCCTAGAATGCGAACCTCCACGTAGAAGACCCACTCGATAATTATAAAATGAGAGGTGATTTGTCACTCTTGCAAACAAATGTTTGCTCAAATATCAACATTTTTCTTTTCGAGGAGCTGTGAATAACACTCGGTTATTTCTTCCAACCTATACCATCACTTCGAGGCATTAGGTCGGAGAGTTCTCGATCTCGCTTGTTCGCTCGCTCCCCCAGCTCTCTCTCTCCCTCGCTAGTCTCTCTCTCTCTCTCTCCCTTTTGGGCTCATGTACGGAAGGGAGAGCTCTTCCCGGCGTTCGCGAAGCAGCATGGTCAGCGTCCTTTGATCCCATCGTTTCATTTCGTTTCTTTTTTGTTTTATAGGGTTTTTAGGTTGCTCTGCTTTCGGTATCTTTCAATCTTCCGCTCCCACAACTAAATATTAGGTTTCACCCTCAGAGCATAAACTGATAAAGAATTGAACTGAATATGTGCAGGAATTTGGCAACAAATGGATCTTAGTATTGACTTCATCATCAATATGCAGTAGGAATTAGAAAGAATAGAATCAGGACAAATTTTATTTTTAGTGATTTACTTAGCAAACAGAGTCTTTTTAGCGAGACCGTCGAGGGCAGGGGAAATACAGTAGGAATTGGCAGAGGGGGAAAAACAATAGGAACAACATAACAAACAACACGCTTCACCTATTTTTTTTCCACATGCTTGTCCAATAATTAATTATGCAAATCACCTCAAGATTTGGACAAAATATACCAGAGGACAAATCCTCAACCGAAAACCAAAACTTCATTCTACTTTGAAAACTTAATTTAGATTTTTGGGATTTTAACTTGTCTTGAAAACCAAAATAGCGAAAGTCAGCGATTTCAACAGGAAACGTGAAATAGGAACCCTAGCAGAATGCCCAGAGCCTGAGAGCAAGGAAAAGTGAGAGCATCCCCATCCTGCAGAATACCCCTTGACTTTATGACATTCGAGTATTTTCCAAAAAGTACAACAAAAGACTATTTCATGCAATTCTACAGACGTGGTGGGCATGCACGCCAATGTTTCCGATACGTCTTTTTATATTTTCTAGGGTTACTGGGTATTATATGACATTCATCAAGGGTTATGGGATCATTGCAAAACCCTTGATGGATTTTGCTAAACATGGATCAATTCAAGTGGGGGAGGGGGGAGTATGTTATCAGATTTTAATCAACTCAATCAGAAAATGCGCTCTTTTCTAGTTCTAGTCCTTCCCAACTTCTCCAAAACTTTTGTTGTGGTAATAAATGCTTAAAGTAAAAGAGTAAGAGTTGTACTACGAAAGGATGGACATCCATTGCCCTTCTTTAGCAAAGCATTAGGGCGCATCATGCGGTTCTATCTGTATATAATAGTTCCAGTGGAATTATAATGTGTATCCTTCACTTCAACAGAATGATCTTCTGATAAATGAATGTTTACACCTTGTTGTTCTCGTAGACCCACTGAAGGAGACAGTATAGAATTCTCCTAATAAGTGTTCCTCTGCATGTCATAATTAATAGACTTAAGCTTGTTTTCGAATAAGTCAATTTCACATTCAGTTCTTTCTAGTTCTTTCGATATGTCCTTTTTTTTAACAATAACAGCTTATTTAGAGTGGAATGTCTGGTCAATGATGAATCTCCAGAACAAGCCTCTTCAGGCTGCATCAAATCAGCAAGTAGCAAGTCCAATGTGCTTATGGAGTTGGAATCAAGTCCGTCAAAATTTATAGAAATATTCTCTATTGTATGGAATTAATAGTAGATAAGAAGAGAAATGCACTTGTTTTATGAATTAAGTTGTGTGATCTTCCCTGTTTTTCCTTACCATTTCCAGCCCCTCTGATAGTAATTCTTGGAGTCCGTGAATCTATGAGTCTTCTTCCTCCTGCAAGGAAAAGAAGATTGAATTAGATCCATAACAGCAGGGCCCCTTTTGGGCTTTAATAATTTACAATAAATATTCATCTTTTATCTTCTCTTGCAATGGGAGCAGTAGTAAGTGAGGGGCATATTTCTAATCTCCACATCATCATCCTAATATTTCTTGCAATGAAAGCAACGGTTGGAATAGGTGTGAGCGGGTAGTCGGGCTGGAACAGGAGCAGAAAGAAGAAGGTATTAAGAGCAAAAAGAAGAAGTTGGCGGATGGAGGAGAGCTGTTCGAGGAAGAAGAAGCGACAAAAGTTGTGGGGTTGTCGGGAAGAAAAAAAAAAGGGCGGATCGACAACGGCGTCCGACGACGAAGAAGAAGAAAGAGGAAGGGGAAAGGAAGTGTTTACCAGTGGCGGCGGATCGACGGAGGGCGACTGGCGGTAGGATGAAAAGTTGCGGTAGTTGTCGTGCTCTTTCTCCTCGCCAAAACCACACCGAGCGTGTAACAAAATCTTTGAGATAGCTTTTAAAACTCAAGTCGTCTAACCATTATATATAGTCATTAAATAGTTCTATTTAGTGTGCAAATATAATTTGATTACTAAAAATTAAGTTTTTATGGTGTAATATTTTTTTATTATTAAAAAAAATATTTTTAATGGTCAAATATTTATTTTAGCACGTGCGCCAGACCGAGGTGCTCACCCTGCTTAGGGATCTAGGGGCCTCTCGCGCCCCCAACCCATTCGTCGCCCATGGCAGGCAACTGCCACTTGTCCCAAACCGCGCCTTTCAAGAAGCTGCTGACAGATTGGAAGACCCCGCCGCAGACGAGTTATTTGATGCTGTCAGCTCCACGCACACCGCACTACCTGGAGGCCTTCCTGGGCGCGCGCAGCTAAACCCCCGCCACTCGGAAGTAGATGTCGACTAGACCGACATGAGACTCACTCACGAGGAAGTGAGACGCATGATCGAGGAGGAATATGGGCTTGGAGGGCACAAGACAAAACGTGTGACGCCCGATTCACCACATCTCCCCGTTAGCTCCACAGGTCCTGGCACATCCCATTCTGCTCGGGTTCAAGATCCCAAACTTCGAGACTTTCGATGGATCAGACGACCCTCTAAAACATGTCAGTCACTTCGCAAATATCATGCGAATCTACAACGCTCCAGACTAGCTCTCATGTCAAGTATTCCCGGAGACTCTTAAGAGACAAGCTCGCGCTTGGTTCAATTCCTTGAAAAAGGGAGAAATCGATAACTTTGCAGAGTTAACTTGATTGTTCGCAGACCAGTTTATCGCCAACCGGCGAATCGTTCGGGACCCTCTCACCTCTCTGGGATCCAGAAGATCGAGGGGGAGTCACTCAAGGATTTTCGCCCGCTTCACTACAGAGGCGCGACAAATTTCGGGGGTTGACTCCATTCTCCTGCGTTGTGTTTTCCTCGGAGGGCTCAAACCGGGTAAATTTTACTCGACGCTGATGAGAGAAATAGTGCCCAGATACCCCAACCTCGTCCACGAGTCGAGGCTCAGATCGCGGCAAACGAAGCAATCAAGGCACACTGACAACAATTCGAAGGAAGCTTGAAGAGAAAGAGGGACCATGAGCCACTACCGATTCCCAAGACGAGCGATGAGCATCGCGACAACCCCCGCCGAGACCAAAGAACTCGTCAGCATAAGGACTACACTCCCTTGAACACTGTACAACCCTATATTCGCCGAGCACTCCGGAGGATCCGAGAAGAGCCAGCTTGGTAACATCAAACTGCGCAGACGGAGAGGGGAGGGAGGTCGGGGGTCTCGACCCCCCCTCTCGCCCAGGAGGTGGGGCGGAGAGGGGAGGGAGGTCGGGGGTCTCGACCCCCCCCCCCCCCCCCCCCTCTCGCCCAGGAGGTGGGGCGGAGAGGGGAGGGGGGTCGGGAGTCTCGACCCCCCCTCTCGCCCAGGAGGTGGGGCGGAGAGGGGAGGGAGGTCGGGGGTCTCGACCCCCCCCCCCCCCCCCCCCCCTCTCGCCCAGGAGGTGGGGCGGAGAGGGGAGGGAGGTCGGGAGTCTCGACCCCCCCTCTCGCCCAGGAGGTGGGGTGGAGAGGGGAGGGAGGTCAGGGGTCTCGACCCCCCCTCTCGCCCAGGAAGGTGGGGCGGAGAGGGGAGGGGGGTCGGGGGTCTCGACCCCCCCTCTCGCCCAGGGGGAGAGGCGGAGAGAGGGGAGGGGGGTCTCGCCCCTCCCTCTCTCGCCCAAGGGAGGTCCCCTCGTCCGGTTTGTTATTCGCAGTCCAGTTTTGGCTATTCGCAGCCCGGTGACCTGCGTTTAGCGCTTCAGAACAGCGGGATTAGGCTATCCGCAGCCCAATTTAGGGGTATTTTGGTAAATTGGCAAACCAGTTTTCGGCTATTTGCAGCCCAACTTCAAAAATCCTATAAATAGACCCTAATGGGCACCAAAGAGAGGGATTCCAAATTCCGGATCTTCTTCTCCCTTGAGAGCTCTTGACTTGTCGAGCTCTCCTTTGGTGTCTCTGGCTCAGCATTGGCTAGGGAGGGGAAGATCTCTCAGGTCTTCCGGGTGTGAGGTGGGACCTCCTCGCTGTAGCCTATGGTCTGTTTCCAAATCCAAGTGCTCTTGCCTAGAGAGCTGGTTCGGGAGAAGTAGGTGTGAGACCACCCCATTTTTGGGACCCCGAACTCCACAGAGACCGGGACTTGTTCATCAAGTTGCTGGTTTCAACATTTATGGTGCGGTGAGCGTGGAGAGTGGTCAGCACAGAAGTTCTTGAACCAAATCTCATGGCAGGAGACCTCGGAGGAGGAGACGATGAGGGGTCTCACATCCCAAGTGAGTTTGTGGGGAGGGGAGAGTTCATGACAGCCATCCAGGGAGTCATGGAGCTGCTCCAGGGCATCGCCAGGAGAGGTGACAGCTCAGCTCCCTCCCCCCAGACACCACCTTCTGGGTCGCAAGGAGTGCCCGCCCAGGGGGGGTCAGGAGAGGTCGCCCCAGGGGGTCGGCCAGGCAAGGAACCATTAGCGGCGAGTGGTGAGCGGGACCTCGCCGGGCGAGTGCTCTTCCCGAGCCCGGTAAGCGGGGTCTCGCTCGGAGCAGGGGTCGCGCAAGTGGAGCTCGCAAAGCCAGCAAGTGGGGGGTCACCCTTTAGCGAGCTGATCATCTCGGCTCCCATCCCGGAGGGCTTCAAGGAGCCCAACATGACCTTTTATACCGGGAAGGATGATCCCGTCCAGCACCTGCAGTGGTTCGAGGATACCGTCTCCATCAGGCCCATGACGGATGCATTCAAGTGCCGCCTCTTCGCCACCACCCTGAGGGACAAAGCTAGGGACTGGTTCCACCAGCTCCCGGTTGGCTCCATTTACAGCTTTGATGACTTAAGCCGAAGCTTCCAGCTACGCTTCTCCACATCCAAGAAGAGGAAGAAGAATGCTGAGTCCATTTTCCTGGTCAAGCAGAGGCACGAGGAGACGTTGGCCCAGTACATGGACAGATTCCAGGAGGAGATCCAGAACATCCAGGAGGTGCCAGGGTATGCCCTCCAGATGGCTTTCACCGTAGGGCTACGAGAGAGCCTCTTCAAAATGCGCCTAACTAGGAAGCCTCCCCTGTCCTTTGAGGACCTGATGGAAAAAGCTGCAAAGGAGATAGCCACCGAGGCGGCAAACCCGGGGCTGGCAAAGAAGTTGGCGAAGTTGGTAGAGGTCGAGCCAAGAGAGCAAGGTGGCCTCAGGCAGCAGGAAGGAAGGAGGAGGGAAGAGCAGAGGGGTCAAGGGTACCAGGGACCCCAGGGGGGTCAGGAGCAAGGGAGGGGTCTCGCCCAAGGAGGGGAAAACTTCTACGGAGGCCAAGGGAGGCCCAACCCTCCTCCTTGGAGGCAGGCCCCAAGGCAGCTCCTACCCCCACCAACTCAAGCTATGGCGGTTCGAAGAGGAGGAGGAGTAGTTGAAGCAAGAGACATCCCAGCCCGTAGGAGAAGGGGGGGAAGGGCGGTGCTGTACTGCGACTACCACCAAGCGGAGGGGCATGCAACTGCTACCTGCCCAGAGTTCTTGGAGGTGAGAGAGGCGAGAGGTCAGGCACAACAGCAGCCGCCGGTGAGGATTGAAGAAGTTCCACCTGGAGCAGTAGAGGATGATGACATCTGCGAGGACCGAACCGACGTAGGAGCCAAAGGTCGGGTCGCGGTAATCCACGGGGGGGTCGGGATCGAGGCCACTCGTAAGGCAAGCCTCCACTCCGTATATCGACGCAGCGTCGCTTCAACGTCACAGGACCCGCCTCCCCAGGAGAAAATCACTTTCTCAAGCAAAGACATGCCAGATCATGAGGATCCATTCTGTGATGCGCTAGTCATTGAGACAGCCATCGAAGGTTACACTGTCTCTCGGATCCTCGTTGACAACGGGAGCTCTGTCAATGTCATTTTCAAGAAAGCCTTTGATGAGTTGAAGGTGGAGCCAAGGAGGGTGCTGGCCTCAGATGGGCCCTTGTTCGGATTCTCCGGAGAAAGGAAAGAGGTGGAGGGTGGAGTTGGACTCCAAGTGACGATGGGGGGAGGCTCAAGGAACTGTCGGTTCGTCATAGTTGACGCTCCTAGCAGTTACAATGCCATCTTCGGAAGACCCCTCATCAACGCCTTCCGATGCGTACCATCATCCTTCCACCAATGCCTCAAGCTCAACGCTGGAGGAATCCAAGTCAGGATCCGCGGAGACCCCAGGATGGCGAGGCACTGCTACGTCACAGCCGTCAACAGCATCTCTTGGCAAGCAGGGGCGGAGGAGATGGAGAAGACCATGGAGAGCATGAGCAGGATGGGAGGGGCCGGAGAAGCAGAGGAATGACCATCTCGCTCAAGCAGCCTGAGAGGCGAGTGCCATGAGGAGGTGTGTTGTGTTTATGTTTTTTGTTATTTTCCTTTGTAGCAAGTTCTACCCCTCGCTGGTTGAGCCAGGAGGTTTTGACAAAGGGAAATCCCCCCATTAGATGGATGAAGTTATTTTGTTTAAATGTTTAGTAAGTCTAATGCCGAGATGTCCTCCTCACTCCAGGCTCTCACTAGCTGGGTGGGTCGAATGATCCTCGGATGGATAAGGTCAATGCCGAGATGTCCTCCTCACTCCAGGCTCTCACTAGCTGGGTGGGTCGAATGATCCTCGGAAGGAGAGATCTTGCCATCGAGATGTCCTCCTCACTCCAGGCTCTCATTAGCTGGGTGGGTCGAATGATCCTCGGATGGATAAGGTCAATGCCGAGATGTCCTCCTCACTCCAGGCTCTCACTAGCTGGGTGGGTCGAATGATCCTCGGAAGGAAAGGCTTGCCATCGAGATGTCCTCCTCACTCCAGGCTCTCACTAGCTGGGTGGGTCGAATGATCCTCGGATGGGTAAGTTCAACGCCGAGATGTCCTCCTCACTCCAGGCTCTCACTAGCTGGGTGGGTCGAATGATCCTCGGAAGGCAAGACTTACCATCGAGATGTCCTCCTCACTCCAGGCTCTCACTAGCTGAGTGGGTCGAATGATCCTCGGATGGGTAAGTTCAATGCCGAGATGTCCTCCTCACTCCAGGCTCTCACTAGCTGGGTGGGTCGAATGATCCTCGGATGGATAAGGTCAATGCCGAGATGTCCTCCTCACTCCAGGCTCTCACTAGCTGGGTGGGTCGAATGATCCTCGGAAGGAAAGGCTTACCATCGAGATGTCCTCCTCACTCCAGGCTCTCACTAGCTGGGTGGGTCGAATGATCCTCGGATGGGTAAGTTCAACGCCGAGATGTCCTCCTCACTCCAGGCTCTCACTAGCTGGGTGGGTCGAATGATCCTCGGAAGGCAAGACTTACCATCGAGATGTCCTCCTCACTCCAGGCTCTCACTAGCTGGGTGGGTCGAATGATCCTCGGATGGGTAAGTTCAATGCCGAGATGTCCTCCTCACTCCAGGCTCTCACTAGCTGGGTGGGTCGAATGATCCTCGAATGGATAAGGTCAATGCCGAGATGTCCTCCTCACTCCAGGCTCTCACTAGCTGGGTGGGTCGAATGATCCTCGGATGGGTAAGGTCAATGCCGAGATGTCCTCCTCACTCCAGGCTCTCACTAGCTGGGTGGCTCTCACTAGTAGAGCTCGCTCCTTCGAGTGTGTCGACCCAACGTCGACCACTAGTGGAGCTCGCTCCTAGAAGCACTTAGTCCCGAGCAGACCCGCTAACCGGGCTCACGTTAGCCGGCAAGGTCGGAGGACCTCTTGGGAAGGCAATGTATTTTTCCAAGAAAGCACCGATAATCAGGTTCCCAGCGACACTCGTCGAATATATAAGGTTGGACATTTCTTTCCGAGCGTGAGCCACGCTCGAAAAGAGCGGGGATTGTGTACAACCCTATATTCGCCGAGCACTCCGGAGGATCCGAGAAGAGCCAGCTTGGTAACATCAAACTGCGCAGACGGAGAGGGGAGGGAGGTCGGGGGTCTCGACCCCCCCTCTCGCCCAGGAGGTGGGGCGGAGAGGGGAGGGAGGTCGGGGGTCTCGACCCCCCCCCCCCCCCCCCCTCTCGCCCAGGAGGTGGGGCGGAGAGGGGAGGGGGGTCGGGAGTCTCGACCCCCCCTCTCGCCCAGGAGGTGGGGCGGAGAGGGGAGGGAGGTCGGGGGTCTCGACCCCCCCCCCCCCTCTCGCCCAGGAGGTGGGGCGGAGAGGGGAGGGAGGTCGGGAGTCTCGACCCCCCCTCTCGCCCAGGAGGTGGGGTGGAGAGGGGAGGGAGGTCAGGGGTCTCGACCCCCCCTCTCGCCCAGGAAGGTGGGGCGGAGAGGGGAGGGGGGTCGGGGGTCTCGACCCCCCCTCTCGCCCAGGGGGAGAGGCGGAGAGAGGGGAGGGGGGTCTCGCCCCTCCCTCTCTCGCCCAAGGGAGGTCCCCTCGTCCGGTTTGTTATTCGCAGTCCAGTTTTGGCTATTCGCAGCCCGGTGACCTGCGTTTAGCGCTTCAGAACAGCGGGATTAGGCTATCCGCAGCCCAATTTAGGGGTATTTTGGTAAATTGGCAAACCAGTTTTCGGCTATTTGCAGCCCAACTTCAAAAATCCTATAAATAGACCCTAATGGGCACCAAAGAGAGGGATTCCAAATTCCGGATCTTCTTCTCCCTTGAGAGCTCTTGACTTGTCGAGCTCTCCTTTGGTGTCTCTGGCTCAGCATTGGCTAGGGAGGGGAAGATCTCTCAGGTCTTCCGGGTGTGAGGTGGGACCTCCTCGCTGTAGCCTATGGTCTGTTTCCAAATCCAAGTGCTCTTGCCTAGAGAGCTGGTTCGGGAGAAGTAGGTGTGAGACCACCCCATTTTTGGGACCCCGAACTCCACAGAGACCGGGACTTGTTCATCAAGTTGCTGGTTTCAACAAACACCACCCGAACCAATGTGCTCCTTGCCATCCGCGACAGTGATGCGCTTCGCAGGCCCGAGCCACTCGCACCGAATAGGGGAAATCAATCACAGTACTGTGACTTCCATCGCGGGCATGTCCACAGGACTGAATGTTGCAATCGTGAAGGAAGAGATTGAGTGCCTTGTCGGGCAAGGTCTCATCGGGAGATTCCTGCAGAATCCAGTCCTGAACTAACTCGCTCCACAGGATGACAATCCAGCAGAGGCCATACAACAGCCCGACACAGATAAGCTGGAGACCCCGGGCAAGGGGGCTCTCCCCTAGTAGAGCGCGCAAAGCCCGCACCTCATTTATCAGCACCTATTTTTCACTTTGGCGTAATACTAAACTTGCACACGCATGTATGCTTTGGTTTTCTACAATATTGCAACTACTATTTGACTATGTTAATAATATAGGTCTCCTAAAGCAACACTCCAATGGTTAAGGCCACAGACCCTAGTTTCAACACCAAGCAGTAGGCTCTATAACTTTGGGGAGCGTGACTCGTCTATAAAGTAAAACATTCCGCTCTCGCGCTGTAGGGCATCCCGCTCCCGTGCTGCAGAGCATCTTATTCCCGTGCTGCAGAGCATCACGCTCTTGCGCTGCTGGGCATCCCGCTCCCGCTCTGCTGGGCATCCCGCTCCCGCGCTGCTGGGCATCCCTCTCCCGCGCTGCAGGGCATCCCGCTCCCTCGCTGCAGGGCATCTCGCTCCCCCGCTGCAGTGCATCCCGCTCCCGCGCTGCAGAGTATACTGCTCCCGCTCTACTGGGCATCTCGCTCCCGCACTGCAGGGTATCCCGCTCCGTGCTATTGGGCATGCCCCTCCCGCGCTGCAGGGCATCCCCCTCCCGCACTGCAGAGCATCCCTCTCCCACACTGCTAGGCATCCCGCTCACGCATTGTTGGGCATCTCGTTCCTGCACTGCAGGGCATCCCTCTCCCGCGCTGTTGGGCATCCTGCTCCCGCGATGCATGGCATTCCGCTCCTGCGTTGCAAGAAATCCCGCTCCTATGCTGCTGGACATTCTTGCACGTTGCTTGACGTTCGAGCTTGTACCTCCGGCATCAACACCGAGCGACGACCTCCGGATCTGAACAACAAGTTCGCCAACCGATAAGAGCGGACAAAAGTCCATCTATGCCACATCCGAGCGTCTACATACGGTATCATCGCCGAGCGATGACCTCCAGATTCGAACAATGAGTTTGCCAAACGGTAAGAACGGACAAAAGTCCTTATACGCCACATCCGAGCGTCTACCTCCGGTATCAACGCCGAGCGATGACCTCCAGATCCGAACAACGAGTTTGCCAACTGGTAAGAGCGGACAAAAGTCCCTCTACGCAACATCCAAGTGTCTACCTCTGACATCAACGCCGAGCGACGACCTCAGGATTCGAACAACGAGTTTGCCAACTGATAAGAGCGGACAAAAGTCACTCTACGCCACATCCGAGCATCTACCTCCGGTATCAACGCCGAGAGATGACATTCGGATCCGAACAATGAGTCTGCTAACTGGTAAGAGCGGACAAAAGTCCCTCTACGCCATATTCCAGCGTCTACCTCTGGTATCAACGTCGAGCGACGACCTCCGGATCTGAACAATGACTTTGCCAAAAGGTAAGAGCGGACAAAAGTCCCTCTACCCCACATTCGAGCGTCTACCACCGGTATCAATGTCTATCGATGACCTCCGGATCCGAACAATGAGTTTGCCAACCAGTAAAAGCGGACAAAAGTTCCTCTATGCCACATCCAAGCGTCTACCTCTGGCATCATCGCTGAGTGACGACCTCCGGATCCGAACAACAAGTTTGCCAACCAGTAAGAGCGGACAAAAGTCCCTCTACAACACATCTGAGCGTCTACCTCCGACATCAATAACGAGCCACAACATCCGGATCCGAACAACGAGTTTGCCAATCTGAAAGAGCAGACAAACGTCCCTCTATGCCACATCTGAGCATCTAACTCCGACATCGACACTGAGCGACGACCTCCGGATCCTAACAACAAGTTTGCCAAGTGGTAAGAGCGGACAAAAGTCCCTCTACGCCATATCCGAGCGTCCACCTCTGGCATCAACGACGAGCGACGACCTTCGAAACCACCTCCAAGCAACAAGCTCAACGACCCCCGATAAATACAAACAAAGGTTCCTATACGCCTCATTCGAGCATCGACCTCCGACACTAACGTTGAGTGACGACCTCCGACACTCACGCCAAACATCAAGCTCGTAACCAAGTGACGACCTTCGATAGTAATACTAGGTAGCGCACCAAATTGCAGCAGCAACCTCTGGCGCCAATGCCCAATAGCAAGCTCAAAACTCAAATACAGACTCCTAAGTATCCACGCAAAGTGGCAAGCCCATAACTGCACAAGGCACGACAATTGCCTAAGAAAACTCATAAAGCGGCATGCACGAAAATATGGTTCCGACACATAAAGTCGAAAAAAGGCCCGCACACCCAGGAATATGTTGGCAATGAAAAAAATTTCCGGGCTCACTTTGTACAAATCGCGACCCCTGGAAATGGGGGAGGGGGCTCATTTGATGGTGTTCCCTTAAATTTCACATGAGTCAGGGCAGTTTTCAAGGTCATTGCCTTGGCCTAATCGCCAAAGTGTACTAGCTCAACGACAAAAAGCTCGTGCACACGCACATGCCTCACATGCATAAGAGCCGTGTGCACGCGCCACACATGCACACCCTCGGCAGCTGCGCGCCCGCATAGGCCGCACACACGCTTAGTGAGCGTGCGCGCACAAGCCGCGCGATGTGCGCCCCCACGTGCATGACGGCCTTCCGCCTCCACTGTTTACCGGCACCGCCCGCCGCCACCTTCGACCACCATCATCACCGACGAACCTTCATGGGCCGGCCGGGGGCATGCTCGCCATTTTTTGGAAATTGGTGATCTAGGTGACCAAGATCGTGCAACCTAACTCACTGGTTCAATTCTCAAGATGACACAATTACCAATGCGCCCCTCAGAAAAATTATAAAAAGGCCTATAGGCTTTCATTTGCAGACAAGCATCCAAGAAGAGAGAAAAGAGCTCTGAAGGTTTTCTGGCGAAGACTTGGAACTCTGAAGGTTTTTCGGCGAAGACCGTTCAGAGATCTTCTTCGGAGTTTGAAGACCTCCTTCGGAGTTTGAAGTCCTCCTTCAGAGTTTGAAGACCTCCTTCGGTTCTCAAGTCCTCCTTTAAGAGTGACTTGGAGATCTCCTTCGGAGTTTGAGCCGCTCTGCTCCAGTGCCATCTCTAGCGCCTTCTCAAGTGCGGACTTAGCTTTCCACAGTGCCTCCTCCAGTGCCTTCTCTAGCGCCTTCTCAAGTGCGTACTTATCTTTCCATAGTGCCTCCTCAAGTGCCTTCTCAAGTGTGGACTTAGCTTTCCACGGTGACTGCTCCAACTGTATTACCCGTAATTCGTCGAGACCAGAACCCGATGCGAAGACTGCACGAGACAAGTAAACAGGCTGTTCAGGAGCGATCAAAGCCGACTGAAACTGAGAAACAGCGTCCGGGAGGAGGGACGTACAACCCCCACCCCCGAAGTAAGTGAAGAGTGGACCAACTGGTCCACTCGCCTGCTCCCCAATGCAGGGGGCGAGTGGTCCTTGGTCCACTTGCCTGCTCCCCAATGCAGGGGGGCGAGTGGACCTCGCCCAGGGAAAGGGCGAGTGGACCTCGCCCAGGGAAAGGGCGAGTGGACCTTGGTCCACTCGCCCAATGCAAGGGGCGAGTGGACCTAGGTCCACTCGCCCAGGGCAAGGGCGAGTGGACTAAGGTCCACTCGCCCAAGACAAGGGGCGAGTGGACCGTGGTCCACTCGCCCAAAGCTAGGTAGGAGGGACTTTTTACCCCTTCGAGCCACCTTCATCCCACCTGTTCGGCTAGGTGCGAGTGCGCATCAGGGTCGCCAAGGAAGACTCAGGAAGTAACATTTTGGCCCGCGTTTAGCCATTTCAAACTGCGGAAGTCGGCTATTGGCAGACCAATTATGCTATCCGTAGACCATTTTTTAGGAAGTCTATAAATAGACCCCCATGGACACCTTGGAAGAGGTTGGTTCTTCTTCTCCCCTAGGTATGTTGTTGGTTGGCAAGAGCTTCTACCATCCGTTCGCCAAGTCTTTCAGGCCAACGGTCGGGTGCTCGCTAGTGCTCTCCAAGGTGTCCAGGCTCAGCATTGGCTTGGGAGGGGATGATCCTTGGATCTTTCGGGTTAGTGGCGGGACCTCCTCGCTGCAACTCGCGGGGTCTATTTTTATCTAAGTCTACAAGTAAAGAGGTTCCTAGACTCTAAGCGACTGCTCGTTCGTCTTCACCCGAGAGGAGTAAGGGCAGGCTGCCTACCCTGATTTCGAACTGTTCGAATCCCAATTTTTGGGTTTCAACATTCTGGTGCGGTGAGCGTGGAACGCAGTTTGTTCAGAAAAATCTTGAGTAAGTCCAATGGCTGGAAGTGAAGAGCTAGGGAACTCAGCCCCTCCCGGCGACTACATGCGGAAGAGTGACTTCGATGAGTTCAGGAAGTCAATCCTGGAGATCTTGCGCTTGGCGCTCGTCCCTGCGGGCGAGTGCTCGACTCCGACAGGACCAGTGCTCGTCTCGCCCGCTCAGGGCGAGACGACGCTCGCAGGACAGCCCGACAAGGAAGTGCAGGTGGAGGAGGATCGAACCCTCCGTGCGCGGGTGCTATTCCCTAGCCCCGCTAGTGCCCAACCTCTTAATGAGGGGGCAGGTCGAGTGATGTCGACTCCCCAGATATTGAGGGGGAGCCCCTTCTGCGAGTTAATCATATCTGCCCCAGCACCAGAGGGATTCAGTGACCCAACTATCTCCCATTACACAGGTAAGGATGATCCCCTCCAGCACCTCCAGAGTTTCGAAGACGTCATGTCCATCAGGATGGTGACCGACGCTTTCAAATGCAAGCTATTCACCATCTCCTTCATGGGGAAGGCTAGGGACTGGTTTCATCAGCTCCCTCCAGGGTCCATCTATAGTTTCGAAGACCTGAAGCGGAGTTTTCTGTTGAGGTTCTCGACATCGAAGAAAAGAAGAAAAGGGGCGGAGGCCCTTTTCTTGATCAAGCAAAGAGCGGAAGAGCCGCTAGGAAGCTACGTGGATCGGTTCCAAGAAGAGGTCCTCCTCGTCAACGAAGTGTTCCGGATGGGATTGTCCCGGGACCCTCCACTGTCGTATGAGGAGTTGATGGAACGAGCAGGGCGCGAGATTGAGAGCGAGGCGACGAACCAGGAGTTCATGACCAAGATGGTCAAGTGGACAGTGGAGTAGAGGAAGGAACAAGGAGGGAAGAGGAAGGAGGAAGCAAGAAGTCAGGGCCCCCCCGTTGGGTAGGACCAAGGTTGGGGGTTTCAACCACCAGTCACCTGAACAACCTGGAGGCCGCCAGGAGGACCCCCTCAAGGCCAAGGAAGAGGTCATTTCCAAGAGAGAGGAAACTTTCAGGGGGGTAGGGACGGTTCAACCCAGCAGGGTGGCAACCAGACCCAACGCCATTGCAACCCCAACCTCTACAGGCCATGGTGATTGGCCGAAAAAGAGTAATAAGAAGAGGGGTCGTGCAGGGAAGGAAGCAAGGATGTTGGCACTGCCATACTGTGACTTCCGTCAGCAGGAGGGTCACACGACAGCTATCTGCCCAGAGTTTCTGGAGGTAAGGGAAGAAAGAATAACCCCGACAGAGGGGAGACAACTCTGCCTGGAAGGGCCATGAGGAAGCTGAGGAGATGGAGGAAATGATGAAGGAGATGGCCAAGATGCATGTGGCCGAGTAAGCGCGAGGAAGCGCATTGTAATGCTATGTAATCAATTTATGATGTATCGAAAGTAGTTAAAGATAGCATTTAAGTCAAGTCCCCGACTGGAGACCACTCGCCCGGGATTGTTGATGCCGATCGCTAGGAGGCTCATTGGGTAGATAACATTTAGGCTAAGTCCTCGATTGGAGACCACTCGCCCGGGCTTGTTGATGACGGCCGCTGGGAGGCTCGTCAGATAGATTGCATTTAGGCTAAGTGCTCGACTGGAGACCACTCGCCCGGGCTTGTTGATGCCGGTCGCTGGGAGGCTCGTCGAGTAGATAGCATTTAGGATAAGTCCTCGATTGGAGACCACTCGCTCGGGCTTGTCGATGCCGGTCGCTATGAGGCTCGTCGGGTAGATAGCACTTAGGCTAAGTCCTCGACTGGAGACCACTCGCCCGGGCATGTTGATGTCGGTCGTTGGGAGGCTCGTCGAGCAGATTCATTTTAAGTTAAGCCCTCGACGGGAGACCACTCGCCTGGGCTTGTTGATGTCGGTCGCTGGGAGACTCGTCAGGTAGATTTGTATGTAATAAGGCTCCGAGAAGAGTGTAAGAACCCCCCTTTGTAAACCAGGGGATCCTTATGCCCAGGCCGATCGCTCCCCCAAGAGGTTCGCGTGTCTGAAGAGGTTCACCCTCTTACCTGACCCACGATCCAATTGGCGGAACATTCGCCCTGTAAGGCTATTGCATCATTACAGAAAAACATTCGCAGAGTATAAAATTTGCGCGAAAGAAAAAACATCACAGAACATCCCAACATGATATATATAATTAATAGATGAAAACCACGAAGGGTTATATAAAGTCTCGCAGTAAAACCAACATAGTCATAAGACGACAAAATATCTAGTCAAAAGAAATCTCTCATCCTCTCCTCTCCCAAGATAGTACCATCACGTCCGCGTAAATCGTCCTAGCTGGCTCAGGGAACTCCTCGTCATCATGGGCACGTCTACGCTCGTCCATCCGCTCCTGCTCTGTTGGTAAGCGCATCGGTTCCTAAAATGATAACGTACAAGAGTACGTTAGCCACGACGGACCAAGTAAATCCCACGCTCCTCCCCAGCCCCCTAATGGATACCAGGAAGAACACCTGCAAGGAAAGTTAGCACAACAGCCGAAGCAGATATATATATGCTAGAGTTACACAAACGAAGCAGTAATCCTTCAATTTATAAAGAGGAAAACGCTAAAATAGTAAGTTCACCCTCCATCGTATAACCCTTCCTAATGGTGATTATACGATGTCGGGCCAAGGTGAGAGCATAAGTAATGTAAATACATGATATGATGAGTTTGTATGGTTATCCTCCCTATCACTTGAATGATGCGTCTCAATCACTTTCACCTATGTCGACATAGTGACTTGTTAAGAGAAGGAGCTCACTTCCCAGGCCTCACCGCTGTGGCCAAACGGTGACAGTGGGTCGGTCGTTCCCACTTCTAGGTTATAGATACACCCCAACTTCCTAGGCCTCCGTACCTCTGTGAAGAATAGGTACTCTCGGTGGGAACACATCCTCACCTCGTGCGGAGACCCTCTCGGCACATAACCAAATAGGTGTGAGACGGACCTGTGTGGAAGGGGTAGCTAGCCCCCGGTCCTCTTCACTACCAGAAACGAAAGAGTTCGTCGTCACAACTTCTCCCATAGTGTATATTATGGGGAATCCAACGAACCCGCCACCTCGGTAACCATGCACCCTCCCATATTTCCATGCGTGGGTAATGAATGAAATGACTACATGAAAATACTCATAAAATTTACAAGTGCTTACGGATCGATTCATAATTTGATATTCATCGGGTGATAAAGCTAGCAATAACAACTTACAAATATGAGAATCATATTATCATGTATACAACACTTTAAATCATTTAGACCAATTCGTGACAAGGTTAAAATTACTTAAAGACTTCAAATCAGAAATATTACAATATGAAAGTTGTAGAGAAAACATTCGTCTAAAATAGTATATCTAACATGCATGTTCTGTTTTGGCTTCAAAGACCTCCAAAACAGGGACTGGAGTTTACTAGTAATAACTGTTTTTTTTTTTTTGACAAAACAGAAATCTAAATTTTTAGAATGATTAAATATAGTTTTCAAGTGCAGAATTAAATTAGTTGGGTGGCCTAAATCAGAAAACTTATAACATGAAGGTTGTAGCATAAATACATATCTACAATATTGCATCTCACAATAATTTTCCAAATTTGCCTCCAAGATAATTAAAAATTCATTTTAAGAATGCTCAAAATTTCCAAAACATGGCAGATTTCTTGTCAAAGGAAATAAAAGGCCCGCGCACGATTCTTGGCGCAGTTCGGTGGCGCACGATTCTTGGCGCAGTTCGGTGGCTGCATGCGAGGTGGGCAATAAATCCGTGCAGCGGAATTTCGCATCGGGTTATATTTCCGAACAAATATGTATGTGTATTGTATATATTTATATACATACATACATAAGTATATGTATAAAAATATATATACATTTATGCATATAACTATTTATAAATAATTTTCATATATACATACGTATAGATATGTATATTAAAATTTAATACGTAAATATATATATAGTATACTATTTACGCATATATATATATATATATTTCTGTTAAAACATATAAAACTATTAAAGTATATAAAATCTATATATGTATGTATATGTTAAAACATATCCTTTATATATATATATATATTTATATATATATATATATATATTTATATATATATATATATATATATATATATATATATATATATATATATCAGCCGTTAGGAGGTTTTAGCTCCGGCCACTACCCCCAGTGGGAGTATCTCGGGGAGGGCCTCCAGTGGGGTGACTACCGGCGTCCGGCCGCCGCCGGCGGTGGCCGAAAAGTTTTGACAGAATAATAATATATACATGTATTATTATTTTTTTGTTAATTTCGTCGGAAAGAAGAGGCCGTCGGAGCGGTTTCCGATGGTCCCTTCCGCCTCAAGGGCCCTAAGGGGAGTCATGGGGACCCTCCTTCCCCGTCACACGCCTCGCGCAAGGTCGGAACCTGCGACGATGGCGGAGGTTATGTGGGTGGTCCGAGGCTTTCCGCGGTCGGGATCGCCGGCTCCGGTGGTCGGAGACAGCGGAGGTCGACGAGAAAAGATCTAAGGGCAGAGAGGAGTCGGAGGAACTTACATGCGTGTCGTTTAGGCGAGGGGATCGTCGCGCGGCCATTGTTAGCAGTGGCATTTCGCCGGAGTTCGTGGAGGAGGCTCGTCGGAAGGTCACCGACTCTTCTATGGCTGGGTGGGGAGCAAAGGGGTAGGGAAAAATGAAATCCTAACTATGATAGGGTTTATATAGAAGGGTGACTCGTATTTAGGCTTTGGGGAGGAGTTAATGCCTCCTCCCTTGGTGAATCCGCCCCCTCTTCATATTCCAGCCGACCAACCCTTCCCAAGGCATTGGAAGTGGGAGGGAATCAATTCCCGTGGCTGCGCATTGATGGCATTGATGGGGGGAATTTTAAATTCATTAACGAGGTTTAAATACGAAACGTTTCACTAATTAAATTTTATTTTTAATTCAAATAATTTATGGCAGCATAGTTAAGTTATTTATGATTTTTATAAATCATTTTATTTTCTAAATAATTTATCAATTATTTATTAACTAAATAAATTTCCCGAAATAAAATTTAAAGTTTTCGTGATCGGCGAAATTTTTCTTGCGTTCGACGAATTAACTCCGTTCGACGAACTGAGCCTTCAGTTCGTCGAACCCAGTTTTCAGTTCAACTGCGTTCGACGAACTAATTCCGTTCGACGAACTGAGCCTTCAGTTCATCGAATCCAGTTTTCAGTTCAATTGTGTTCGACGAACTAATTCCGTTCGACGAACTGAGCCTTCAGTTCGTCGAACCCAGTTTTCAGTTCAACCGCGTTCGACGAACTAATTCCGTTCGACGAACTGAGCCTTCAGTTCGTCGAACCCAGTATTCAGTTCAATTGCGTTCGACGAACTAATTCCGTTCGACGAACTGAGCCTTCAGTTCGTCGAACCCAGTATTCTGTTCAATCGTGTTCGACGAACTAATTCTCGAACGAACTGATCCTTCAGTTCGTCGAACCCAGTTTTAAGTTCAATTCTGTTCGACGAATTTTAATCTGCATTCGACGAACCCGTTCTGCGTTCGACGAATCAGTTTAGTTCGACAATTTTCTTCTCCAGCTTTGTAATTAGATTTTTGTGTGATCCATGTTGGTCAAATTGACGAGTTTGAATGGGCCAATTTGACTCGTTTAGAGTATTTGTGCACTTTTTGGTATCATTTGGGTGTCAACCAAGCCCATAAGGCCCTAGTGGTTCAATTAATCACGACGGGGTCTAGAAATTCGAAATTGGGATGTTACAAATCCAAAAAGTCAAACAAAATTTTCATCCTCGAAAATTCGATTGGGTCATAGTATTTTCAAAATTGCGCAAAAGTTACTATACTTAAAGTAAGAAGTCCAAAAAGATTCGGGTGTTACCTGACGTTCAGAGGCCGAGGTATAGTTCTCGCATCTGGTCCTCGGGTTCCCAAGTAGATTCCTCGGTCCCGCAATTGTCCCATAGAACTTGGACAAGGGGAACCCTCTTCCGCCGCAGGACCTTAGTCTCGGTATCCATGATCCGCACCGGCTTGAGGGATACAGATCGATCGAGTTCTACTGGTTCGGGGGTCTCCTGAATGACGTGTTTCGGGCGTAGTAGTGCACGTCTTAATGAAGAGATGTGGAATACATCATGCAACCCCTGAAACTCCGGGGGTAGCTCCAGCCTGTATGCCACTTCACTGATACGCTCTGTGATGGTATATGGTCCCATGTATCTTGGGCTCAACTTTCGCTGTCGGCGGAGCCGAGATACGTCGTGGCGAAGGCGGATCTTCAAGTAAACCTTATCGCCCACGGCGAATTCAACGTGTCGATGACGGGCGTCGTAGTACTTGGCTTGGCGGCTCTGAGCTTCACGCATCTGTTCCTGTATTAGCTGAACGATTTCCGTCATATTTTCCATGAAAACGGGCCCCAGGGCCCTCGGATCCGCATCTTGGGCCCAAGAAAGTGAGGTACAGTATTTTCGGCCGTATAAAGCTTCGTATGGGGCCATGCCAATGCTTGCCTGATACGAGTTGTTATAGGAGAATTCGACTAATGGTAGGAGCCGCTCCCAGGGCTCCTTCTTATCCACCAAGCATAATCGGAGAAGATCCTCCAAAGTTCGGTTTGTGCGTTCCGTTTGCCCGTCTGTTTGGGGGTGAAATGACGCGCTGAATGCTAATTTGGTCCCCAAATATGCTTGAACGCTCCTCCATTCAGTTGAGGTGAATCGACCATCTCGATCAGAGATTATGGTTTTCGGCACACCGTGGTACCGAACCCCATTCTCAACGAAAAGACGCACCAATTTCCCAACATCATCGTCTTGGCGGTTGGGAATGAATCTCGCAACCTTCGTCAAACGGTCGACCACCACCCAGATAGAATCGTTCCCGGTCCGAGAGCGGGGAAGGCCATGGATGAAATCCATGGATATGTCTTCAAATTTCCACTCGGGGACGGGAAGCGGCTGTAGTAACCCGGCGGGGTTCCTGCACTCTGCCTTAACAAGCTGGCATGTCGGGCAATGTGTTACAAAAGAGATGACGTCTCGCTTCATCCCAGGCCACCAAAATGTTTTCTTCAGATCCGCATGCATCTTTGTGATGCCCGGATGGATCGAGTACCGAGTGGATGACTCTCATACAAAATCTCATGCCGAAAATGTCCACCTGAAGGAACGAACATCCTATCACAGAAGTAAAGGATTCCGTCCCTTATCTTAAAATCTGGGTGCTCTTTTCTGGCTTTCAAACGGGAAATCCCATCCTCGAACAATGGGTCATCTTGTTGGGCATTTCTAATCCTGTCCCGAAGATCGCACTTAATCTCCGTCCAATACAACTGATGTGCTGCCGCAATCGAATCTCCCCGAGCGATCACTATGATCCCCATCTCCTCGAGTCCTCGTACTATATCTCTCGGAGTGCCAATCATCCAGTTAGCTGAGGTTATAGGGTTTCTACTCAGGGCGTCCGCAACAGTGTTTGCCTTGCCCGGGTGATACTGGAGGTCGAAGTCGTAATCGCACAAGAACTCCAACCACCGCCTTTGCCGTAGGTTCAGTTCCCTCTGCGTGAAGATGTACTTGAGGCTCCCGTGGTCCGAAAATACCTCACATCGGACGCCGTACAAATAGTGCATCCATATCTTTAGAGCAAAGACTACCGCACCCAGCTCCAAGTCGTGTGTGGCGTAGTTTTTCTCGTGCACTTTCAGCTGCCTCGAGGCGTAGGCAACCACCTTCCCATGTTACATCAAGACCGCTCCTAAGCCCTGTTGACAAGCATCTGTGTACACTTGGAAACCTTCCTGGCCTGATGGTATGGTCAGTATAGGAGCTGAGGTAAGCCTCCCCTTCAACTCCTGGAAGGCCTCTTCACACTGTGATGTACATATGAATTTCGCATCCTTCTTTGTTAACGACGTCAGCGGTAGCGCGATCTTAGAGAATCCCTCCACAAACATGCGGTAATATCCCGCAAGCTCGAGAAAATTCCTTACATCTGCCGCGGAGCGAAGCTGCGGCCAATCTCTGACGGCCCTAATCTTAGTTGGGTCCACTGCTAAGTCGTTGGCGTTGACGATGTGACCCAAGAAGCCAACTTCCTTAAGCCAAAATTCACATTTTGAAAACTTTGCGTACAGCTGGTGCTCTCGCAGCTTTTGAAGCACTTTCTCCAAGTGTGTGACATGCAGCTCTTCCGAAGCCGAATACACCAGAATGTCATCGATGAATACAATGACAAAATGGTCGAGGAAGGGTTCGAACACCCGATTCATTAAAGACATGAATGCTGCCGGGGCATTAGTGAGGCCAAACGGCATCACTGTGAATTAGTATTGCCCGTAACGAGAGCAAAACGCGGTCTTCTCAATGTCCTTATCATCAATCCTGAGTTGGTAGTATCCCGATCGAAGATCGAGTTTGGAGAAGCACCGAGCCCCCTGTAATTGATCAAACAATTCTTCTATCCCGTCGCCTCGGGGCTGGTTCTTCTCTCTTCCTCTTTACTCCTCCTTCGAACTGCCGCCGATGGGCTTTGATTGCTTCGTCGGCCGCGATTTGTGCTTCGACCTTGTGTACAAGATCGGGATAACTAGGGTCTGTCTCCCTCATTAAGGCGGAGTAGAATCCGCTTGGCCGAAATCCTCCCAGAAAGACTCCTCGAAGGAGCTCGGGATCTACTCCAGGGATTTGACGGGCATTGGTAGTGAACCGCCGAAAGAACTCTTTAAGGGTTTCCCCTTCACTTTGCCTGATTCCTGAGAGATGGGACGGGTCTTTTACTATTTGTTGGTTTGCGATACACTAGTCCAAGAACTGTTGTGTCAGTTCGGTGAAGTTTTTGATGGTTCCACTCCGACTAGAGTGGAACCGAGTTCTCGCCCAGCCTTTCAAAATGGCCAGAAACACTTGACAGAGTAATTGATCGGGAGCGTTATAAATTCGAAGGATTGTGGAGAAGTCATTCACGTGCTTGATACGCCCACAATGGATATACGTTTTAACGCAAGTGCACGTGCCGAATCAAGTAATATAAAGTGAGAAAAGATCATTCCCTCGGGTAAGTGGTGCACTAGGTGTAGGTGTAGATAAATAATCTAACCTTTTATTAATCAGATTGAATTGGGATATCATTTGTGTGGCCAAGGATGTGATTTGATCAACTTGATGGATTCTAGCCGAATTACTATTTCCTTGTCTTTCGTAAGCTTGATAATTATTAGATGTGAGATCTTCTAATATAGTATACGCGTCTTCCAGATATTTCTTCATTAAGGAACCCTCAGCGGCTCCGTCTACTAAAATCATAGTTGCAGTTTGTAACCCATTATAAAACGTTGAGACTTGTTGGTGTTGGTGTAAACCGTGATGCAGACATTTCCTTAATAACTCTTTAAACCGATCACAAGCATCATACAGGGTTTCACCATGAGTTTGCATAAATGTGGTTATATCCCTAATTAGCTTAGCAGTCTTAAAAGGTAGAAAATATTTACCCAAATTTTTTTCCACTAATTGATCTCATGTAGTTATAGATTCATGTGGTAATGAATTTAGCCAATCATTTGCTCGACTTTCTAAGGAAAATGGAAATAACATTAAATAAATTGATTCTTCAGTTGCTCCATTAAATTTAAACATGTCACGTATTGCTAAGAATATTCGTAAATGAGAATTTGCATCTTCATGATTGAGTCCCCCAAATTTATTATATTGTACTTGTTGCATAACTAATGGATCCATTTTAAAATTATTAGCATCAATTACTTATCGGGCTATGCTAAAATGCAAACCTCCTCCTAAAGGTGTGTTATAGTCACGACACGTCCTTCGTGATACAACAGGTTGGTTGTTTTGACCATTCTGATCAACTTGGCCCTCATTTTCATTGATGTTATTTTGTGCGTTATTATCCATCTCAGGATGAATAATATTAACTGTTCTAAACTTTTTTCTGTTTTGTTTGCAAGTGCGTTCAGTTTCTGAATTTAACGGCAATAATTCAACGTTACGATACCTGGACATGCATTAAGCAGAATTCTAATAAAATAAAACAAAATAAAACAAAATAAAACAAAATACTTGATCTCTAAATACTCTGGATTTATTAATATTGCAAGAAGAGAATAACTAAATAGTTTCACTTTCCCGGCAACTGCGCCAAAAACTTGATACGCCCAAAATATATATAAGTTTTAACGCATGTGCACGTGCCGAATCAAGTAATATAAAGTGAGAAAAATCGTTCCCTCTGAGAAGTGATTAATTTAGTGCTCGCAAGTACTAGCTCTACTTTTTCTTTAAATTCAAGCGGAATAATTAGAGTGAGTCTTTAATAATAATAAAAATAACAATAACAACAAAACTAAACAATGTTTACTTAAGAATACTCTTATCAACTTAGGAGAAATATCAGTTTTGAGAACTAATCTTGTATATTGATGTCCTTTGATTATTGTAATGACTTCTTAAGATGATTCAATATGAATGTTGAAATGACTATCATGCAACAATTTGAAAGTGGAAAACATGATCTCTCGATCTATGAAATCCGTTTACCTCTTATTTCCCTAGTTATCTCTAACTTAGGTAACAATAAAGAATAACATCAAGTACACAAATCAATGCTGCTACCGAGAAGACGAAATCTCTTTCTCCCTTCTACGCTATATTGAATTTATGATATACTTTCACCGCTCCTCTCTCGAATCTCGCAGTGCAGTATAAAAACGGAAATTTTGGTTAAACATTTACGCGACTCCTCTCTCGAATCTCGTCGCGCAATATAAAACAATCATCTAGCCTGACTCCTCTCTCGAATCTCGCCAAGCAAATTTAAAGATGAACTTAAGCCAGAATTTCCAAGAACAAAATCATAAATTCGATAAAGATAGTATTTCAAATATCCATAAGAAAATTAAAATCAAGACATCACAACGAATCAAAGTACTCACAACATATAAGATCTATGAAATTAGATCATCGTGGAGGGATGAAACCAAATAAGAAAGATCTTACTAGACATGCTTAAGAGAGTTAAATGATGCAGGAAATTCCACTCAAGGATGTGCACAATCCCTTGCCGTTGAAGATCCGGTCCGGTCTCCTTCTTCACTAGGGTTTTTGCCCAAAGTGATGATGCCTCCTCTCCAAACTCTCCCTCTCCAAACTCTCCCTCTCCAAATTCGTCTCTCCTGATGGTTATTTTTCTCCCTAAAAAAATGAGCAGCGGCCTCCCAAGAGATGCGTCCTTCCATATTTGAAATTGGCGCAAATTCAAAATTTTGAATTTGAAATTCGTCCAGAACTTGTTATAACAATTAATTTTGGATGTTATAACAACTTGCGCAGGCCAAAATATTTAAGTCCAACTTTTCTTCTCCGAGTCGATTTCTTCGGCATTTCAAATAAGAAAACATATGATTTTAATCAAATGATCCATAATTGAAATAAACATAAATTTATTTATATTTTACATTCATTTAGATCTTTTTTTCCATTTATGATAAAATAATTAGTCAAAATAAAAAGTTAGTTAACTTCTTTTTAGGAAGTTATCAGTGCTATAGGGGGTCTTCCGTCCCGTCGTATGACTCCATGCTCAGAAGCTTGAATCCCTCAGGGATTGGATGCGCCAGGACCTCAGGCGCTAACGGGGAACCATTGCAGATGGGATGATATGTGTGCACCGTTTGGCGGCCTACCTGGCCATACTCTTCTGCTATGAGCTCTCTTATTTCTTCTCGGATCAATCTTCCGGGGAGGTTCTCAAGGCCACCTGCCTTCAGGCGACGGTGCTGCGGGCCGACATCGGCGGACCTGGCCATGCGGGCGGGGTCACGGTGCTTGTTGCTGCTGAGGACTCGGAGTCCTCTTCTTGGTCATTTTCTGGGGTTGATCTGGAGGCGGAGGAGGTAGATTGGCCGGCGCGGGGGGAGCTGCGGGATCCTGTACTGTTCCCAAGTTTCTTAAGAGGTTCAACATTTCAGCCTGTTGCTCTTCTATTTGGATTACACGCCCTGTCAGTGCCTTTGTGGGCGCGACCACTGTCTCCTCCAGCCGCGGCGCGCTGATGAGGGAGTGGGAAGGACCAGGATCGATGCGTCCATCGCGGACCAAACCTTGGGTTGTGCGAGTGCTTCTTCTTGCCATGGTCTCCAGTCGCGAGTATCGCTGGGTAGAGGATATTGTCTTTCGGATCTTCAGAGCTTTGGAAACCTTTTCCCACAGACGACGTCAAACTGTTGGAGCTCATTCGAGGCTCCTGAAACCGGTCGAGACTGGAACGTCTTAGCCCGGGAGCAGTCGAGCGCACAATCAGTCACAGAGGAAAGAGACGGCTGGCAAGGGACCCTTTTTAGCGTGGAAAATCCCGGAAAGGGGTGAAAATCCACGTGGCCGGAGCTGTGCCGACCAAACTTCACTATTTGTTGGCATTGTACAGAGCTTTTTAAGAGAAGGCGAGGGCGACAGGTCGCTCCTCGTTATAATTGTTGGGAGAGAGAGAGACATTTGGAGGGTGACAGACCATCACTCTCGAAGCTAAGTCCTTTTGCTTGCTGCGGTGGGGAGCACCGCGCTCTGGGTCCTGGATGACCTTCTGAATTTGCTTGGGATCTTGAGTGGCGCGATCTGCGCGTCTGGATCTTTCTGAAGTGTATCTTGCATTTCGTGGCGGTGTCTGTAGTGTAGAGCTTGTCGTTGACTGGATGGCGGTGGGCACTGAACGCTCTGTGCTCGGAAGGAAGCTTGGATGCGGATGGAGATCTTCAAATGGCCTTCGAAGTTATTTGAAGATTCTTCAAGGGCGTCTTCGAAGGAGATGGAGGTTCTCAAGGAGCTCTGGTACGTAGGAGGAGAAGGCTCTAGAGAAAAGGATGAAAAAGATGGAGAGACTGGGGTCCTATTTATAGGCCTCATGGGTGGTTACGATAGTTATGCGGTTATTCGCAGGCCGTAACCACCATAATTGTTATTTGCAGACCAATTTATATAGTTTAGGACGCGAATTATTTAAGTATTTTTCTATACGCAAACCGATATATTTTCGGACATTTGCACCCACCCATGATGGGTGGTTACGCCGACGGTTACGCTGGTGGTTACCCGCTCATCAGAGGGTGGAGATTGCGCAGGTGCGATCGGCCGGCGGCAGTTGAGAGTCCGGCCGGTGGCGGGAGGACCGGTCGGTGGCGAGGAAGCCGACCAGCGGCAAAATCCGGCCAGCAAAGAGTTAGATGAGAATAATTCATCATTAATACTTGCTATTACGAGCTTTATAGCAAAGAGTTAGATGAGAATAATTCATCATTAAAAAATACTTGAGGAAAGAGATGGATCGGAGATCGAATCAGAAAAAGCTTTAAGAACTTAATGAGGAGAAGGACCTTCAAGGATAGGCTCCATCACCAGAGCAAAAGTTTTCTGCTCAAATTTTGATGAACGAAAAAGCAACATAAAAATGTATTTGATGTTATGAAATAGTTAGCTCAAACTCAATGGATATAACTGCTAGTTAGCTAGAGATTTTAGGGTATCCACACACACACACATAATGATGAAGTAATAAATATAAAGGCAAAGTTGTGGCACTTTACATGAGCAAAGAATTTCCTAAAACATTTATCTCATTACATAAATGCATCTTTGACCCTCCAACCACATTACACAGAAATTGATTCCCTCCCCCTTTCCTATGCCACTCCTACCTTGAGATCTCACATTTTGCAGACTGCTCTAGCTGTTCTATTTCCCAGCTCATCTTCGAAGCTACGCTTTCATGCCGCGGAATGTATTCCTGCAGCACACAAAGTAAGATTTTTCAATAGCGACCGCGTTTGATATTTCATGTTTTTTTTCACGCGCAATTGATGAACTATTAACTCATACGTTTGATGGTCATTGACCTGTGTACGTGTCTGGCTTATGTTCTCCACAATGACAAAATAATGGAACTCTAAAGCAAGCTGTATATGTGCTTTTCTGTGCTCATGAAAATCTGATTGGAGGCGATATGATGCGGTGAAGGATGGCTTAGTTGTCACAATAGAGTGTGACGGTGGCGAAGTAAGCATGTGAAGGTCATTCAAACGATAACTATGCTGAGAAAATGTGCCTCAATTTAAGGAGGGTGCCATGCATATTGGGTGGTGAACAAAGAGCAATTTTCTTTTGGACTGGACAAAAATTGACCTCCACAAAAACTGCAGGGAATTTTGCAAACCAATTGTAGGAGGACTGTTTAATTCCATATATGAATTTATGTAGATGACAAACATACGTCTCTTCCTATCTAGCAATTGCAGGTGAAAACTTCATATAGACCTAGTCATGCAGATAGACATATCAAAGAAGACATTATTTACATCAATCTAGTACAAAGGCCAACGAGGGATGGCGGCCATGACAAGAAAACAATTGACAACTATGAGTTTGGTGGCCTGTGCAAAAGTCTCATTGATGTCAAGTCCTTCCACTTGTGTGTATCACTCGCTCCTTGGCGATGAGACAATCTTGTTGTGCATTTTAGTAGTGCCATCAAAACAATGCTTGATCATTTAAACCCATTTGCAACCTATGAGTTTCTTGTGGGATGAAGGGCAGTCAAGTTCCATGCTTTAATTTAACTCAAAGCTTTGAGTTTTGAAGTTGTAGCTTCTTTTGAGACAAGATACTGATTTGCTACAACAAAGGATGTGGGTTTTATTTCAAGAGAGACGCTAACAAAAAAGCTTTTTGAGAGAAACTCAAAAAATCATTTGGAATAATTGAGTAGCATGAGTAAGTGATCGGAGCATAATTGATATGACCAAACTCACCGAGAGAGAGGGTGAGGTGGCCTTAACGTGAGTGCATCGGTAATCAACAAGCCAAGTGGATGCAAGATTGATGGAGTGGATGATTGATGGAACATAGTGGAAGAGTTTGGACTAGGAAAAGGAAGGACGGGTGGAGTTTGGAGGAGAAGAATTGATGAAGGACATCTCGCGGACGGATGCAGGGCCGGGATCGCATGGCTGGAGCGGAACGACCCACTTTGGAAGCCGAGGGCTGTCTAGCTCGTTTTATCTTTTATGCTTTATTTGGTGTGCGAATAGCCCTGTATGGTATTTATTTTATAAAACTCTTGTATGTGGTGTGCTGTTAGCCCCTCCTCATAGTATAAGAGGAGGGTTGTTTTGCTTTGTTGGGACTTTTGATGAATGAGATTGCTGAACCCTAAAACAGTCGACTCCCCCTCTTCACTCTTCCCGTATGAGAAGATCTCGGTCCGGAAGGACTCCGCCTCCCGTCCGAGATCTCGGTCCGGAAGGACTCCGCCTCCCGTCCGCCCCTTCCCGCTCAGTTTTCCCCACTTCTTCCCGTGTGGAAGTCGCCGGCCGGAAGGTCTCTCTCCGTCCCCGTCAAGGTGCTGCATCAGTTGGTATCAGAGGTAGGTTTAGGGTTTAGGGTTTAGGGTTTTAGGGTTTAGGGTTTAGCTCGACGCTCCCGCTCGCCGCTCGACGCTCCCGCTCCCGCTCGCCGCTCGACGCTCCCGCTCGCCGCTCGACGCTCCCGCTCCCGCTCGCCGCTCGACGCCGTTCCCGCTCCCGCTCGCCGCTCGACGCCGTTCCCGCTCCCGCTCGCCGCTCGACGCCGTTCCCGCTCCCGCTCACCGCTCGACGTTGCATCCTGCAGATGGGCGACACCCCGCGTGACGACGCCGACCTATGGGCGGCTATTGACGGCATCACCACGCAGTTGGCGACCCTCACGGCCGCGCTCACTGATCTCCGACCTGCGCCCATTCCACCACCGCAGCAACACCAGGCAAACGCCGGTGCCCCAGATGATCGACGTTTCGGATGGCAATACCGCCGCCGACAGCCTCGGCCGGAACAACCGCGCCCGACCGCCTTCCCGACGAATCGAGCTCGGATGATGATGATCCCCCGCCCCCTCCTGTTCCGCCGCCCTGGGAGGAGCATCAGCGCCCGCATAGCTACCGCCTGCGGGCGGACATCCCACATTTCCACGGGAACTTAGGCATTGAGGAGTTTCTCGATTGGCTCTCGGAAGTCGAACGGTTTTTCGAGATGGCCGAGGTAGAGGACCACCGGCAAGTGAAGATGGTTGCTTATCGTCTCAAGTCCGGGGCAGCCGTTTGGTGGGATCAACTGCAGTTCAACCGCAACCGTCAGGGTAAAGCCCTGGTGCGGTCGTGGCTCAAGATGAAGAAGATGTTGCGGCATCGTTTCCTTCGACCTGACTACGATCAACATCTGTTCCAGTACTGCCAGAGCTGTTCTCAAGGTAGTCGATCGGTGACCGAATATTTGGCAGAGATAAGCCGTTTGGCCGACCGCAACGGCTTAAACGAAACGGATGGTCAGCGATTCACCCGGTTCTTACATGGACTGCGTCCGTCCCTTCGTGAAAAGATTGGCCTACACGTTTTACGCACGGTGGAGGAAGCATACAACATGGCCCTGAAGGCCGAGCTGATGGAGAAGGTGGCTCCTTCCCCCGTCCATTCAGGAACCCGCCGACCTTGGGCCGACGCCTCGTCTTCAGGTACCCGGGACCCGTCGGGCAAGGACTTCGCCGACCGGACAGTGGCACCCTCCTCCGCACCTCGGGGGCGACCCCTGGATAGGACACCCCCCGGCTCCTGCTACAAATGCCAACAGCCAGGCCATTTCGCGTCCCTCTGCCCCCTTCTTCGACCGCCAGCCCAACCCGTCCATGTTGTGGAGCAGGACGACGTCGGGGCGGAGGATATCGGGGAGGCCGACGAGGTCATCGACGGCTACGTTGACGAGGGTGATTTTGCCGCGTGCGTTGTGCATCGCCTCCTATTTACCCCGCGCCAGGATGAACATGTCCAACGCTGCAACGTCTTCAAAAGCTACTGCAACATCAAGGGAAAGATTTGTGACGTTCTCATCGATAATGGCAGCTGTGAGAATTTCGTCGTCACCCGGCTGATCTCCTACTTACAACTTCCCACCGAACCGCACCCCCACCCATACTCCGTCGGATGGATCCAGCGCGGCCCATCGGTTCGAGTGACACGCCGTTCTCATGTCCCGGTTGCCATCGGGAAGCACTATCGAGCCGACGTCTGGTGCGACGTCGTGGAAATGGATGCGAGCCACCTCCTTTTGGGTAGGCCGTGTCAGTATGATACCGACGTGTCCTACAAGGGCCGCGACAACACTTACTCCTTCACTTGGGCCGGAAAGAAGATTCTCATTGTCGCCCGGGTAGGGAGCAAACCGGAGGTCAGCCCGCCCACGGAACAAACCGGGCGCAGTCTATTGGTGATGCATGAAGACACGGCCCTGTTCGAGCGCGACTTGGCAGAGGCTAAGTGTACAACCCTCATATTTCCCGAGTCGGTGCGACCCGACCCGGATGAAGCCAAGATAGCAAGGGTGACCAGGACGGACAAAACGACCGCGTGGAGACGGTCGAAACCGACCAAGGCAGAAAGAGGCCGCGGGAGAGACGGAGGAAGCACCTGCTGCCCCGGCCCCCTTTGGATGAGTGGGAGAATTCCTCCCACTCACCGACCCTTCGCGGGGGGAGTGGGAGAACTTCTCCCACTCATCCGGGCGAGTGGGAGAGGCCCTCCCACCCGCCGGGCGCGTGGGAGGGGCCCTCCCACTCGCCAGTTGGGTGGGAGAGCCCTCCCACTCGCCGCCCCCTTTGGGGTGAGTGGGAGGGATCCTCCCACTCGCCCGGTGTAGGTGGGTAGGTCATTATGACCTCCCGTGAGGGGGGGAGTGGACACCTCGAGTCCCACTCGCCCCCCCTCATGCGTGATCGATGGCGGTCATGGTTGGACTGCGGATAGCAGGATTTTTGCTATCCGCAGTCCATTTTTGGGAAAGTCTATAAATAGACCCCCATGGGCACCTTGAGAAGGGTTGGTCTCTACCCCCCTCCCTCGCGTGTGTCTTGTGAGCAAGCACCCCCCCCCCCTCCCTTGTCATCCTTCAGCTGACAGTGAGGTGGTTCTCAGTGCCCTCCAAGGTGCCCAGGCTCAGCATTGGCTTGGGAGGGGAAGCGCTCTAAGATCTTCCGGGTATGTGGTGGGACCTCATCGCTGAAGCTTAAGGGGTTCGTTTCTAGATTCAAGTGTTCTTCAAGGGCAAGTTCTCCTAGTTCCTAGTAACTGGTCAAGGGTCTTGGCTTAGGTCAAGTAAGGGTTAGTCGCAACCCCCTTTCGAACGCTGAAACCGGGAAACTGGTTTCAACATTCTGGTGCGGTGAGCGTGGAAGCGACTAGTTCGGAAAGCTCTGAGCCATGTCTCATGGCTGGAAGCGACGAGTTGGGAGACTCGCCTCCGACATGCGAGTATGTAAAGAAGGGCGACGTCGATGAGTTCAACAAAGGGATCCTGGAGCTCCTGCAGGTCGCATCCTTCACTCGCGGCGAATGCTCGACACCACCTGCAGGGAGGCGATAAGAACGCCCCCGTCCAACCAGGGGGGAGTAACTTCACCTGGAAGGGCCAAGAAGGAGTTGCGGAGACAGAAGAAGTGGCGAAGAAGATGACCAAGGAGCGTGCGGCCAAGTGAGGTGCCCAGGAAGGGCGAGATGTAAGTGAAGTGCCCAGGAAGGGCGAGATGTAAGTGAAGTGCCCAGGAAGGGAGAGATGTAAGTGAAGTGCCCAAGAAGGGCGAGGTGTAATAAAGTGCCCTGCAAGGCGTAGGGTAGTGAAGTTGTAATAGACGAACTAGGAATGAAAAAGGGTTCTGGGGTAATACCCCGATCTAAGATCCCTGACTGGAGATCCCCCGCCGGGCTCAGTCATGCCGGTAGATGGGGGACTCGTCAGGTCGACTCGCGGTCCAACAACCGATTGGGAAGGCGTTGAGCTCCTCTGCCTCCAGGTGAAGGTAAGCACCAAGGACGCGGATGGGTACTTCCACCTCCAATCGGTAAAGGGACTAGGAGTGCGTTGAGTCCCTCCCCCCCGGTTGAGCTAAGACTCCCAGGACCTGGATGGGTACTACCACCTCCAGTTAGATCAGGAGTGCGTTGAGTCCCTCCACCCCGGTTGAGCTAAGACTCCCAGGACCTGGATGGGCACTACCACCTCCAGTTAGATCAGGAGTGCGTTGAGTCCCTCCACCCCGATTGAGCTAAGACTCCCAGGACCTGGATGGGCACTACCACCTCCAGTTAGATCAGGAGTGCGTTGAGTCCCTCCACCCCGGTTGAGCTAAGACTCCCAGGACCTGGATGGGCACTACCACCTCCAGTTAGATCAGGAGTGCGTTGAGTCCCTCCACCCCGGTTGAGCTAAGACTCCCAGGACGTGGATGGGTACTTCCACCTCCAGTCAGATTGGGAAGGCGTTGAGTTCCTCCACCCCCGGTTGAGCTAAGACTCCCAGGACGTGGATAGGTACTTCCACCTCCAGTCGGATTTGGTAGGTGTGGAGTCTCCTCCACCTCCAGGTGAGCTCGGCTCCCTGTTAGGTGTTGAGTTTCTTCCACCTCCAGGTGAGCTCGGCTCCCTGTTAGGTGTGGAGTTTCCTCCACCTCCAGGTGAGCTCGGCTCCCTATTAGGTGTTGAGTTTCTTCCACCTCCAGGTGAGCTCGGTTCCCTGTTAGGTGTGGAGTCTCCTCCACCTCCAGGTGAGCTCGGCTCCCTGTTAGGTGTTGAGTTTCTTCCACCTCCAGGTGAGCTCGGCTCCCTGTTAGGTGTGGAGTTTCCTCCACCTCCAGCTGAGCTCGGCTCCCTGTTAGGTGTTGAGTCTCCTCCACCTCCAGGTGAGCTCGGCTCCCTGTTAGGTGTTGAGTTCTTCCACCTCCAGGTGAGCTCGGCTCCCTGTTAGGTGTGGAGTTTCATCCACCTCCAGGTGACCTCGGCTCCCTGTTAGGTGTTGAGTTCTTCCACCTCCAGGTGAGCTCGGGTCCCTGTTAGGTGTGGAGTTTCCTCCACCTCCAGGTGAGCTCGGCTCCCTGTTAGGTGTTGAGTTCTTCCACCTCCAGGTGAGCTCGGCTCCCTGTTAGGTGTGGAGTTTCCTCCACCTCCAGGTGAGCTCGGCTCCCTGTTAGGTGTTGAGTTCTTCCACCTCCAGGTGAGCTCGGGTCCCTGTTAGGTGTGGAGTTTCCTCCACCCCCAGGTGAGCTCGGCTCCCTGTTAGGTGTTGAGTTCTTCCACCTCCAGGTTAGCTCGGCTCCCTGTTAGGTGTGGAGTTTCCTCCACCTCCAGGTGAGCTCCGCTCCCTGTTAGGTGTTGAGTTCTTCCACCTCCAGGTGAGCTCGGCTCCCTGTTAGGTATGGAGTTTCCTCCAACTCCAGGTGAGCTCGGCTCCCTATTAGGTGTTGAGTTCTTCCACCTCCAGGTGAGCTCGGCTCCCTGTTAGGTGTGGAGTTTCCTCCACCTCCAGGTGAGCTCGGCTTCCTGTTAGGTGTTGAGTTTCTTCCACCTCCAGGTGAGCTCGGCTCCCTGTTAGGTGTGGAGTTTCCTCCACCTCCAGGTGAGCTCGGCTCCCTGTTAGGTGTTGAGTTCGTCCACCTCCAGGTGAGCTCGGCTCCCTGTTAGGTGTTGAGTTTCCTCCACCTCCAGGTGAGCTCCGCTCCCTGTTAGGTGTTGAGTTCCTCCACCTCCAGGTGAGCTCGGCTCCCTGTTAGGTGTTGAGTTCGTCCACCTCCAGGTGAGCTAGGCTCCCTGTTAGGTGTGGAGTTTCCTCCACCTCCAGGTGAGCTCCGCTCCCTGTTAGGTGTTGAGTTTCTTCCACCTCCAGGTGAGCTCGGCTCCCTGTTAGGTGTGGAGTTTCCTCCACCTCCAGGTGAGCTCGGCTCCCTGTTAGGTGTTGAGTTCTTCCACCTCCAGGTGAGCTCGGCTCCCTGTTAGGTGTGGAGTTTCCTCCACCTCCAGGTGAGCTCGGCTCCCTGTTAGGTGTTGAGTTTCTTCCACCTCCAGGTGAGCTCGGCTCCCTGTTAGGTGTGGAGTTTCCTCTACCTCTAGGTGAGCTCGGCTCCCTGTTAGGTGTTGAGTTCTTCCACCTCTAGGTGATCTCGGCTCCCTGTTAGGTGTGGAGTTTCCTCCACCTCCATCACCATGGCTTTGATCTTCAGAGGATCTGTCGGCATTCCCTGGTGAGAAATCAAATTTCCCAGATAATGCACTTGTGGACTCCCAAAATTGAATTTTACTTATCTTGATGAATAATTGATGAGACCTAAGATTTGGAATGTAAAATGAAAGTGCTCAATGTAATCAGTTCAAGATCGACTAAACACCAATATGTCATTGAAAAACACCAGTATAAACTTCCTGAGTTGGTATTCAAACAACCTATTCATTAAGCTATGAAAGGTCGACAGAGCATTCATTAAGACAAAGGGCATTACTAAGAATTCATAATGCCCTTGGTGAGTGCGAAACACGGTCTTGTGAATGCCCTCCTTACCTGCATACCGAAAAAACTTTAGTGGGCCAAGGTCGATAATGTACAACCCCGTGTTCGCCGAGGAGTAAAAATTGAGTCAGGCATAGGCGAATCGGGTGAGGGCTCGTCACCTCGCGACGAGGCGGGCCACGAGAGAGGGGCGAGCCAGGCTCACGCTACGAGGAGAGTATGATGGCGACCCTTAGTGGGAGCTCGCCGCTTTGGGGTGCGCCTAGCCACGGTTAGACGAGTGCAATCCTCGTCCATCGAGCAATCGCCCCACTAGGCGGATGAGGAGAGAGCCCACACTCGCCCGGGAGCGAAGAGATCTCGCGAACCCGGCTCGCGGGAAGCCCGAAGAGTGACCTAGGGGTGAAATTACCTGAATACCCTTGGTGGTCTGCCCATAGCCTCTTAGAACAGCGGAGTTTGGCTGTTAGCAGACCAGTTTGAGGTGCGTATAGTAAAACCAAAAGGCGGAGTTACGCTATTAACAGACCAAAAGAGGAAAATTATATATAGACCTTGAAGGGCACCTTTGGAGAGGATTCCAGTTTTGGCTTCTTCCTCCTTAGGACATCTTTGGTTAGCTCCTCAGGCTCTCCAAGGTGCCCAGCTTCAGCTTTGGCTTGGGAGGGGGAGCGCTCTAAGATCTTCCGGGTGTGTGGTGAGACCTTCACGCTGCAGCCAAGGGTCTGTGTCTAGTTCTAAATCTTCGGTCTATTCCTTCCGCGGGATCAGTAAGTGCCAGATGCCCCCTCTTAGGGGTTCGAACTCCTCGTTGGGCCAAATCTTGGTTCCAACATTTTTGGTGCGCTGAGCGTGGATAGTAGCTGGTACAAGAAATTCCCAGGGAGGCAACATGGCAGGAGAGGACGAGTGAGATGCCGGCTATGGCGGTTCGCCACCATCTGGCTCGCCAGTGACGGTGGGGATGCTGGCGGATCTTCGAAGGGAGGTGCTCGAGACAATCCATCTTGCCTTCACGGGGGTGCGAGGCGAGTTTGCAACCCCAGCGCACCAGGTTGTTCCGCTGTCAGGAGTAGGCGAGAACTCCCCTAGGCAGAGGACAGGCAAGGAGATGGCTGCCGAGGCGCCAGGGCGAGACCTCGTTGGGTGAGAGCTTTTCCTCAGCCCAGCGAGTGCCATCCCAGAGAGTGGTGCCCCGACGAATGCAAGCCCGACAATAACAGGCCCGGTCAGAGAGCTCGTGGGGCGAGTCGAGCAGGCAAGGGCAGCGAGCGGGGGAAGCCCGTTCTGCGAGCTGGTGCTTTCAGCACCACTCCTGGAAGACTTCAAGGAGTCGGATATGATCTACTACACCGACAAGAATGACCCCGTCCAGCACCTGCAGTGGTTTGAGGATATGGTCTCCATCAGGCCCATGTCGGGCGTTTTCAAGTGCCGGCTCTTCGCCATCACCCTGAAAGAGAAGTCCCGGGACTGGTTTCACCAGCTACCCGTGGGGTCGATTTACGCATTTGAAGACCTGCGTCGTAGCTTTCAGCTGCACTTCTCGACCTCGAAGAAAAGGAAGAAGGATGTAGAGACACTCTTCAAGATCAAGCAAGGACCAGGGGAGTCACTGGCCCACTACGTGGACCGTTTTCAGGAAGAGGTCCTGCTCATCCAGGAGGTGACCGGGTTCACCCTCCAGCTTGCCTATACAGTAGGGATGTGGGAGGGGTTCTTCAAGATGAACCTAAAGCGGAAGGCTCCCCTGTCCTTCGAAGAGCTAATGGAGTGGCAAGCGGAGGAGATCGAGGGGGAGGCGGCCAACCCGGAGTTCACGAGAAGGCTGGCGAAGCTGAGTGAACCAGAGGTCAGACAGCAAGAGGTTAAGAGAAGAGAAGAGTCGAGGGCCCCAGAGGTGGGGTGGAGGCAGCATGGAGGGGGATTGCAGGGCCCAGGAAGAGGTTTCGCCCAAGGAGGGGGTGACTTCCAAGGAGGTCAGGGGAGACCCCATCAGCTAGGGTGGAGGCAGGGCCCAAGGCCACTCCCTCCCCCGCCTCAGCAAGCAATGGCGATTGGGAATGGAGAGCAAGAAGAGGAGGAAGAGGAGTTGGAGCAGGAGTAGGAGGAGCCAGAGCTAGGAGAAGGAACAGGGTCGCGGAGGCCGAGAGGAGGGTGGCGTTGCCCTACCGTCACTTACACTAGGAGGAAGGTCACGCAACGTCCACCTGCCCAGAGTTTCTGGAAATAAAGGAGGCAAGAGGCTCGGCACCGCAGCAGCAGCAGTAGCGGTCGGTGAGGATCGAGGAGGTACTACCCAGGGAAGGGGAAGAGGAAAGGTGTGAAGACAGGGCCGATGTGGGAGGCCGAGGAGGGATCAGGGTAATCCACGGGGGAGTGGGGATCGAGGCAACCCGAAAGGCGAGCCTCCACACCATGTATCGTCGGAGTGTGGCTTCGACTTCTTAAACCCACCCCCGGAAGAAAAGATTACCCTATCTCAGAAGGATATGTCGGGTCACGAGGACCTGTTCTGCGATGTGCTGGTCATCCAGACGGCCATCGAGAACTTCACCGTCTCTCGGATCCTCGTGGACAATGGGAGCTCGGTCAATGTCATCTTCAATAAGGCATTCAACGAGATGAAGGTGGAGGCAATGAGGGTGTTGGCCTCGGACGGCCCATTGTTTAGATTCTCGGGAGAAAGGAAGGATGTGGAAGGAGCAGTGGGGCTCCATGTCGTCTTGGGGGGACAGTCCCGCAACTGCCGATTCGTCATCGTGGACGCTCTAAGCAGCTACAATGCCATCTTCGGGCGGCCCCTCATTAGTGCATTCTGATGCGCCCCCTCCTTGTTCCACCAATGTCTCAAGTTCGGCATAGGTGGAGTCCATATCCGGGTGAGGGGAGACCCAAAGGTAGCGAGGCAGTGCTATATTACCGCGGTCAATGCCATTACCTGGCAAGCAGAGACAGAGGAGATGGATCGGGAGATGGAAAGACGGGATGATGGGGAAGGGATCGCTGAAGGGCCCGAGGTGGAAGAGATGGGAGAAGGAAGGGGAGAAGAGGGTCGAGCCCAGGAGAAAGGGGCGGAGGAGCTGCTGGAGGTCCGGGAGGAGAGGATGGAGAAATAAGAGACTGAAGCACTCGCTTGCGGAGAAAAGAAGGAAGGTGATTGGGGGAGCAATCTAGGTTGGAGGCCGTGGAGGAGGTCATACGGTTTAGGGTTTAGGGTCTCAAGCCCCGTTACTCCAGGGGCCAAGACTAGGAGAGGACTTATCCCTGTACCTGGGGGTAGGGTCCGAGGCGGTGAGCTCTGTTCTGGTCCGGGAAAAAGGGAAAAGACAGCTCCCGATCTATTACGTCAGCAGAGTTCTGAGGAAGGCAGAGCTCAGGTATCCCATCTTAGAGAAGCTGGCCTTCGCTCTGGTGGTCGCAGCCCGGAAGCTCCGGCCTTATTTTCAAGCACATTCCAGTAAAGTGGTGACCGATCATCCTCTTCGCAACATCATGGAGGCGGTGGAGCACTCAGGAAGGCTGGCCAAGTGGTCCGTGGAACTGAGCGAGTTCGACATCTTGTTTGTACCCAGGCTATCAATGAAAGCACAAGCAGTGTCAGACTTCTTGGCTGACTATGTGACCAAGGTAGAAGAGCCCGAGACACCCCACTCAGTGGAGTGGAGGATGTTGGTTGATGGCGCGTCAGGAAGGCATTCCTTTGGGGGAGGAGTAATCCTAGTAAGCCCCCAAGGGACAAGGATCGAGCAGGCAATTAACATCCACTTCCCACTCACCAATAACCAGGCGGAGTACGAGGCGATAATAGCGGGTCTACGTTTGGCTCGGGATTTGGGTGTGCAAGACGTGGAGGTCTCAACGGACTCCATGGTGGTGGCTTGCCAAATCAAGGGAGAGTTCGAAGCAAAAGAGCCGACTCTCCAACGATATCTGGAGAAGTTCAAGGGGCTCATCGGACAATTCCGCGCCTTCTCAATTCAGCATGTACCACGAGAGGCGAGTACCCCAGCAGACCTCCTGGCCAAGTTCGGTCCCCGGGCGGGAGGAGCGGTGTCGGAACTTTTCCGACCATCCATCGAAGAAGGGGAATTGATTGAGGTAGATCAGCAAGCATAGTGGATGGACCCCTACATCACCTTCCTGACATTGGGGAAGTTCCCAGAGGGGGACGTGGACAAACGACCGCTCGGGTATAAGTCGCCATATTATTCTTTGCACGCAGGAGGACTGTACCGAAAGACTCTCTCGGGGCTCCTAGCCCGTTGTGTGTCGGAAGAAGAGGCCCCAAGGGTTCTGGAGAAGATCCACTCTGGAGAGTGCGACGGCCACTCGGGGAGGACACTGGAGGGAAGGTGTTGAGGGAAGGCTACTTCTGGCATACCCTCAACAAGGATGCAACAGAGTTCACAAAGAAGTGCTCCAAGTGCCAGTTGTATGCTCCTCTCCAACTCCTACCAGCCCAGAGACTACGGACCATCACAACTCCATGACCGATCACAATATGGGGATTGGACCTGGTGGGTCCTTTTTCCCAAGCTAGTGGCCAAAGGAAGTTCCTGCTCGTAATGACCGTCTACTTTTCCAAGTGGCTGGAGGTGAAGGCGCTGGATAAGGTAACCTCTCAGGTAGTAAGAAATTTTGTATGAGGGGAAATAATCTGTCGACATGGGCTCCCACTAGCCATCATCATAGACAATGGGCCGCAGTTTGTCAGCGATGAGTTCGTCAGCTTCTGCACCCAGCTGGGCATAGACCTTCGTTTCGCGTCGGTCCACCACCCAAGGAGCAATGACAGGTGGAAGCGGGAAACAAGATAATTGTAAACTTGTTGAAAAAGAAGGTCGAGAACCTAAGGAGTAACTGGGTAGAACAGCTACCCTCGGTCCTCTGGGCCTTGAGAACCACACCAAACATAACCATAGGGGAGACCCCGTTCAAGCTCTCCCACGGGTCCGAGGCCGTCCTCCCGATCGAGTTTGAGGTGAAGTCACCCAGGGTGGTCGCCACAGGTGATGGAGAAGAGGAATGACGAGTGAAAAATGAAGAAGAGCAAAGGCTGCCGTTGGACCTGGTAGAAGAACTCTGGGACCTGGCAACCATCCGGCAGGAGGAGGTCAAGCGACGGATGGCTCGGTACTTCGACAAGCACATCCGGGTGAAGCAGTTTAAAAAGGGGGACTTGGTCTTGAAAAAGGTCGATGCGGCCGGAAGGGGAGCCGCAGTGGGAAAGCTCAATCCCAACTGGGAAGGGCCTTATATTGTAGATGTGGTACTCAGGTCGGGAGGGTATCACCTCCGGGATGTGGAAGGGATACTTCTAAGCAGAGCTTGGAGCGGGGATGACCTAAAACGCTTCTACCCTTAAACTCTTATGTTGATTTATTATAAGATTGATATTATTGTCTTTTCGAATCATAAGTCCGTACAATTTGCATGAGCTGGAGTGCCCCAGATCGATTTTGCTGCTTGGCTTTCATTAGACGGTGAGGTCAGGTTGATCTCTGGAGAGGCTGGCAAGGTAAAGGTTGTGCGAAAGATGTGCTTCGCCTACCCGACCGCGTTCTCTCGCATCGCCTCCTCCTGCTCGTGTGACTCGTTCTTCAGGGTCCAGGTACTGCAAGGAGGAGGAGGGAGGACAGCCCGGGTCAGCTCATGGTTCTGAGCCTTCAGACTGGCGACTTCCTTCTCTAGTCCGGAGGTGCAGGTGAGGAGTTGGCTAGCGGTCTCGGCATCCTGCAAAAAGTAAGGCGGATTAGCCAAAGGGAAGGGCAGCGAGGAAAGATGGGTGAACTCTTCAAACAACTTACCATTCCGCCCTGGAGGCTGGCGAGGAGGCCCTCAGAGATGTCTTGCTTCTCCTTGAGGCTCGCGATCTCTTCCGTGGCAGCCTTCAGCTCGCGCTTGAGCTCCTCGGAGTTTCGGTCCACATGGAGGCATCGCCAACCCGTCATATGGTCGAGCTCTAGGGTGCGGAGCTAGGCTCGCGCACTCTCGTGAGCGAGTTCCCGGGACGTCAGGTCGTCGAAGTTCGCGGCATCCTCCCGGCCGTAAAGCCCGAAGGAGAGGGCGAAGTCCTGACCTCCGATTGTCTCCTGCTCCACCCAGGAGGGGAGGAGGGTTGATATGGAGGCCCTGTTGGCCTCCGGGTCCCAGTCTAGCAGAGGCTCACCAACCTCATCTCGGTGCTTCGTGCCGAGGCAGAAGTTTCGATGGCTCGCCGGCCCGGGCACACCCGATGTGCCGACAGTTCCTTCAGCGACCCCGGTGGTCTCCTTATTTGTCGGCGGGCTCTCTTGGGGGTCTGCCCCCGATAGGTCCCCGAGGGCCCCTTTCCCCTTAGCCTGAGTAGAGGCTTTCCTTTTTGGAGGCGGCAGGAAGGAAGGCGCCCCGCGTCTTGCGGGCCGTTTTTGCCAGAGGACGAGTTGGGATATCTCGGCAGGTGGCGGCGACCAAGGTGGCGAGCGCGAAGCTGGGAAGGATAGTCCCAACCCTCGAGTAGGGGGGTGGAGCGGAAGGTCTCACTCCCCTGTGAAAGATGCGACAGAGGTTAGTTAGCGAGAAAGAACGGAATACAACAGAAGGAGTGAATGCGAGTCAAACCTTCTCCAGGCGGCACAGGGAGAAGCGAGTCTACGTTTCGCCGGAGGTAGGCGACCTCGAAGTTCTTCTGCGTGAAGAACTGGAAAAGCTCAGCATAGTGACCACCGAGTGCAGGAGGTAGGTAGGTCGCCTCATCGCGCTGGACGAGCGAAAAGAGAATATTACCGAAGGACCCCTTCATGAAGAGGAACTTCTGAGGCCAGTAGTGACTTTTGTTGACGGTCTCGCAAACCTTGACGTGCTGGCTCGCGAAGTATATGGTCCCTCCCTTGTAGGCCCGAAAGGAGAAGAGCTTGCAGAAGGCCGGCAAGCTAAACTCGACCCGCTCCTCCTGCAGGTAGCAAGCGAAGGCCACCACGACGACGACTGAGTTGGGGGTCATCTGCTCCGGGATCACGCCAAAATACTTGAGTATCTGGGAATTCACGACACGCGATTAGAAATCATATGCGGGTGCGAGAAAGAATATAAAAGTGCGAGCAAATACCTGGCATACTTCCGACCACAGTGGGAGTCGCAGGCCGACGTTGAAATGGGCAATGAGGATGGCGAGCTCGTCTGGCGAGAGATCTTTGATAACCTCGGTCTTCGCCGGCCGGTAAGCCGCGCATCCAGACGGGATGTATTTGACGACATCAGCGTCAAACTCGCTCTCGGTGAGCGAGCAGTTGAAGAAAGAGTGGTCGGAGAAGGTCCAAGCGCACTTGGCTCGGCCCTCGGCATCGCCACCATTCTCCACCCATTCTGAGAGCTAAAAGGTTGAGAAGAAGCAAGTACGAGCCGAAAGGTGCGAAGACGTGAGAACGAAGGGGGCAGAGGGTTGATGACGATAAATGCGGTGGTTGGGTATAATGACGAGACCTATTTATAGAAAAGCGGAGGCGGCAGGGAGGAATCGAAGCGTCGAGGGTGCAGTTAGCAAAATCGGATTACGATACGCCTCGGTACTTGAGACGACCTTCTTCCCCACCCGCTCGCAGCAATATAGCAATGCCAACTCGCTATAGGCGAAGCAAGCACAGCAGGCGAGGCGAGCCCAGTATAAATCGCGAGCAAGAACGCTAAAAAATAAAAAAATGAAACTAGCGAGCACGACGCAAGCAGTAATATCACAGCACGAATAAATAAAAGAAAAAGCCCGACAGCGGGCTGGAAGCACTAAGTAAATGAAGACAATAGTGTTCGCAGATTGTTCAGACAAATAAAGAATATAGTACATGTTCGCCCAGTGGGGGCGGGCGCGGGAAAGATCAGTAATAGATCCACTTCCATCGACCTCGGCCTCGCACCCCTGAGCTCGGCGACACTCGAGGATAGTAGTAGGCACGAACGACGCGGAGCTCGCGTTGCAACAAGCGCACCTGGTCCTCTGCGCGCGAGATATGCACTCCCAGAGAAGTGATCTCGCTGTGAGAATCCATGCGCAGCTCGGAAAGGAGCCGTGCATATTCATCCTCAAGGGTGGCGAGCCGCTCCATGGAGGACGCCCTGTCCTCTCGCGCCTGGCTGTACAGATCCCGCAACAGGTAGCCATACTTCTGGAGCACCTCGGCGGTCCGCCTCTTCATCAACTCGGGATCGCGGGGATCTCCCAGAAATTCAGCAATCTGGTCCGGCGAAGGCGGGTGAGACATCTCCTCTTCCCCAGGGTCCGGATCGGCGGGGGAGCTCTCGCGGACACCTGCGAGAAAGAGATTAGTGGCGAGAGCAAGGTGCAAATGATCGCTAGTATCGACCAACCGGGAATGGCTATGGTCGCTTTACCGGGGCGCTGGCGAGAGGAGCTCGGCTGTCCCCAGAAGGCCTCAGTGAAAGATGGTGTAATGGATTTCACCAGACCAGGGGGTGCGGCGCGTTGCTCGCGACCCGGATGTCAGCGAGTAGCGAGCCGCCAGGACTCCGTTGACCCAGGAGACCAAATCCCGGGGTGAGGATGGTCTCGCCCGGTGGAGCTGGCGAGCCCACTGGAGTGGCGCGCCTCCCAGGGGTCGCGAAGAGGGTCTCTGTAAGAAAAACAACAGCACAGGAAATTTAGCGGTTAAGAAATCTGGATAGGAAGAATAGCAAGAAGCTCACCGAGTCGCGCCGAGGAGATTTGCAAGTTGGCAACATTCGTATCCATGGCCTCCGTGCCGGTCCTCCCAGGGGGGGGAGAGCGAGTATCCGTCAGGACCTCGCCCGTGATAGCCCCCTCAAGGAGTGCGCTCTGCAAGTAAGAGAATGGTATTAGTCTGGTATCGCAGAGATCGAACTATCAACAAGGATACCTGTTGGGCGAGCCTGGTGTCGGGTGGCGGATCCGGGAGAGAAGACCCGTTTTCCCCTGGATGTCGCCTGACCGTCTTCGCTTTTTTGATCCTTGGGAAGGCCGGGGAAGTCCGCCGGGTGAGCCAAGGGACAAACTCGACTGTGGAAGCCCGTTCGATCGCCCTCGACGCATCCAGACGAGCCTAGGCTTCTTCCGAAAGAGGCATTTTTATAGCTACAGTTGTAAACAGGAAAGAAGGCGAAGGGAGAAGGGGTTACCCATCGCCCTTGGTTCTTGGTATTTATAGCACTGGGGATGGGACCCACCAGAAGATTCTTGCCAGGCCAGCAACCGGCCGGCGAACACCAAAGGTTGGATGTTTCTTTGCGAGCTTAAGCTAACCTCGCAAAGAGCGGGGATTGTGTACAACCCCGTGTTCGTCGAGGAGTAAAAATTGAGTCAGGCATAGGCGAATCGGGTGAGGGCTCGTCGCCTCGCGACGAGGCGGGCCGCGAGAGTGGGGCGAGCCAGGCCTACCCTGCGAGGAGAGTATGATGACGACCCTTAGTGGGAGCTCGCCGCTTTAGGGTGCGCTTAGCTATGGCTAGGCGAGTGCAATCATTCATCGAGCAATCGCCCTGCCCAGGAGTGCGAATGCAGGGCCGCTAGGTGAATGAGGAGGGAGCCCCCACTCGCCCGGGAGCGAAGAGATCTCGTGAACCCGGCTCGCGGGAAGCACGACGAGTGGCACTCTCGCGGGCCACTCGCCTGGTGGGACCTAGGTGTGAAATTACTTGAATTCCCTTGGTGGTCTGCCCATAGCCTCTTAGAACAACGGAGTTTGGCTGTTAGCAGACTAGTTTGGGGTGCATATAGTAAAACCAAAAGGCGGAGTTACACTATTAGCAGACTAGAAGAGGAAAACTATATATAGACCTTGAAGGCACCTTTAGAGAGGATTCCAGTTTTGGCTTCTTCCTCCATAGGACATCTTTTGTTAACTCCTCAGGCTTTCCAAGGTGCCCAACTTCAACTTTGGCTTGGGAGGGGGAGAGCTCTAAGATCTTTCGGGTGTGTGGTGGACCTCCACGCTGCAGCCAAGGGTCTGTGTCTAGTTCTAAATCTTCGGTCTATTCCTTTCGCGGGATCAGTAAGTGCCAGCTGCCCCCTCTTAGGGGTTCGAACTTCTCGTTGGGCCAAATCTTGGTTCCAACAGGTAATTTCATGCCTTTCCTTCATTTTTTGTTTGAATCTGATGACTATGTCTTCTGAAGCTCCTGTGATGAAGAGATCATCGACATAGAGACATACAATCAGGTTTTGTCGGTCTGGTTCCTTCTTTATGAACAAAGATGACTCATTTTTGCTTGTTGTAAGTCCTTCTTGATTGAAGAATGCAATGATGTTTGAGTGCCAAGCTCGTGGTGTCTGTTTAAGCCCGTACAAGGCTTTGTCCAATCTGTAAACTTGATTTCCTCCTCCTCTTTCTGGTATCCTTCGGGATGATCAACATATACCTCATCTGTTATCGAGTTATTGAGAAAAGCTGATTTTACATTAAGCTGATAGATGAGGTAGTTGTTGTTTGCTACAATGGAAAGAATTAATTGAATTGTGTCCATGCGTGCTACTGGAGCAAAAGTTTCCTCGTAATCTCGACCAAAACGCTGACTACACCCTTTTGCAACAATTCTTGCTTTATGTTTATTATCCTCTCCTTCATTGCACTTGAGCTTGTATACCCATTTAAGGCCGACGATTTTTTTTGGCAGGCCTCGGGACCAAGCTCCAAGTGTCATTCTTCTCTACTAGTCTCATCTCTTCATTCATTGCTCTTCTCCATTCTTCTTTGGTGGCTGCTTCTTTATAACTTGCTGGTGTGGAGTGATAGAAAACAATATTAGAACTTTCATATATCTCCTGAAGGGATCTTGTTCTTAGGGGTGGTGATGACTTAGAGGAATCATTATCAAAAGAGGCTTGAAAACCTTGATCTTCTCCAACTTCTAGTGTTTCCTGGATGGTGTTCTTTAAGGGCTCAACCGAGATGCTGGAAGGAAAGAGATCATCACCTTTGCCTGAGACCCAAACCCATGATTCATCTTCATGAAAAAGAACATCCCTAAAAATGATTAGCTTTTGTGTTGTTGGATCCAATAAACGATAGGCTTTGCTGTGATTACTGTACCCCCCAAAAATGCACTTGATGTTGGTTTGGTCAAGTTTATCTCTTTTCTCTTTCAATGCACGTGAGAAAGCAATGCAACCAAAGGTCTTGAGATGTCCCATTGGTGGTTTTCTATTATAAGCACTTCATATGGTGTTGTGTTCTAAAGGGATTTTGTGGGTGCTCTATTCAAGATGTAAACCGTCGTGCTAGTTTCTTCAGCCCTAAGTATTTTGGCAGATTCTTGTGAAGAAGCATTGATCGAGCCATTTCAACTACGGTCCAATTTTTCAACTCCACAACACCATTTTGTTGAGGGGTCCCTGGGGAAGTGAGATCATGCCTGATGCAATGGATTTGGCAAAAATGTTGAATGACATGCGATATAAACTCCCCGCCATTATAACTCCTAACTGTCTTAATGCTCTTTTCTAACTTCTTTTCTATCTCCCTCTTAAAATTTATGAAACAAGAAAAGCTTATAATTTCTGCTCTAGGTAGTAGATCTGCATGAATCTACTATAATCGTCTATGAGAAGGAAGTAATACCTTTTGCCTCCAGGTGTTGATGTTGAAGTGGGCCCCCATTGATCACAATGAATGAGTTCAAGTGGTTGTGTGCTTTGATGTTCAGAAGAAAGGAATGGCTTCCTGTAAGTTTTACCCATGACACACGACTCACACTAGCGATGATGAACCTATAATTTTGGCAAACCAATGGTCAATTTTCCTTCAATCAGAGTTTTCATTGACCCATAATTGAGATGTCCCATCCTGTGATGCCAAGTTGTCACAAGATCTGGTCTGCAACCCATTGTGGAGAGGGCAACCTGATTTGGTGGACCCAGTGCCAGAGGGAACACTCAGTTTTTGGGTCATCTCTGTTGAGGCAACTTGCTTACCATTGACATCAGAGATCATACTTGTGTTGGATTTGAAAATGACGTTGTCATCCTTGGTTAAAAGCTGTCCAACACTAAGGAGGTTTTGAGTGAATTAGGGAACGAGCTGAACATTTGGGACCTCTTTCTGTCTTCCATCTGAGTTTTGGACAAAGATGCTTCCCTTCTCTTCAATATTTCTGGTTTTTCCATCACCAGATACACAGGGGACTTGAAAGTTTCATCAAATTTAGAGAAGAGTGTTATGTCATTTGACAAATGACTAGAACACCCTGAATTCTATGAACCAGTGAGAATGATGTTCGACATCACTAATACCCTTGCTATAGGTTAGAAATAACTTCTCTTCTACTTTTTTTGTTTTTTCAGTAAATTTTGCTTCTTCTTTGGTCTTGAACCAACAATCTTTATCAAAATGCATCGATTGTACCTTTTGCATTTGAAAAAACATTTCGACGTTTCATGATTTGTTTTTCTGCATAGATGACAAAAGAGTGGGCTGTGAAAGTGCACAGTGCCTCTGAGAATCCTTTAGAAGGGGGGGTGAATAGAGATTTAAATTTATTTCTAACCTGACTGTGCAAGTACAATAAAAATCTAAGTGTTATGCTCCAACAAATGCTTATCCAGAATAAAAGAATGATGAAATATAAAGCAGAAAAACAGTAAAGTAATCTAAGCTATGAGGGACACCACAGAAAATAAACAATCCAGAAGACACAGATTTTTATAGAGGTTCCCCAAAATATGGGTACTTCTCTTTTCTACCACCTAGTAGGAATGCACCAACTGTGCCTAAGTCTTTTGGTAAGGAGACTCTTAGAACTACTGATCTTTTGACAAGGAGATCATGAACCACCAGATCTTTTGATAAGGAGATCTTGAACCACCAGATCTTTTGATAAAGAGATCTTGAACCACTGAATCCTTTGGAAGAGGGATTCTTAAAACTCTTTTACATAAGAGAATTAGAAGAAGAAAGAAGAGGAAGAGACAAGTAAGAATTCTGTTTTCAGAATTCTTATTAAGGCTGTTTGAAGAACAGCTTCTTGAGTCTTTCACTGGATCTGGTCTTGATGAACTCCTGCTTATAAAAGAGATGTATTGTAGGAGCTATGTATGTCAGATCCTTCCTGTTTTTGCTGATTGAGATCTGGCTGCTATAAGATTGAGATGAACAACAGGTTTCAGATTCTCTGTTCTATCAGATGGATAGCAGCAGTTCTTTCTTCTCTTTTTGTTCCGTGTTAGGGTTCCTGAGGGAGGAAGAAGAAGAGAGAAAACCCTAATTGAAAGTTGTAGCTGATTGTGATTGATGCTCTTATTTGTCTCTTTCTTCTTTGCCCTTTTATTGTCTCTCTTCAATTTGAATTCCTTTCCAATTCTGGTAAGTCCTGAAAAGATATTTTGATTTACAATTTCTCTTTCTTCCTATTCTTGATTCTCGATCCGTCTCTCAACTGTAAGTTTGTTTCCAAGAAAGCTTTTATGTCCTCTATTAATGCTTCCTTCTATTTCAGACAATAATTAAGCCGTTGGAGAACGGTCTTGAGTGATGTGGGCCATGAGAGAGAGTCCAAAATGACAGCTGAAAAGGTTTCCTTTTCAGACTGTATTCGACGTAGCGTCGAGTTCACTTCCTCTCTTATCGACGCAACATCGAGTTCTTGTAGGAGCAACTTCAATTTCATCCTTGCTCTGATTAAACTCTGCTAGTCGACGTTGCGTCGATATCTTATCGACGTAACCGTCGAGTTGAAAGGCATGACTCTGAACTTCATTATATGCGTCGGGATAAAGTCGACGTAACGTCGACTTTAGATGGCTTCGACAGATACTCCCTTCTGCGTCGAGTTGAAGTAAAAGTTGCGTCGACTTCTCAAGTTACTTCGACAAGTCCATGACCTCTACGTCGATATCTATTCGACGTAACGTCGACTTGAGTTACTTCGACAGAAGGGTTGAACCACTTGGACTTCTAGTCAGAGTAGCATCGATATGGACTCGATGTTGCGTCGAATTCTATTCGATGCAAATGTTAACTTTGCCCAAGTTTTGCTTCTCTTGATCTGGTCTTGACACCCAAGGTTGACTGTGACATCCTAAGACATTTAATGACCAGATTACCCTCACTATACAATGAGTAATTTAATCCTAGGGGATAAAATCACTTTTAGTTAATTTGTTAAGTTAAATCAAATGGTTTTTCCCAACAGGCTGCCTGTGGTATTTCCAAACGTCTCATTATTTGCTGATTTTGATTGGCTTGTTGCCATGACCCTCTCTTGTGTTGGGGGATTTTGACTTGATTTCTGTGGCGTTTGTCGTGATAGTTTTGCTTTCCAAGATTCATTTTAGCTTGAAAAGTCTGATCGAAAGATGGTGTGATTCTTTTTAGCCCGTCCTCATGAGATTGGATCTTTCCCCTGAGAGTAGCAACAAAGAAAGGTTTAAGGTCATTACTCTCTTCTATTGCTACATCAATGCGATCATAGGCCTTAGGGATGCTTCTAAGAATCTTAAGCACAATCTCATCTTGTGGGATAGACTCCAAGGTTGCATAACTGATTTGTGAGGTTTGTAATTTGTGACAGATATTCCAAAATGGACTCATCTTTCATAAAGATGGAGTCAAATTGTCTCCTTAAATTCCGTCTTCGAATGAAAATTACCTTCTTGTCGCCTTGGTAGACCTATTTCAGAGTGTCCCACGCAGCTTTGGCAGTCTTTGCTCCCATTATATGTGGAAAGATCTTTGCGGTGATAGCCTGTTGAATGATGACCAGTGCCAGAGAGATTTTTTGTTTTTCTCCCTTGGGTATTCTTGCTTCTACACCCTCCTTAGCTTGACATCTCCTTGAAGACCACTTTCCACGATCTCCCAAAGTTCTTGGAAGTTAAAGAACGTCTGCATATTGATGGCCCAGTAATCGTACATCTCTCCATTGAAGATTGGAGCAGTTTCTTGCGAGAAAGGGACTGAGACGGTAGATGATGTGCTCATGTTTTCGAAGCTATAGGCATGCAGGAAGCTAGGTCTGATACCACTGATGAATATTTAAATCTAATATTTGTGTGTTTTTGCAGGAAAAAGGAAATCATGTGGAAGACACCGAAACGAAGGAAAAACAAAAAAAGGGAAGAGATTTTTCATTCATTCATTTCTACTTCTTAACTAATATAATTCATTGATCATTTTATAGTTGCCCAGGCGGGTGATAGATAATGAGGAGAATGGAAAAACAAAAGTCATAATAAATCCTAACATTTGAGTCCCAAGATTATATGTCTCTTAGGAATTCATTACATTAACTTCTTGCTTTGATTACAGGTACATGGATCATATTCCCAATAATATGAACCAACATTGCCATGAACCTCAAATTTCACAGGGGTTGTATATGTAACGACCCAAAGCCGACCCTGAGTCCTCAACTGGCGCCGTCCGGGCTGCAGCCCAAGCACCCTAACCAGCTCTACGTGCCTGTTTCTCGGCCACGTCAGGTTGTTGACGCTGGGGTTTGAACCCGCAACCTCCTTGATGAGCAACCTTCAACAGTTCTCATCACCAACTGAGATGGTTGAAGGTGATGAGAACTGTTGAAGGTTGCTCATCAAGGAGGTTGCGGGTTCAAACCCCAGTGTCAACAACCTGGCGTGGCCGAGAAACAGACACGCAGAGCTGGTTGGGGTGCTTGGGCTGCAGCCCGGACGGCGCCAGTTGAGGCCTCAGGGTCGGATTTGGGTCGTTACAGTATATAGGATAGGAGACAAGGAATTCTATCTTTTAAAAGAAGAAGAGAAAAGAAAGAAGAATGAACCTCAAGTTTCTTCAGCAGTTCCTTGGCAGTTCGAGCTGAGACTATGATATGGCGCTCGCTTGGGTTGATAAATCCTTCTTCCACAGCTTTGTCAATGAAAGATAGCAGTGAGTTGTAGTATCCCTCTACATTCAGCAACCCAACCTACAATACTCAGATTTTAGAGGAAAGGACCCCAAAGGAAGTCATTCAGTCTATGTCATGAAACAGAGTATTTATCTCAATTGGGCTTGTAACTTGAAATTAAAACAAGTAATTATTTAATGGAGACGACTGTGAAATAGAGGTTAGGGTTGATGCACTCATTGTCCCTCTGTGTTTATTGTACAACTCGAACTCATTAGCTCTCTAAGACATCATGAACTCAATGAACATTAATTTCAGGCCGCGTGAGTTTGAAGAGATGTAATTACTTAACCTCAAGACCAGTCCTCTATCTATGGAGACATTCGTATCACTTGGTAAGGAGAGATTAGTTAGCAACATTGATCACATGAACGTTATCAGAATGCAGATTTATCTCTGAAGACCAGAGATGGCAACATTTGACTATGAGACCAAAACTTATAGTGGTAAGTTGGAATCATATATATAGATCATAGGAAAACAGTTTCTTAACAAAAGAAAAGAGCCTTAGATGCAACGGGTATTACTGGTTTGTCATGGATGCCGAGTTGAGCCCAAGTAATTACTTCTAGCAGCTCCTCGAGGGTTCCATACCCACCTGCATGGAGCCTCTGATTAGTTCAGAATGTTCAAAACATTAATGCATAAAAATATGCAATGAATACTATGAAGGCCATAATTATATGTTCAGAAATATATAATAAGCTTGTTGGGGTTGATGACACGCAACATCCTATCAATTTGAAGGACCAATTTGAAACAAAATTAATTTGAAGGACTTATTTGAAATGAAACATAAAGATAAGGGACCTATTTGAATATTTACAAACATTCACCGTTGTTAGATGTTTAACGGAAAAAAAATGAGAGACTTATTTGAAATAGATAATAAAGTTGGGGACACCAATTTGAATCAAAATAAACTTAAGAGACCAAAATGAAACAAGCCCAAAACTTAAGGGACTGATTTGACTATTTTGCCTAATAAAAAAACAGCCCCCTTCGGACAAGTAGGAAGCAGTGGGCAGAGTGAAGCCCCTCTTTCATCAAAAATGTTCTGCAAATGGCAGGACTATGAAAAGGAAGACGTGTAAACTGCTATTCTCATTTTGAATTCTATTTGTTGGCAGTTCCTAGGGGTTCTTTTAGCTGTCGATGCAAGGAGATGATATCGATTCCATGAATGTAATTTTATCTTGGTGTCAGTGCTCAAACTTTTTCACTATTGTGGGAAATTAAAGACGGACCCTATATAACCTTTTAACTTTTTCTACTCGATCCTATATATGAGTTCCAGGTTGCTTTACTAATAGAAGATAGTTCTACTGGTTCCTTTTCATTCATGCGTATAGGAATTCGCCAATACAACCCCTTAAGCGGAAATGCCTTTAATTTCTTTTAGGAAATGCATAACGTGAGTTTACATATGACTTTTCTTCTTCTTCTGTTAAAACTTAAAAGAGACGCCGTACGTGACTTAGAATAATGCTTAGAAAATTAGTATGAAGGCCGTGGATGGGGGATGTTTTGCGGAAGGAAGACTTGTCTTATAATAAAGCTGAAGAGCAATTCGCACAAGAGAGCAGAGCAGTGAACATCAGTCAAGGACGAATGCTATAAAAAGTAGATATTATAAAAACCTTTTAAAACATTTGGGGTTGGCTTGGGATATTTGTGAAAAAGGACATGGTTCCGTTTTACACTAACCAGGTAAAGCAATAAAGGCATCAGACTGCCTTGCCATTTCTGCCTTTCTCTGATGCATATCTGCAACAGCTTTCACTTCTCCTACAGTTTCACCCGTTATCTGCCGAGCAAATAGAAAAGACAATGAAAATAAAAAAAAACTAAACAGAAGGGCGCGAGCGCACGCACAGAGAGAGATAGAGAGATAGAGTGAGAGTGTGTGTGTGTGTGTGTGAGACAGAGAGAGACAGAGAGAGAGAGAGCGAGAGAGACCGAGAGAGACCGAGAGAGTAAAACACACTAATTAAAGAGATCGAGGGGCGAGAGCAATGATGAGCCTTGCAGATGAGTCCAAAACTATGATTTGAATATTCATCCGGCTCTCCCCCACCCACCTTCCCTACACTTACAGCCATAGGTATAAATTTACCTTCTTTTGTAATGAAAAATATATACTTGTAAAAATATATGCATAACCAATTTCATTACGCTGAAGCCAAAACTATGATTTGAAAAACTGGCGAATCTCTTTCCATTAGCATCACACACCCAACAGCAACATATGTAAAGAGAGAAAATATATACTCCTATAAATAAAATGAACAAATGAAATGGCTTCACATTAAAGAATGCACGCGGTGTTTTAATTAAGAGGGCATACCTCTCGAAGCATGAGAGTCTTGGGAATGACTCTGCATTGGAAAAAGAAACATGAGAACAAATTAAGCTTGTAATAACATTACTATATAGGAAGTAAAATAATCGATCAGAAGAATGTATTCCTCAGAGAAAGCTACGTACGTAATATAATTGGGGCATGAGCACTCCCAGCTTTGACATACAGTATAGGAGGGAATTAGCTAGCTAGGAAGGAAGAAGAGAGCTGAAAAACTTTACCCAATGACATGCCGCCCTCCATCATAAACTGCCTGGGAAACCAATCCCATCAAACCGACACTCCCTCCACCGTAGACCAGATCAATGCTCCTACAAACCTGGAACACTCCTATTAATCCCTCTTATTTCTTAATTAGTTCTAATTACACCTTCATTCAATGACAACAAAAAAGAAACCCTAAAAAGAAAAAAAGAAAAAGAAAAGTTTTTTTTTTCTTGGAGTACTATAGACTCGATCCCCATCATATTCATGCATATATGTGGGAATAGAGCATTCATGAAATAAATGTCATTGACAAGCAAGCACAGTGCAAATACTTCAAAAATACTTGCTGGACAGGGATAGGTAGATAGACAGAGAGAAGTAAACCAGCTCCCCGCCAAGGTCAATGGCAGCATCATGGTAGCTCCTCTTCTTCCCCTGGCTACTTCCGCAGAAAACACAAATCCTCTTAAACTTGGATTCTTTCCCCCTCTCCATGAAAAATGACCTTTTTCCCGTGTGTTTCTTCAAGGGTCATGACTCCACTATCTCTCTCTCTCTCTTTTATACTGCTAGTCATGACAGCAGCACAACAACACAGAGAGACAAACATCCACTACATCCACGCCCACTTTCTAGTGCGCTCCCCGCACCTATACAAACAAACCGCACGCACGCATTGCAATTGAAGCCTCGCACTCGACATGTTGCACGTGCATCTGTTTCCTTTTCTTTTTGTCTACTAACAAGCTACAATCCTGTATATTGAATACGTGCTAGATTAATATCAAATGATGATACAAAAAACCTTAAGAGATGATAATTGTTAGAAATAATAATAATAATAATAATAATAAATGTGTGTGTACTCATTTATTGTTATTTACATTAATCTAGAAGCTTCTCATATCTTCATCCGTAAGCATTAAATGTTAAAGTCTAGAAGTATCTGATATTGGGTATAAATGTTAATGTTTCTAGATCTAGGGCAAAGCCTAGAGCACAGCGAAGAGCAAGGATCAAGTATAGGGATTTTATACCTCCATCCATAGGGCTACTCTTGGACGAACGACTTTGATGAGCAGGGCTCGGGTGGAGCACCTCTGGGAGACATATGCCGGAGGAAGAGGGCGGCGCACCCGCGTGAGGAATCGACGACGAAAACGCCGGGCGCAGAACTCAAATCGCGGGACGGTGAACTTTCCAGGAGCAAACCCCTAGAAACGCGATACTTGCGGCTTCCGGATTTTTGGGGAGAGAATAAACCGGATGGATGTGATGAGATGGGTTTTAAATCCCTTATATACCCCAAATCCAGGGCCTCAAGAAACCCTGAACAATCTGGGTCGTCAATCCTCCCATCTATAGGATCTTGACTAAACTCAGATCTCACTTAAACCACTCGTCACACTTGAGCCTAGCGAGTCACCACCTTATACTATTCTCCCTATCAGACTCCCATGGGTTGAATCAATTAGATAATCTAACATTCTCCCACTTGATTCAACACAGAGAAGATCCTCCTATTATTTAAAATAATTAATTTTGTTCTATAAGAGTAAAATAACACTAGACTCATAGGGTGATAGTGAACTTCAAAAAACTTTCGTTTGACCATACATAATAACATAAAATAACAGTGACTCTTGGCCCAAACCTTATATGACGTCTTTATACTTGTGTAGGACGTCACAACTATATGAATTGCGGCAGTTGTACCTTAAATGGTAGATACTTTAATTCCACAATTACAATGTAATCATTCGATTCTATCAAGTAGTTTATGTGGTGTTAATTCCTTATGAGTGAGTGCTCCCACTCTTTAATGCAATATATGATCTCTAACATTACTTTAGTGTGCACAAAGAGATAAAAAGACTGAAATACCGCATTAATCCAAAAGGAGAGTTACAATGAATGTCATGACTATTTAAACATCAAATGAGTCCACAAGTCACATTCTGTCAACATGACATTTGTACAACTTAGGTGGGAGCCCTTTAGTCATGGAATCTGCCACCATAAGCAGTGTGCCTATATGCTCAATGATGATCTTGCCCTCCCTTAAATTTTCTCTAACCACCAAACAATTTATATCGACATGTTTGTTGCGGCTCCCACTTTTATTGTTCTTGGCAAAGAACACTACTGCAACATTATCACAAAGAACTGTATCCATCACCCTAAGCCCTTAAGAGAAATTCTTCAACTACAATGCTTGTTTTGTTGTTTCATAACATGCAATGAACTCTGCCTCCATGGTCGAGGATGCAATAAGAGTCTGCTTGGTACTCTTCCAAGCTACTGCACCACTGGCCAATATAAAAATATAGCCAGAAGTGGATTTCCTCGAATCTTGGCCGCCTGCAAAGTCTGCATCTGTGTATCCAACCAGATCCAGATGATCAGACTCTCTATATGTAAGCATGTAATCCTTTGTCCCCTGGAGATATCACATGACTTTTTTAGCAGCTGTCTAGTGCTCTATCCCAGGACTACTTTGATATCTTCCCAACATTCCCACCACGAATGTAATGTCAGGTCTAGTGCAAACCTCTAAATAGACCAAACTGTCAACTGCAGATGCATATGAAATGTTTTTCATGGACTCCAATTCCAGAGAATTCTTGGGACATTATGATAAGCTGAATTTGTCACCCTTTACTATAAGAGCTATAGAACTAGAACAATTTCTCATATTAAACATTTCCAAAATTTTGTTGATATAAGTCTTCTGAGATAACCCCAAGATCTTTCTAGATTTATCTCTATGTATCTCAATTCCTATGACATAGGAAGCCTCCCCTAAGTCTTTCATGTCAAAATTTTGAGAGAGAAATTGTTTAGTTTCCCTTATCATTCCCAAGTTATTATTTGCTAGCAAAATATCATAAACGTATAGGACTAATAACATGAATCGGCTCCCACAGACCTTGATGTATATACATTGGTCCACAATGTTTTCCTCAAAACCAAATGAGCTAATGACATTATGAAACTTTATATACCATTGTCGTAAGGCCTGTTTTAGCCCATATATTGATTTCTTCAATTTGCACACAAGGTTGTGACCGTTCTCTGAAATGAATCCTTCAGGCTGATTTATATATACTTCCTCTTCAATTTTCCCATTTAAGAATGTCGTTTTGACATTCATTTGATGTAGCTCCAAATCAAAATGAGCTACGAGGGACATAATAATCCTCAGTGAGTCCTTCTTTAAAACTGGAGAGAAGGTGCCATGGTAGTCCATGCCCAACAAGTTTTGCCTTATATCGTTCGATGTTACCAGATGCATCAACTTTTGTCTTGTAGACTGATAACTTCTCAAAAAAGAAGTTATTAACTCTTTTATTTTAGTGAATATTGAGAAAATATACGAAAGATAACGATTAATTGACTAATAAATATTATATCTTTAACTGTGGACATTTTTATCGTCAAATGTGTAATATATTTGTGCAGGAATGTGAGAAATCCATGAAAGAACGGGCAACTGTAGGCTGGAATTAAAGTGCTGGGCGGATTGCAGCAGCTTGGTCATGACCTGGTCATAACATGGCGGTTCAAATTAATTTTGCTGAACTAAACGTACAGATTTTCGAAAAACTCAAAGTGGGGCCAGCAGTTTCTTTATGAAAGGACGCACCTTTTCAGAGAAAACACTGTAGCGTGCAGAGATTAAAAAGCAGGTTTGGACAGTTTAGAAAGGAGGAGACGGGTTACTCTTTGAAACTAGAGAGAAAGAGAAAGTGAGAAGGCTTTGAGAGAAGGAAGAGAAGACAGATTTGAGCGGATTGGCAAATAGAGAGGATGAATTTCTGCGCTAATATCTAAACTCCGAACAATGTCTTGTAAGATCTTTCTAATTTGGTTTTTCATTTCAAGGAACATGAACTAAACCTTCCTATTTTGTATGTTGTGAGTACTGGTTTTGTTGTGATGTTTAATTTATAATTTCTCCGTATGATTTCTTGGTTTGCTATCTTTATCAATGTTATGACTTATTTCGAAAGATTTGAGCAATGTTTATCCTCAATATTTCGTGGTGAGATTCGAGAGAGGAATCACGATTTATTTAAGATAAATACTTAATGTTATGCGGCGAGATTCGAGAGATGAGTCGCATAGATATCTAATTTAAATCTTTTACTTCTATACTACGTCGCGAGATTCGAGAGAGGAGCGGTGTGTTTACATCATAATTTTGATATAATAAAAGAGAGAGGAAGAGATTCCATCACCTTATTAGCAAGAGCGATTTGAGCGATTTAGTTTACCTTGCATTTTTCTAAGTTAGAGATAACTAGAGAAGTCTAGGTTATGAGAATTCAATGATCGAGAGATTATGATTCCTATTTTTTAATCGAGCAAGATAGTAAAACAAATATAATGCATCAGTATTCTTAGCAAATATCGCATCAGACCTAGGAAAGCAATATACAAGATTCTTTTCTCTCAAATTTGATAAAAGATAACTTAAGTACTTTTAGTTTTAAAATTAGTTTTAAATTTTTGGTGAATTAGTTTTATCAAGCCAATCGAATTACTTAACTTGGATTTAAGGAAAAGAGTTAGCTAATACTCATAAGCGTTAAATTATTCACTTCTCCGAGGGAATGATCTTATCTCACTATTATATTACTTGATCCGGCACGTATACTCGCGTTAATATATATATCCATTTCGGGCGTATCAAGTTTTTTGCGCCGTTGCCGGGGAAGCGGCTATCTAACGGTTTATTTCTTACGATATTAGTGAGCTCTTAGTAATTAGAGACCAAGTCTTTATTTTATTTCACTCTGAACTTTTGTCTAGTGTATGTCCCGATTTCGTAACATTGAAATATTACCTTTGAATCTAGAAATCGAACGTACTTGTAGACGGAATAGGCAAACTGTTAGAGCAAGCACTATTATTCATCAAGAGATGGATAATAATCAGCAATGCAATGAAAATGATCATGAGGGTCAGGTGGACCCTAATGGTCAAGTCGAACACAACGGTCATAATGTTCAAAACGCTGCACCGCGAATGACTTGTCGCGACTATAACGCACCGTTAAGAGGAGGTTTGCAATTTAGTATAGCGCGACCCACAATCGCCGCTAATAATTTTAAAATAGACTCTACCACAATGCAACTAGTACAACATAACAAGTTTGGGGGGTCTTAATCATGAAAATGCAAACGCTCATTTAAGAACATTCTTAGAAATCTGTGATATGTACAAGGTAAACGGGGCTTCGGATGAAGCTATTCAATTGAGGTTATTCTCATTTTCTTTGGAGGGTCGGGCTAAAGATTGACTTAACTCTCTACCTCCTGGTTCCATCACTACGTGAGATCAATTGGAAGAGAAATTTCTGAATAAATATTTCTCACCTTCTAAAATAGCTAAGTTGGTTAGAGACATCACCACTTTTGTCCAAAATCATGGCGAAACACTTTATGAAGCGTGGGAAAGGTTTAAAGAAATGCTTAGGAAGTGTCCACATCACGGGTTTGCCCAACACCAATAAGTAACAATTTTTTATAACGGGTTACAAACCACTGCAATGATCCTAGTTGACGGAGCTGCGGGAGGGTCTTTATTAAAGAAATATCCAGAAGATGCTTTTGAAATTTTAGAAGATCTTACTTCTAACAATTACCAAGAATTCGAAAGGCAAGGTAATAACCATCTAGCCGGTATTCATCAAGTAGATCAAATCACTTCGTTAGCAGCTCAAATGACGGCACAATTTAATACAATAAATAAAAGATTGGATTCTATGTCTAATTCTGCATGTGGTGCACCATTAACAGTAGAGCAGTTGAATCAAGTAACGGAGGAAACAAATTATGTAAGTGGACAACTAAGACAAGGACCACCCGGCTTTGGAAATCAATATAATCCTGAATGGCGGAATCACCCGAGTTTTTCTTGGAAGAATAACCAAGGAATGACTCAATCATCAAGAGTTAACCAAAATCTAAATCAACTACCGAATCCTCACTATAGTAATCAAGTAAATTCTAGAAAAATAACAGATGAATTCATTTGGAGTATGTTTCAGAAGAATGAATCTAGGATAGTTGGTATTGAATCAACCCTTCGTTCTATGGAATCCACATTGGGTCAACTAGCTAATGCGCTAAGTCAGAGACCAGTTGGATCCTTGACATCTGATACAACACCAAATCCAACTCAATAGGATCTAAATAGTCACTGTAAGGCTATAGCAACACGAAGTGGGTTAGAGATTTCTAGTGGTGACGGTTTGTTGGAAAGGATTAAAGAAGATGAGAGTCTTGATAAAATAAGGAAGCCGGACAAATCTAAAATCGAAGAAAGGAACATAGATAATAGAAAACCTGAAATAGTGGAAGTGGAAAATTTACCAAATAAAAAGAAAGAAATAATTTATCCACCACCACCATTTCCTGCTAGGTTGGCTAAAACGAAAATAGATAAGCAATTTCAGAAGTTCATGGATGTTTTTAAGAAATTAACTATTAATATTCCTTTTTTAGAGGCGTTGGAACAAATGTCAAGTTACGTAAAATTCATAAAAGATATTTTATCGAAGAAAAGGAGATTTGAGGATAAGGAGATAGTTGCACTAACTGAAGAGTGTAGCGCCATTTTACAAAATAAGATACCCCTTAAACTAAAAGATCCAGGTAGCTTCACCATTCCATGTTCTATATGAATGAAATTCTCGGGGAGAACATTATGTGACCTAGGAGCGAGCATTAATCTAATGCCACTCTCTATTTATAAGAATTTAGGTCTCGGATAGATTGCTCGAACATCTCTCACCCTCCAACTTGCGGATAGAACCTTGGCATATCCTAAGGGAATTGTCGAAGATGTTCTAGTGAAGGTGGAAAATTTTATTTTCCCGGCTGATTTTGTCGTTCTTGATATGGAGGAGGACAAAGATGTCCCAATTATCTTAGGTAGGCCCTTTTTAGCCACGGGGAGTACTTTAATAGATGTAAAAAAAGGGTGAATTAACAATGAGGGTAAATGAAGAGGAAATCACTTTCAACATTCTTAAAGCAATCAACTATCCAGATGATAAGGAGAATTGCTATGCCATAGAAGAAGTTGAAATTCAAAACCAATTAATCAAAGATAAAAATAATTTTGAAGAAAGACTTCTATCAATATTATCTAATGAAGATTGGGAAGGCGATCTTGAGATGGAAGAATATGTTAATGTTTTAGAGACACTAGAAAAGTTACCTTGTGCTCAAAGATTTGAAGAAATAATTAGGCCAAGTGACCCTAAAATTCCTAAGTCATCTATAGTAGAGCCACCTAGTCTAGAATTAAAATCTCTACCCGAACACTTGAAGTATGCTTTCCTTGGTGTTGAAACCGATTTCTCGGTCTCTCGTAGAGCTCGGGGCCCTCACCGAGATGAGGGGCGGCTAGCCCTTACTAATCCCTCGAGGAGGGTAGACGGAAGATTAGGAAATTGACTAAGACCTTAGTCACAGCGAGGAGGTCCCTCCACTAACCCGGAAGATCGTTGAGCGCTTCCCCTCCCAAGCCAAAGCTGAGACTTGGGCACCTTGGAGAGCTCTGGAAATGCTAACCAAAGAAAGCCTAAGGAGAGGGAAGCTGAAGTGAGATCCCCTCCAAAGGTGCCCTTAAGGTCCTATTTATAGATTTTCTTATCTGGTCTGCAAATAACAGGATTCCGCCTTTAGATTTTACTATCTGCACCCCAAATGGGTCTGCTAACAGCCAAGCTCCGCTGTTTGGAGAGGCTAAGGGCAGACCACCAAGGGTAAAATGGTAAGTTGACCCTAATGATTTATGGATAGGGGGTTGCGATGACCTTACTGTCGGAGCTCTCGCAGGCCTTCTCGCGGGTCCTGTCCGCGATATCTCTTCCGGGGGATCGCCTTGCGAGAACCTTGCTGAAGGAGTTCTCGCGGGTCCTCTCGCGAATACTGTCCGCGGCGTCTCTTTTAGAGGGTCGCCTCGCGAGGACCTCGCTGCCTATTTTGGTGGTCTGCCGAGGTCTCATCGGCTGGGGGCCGATCTCGGCGAGGTCTCGATCTCGCCACTCCCATCTCGCTCGATTTCCTTACCTGGTGAATATCGGGGTTGTACACAATCCCCGCTCTTCGCGAGGACTAATGTCCTCGCGAAGAATCGTCCAACCCCTGATATTCGACCGCTCCCGGATGACCTGTCAGGAATCTTTGGTGGGACCCACCCCGTAGGCTATAAATATCGTCCCGAACCCCTATTGGCGCGCGCCGTTTCTTTTCTTCCCTTTCTTATTTTAGCTGCCTGGAGATGCCGATCTCCGAAGAAGCAGAGGCTCGCCTGAGGGCGATGAGAGCTGGCGGGCTACCTTCCACGACCAAGGTCCCCGCCTGGATGAACCGGCCGCCCCCCCCCCCCTGTTCAATCGCCGAAAGTCAAGAAGGCGAAGGCGGCTCGTCGCTCCGGCGACGACTCTGTGATGCTGGACTACTCCCCGGATGATCGCCGCCCCGAGGAGGTATGAGCTACTCGAATTCACGTCGATAAATCGCTCCTCACTAATTTCTACTCGCAGGATGCTTTGCCGAGCGAGAACATTGGAGAACCCGCTGAGAGGTCTCGCAAGAGTCCACAGGCGGATCTGAACCTTGCTGGGAAAGATGTCACCGATATGATCTTAATCTCGCATACCATAATACTTCTGTCAACCGTATATGACCTCTGTTACTCTTTTCTTACAGTCTCGCCCCTGAAGTCCCCGGCCCGCCCGTCGTCGCGGCCGCCGTCTCCGCCTCCTCCAGGTAAAATCATAGATAAGCCCGGGTTCCAGCTCCTGACGAGCGAGGAGACCGGTGGCTCCGCACCGCCAAAGATTCCCCCGACCAACAACACAGCTTATCCTGCCGGCCTGGGCAAATCCCTCTACCCCCACTATGGCAATGTGTTCCAGGGCCGTCCTTCGGCTTCTCGGCCCCCTCTCGGTAAGCATTATGGCCTCGCCGAAACCCTGCGTGATCTCGCGCTCGTCATCTAACCTTGTAAAATCTTGCAGACAATGCCGAAAATCCGCATACCGATTCCGAACTGGGCGATGACGAGATGTCTCCCCTTCCTGACCAGGTGGAGGAATTCTTAGGGGATCCGCGAGATCCGGAGACGATGAAGCAGCGAGCCGCGGAGCTCTTGAGGAAGCATGGGCGAATGCTGATGGATCTCAACATGCAGGCGAGACGGGATAGGGAAGCCGCGGAGGATAGGCACGCGGTCCTGATGGAGGAGTGCGCGAGGCTCCGGCAAGCAAGACAGCGCGATCAGGACGAGATCGCCACGATGCCGGAGGTGCACATAGCGAGAATGAGAGACTACGCTTACCTCATGGACCGGGAGGGTCATTTGGCAGAGGACTATTATAATTCTAGGGTACCGCCGAGGTCAGGGTCGCGGGGTGGTGGCCGGTGGAAATGGCTCCCCCACGATTCTCGCTAGACGTTATATTGTGACTGTAATAATCGTCATCGTCTTTGAACGGTCTCGCCACGTTTTGCGACTCGCATATTCGCCACTCCTGCTGGCTGCTATTTCTTTCGACAATTAGTATCATTACCTTTTATGGTTTCTCGCTCGCTATCAATGAATTTATTTATTTTGTTACATCGCGCTCGCGAGGACCCTCTGTCCTCGCTAAACGTATTCTGCAGGGATGTCGTTTGCGCTAACCCCGCGGGTTTCCCTCGCCCGCGTACGTGATGTGATGTTTTTGTTGATACTCGTGCTCGCCGACGTTTGGACTTCCTCCCGCCCTTTTGCTTTGGCTATAAATAGGTGGTCTTGACTGGGCCAACCATCGCATTTATTCTCGATCTTCTTCTTCTTCTGCTGCAGAGCTCTCACTCTTTCTCGTTCTCGCGTTCCTTCCTTTCTCGCAAGTTTTCCAGATGGGCGGCGACGCGGAGTCGGAGGGCCGGCGAAGGGTCGCGAAGGCCTTTGCCGAGCATAGCTTTTTTACCTGCAACTTGACTGATGAGGAGTACTTCAGCGCGGTCGCTGATTACGTCACCCCCCCCCCCCCCCGTTCGAGGCACGCCGCCCTAGCGAGGACGACGTGATCAACGACCCGTTGGTCGACGAGCTGGCCATTCCTACCGCCCATTTCGCGGTCGATTTGCGCCTTCCTTTATGGCCAGAAGTTCGCCAGGTAATAATCGTTCTCGCTTACTTCCTATTTTTTTGCCACTCGAGTCTCGCTCGCCACGCGGATTAATCCTGTTCTCGTTGCCTGTTAGGTGCTCAAGCATTATGGCGTGGTTCCCGGCCAGCTCACACCTAATGCCATGGCGGTGGTCACCGCTTTCGCCTGCTACCTCCGCGAGGAGCGAATCGAGTTCAACCTCCCGGTCTTCCGGAAGCTGTTCTCATTTCGGGCCTACAAAGATGGGACAGCCTATTTCGTGGGCACGGGCCCGAAGGTGGTTGAGACCGTCAACAAGGCCCACTTCTGGGCCCAGAAGTTTGTCTTCGTCAAGGGGAACTTCGGCAACATTCCCCTCTCGCCGGTTCAACACAGCGAGACCACCTACCGGCCCACCGCCCTCGGCGGCCATGACGCCCTCCTCCATCAGTTCTTCTGCAAGAAGAACTTCGAAGTCGTCTACCTCCGCCGCAACCTAGACTCGCTGCCTCCGGTTCTCGCCGGAGAAGGTAAAAATCTCGCCTAATATCTTTGTCTCAATTCGCTAGCATATTATACTTATCCATATTATTGCTTCTTTTTAGGCGAGCGAGATCTTCCCCTTCATCCCTCCTACGCGAGCAACCGGAAAACCGACGCTACCATGGCTCTCGTTACCATGGGGGCGGAAGCTTGCCGAGGCGTCGTCGCTCCGACCGAGCCATCTTCTCGCAAGAGATCGGGGGCTTCCGGTAGTCATGCCGCCCCTTCGAAATCTCCGCCCAAGAAGAAGAGCAAGAAGAGTGCGGCCTCGCTCACTCCGTCGAAAGGTAAGGAACCTCGCGAGGCCGCCTTCGACGAGTTTGACCTCACCGGCCTCTCGGTGGGCGAGGACGAAGAGCCCTGCCAGGAGGCGGTCAAGACCTCCGCCCTCCCCATCCCGGTGAACCACTACAACTTCGGGCTCGGCCAGAGGCGTCGGGACGAGACTGGTGAGCCCCTCGTCACCTGGAAGCCGGAGACCAACATGGTGGACATTTCTTCTATCCTCCCTTCCTGGGTGGAGAAGGAGACCGTCAGTGGTCATGCCTTTGACCTCGCGTTCTCCCTTTATGGTCGCGAGGATGCGGGGTCTTATAAGGATGAGACCGCGATGACCCTTGCTTACGAGAGCGCGAGGTCCCAGCTGCGCTCTGCCGAGCTCGCCCACATGATGGGGAGGCGTTGCTTACAGCTTGAGCTTCAGAATGTGGAGCTTGCGAGGGCCTACCAGGGGGTTCTTGCCGAGAACACGCAGCTGAAGGAGAAGCTGCTCTCCGCGGAGGGCAGGGTGGTGAGTCATCTAGACCTCCCTCATCCTCCTTTCCCCTGGCCGTTTCACCTCTAACTGAACTTATTTGCAGGATGTCGAGGCCGCTGGGAGAGTCAACGCTCGCATCGAGAATTTGGAGGGCGAGGTGGCCGGGCTGAAGGCCCTAAACTGCGACCTCACTCGCGTCGTTGTTCCCCCCTCGCCTCGCCGTTTAAAAGAAGACCGGCGAACGCGAGATGAAGAAATCCGCGTGGGATCTATAGAGTCAGCTCGCTACATTTTTTCGGTGGCGAAGGCGATCGGCCTCTTGGCTGATAATGCTGCCGACATGACTCTGGAAGACATCGTCCCGGAGCTCTTCCTCCCTCTTCCGCCCGTGAAGGATAGTGATGACGAAGAAGGATCGGCGGGTGGTTCCTGAAGCTCGCCGCTATTCCTTTCTTTTGCGCTGTAATTATGATCAGCGAGATCGCCGAAGATTGTAACCAAACTATGAACTGTGGAATGCAAATTTTGCTTTGCTCATTGTGTCTTCTCTTTCCTGTCTTGTTATTTTCACGCGTTGAATGTCTCGCTCTCGCTTATCTCGATATCCGCCTTCGCGGAGGCTATTCTCGCGTTGGTTGTTCTCGCGTCACGCGTTGTTGAATAGATAGGTATAGGATACTTTGGTTGCTCGGCCCGTTCGGCAAAGAGAAATTTCGCACGACGACAGGCGAGTGACGAGAATCAATCTTACACGATCCCGGACAACTGGTCCTCGACAGAAAGGTTGCCGACACCGGGTAAGAGGCGAGCCCTCGCCAAGAAGAAAAACGCCTTGCGATACCTAGGAAGAAATACGCATAAAGACCTTCCGCCGAGCGAGACGGAGTATTCTAGCATAAAGACCTTCCGCCGAGCGAGACAGAGTATTCTAGCATAAAGACCTTCCGCCGAGCGAGATGGAGTATTCTAGCATAAAGACCTTTCGCCGAGCGAGACGGAGTATTCTAGCATAAAGACTTCATCCTTGCCAGCCTCTCCAGAGATCAACCTGAACCCCCCGTCTAGTGAGAGCCCGGGAGCGGAATCGATCTGGGGCATTCCAGCACCAACACTTGTTACCTTGCCAGCCTCTCCAGAGATCAACCTGAACCCCCCGTCTAGTGAGAGCCCGGGAGCGGAATCGATCTGGGGCATTCCAGCACCAACACTTGTTACCTTGCCAGCCTCTCCAGAGATCAACCTGAACCCCCCGTCTAGTGAGAGCCCGGGAGCGGAATCGATCTGGGGCATTCCAGCACCAACACTTGTTACCTTGCCAGCCTCTCCAGAGATCAACCTGAACCCCCCGTCTACTGAGAGCCCGAGAGCGGAATTGATCTGGGGCATTCCAGCACCAACACTTGTTACCTTGCCAGCCTCTCCAGAGATCAACCTGAACCCCCCGTCTAGTGGGAGCCCGGGAGCGGAATCTATCTGGGGCATTCCAGCACCAACACTTGTTACCTTGCCAGCCTCTCCAGAGATCAACCTGAACCCCCCGTCTAGTGAGAGCCCGGGAGCGGAATCGATCTGGGGCATTCCAGCACCAACACTTGTTACCTTGCCAGCCTCTCCAGAGATCAACCTGAACCCCCCGTCTAGTGAGAGCCCGGGAGCGGAATCGATCTGGGGCATTCCAGCACCAACACTTGTTACCTTGCCAGCCTCTCCAGAGATCAACCTGAACCCCCCGTCTAGTGAGAGCCCGGGAGCGGAATCGATCTGGGGCATTCCAGCACCAACACTTGTTACCTTGCCAGCCTCTCCAGAGATCAACCTGAACCCCCCGTCTAGTGAGAGCCCGGGAGCGGAATCGATCTGGGGCATTCCAGCACCAACACTTGTTACCTTGCCAGCCTCTCCAGAGATCAACCTGAACCCCCCGTCTACTGAGAGCCCGAGAGCGGAATTGATCTGGGGCATTCCAGCACCAACACTTGTTACCTTGCCAGCCTCTCCAGAGATCAACCTGAACCCCCCGTCTAGTGGGAGCCCGGGAGCGGAATCGATCTGGGGCATTCCAGCACCAACACTTGTTACCTTGCCAGCCTCTCCAGAGATCAACCTGAACCCCCCGTCTAGTGAGAGCCCGGGAGCGGAATCGATCTGGGGCATTCCAGCACCAACACTTGTTACCTTGCCAGCCTCTCCAGAGATCAACCTGAACCCCCCGTCTACTGAGAGCCCGAGAGCGGAATTGATCTGGGGCATTCCAGCACCAACACTTGTTACCTTGCCAGCCTCTCCAGAGATCAACCTGAACCCCCCGTCTAGTGGGAGCCCGGGAGCGGAATCTATCTGGGGCATTCCAGCACCAACACTTGTTACCTTGCCAGCCTCTCCAGAGATCAACCTGAACCCCCCGTCTAGTGAGAGCCCGGGAGCGGAATCGATCTGGGGCATTCCAGCACCAACACTTGTTACCTTGCCAGCCTCTCCAGAGATCAACCTGAACCCCCCGTCTAGTGAGAGCCTGGGAGCGGAATCGATCTGGGGCATTCCAGCACCAACACTTGTTACCTTGCCAGCCTCTCCAGAGATCAACCTGAACCCCCCGTCTAGTGAGAGCCTGGGAGCGGAATCGATCTGGGGCATTCCAGCACCAACACTTGTTACCTTGCCAGCCTCTCCAGAGATCAACCTGAACCCCCCGTCTACTGAGAGCCCGAGAGCGGAATTGATCTGGGGCATTCCAGCACCAACACTTGTTACCTTGCCAGCCTCTCCAGAGATCAACCTGAACCCCCCGTCTAGTGGGAGCCCGGGAGCGGAATCTATCTGGGGCATTCCAGCACCAACACTTGTTACCTTGCCAGCCTCTCCAGAGATCAACCTGAACCCCCCGTCTAGTGAGAGCCCGGGAGCGGAATCGATCTGGGGCATTCCAGCACCAACACTTGTTACCTTGCCAGCCTCTCCAGAGATCAACCTGACCCCCCCGTCTAGTGAGAGCCCGGGAGCGGAATCGATCTGGGGCATTCCAGCACCAACACTTGTTACCTTGCCAGCCTCTCCAGAGATCAACCTGAACCCCCCGTCTAGTGAGAGCCCGGGAGCGGAATCGATCTGGGGCATTCCAGCACCAACACTTGTTACCTTGCCAGCCTCTCCAGAGATCAACCTGAACCCCCCGTCTAGTGAGAGCCCGGGAGCGGAATCGATCTGGGGCATTCCAGCACCAACACTTGTTACCTTGCCAGCCTCTCCAGAGATCAACCTGAACCCCCCGTCTACTGAGAGCCCGAGAGCGGAATTGATCTGGGGCATTCCAGCACCAACACTTGTTACCTTGCCAGCCTCTCCAGAGATCAACCTGAACCCCCCGTCTAGTGGGAGCCCGGGAGCGGAATCGATCTGGGGCATTCCAGCACCAACACTTGTTACCTTGCCAGCCTCTCCAGAGATCAACCTGAACCCCCCGTCTAGTGAGAGCCCGGGAGCGGAATCGATCTAGGGCATTCCAGCACCAACACTTGTTACCTTGCCAGCCTCTCCAGAGATCAACCTGAACCCCCCGTCTAGTGAGAGCCCGGGAGCGGAATCGATCTGGGGCATTCCAGCACCAACACTTGTTACCTTGCCAGCCTCTCCAGAGATCAACCTGAACCCCCCGTCTAGTGAGAGCCCGGGAGCGGAATCGATCTGGGGCATTCCAGCACCAACACTTGTTACCTTGCCAGCCTCTCCAGAGATCAACCTGAACCCCCCGTCTAGTGAGAGCCCGGGAGCGGAATCGATCTGGGGCATTCCAGCACCAACATATCCAACCTTTGTCACGCCGGCACGGCAGTAGTTATAAGCATCATAAAAAAGGAGTAAGACATTAATTAAACAACATAATAAAGCTCTCAAGGGTAAAACCTTTTCAAATCATCCCCACTTCGGGCTCGGTCGAGGGGTACCCCTTCCACATCCTGGAGGTGATACCCTCCCGACTTGAGCACCCCGCTTACAATATATGGACCCTCCCAGTTGGGGTTAAGCTTACCCACCGTGGCCCCTCTGCCGGCCGCATCGACCTTCTTCAGGACTAGATCTCCTTTCTGAAAGTGTTTTATCCGGATATGTTTGTCAAAATATCGAGCCATCCGCCGCTTGACCTCTTTCTGCCTGATGGTGGCCAAGTCCCGGAGTTCTTCCACCAGGTCCAAAGACAGCCTCTGCTCTGCATTGTTACCTTCTAGCCACTCTTCATCCCCCTCGCTCGCAGCGATCACCCGGAGGGGTCTTTACCTCAAACTCTATGGGGAGAACGGCCTCGGACCCGTGAGAGAGCTTGAATGGAGTCTCCCCGGTGGCGGTATTCGGAGTAGTCCTCATGGCCCAGAGGACGGAGGGTAGCTGTTCCACCCAGTTTCCCCGAAGGTTCTCCACTTTCTTTTTTAATAGGTTAACGATTATTTTTTTCGCCGCCTCCACCTGCCCATTGCTCCTCGGGTGATGGACCGATGCGAACCTGAGGTCAATGCCGAGCTGAGCGCAGAAGCCAACAAACTCTTCACTAGCAAACTGCGGCCCATTGTCCGTCACTATAGCTAGAGGGAGTCCGTGCCTGCAAATTATCTCCCCCACACAAAATTCCTTACAACCTGAGAGGTTACCTTAGCGAGTGCTTTCACTTCTACCCACTTGGAGAAGTAGTCGATCATGACCAGCAGGAACTTCCTTTGGCCGCTGGCTTGGGTAAAGGGACCGACCAGGTCCAGCCCCCATATGGCGAAGGGCCAGGGGGCCGTGATGGTCCGGAGCCTTTGAGCTGGGAGGAGTTGGAGCGGAGCATAGAGCTGGCACTTCGGACACTTTCTTGCGAACTCTGCCGCATCCTTGCTGAGAGTGGGCCAGAAGTAGCCTTGCCTCAACACCCTCCCTTCCAGGGTCCGACTCCCGGAGTGACTGCCGCACTCCCCGGAGTGGATTTCTTCCAGCACTCTCGGAACCTCCTCCTCGGAGACACAACGGGCCAGGAGTCCCGAGAGGGTCTTTCTATATAGCCCTCCTGCATGTAAGGAGTAATAGGCGGACTTATACCTGAAGCGTCTCTTGTCCACGTCCTCTCCAGGGAACTGCCCGGAGGATAGGAAGGTGATGAACGGATCCGTCCACGAGGCTCGTTGATCCACCTCCATCAATTCTCCTTCCTCGATGGAGGGCCAGAAGAGTTCCGAAGTCTTCCCTCCTGCTCGGGGACCGAACTTGGCTAAGAGGTCCGCCTGGGTGCTCTCCTCCCTCGGCACGTGCTTGATGGAGAAGGTGCGGAACTGCCCGATGACCCCCTTAACCTTCTCCAGGTATAGTAGGAGGGTCGGGTCCTTTGCTTCAAATTCTCCCTTGATCTGGCATGCTACCACCATGGAGTCCGTGGAGACCTCCACGTCCTGCACACCCAGTTCCCGGGCCAGCCGAAGTCCCGCTATCACTGCTTCGTACTCAGCTTGGTTGTTGGTAATTGGGAAATGGATGTTTAAGGCTTGCTCAATCCGAGTTTCCTGAGGACTTACCAGGACTATTCCCCCTCCATAGGAGTATTTTCCCGACGCTCCGTCCACCAACATCTTCCATGCCTCTGGGGGAGGTGGCTCGTGCTCCCCCACTTCGGCCGCATAGTCGGCCATGAAGTCTGCCACCGCCTGAGCCCTGATGGACGTCCTGGGCACGAACGCGATATTGAATTCACTTAACTCCACGGACCACTTTGCCAACCTTCCTGAGTGCTCCACCCCTTCCATGATTTTACGGAGCGGGTGGTCCGTCACTACTTTGATTGAATGGGCTTGAAAGTAAGGCCGGAGCCTCCGGGCTGACACCACCAATGCGAAGGCCAACTTTTCTAAGATCGGGTACCGGAGCTCTGCCTTCTTCAGCACTCGGCTGACGCAGTCGATAGGGAACTGTTTCTTCCCCTCCTCCCGGATCGACACAGAACTTACTGCTTCGGACCCTACCCCCAGGTACAGGGACAGGTCTTCTCCGGGCCTCGGTCCCTGGAGCAGAGGGGTTTGGGTGAGCTGTTCCTTCAGAGCCTGGAAGGCTTTCTCGCACTCCGGGGTCCATTCGAACTTCTTGTTGCCCCGCAGCACCTTGAAGAAAGGCGCACACTTTTCTCCTACCTTGGAGAGGAACCTGCTGAGCCCAGCCAACTTCCCTGTAAGGCTCTGAACCTCCTTCGGATTTCTCTGCGACCCCAACTCCATCACCGCTTTAACTTTGTCTGGGTTAGGTTCCACTCCCGCGGGGGTGAGCAAGTGGCCCAGGAACTTTCCTCGGCTCGCCTCGAAGACACACTTCAAGGGATTGAGTTTCATCTTGTACCGCCGCAGGGTCCCGAACGTCTCTTCAAGGTCTCGGAGGTGAGACCCGAGGTCCCGGCTCTTTACCATGAGGTCATCTACATAAACCTCTAAGTTTCTTCCCTTCTGCTCGCGGAAGACCCTGTCCATCATCCTTTGGTATGTGGCACCTGCATTCTTGAGCCCAAATGACATCATTTTATAACAGTAGCATCCATCCCCCGTGATGAAGAAGACATCTTTGATGTCTGGGGGATGCCTGTGGATTTGATGGTAACCTGAAAAAGCATCTAAGAAAGACATTACAGGAAAACCGACGGCTGAGTCAACCAGCGCGTCGATTCTAGGCAGGGGGTAACAATCCTTAGGGCATGATTTATTAAGCAAGGAAAAGTCGATACACATCCTCCATTTACCTCCCCCTTTTTTCACCATAATGACGTTGGAGACCCAGCCTGGATACTGGATCTCCGATACAAAGCCTGCCTGCAGGAGCTTGTCCACCTCCTCGCGGATGGGCCCTTCCAGCTTGTCTGCGACGGCCCTCCTCTTTTGGCGGATGGGGCGGGCGCCGGGGTCGAGGTTGAGGCGATGGCAAGCCACATCCGCGTCGATCCCGGGAATTTCCGCGGCGCTCCAAGCGAAGACGTCTACGCTCTTCTGTACGCAAGCCAGAATCTCCGCTTGATCTTTAGGGTTGAGTTCTCCGCTGACCCGGACTTTTTCCACCACCCCCAGCCGGGTGGTGACCTCGAGCTCTACGACCTCGTCCACAGCCTCCAACCGGGACTGCTCTCCCCAAGCCCTCTCCTCTTCGGCACAAGTGGGAGCCTGGGTTTCCTCCTCGACTTCCTTCTCTACCACCGTCAGCTCTTCCGCCCTTCCCTCCTGGGCCTTCTCTTCTTCTTCCTCTCCTTCCGCCCGGGGTCCCTCAGCTACCCCTTCCTGGGCATGGACTTCATCTCCCTCCATCTTCTCCGCGGCTACCTCCATACTTCTGGCTTCGGCCGCCTCCTCCATCATCCTATCCCACTCCTCAGCTTCTCCCATCCAGGAGATGGTGTTGACAGCCGTTACGTAGCACTGTCTTGCCACCTTGGGATCCCCCCTGATCCGCACCTGAACCCCTCCGTCGTTGAACTTAAGGCATTGATGAAAGGTGGAAGGGACACAGCGGAACGCGCTGATGAGTGGCCGTCCGAAGATGGCGCTGTAACTGCTTGGGGCGTCCACTATGACAAAACGACAGTTCCGGGACTGCCCACCCAGGGTCACATGAAGCCCCACTCCCCCTTCTACTTCCTTCCTCTCCCCCGAGAATCCGAACAGAGGGCCATCTGAGGCCAACACCCTTCTGGGCTCCACCTCCATCTTGTCAAACGCCTTCTTGAAGATGACGTTGATCGAACTTCCGTTGTCCACTAGGATCCGGGAGATGGTGAAGTTCTCGATCGCCGTCTGGATGACCAGCGCGTCGCAGAACGGGTCCTCGTAGCCCGGCATGTCTTTCTGGGTGAAAATGATTTTTTCGGCCGGGGGCGGAGTGGTGGAGGTCGAAGCCACGCTCCGGCGGTAGATGGTATGGAGGCTAGCCTTGCGGGTCGCCTCTACCCCTACCCCCCTATGGATCACCCCGATCCCTCCTCTACTTCTCATATCAGCTCTATCCTCACACCTTTCCTCATCCTCCTCTCGAGGTTCGACCTCCACGATCCTTACTGGCTGCTGCTGCGGCGGCGCGGGCGCTCTGCCCCTCTTTACTTCCAGGAACTCCGGACAGGTGTCTGTCGAGTGACCTTCCACATCATGAAAGATACAATATGGCAACGTCACTTCCCCTGCATCGGCCTCTGCCACCCTATTCCTTCTCCTCCTAGCGGCTGCCGTTTCCACCTCTCCTCCCCTTCCTCTTCCTCTTCCTCTTCCTCTTCCGCCATGGCCTGCTGGGGAGGGGGAGGCATTTGCATCGGACCTTGCCTCCACCCTAACTGGGGGGCCTCCATTGACCTCCGACATGGTTACCCCTTCCTGGGTCGTAACCCCTTCCCTGCCCTTGCATTCCTCCACCTTGCGGCCTCCATTTCCCCTCCGGGGCCCGGGGATCTTCCCTTCTCCTGACCTCCTGCTGCCTCACCTCCGGCTCACTGAGCTTTGCTAGCCTCTTGGTGAGCTCCGGATTGGCTTCCTCACTCGCGACTTCCTCCGACACCCTCTCCATCAGCTCTTCAAAGGAGACGGGGGCTATTCTCTTCAACGTCATCTTGAAGAAACTCTCTTTCGACCCGACCGTGAAGGCGAGTTGGAGTGCAAACCCAGGCATCTCCTGAGTGAGCTGTACTTCCTCCTGGAACCGATCGGCATACTGAGCCAGCGATTCCCTGGGTCCCTGCTTCACTGCGAAGAGGGAATTAGCGTCCTTCTTCCTCTTTTTTGAGGTCGAGAACCTCAGCAAAAAACTTCGGCGCAAATCCTCGAACGAGTAGATTGACCCTGCAGGGAGATGATGGAACCAGTCCCTGGCCTTCTCCTTGAGGGTGACGGCAAGGAGCCGACACTTGAAGGCATCTGACATCGGCCTGATGGAGACCGAGTCTTCGAAACTCTGCAGGTGCTGGACAGGGTCATCTCTACCATTGTAGTACACCCGGTCCCATTCTCCAAATCCCCTCGGGACGGGTGCGGAAAGCACCAACTCGCAAAAGAGGCTTCCCCCTCCTGTCACTCTTCCTGGCTCCACTCGTCCCCCAAGCTCGCTCGCCAAACTTGAGCTCGTCGGGACTGTGCTCGCGAGGGCGGTGCTCGCCTGAACCACCCCGATAGTCGCCGCTTCCTCTTGGCGCGCACTCGCCTGCGTCGCGCTCGCTGGGACGGAGCTCGCCAGCACTGAGCTTGCAGGCACGGAGCTCGCCGGACTGGCGAACAACACTCGCCCTTCCTGGCTCTGACCTAAACCAACGACAACTTCCTTTCCAGCCCTTCCCCCTGGTGCCTTCTCGCCGACTGCTGTTGGGGGAGGGGTCGCCTGAGGTGCTGGGGTCGCAAACTCACTTCGCAGAGCTGTGACCGTGAACCCCAAGGTGTCGAGCACCTCCTTTCTGAAATCCGCGAGCATCCTGGCCATCGCCTCCTGAGGAGTCTCGCCGAACTCCTCGCCCTGCTCCTCATCTCCCGCCATAACCCTTCTCTGGAACTTTCTTGAACCAGCCACGCTCCACGCTCACCGCACCAAAATGTTGAAACCGATTTCTCGGTCTCTCGTAGAGCTCGGGGCCCTCACCGAGATGAGGGGCGGCTAGCCCTTACTAATCCCTTGAGGAGGGTAGACGGAAGATTAGGAAATTGACTAAGACCTTAGTCACAGTGAGGAGGTCCCTCCACTAACCCGGAAGATCGTTGAGCGCTTCCCCTCCCAAGCCAAAGCTGAGACTTGGGCACCTTGGAGAGCTCTGGAAATGCTAACCAAAGAAAGCCTAAGGAGAGGGAAGCTGAAGTGAGATCCCCTCCAAAGGTGCCCTTAAGGTCCTATTTATAGATTTTCTGATCTGGTCTGCAAATAACAGGATTCCGCCTTTAGATTTTACTATCTGCACCCCAAATGGGTCTGCTAACAGCCAAGCTCCGCTGTTTGGAGAGGCTAAGGGCAGACCACCAAGGGTAAAATGGTAAGTTGACCCTAATGATTTATGGATAGGGGGTTGCGATGACCTTACTGTCGGAGCTCTCGCAGGCCTTCTCGCGGGTCCTGTCCGCGATATCTCTTTCGGGGGATCGCCTTGCGAGAACCTTGCTGAAGGAGTTCTCGCGGGTCCTCTCGCGAATACTGCCCGCGGCGTCTCTTTTAGAGGGTCGCCTCGCGAGGACCTCGCTGCCTATTTTGGTGGTCTGTCGAGGTCTCATCGGCTGGGGGCCGATCTCGGCGAGGTCTCGATCTCGCCACTCCCGTCTCGCTCGATTTCCTTACCTGGCGAATATCGGGGTTGTACACTTGGTGAATGCAACACTCTTCCTATTATCATTGACGCTTATTTAGAACAAGAAAAAGAACAGAACTACTTGATGTATTGAAAGAATTTAAAGGGGCAATAGGGTGGACAATATCTGATATTAAAGGAATTAGTCCTTCTATCTGTATGCACAAAATACTCTTAGAAGATAATGCTACCAGTTCAATTGAGCACCAACGTAGGCTTAGTCCTCCTATGAAGGAGGTAGTTATGAAGGAAATAATCAAGTGGTTAGACGCTGGTATCATCTATCCCATTTCGGATAGTAAATGGGTTAGTCCAGTGCAATGTGTGCCGAAGAAGGGCGGTTTAACTGTAATTAAAATGCAAATAATGAGTTGATTCCTACAAGAACGGTAACAGGGTGGAGGATATGTATGGATTATCATAAACTTAATAAGTCCACTAGGAAAGACCACTTCCCGTTACCATTTATCGATCAAGTCTTGGATAAGTCAGCGAGTAATGAATACTTTTGCTTCTTAGCCGAACATTCGGGTTATAATCAGATCATGGTTGCACCCGAGGATCAAGAAAAGACTACATTTACATGCCTATATGGGACGTTTGCATTCAGAAAAATGCCCTTTGGCCTTTGTAATGCGCCTGCCACATTCCAACGATGCATGTTATCCATTTTTACTGATCTAATGGATGAAGGCATCAAAATTTTCATGGATGATTTCTCAGTGTTTGGATCATCATTTAATAAATGCCTAGAAGGTTTGAAGAAAGTGCTAGACAGATGTGTTAGGACTAATTTGGTATTGAACTGAGAAAAATGTCATTTCATGGTACGAGAGGGTGTTGTGCTGGGCCACAAGGTCTCTAACAAAGGATTAGAAGTTGACAGGGCAAAGGTAGATGTTATAAAACATCTACTCCCCCCTCAAATGTAAAAGGGATTCGTAGTTTTTTGGGTCATGCCGGTTTTTACAGGCGTTTTATTAGAGATTTTTCTAAAATCTCTAAACCATTATGCAATTTATTGGAAAAAGATACTCCATTCCTTTTTGATGAAAATTGTCTTGAAGCTTTTAAAACGTTGAAGGAAAGTTTAATTTCATCTCCTATCGTTGTTGCACCGGATTTTTCTTCTCCATTTGTGCCTATGTGTGATGCTAGCAATCATGCTGTTGGTGCGGTTTTAGGTCAAGTTCGCAACAAAATTTTCCACACCATATATTATGCTAGCAAAACACTTATTGACGCTCAAGTAAACTATACAACCACCGAAAAGGAGCTCTTAGCGGTCGTGTTTGCCTTTGATAAATTTCGATCGTACCTAATTAACTCTAAGGTGACAGTTTACACGGATCACTCGGCAATCCGGTATCTTGTGGAGAAGAAGGACGCCAAACCTAGACTGATTAGATGGGTGCTCTTACTTCAGGAATTTGACATTGAAATCAAGGACCGAAAAGGGGCGGAGAATCAAATAGCCGATCATTTATCGAGATTAGAACAAAGTGATGAGAGGAATCAACAAGTAGGGATAAGAGAAAATTTCCCAGACGAGCAGATATTAGCTGTCGATGTGGGAAGTATACCATGGTATGCTGACTATGTGAATTACATAGTTAGTAATATATTACATCCAGATATGGATTATCAACAAAGGAAAAGGTTCCTCCAGCAGGTGAAATACTACCTTTGGGATGATCCATACCTATATAAAATTTGTTCGGATCAAATGATCAGGAAGTGTGTTGCTGAAGTAGAGGTTCTTAGTATCATAGAAAAGTGTCATTCATCACCTTATGGAGGACATTTTAAGGGAGACCAGACTGCGGCAAAAGTTCTTGAGTCGGGTTTTTACTGGCCCACGTTATTTAAGGATGTGCACTTATTCGTGAAGAGTTGTGATAAATGTCAAAAAACGGGGAACCTGAATCGCAAAGCGAGCATTGCAATGAATACCATTTTAGAGGTTGAAATTTTCGATGTTTAGGGGATTGATTTTATGGGCCCATTTGTTAATTCGGATGGCAACCTATATATTCTATTAGCAGTCGACTACGTGTCAAAGTGGGTCGAAGCTATCGCTACGCATAAGAATGATGCCAAGGTCGTATTGAAATTCTTAAAAACAAACATATTTTCAAGATTCGGTACACCTAGAGCGATTATTAGTGATGGCGGAAGCCACTTTTGTAATTCACATTACTAAGGAAGTATGGAGTGACACATAAGATTGCTTTGGCATACCATCCTCAAACTAATGGTTTGGCTGAGGTTTCCAACAGAGAAATTAATTCCATTTTAGAGAAAACTGTAAGTGCCACTAGGAAAGATTGGTCGCAAAAATTGAATGATGCGTTGTGGGCTTACAGAACAGCATTTAAGACGCCAATAGGACTGACCCCGTATAAGATGATCTATGGAAAAGCTTGCCACTTTCCTGTCGAGCTAGAACATAGAGCCTATTGGGCTACGAGAAAATTAAATTTCGATTATAAGGAAGCCGGTAAGAATAGGTTGTTTCATCTCAATGAACTCGATGAGATGCGATTTCATGCATATGACAATGCAAAATTATATAAGGAAATAACAAAAAGATGGCATGACTCTAGAATAGAGAAGAAGGCATTTATTTTGGATCAGTTAGTATTACTTTATAATTCACGCCTTAAATTATTTCCAGGTAAATTGAAATCTAAGTGGGCCGGTCCGTTTCGAGTTAAAGAAGTCCATCCTTTTGGGGTAGTTTCAATTTGTAGCGACAAAGACGGTTCTATTTTTAAAGTAAATGGTCAAAGACTCAAAGCTTACTTCCATAACAATGAGCCTCGGGAGGCGATGGTGATAAATTTATCTGTCTAAGAATGGCTTGGTCCAGCCGAGACGTTAAATCAAGCGCTTATTGGGAGGCAACCCAACTAAAATAAGTAAACTAAGTAGTAATTATAAATGTGAAAGGTTAAAAAGCGTTAGGAAGGTTCGTAAAATTACTGCGTTAAATTGTCATGACCAGGTTATAACCAAGGTCCTGACATTTTAGTCTCTGTCATTTTGACTAAGAAAACAAAGCCAAAAATTAGTCGACCGCAAATGCAAACATTTCGTCGATTGCAAGGGACCTCAATTTCGTCGACCGACTTAGGAAAAATTTCGTCGACCGCTTGGATCAAATTAGTCGACCCGCTGGGATCAAACAATTTCGTCGACCTCAAGCGAACTAGATTTCGTCGACCAGATCTCCGTCCGTACAACTTTATTAATACCGTCAGTAAACCGCCGGTCCAAGTTAAGAGTTTTAAACAAATGAAAACCGGTTTAGGTTTCATTCTCTCATCCCATGCCCTGGTTCGACGGCTGCGAAATTAGAAACCTTATTTTCCTACAGACGGAGAGCATCGCGGGACTGCTGGCGGCGGCGACTGCTCGTACAAAGAGGCGGCGACTGAGTTCGAGTCCTCTTCACAAGGAGGCGATGACTGCTTTCTAGCAAAGCCGCGGCATAAAAGACTCGGCTTCGACTTCGATTCAGTAGCATTTCCCAACTATTCTTCCTCCAGAAAATGTAATAAAATCTTAAAAATTTTCTAGGGTTCATGATAGATTCATTTTTCATGTCAGAATATGTCTTCTAAGCGTAAAGGAAAGAACAAACCCGTGCCAAGCAAAGACTTTCGATTTATAAATGATGAGGCAAAGTTACGATATGAGGGATTACATGATAAGCCATTCATTTTTGAGCGAGGGTTTGACATCGAAAAAAGGTCTTAGAGTACAGAGTATGTTACCCGCATGACAGATTTCGGATGGGAGTCATTTTGCCACCCCCGAAAGGAGGCTGTTTTACCATGGGTATATGATTTTTATGCTAATGCTCTTACTCTTGAACACAGAAGGATTTTTGTAAGGGGAAAAGAAATCGATTTCTCAGGAAATGCAATTAATAGTTTCTTTGACATTGAGGTTCCGAATGAAGAGGAATTCCTGCGCGTACAAGCCACAACTCCGTCTTCTGTCATTGCGGAGGAAATTTGTAATAATGTAGACACAGCCTGGGTTTCAGCGGAGGGTTTAAATCTGAAAGCGAATTGTTTAAAAAGGGAAGCCAAGGTGTGGCTTTTATTCATAAACACAAGTATAATCCCAACCAAAAACACCACAAGAGTCTCCATGGAACGTGCCTTTTTAATCTACTGTACCTTAAAAGGAATTCATTTTGATGTTGGGAGTATAATTTCAAGTCAGCTACAAAAGAGACTCCTTGCTATGGATAGGTTACAGCTGTGGTTCCCTACTCTTATTACTGAACTCTGCCGTGCTAACGGTATGCACGGGGACAAAGAGACCTTGATTACAAAAGTTGGACACCATATTACAAAGGTAGTCATCACCGGTAATATTAGGGACAGTTCGGACACTCATGAGAGCACACCACCCCCTGCTGGTAATACCGACTCCCTTCCAAAGCCCGCAACAAGCATTCCTTCCTCTTCCACCGCGCCAGATAAGGTTGACTTATCAGAAATCATTGACAATTTGATAAGTGTAACAGAGGAGCAAGAATATATGAAGTGTTACCAGCGATTCAGTCATCTCCTTATTAATGAAAAATGTGATGATATCCTGAGAAATCAAGTGAGACTCATGGAGGATGCTGGTTTAGATACAGTGAAGACGGTTTACAAATACAAGTCAAAATTTGATCAGCAAGGTTACTTGCTCTATTCGGATGGCACACAGATCGATCTGAGTGAAGTCGGCGGCATGGATGAAGATATGGCCGACGTTTAGTTCCTTTCTCTTTCTGTTTTAATCAGACAATGGATGGCATGAACTTTTGTTATTTTGAAAACTTTTATGCTACTGTGATGTAGCTTTAATCTGACTTTTATGCTACTGATATGTAGCTTTAATATGACTTTTATGCTACTCTTATGCTGCTATTATTTTGATATCTAAACATTTATGTTTTATCTCTTGGTTATATTTCCTTTTCAACATTAGCATTGTTATTGTCTTTCTTAAATCATGATTTCGTGACTTATATGAGGTGCCAAGTAATTGATTTGGACTGTGTTCCAATCCTAAGAATAACCCTGACAATTGTTTTATCTGAATGCGCTTTATCTTCACTCTATTCCAAGTTAATTGATTTGGACGGTGTGTTATCAGAATGTCATGCATTCTAATGTTTGCATTATCACACTTCTGAATTTACTATTTTCTTGGTCAAGAATTATAACATTATTATGTTTGTGATCTGCTAAATGAGGTTATTATTGTGCTATATATCCTTAGCCTATCAACTAGTGCACCCCATGTAATGGAGCATCATTCCTGCCAAAATTTCCAGGGGAGTGCTCTATTTTCATTTATTATCTTCTTTGGATTCCTGTTTTATTTGAAAGTTTCAACGACTTTTTGTTTCACTACGTTCTCAATGAGGTCTCTGCTAGGGCCTAGCAGAAGATTTAGTGTGGGGGTGACGTCAGTTATCCTCCGTTTTGTTTCACTTATAAAATTTCTATTCAGGGCACATTTCAATAAGTTCTTCATTTTTGTTACCACCAGACGGCTTACTAAAATCATTTCATGTTAAACTAATTGGCAGATTAATTAATTTAGTGGTTTCAAGTAATGAATTTAAAGTTAGTAAGATGCGGTTATAGCTCTCTTAAGTATTTCAATTATGCACTAGATTCTCTGAAATAATTTGCTCTCTACAAAATAAATTTATTAACCTATTAACATAATTGTGGAAGGATGAGCAAGAACTAAGTCAATGTTGTAAGTTAAAACATAGAGTGTATGCAGTTAATTGATAATAATGATTAAGGTCATCTTTGGATCAGTTCACACCACGCAGCCAACAATTGTTTAGATTATCCATAACCCTTTGAGCTTGAGCCTTGCCATTTTGATACCATTTGACCATGCATAATTTTCCTATAATTTTACTAGTTATTTCTTAGTTAAGTTTCCAACTTTGGGCGTTTAATAAAAAAATGTATAATGACATAGTGATATGTGGCCTAAGTGTGTGTACACCTACTTGGAATGATCCCAACTATGATCATAAAGTAAAAAAAAATTGCAAAAAAAGAGAAAAATGTATAATGACATAGTGATATGTGGCCTAAGTGTGTGTACACCTACTTGGAATGATCCCAACTATGGGCTAAAAAAATGATGATTGAGAAATAAACCTCAAAGTATGGAGAGTCATTAAGAATTTTAACTAGGGAAATTCCGCTCTCTATTAAAATTTATTCATAAAGTCTTCACCAAGCCAAAGTCATTCATATTGTAAGCACTTATGATTTCTTATCAAATTGAACTACTAAACTCTTGTGGAGGCATAAAACAAAGGCTCGGCATATTCTTATCCTTTCCAATTATGAGCATGTTTAATGAGTTAAGTTGTTTGAGAGTGAACAATTTTAAGGAAGTGCACACACAACACTAGAAGTATTGAGAGAGCTTCACTTGCTATCTATCTAACAAAATTGTGAATGTTTGAAATTTCTTTTAAGAGATCTGCCTTAGTTAATTTGAAATCCTGAAGTAAGCCTAAGCTGGTATACGTAAAGAAGATGATTCTTGCCTTGTCTCAATAGAAGTTTTCATATTTATTTGCCAGAATTGATTAAATTTTTGCTAGGGACTAGCAAAGACTTAAGTGTGGGGGTGTGATAACTTCTCAAAAAAGAAGTTATTAACTCTTTTATTTTATTGAATATTGAGAAAATATACGAAAGATAACGATTAATTGACTAATAAACATTATATCTTTAACTGTGGACATTTTTATCGTCAAATGTGTAATATATTTGTGCAGGAATGTGAGAAATCCATGAAAGAACGGGCAACTGTAGGCTGGAATTAAAGTGCTGGGCGGATTGCAGCAGCTTGGCCATGACCTGGTCATAACATGGCGGTTCAAATTAATTTTGCTGAACTAAACGTACAGATTTTTGAAAAACTCAAAGTGGGGCCAGCAGTTTCTTTATGAAAGGACGCACCTTTTCAGAGAAAACACTGTAGCGTGCAGAGATTAAAAGCAGGCTTGGACAGTTTAGAAAGGAGGAGACGGGTTACTCTTTGAAACTGGAGAGAAAGGGAAAGTGAGAAGGCTTTGAGAGAAGGAAGAGAAGACAGATTTGAGCGGATTGGCAAATAGAGAGGACGAATTTCTGCGCTAATATCTAGACTCCGAACAATGTCTTGTAAGATCTTTCTAATTTGGTTTTTCATTTCAAGGAACATGAACTAAACCTTCCTATTTTGTATGTTGTGAGTACTGGGTTTTCATTTCAAGGAACCTGATGCGGCACAAACAAAAGCCTTGCAAGAAGATCAAAAAGAGATGCAAAAGCCATCTTAACAATTCAACAAGGGGTAGGAAGATCAATTCTTCCTCTAATCATCGATGTTGAAACCTCAAAGGAAGCTTGGGAAATCTTAAAAACTGAATTCAGAGGTGATGAAAGGATGATCTCCGTGAAACTGACAGTTCTATGGAAGGACTTCGCCACAACAAATATGAAAGAAGGAGAAACAATTCATAGTTTCTTCTCAAAAGTCACTTCCATAGCAAACCAGCTCAAAACATATGGAGATGAACTTCCTGAAAGAAGACTGGTTCTAAAGCTTATCAACAGTCTAACCTCTAGATATGAGCATGTGGTAGCTGCTATACAAGAGGCAAGAGACATCTCCAAACTCACAGTGACCAATTTGATGGGATCACTTCAAGGCCATGATGAGATAATGAAGATGAAGGAGCCTCAACTAGAGCAAGCTTTTCAAAGTAAATTACTTCTCAGCACAGAAAAAAAAAGATGGTCTGGAAAATGAAGAAGAAGACAACAGAACATGGGGGAGAGAAGAAGTTTGAAAATAAAGGTACAAATTTGTTTTGCAAATTGTGCAATAAAAACACACAACACAAAAATTGCTACTCAAAATGCACAAAATGCAAGATTCAAAACCATTTAAAAAAGGATTGCTGGTTCAAAAACTAAAAAAACAAAGAAGAAGCAAATATCAGTGAACATGATCATGAATCCCTGTTCTATTCCAACACTCATCCAGATAAGGAAGAAGAAAATGTTTGGTTGTTGGATAGTGGATGCTCAAACCACGTGACCAATAACAAATACTCCTCCTATCCAAATGAGAAAGATAAATCAGTAGTAATCATGGGCAATGGAGAAACCTCTGTCATAAAAGGGAAGGGCTCAGTAGCTGTGAAATTAAATATTGGTGAGACAAAACTCATTCACAATGTCCAGTATGTGTCGGGACTCACACAAAATCTGCTAAGCATTGGGCAATTGTTAAGCAAAGGCCATAAAATTTTGCTTAATGAAGAAGAATGCATGATCTACAAAAATAACCAGCTGATAGCAACTTCCAAAATGGTAAGAAACAAAGTTAGTATTTGAAAATGACATAATCCAAATGACATCCGCCGATAAGCTAAGGTGCCAAAAAAGGGGAGTGTGGTTTTCTCTTGATCTTCTAGAGCTATTAGTATTTAAAAATATCCGGATAAGCCAAAAGTCTTTCTAGGATCTGTTCAATGAAGGGAAGGTGAAAATGGTCCTTATGGGTAGTGTTGCGAATATTGCCCTCAATATTCCTTTGATTTGAAGAGGCATCACTATTAATGCTAAGTACAAAGTTGTATTTGATAAATCCATATTTGTGTAAGATATACAGGCTTAGGTAACTCAAGAGAAAGGGCCAATCATGCCCTTAGTTCAGGAGAAATCAACTCCTAAGAGATGAAGAATTGTCTCAGCAGAACCGCTGAGACGATGGGTCAAAACTGCTGAGACGATCTCACTGTCTCAGCGGATCCACTGAGACGGGAAAGGAGCAGTGTGCATTTGGGAAAGAATTGGCGTGTTCGTCGAACGCAGAGAACAGTTCGTCGAACCCAAAACCAAGTTCGTCGAACGCTGAGACGAGACAGAAGAAACAGCTGAGACTTAGCGTGTTCGTCGAACGGAGAAGGAAGTTCGTCGAACGCAGAGGCAGATAGAAGAAAGCGCTGAGATTTGGCGTATCGTTGAACTCAGAATGAAGTTCGTCGAACGCAGAGTATGACGAGTTCGTTGAGCGCAGAGCATGGTGAGTTCGTCGGATGCAGAGTATGGCGTGTTCGTCAAACACAGAGTGGAGCAAGTTCATCGAACCCAGTATGGCGAGTTCGTCGAACGCAAATTGTGAGTTCTTCCCGTGGCGCAAGTTGTAGAATGTCAGTGTGGGGTCCACCAGTCTCTCCCATACTGCTTAGAAGGATGACTGAGAGCCGTTGAAGATCAATGGTGTATAAAAGAAAAAGTTAGGGCACTTTTGAAGAAGCGGGCAGAAAACGAACAATTCACTATTCCATTGACGGCTGCCACTCTCGTTTTTCTCCTGCTGCTCACTAAACAAGCAAGAAGAAGAAGAGAGAAAAAGTTAGCTCCTTTATAAGAAGGAGCAAGGTGATCTTCCATCCTTCATCTGAAGAGGAAGATCAGATAGTAGCTGCCATCAACATCTCCAGCTACAAGGAAACACAAGCTGTGCATGAACTACAGGAGACTTCCTTCAACTACTGTCTGCTGTAGTAAGATTTAAACTCACTTTTCTGTAGGGCAACTTGCCTGAGTTTGTAGGACCATTTGGTCTGAGATTGTAGGAACTTGTGGGTTCTGAGTTGTAGGGCTTTATAGCCTGAGTTGTAGAGCTGTGTGGACAGCTTGAGGTAGGATCTATGAAGATCTGAGGTAGGGTTGTTTAGCCTGAGTGGTAGGGCATTATTGTCTGAGCTGTAGGAGGAGGATTCCTCTGAGGTAGGACCTGGAAGGGGTCTGAGTTGTAGGATCAGTGGATGATCTGAGGTAGGGCTGTTTAGCCTGAGGTAGGGTTTGGGAAAACTTGAGAGATCCTGAGGGATCTATGTTGTAAGCTCTTGGAGCTGAGATTGGAGGAGTTGGCCCTATCTAACACACTATTAAAAGGGTGAAGGGGGAAAGTGGACTACCCATAGACACATTGTCTTGGGGAACCACTATAGATTCTTGTGTGCTTTCTGTGTGTTTGATCATTTGCTTGCTTTAAACCAGAAAATATATAGACTAATTAAAAGAAAACAAAAGAATCTTATTCACCCCTCTAGGTGATTTAGACTACATCCTTTATAAACTTACAAGTAGTATCAGAGGGAGGTTGGTCAAGAAAGACTTAACAGTCTGACCAGATCCTAAATAGGTATTGATTAGTCTGAATCATATGGCCTCTAGTGGAATGCAGAAGGAGATGGGCTCCATGAAATTGCCCATATGTAACAAAGCTAACTTTGGCATATGGAAGCAGAGGGTTAGATTGTTCATGGAAGCATCTGACCCCAGAATCTTTATCACTATTCAGGAGGGCCCCTTTATTATCACAAAGCCCTCTACCATTGATCCTACTTGGATGGTAGGCAAGCCTTACACTGAAATGACAAAGGATGAGATAGCATTGGCTACAATGGATAAAAGGGCTCAAAATATCATTGTCAATACTATTGATGATTCTACTTTCCAAAACTTGGTGCACTGTGATACTGCCAAGGAAATGTGGGACACATTAGTAGTTTATATGGAAGGAACTGCAGAAGTGAGAGATGATAGGAAGTCACTCCTTAATCAAGAGTATGAAGCCTTCAGGCAGCAGAGCCAGGAAAGCATCTCCATGTGCTATGAGAGGTTCTTATATGAGAGAGCATTCACCAACTATGAGCTGAATGTTAAGTTCCTTAGATCTCTAACAAAGGACTGGGACACAAAAATCTGTGCCATCAGGGAAGTGGCCAAGCTTGTGAGACCCCAACTCACACATTGTTTGGAAAACTGCTCTCCTATGAGATGCAGCTGTCTACAAGGAAGGAAGAGGACACCTCTACAAGGGCTCAGCCAAAAGAGAGATCTGTAGCTCTCAAAGCTGACAGCTCAAAGAGAAGAAAGATCAGGATGGTGTCTCCTCCAAGGAGAAATGCTGAATCAGAAACTAGCACCTCAGATAGCTCTTCCTTTGATGAAGAGTTTGGTGTCTTATTAAGGCAATTCAAGAAGATGATGAAGAGGAGGCGATGGAAGAACAAGCCCTCTTCCTCATATCACAAAAAGGAGGACAGCAAGGAGTCAAAGCATCACTCCAAGAATGACAGGTATGGCTCTAACTCTAAATTTAATTCCTCTAAAGTTGTCTGCTATTGCTGCAGCAAGCCAGGGCATGTCATTACTGACTGCCCAGTCAAGAGAAAAGAAAAGGATGAGAAGAAGGCTCATCAGCCACGAGGCAAGAAAGGAGAAAAATTCTTTCTAGCTAAGAAGGAAAAGAGCTGGAGTGAATCAGACTCCAGCTCATCAGAATCTGAAAAGGAAGAAGCCCTTATTGGGCTGGTTGCTGTTGAAGAATTTGCTGCAGAAGAAGATGAAGACTACCCAGCTGCAAAGGTTGGAATCAGGGCCCCTCTGTCACACTCAGATAGTGACATAGAGGAGGATGATGAAGACAATGTTCAGATAGGTCTTATGGCCTTTACTGATGAGGAAGACAGTCAGAATAGTTCTGACAAAGATCAGGTATTAATTTCCTCCATTTCTCTTTCTGATCATGATGCATGTCCAGAATCTGAAGCACCTTCATCAATTGGTGGAAGTGGTTCAGAAACTGAGGAAGATGTCAATCAATTGATTGACAAGTATGATGCTCTTTTGGAAGCTCTGAAGAAGAGCAAGAAGCTTGCCAAGAGGCAAGCCCAGGAAATTGTTTCCCTTAAGATGACTAAAAATGACTACAGTGAACCTACCACCCTGGTGGCTCAGATGAGTAGACAGATTAGCCATTTACAAGGGTTAACAATTGTGCAATTAAGCACTATTTCCCTGAAGAACAAGGTCATCAAGGACCTTGAGGAGAAGCTTGTGAAGGAGAAGAGCCTGGTGACTCAATGCTCCAAGCCCAAATATGCGCTTCCTATTATTGACACCTTCTCCTCTCAAACCAATAGGAGAGGACTAGGATTCAATAAAATGGAAGTAGGAGAAGGGAGTGGAGAGAAGAGCAAGGGGAAGGCTAAGCCTCAAACCACCTTTCAAAAGGTGTTACTCCCTTCCAACAAGTATGAACATGAAAGAATCCATGGTCACTGGAAGAATGAGAGTTTCTATAGGAAGGAAAATACTCCTTTCCATAGTGGAAGAAAGGGGATGGGATTGAGTGTCATGAAGGCTCCCCATGAGGAAATTCAAATGGCCCAACCTGGACCATTTGTATTTGGTACTTCAGCCCCTCCATTCAAGAATAAGGATGCAAGCTCTTTCAAATCTGCTTCAGCAAAGAGCATAACTGATGTCAAATCTGTTGACAAGGTTTGTTGCTCAGTGTCAGATGGCATCATATCTTGTATGGCTGCCAAGCCAAAGCAAGCTGATGAAATCAGGACAAAGAGCATCAATACAACACATATATTGACTTTCAGTCAAATCATTGCTGAGAGAAACAGGAAGACTGCAGCTGTCTCCCCTCCTGAACACAGGCAAAGTAATGCTAATTGATGAGAAATTTCAAAGCACTAAAATAACAACATACTATGATAAGCAGTTATGAATGAAGTTGATATTGTGCAACAAAATTTTAAGTAATAAAAATCGCAAGTGCACGGTGTACAAATGTAATAACAATGCAAGTACGGGTCGATCCACAGAGAAGTTCAATTTTACTCTAATCCAGGCGAATTATAAATAAAAGGTTGGATTGATTTGTTCAAAAATCAGATCTTAATTTGAGAAAAATAATCTTTGATAAATATGTTTCGGGTGCAATTTTATTAAAATATTTAATATATGATCAAATGAATAAGAACTCATCGTGATATAATAATGATATATAGAAGTTGGGGTGCACATGAAAATCTTGTTATTTTATAATTCACAAAAATATCTTTATATTAATCGATTTCCACATTTTACATCAAAATTTCTTAAGCATGTGATATATGTGAGCGAACTAAGACAAAAAAATTAAGTGATAAAACATGATTGAGAGCTACAAGAACGAGTCTGAAAGTTTGCTTAAATCACTAAGAATATTTTGTATGCACTCGCGCTATATAGCATCAAACTTTTGGAAGAATGCGATATGCGCAGTAGGCTACACAAAATATCAAAGCTTCATATTAAAATTTTCGGATATAAGTATGATTGAGCGATGAGTAATTATAATAATCACATAATTAAATAAGTAATTATATTGCACCCGAAACAAAATGAAACTACTCACGCATGATTTGTTTTACAAAAATTATAAGAGAGATCATAGAAGAAAATAGAAGCAAGAAATAATTTTATTGATTCCAAAATAAAAACTTACAAATTTGCGCGAAGCGCATACATAAGCTTCCTCCAAATCTCCTTCTCATACAATATCTCTCAAAAAATCACAAATAAAATGCTAGTAATCTCTTACTTTCAGCTCCCAAAATTCTGATGTCCTTTTTTCATCACTAAGGAACATCAATTTATAGAAAAATTTCGGAATTCAGCTCAAAATTTTGAGCGGGAAACTATGTAACTCCAAACTCCAAAAAAAGAATGATATTAATTTGGCTCCCATGAGGGACGCTGAAATTGATTTCATTGTCCAAGTAAATGCTGAATTCATTTGGGCGTTTCCCAAGGGTGTTGACTAAGTCAACACCCAAGGCAACATTTGGGGCTGAAATGAATTCAGCGTTCATGGGAAATGTTGAATTCATTTCAGCACCATTTGGTGTTGACTTCGGTCAACACCCAAGTTGGGTGTTTATCCATTAAGCTAGTTCCATCATGGGCGTTAGCGGTCTTCCGCGCATTGACTCTTTTTCTTTCTTTTCAGTTCGAAATCTCTACCGTGCGTTGACCTCTTTTAGAATTTATTTTATAGTCTGCAATTACACAAACAAAAATACTGTGAAAAGTATCATTTTAAATATAACAATGGAAACTATGAAATAAATATACAAACTGGTGTACCAATAAACAAAAATACTGTGAAAAGCATAGTTTTTAAATAAAATCTAACATAAAATACTATAAAATAAATGCGTTTTGGTGATTTCATCACTAATTACCTAGGAAATGTTCAGAAGAGGAGATATAACATTCATGAATGTTGGTGTTGTGGTAAAGTGAGACACTTTGCTATAGATTGTTGGTACAATCCCAATGTACATAATGCAAAGAAGAGCCTTCCTGCCAAGGGTGCAGCTAGAGTAAGGTCATTTCATCATGCTAACATGTTCCTAGGACCCAAAGCTAATTGGGCTCCTAAGGATAACTAAACTTCTTGTAGGTTAGTCCAAGTACCAACCTCAACCAAATTTGGTACTTGGACAGTGGATGCTAAAGGCACATGACAGGAAGGAGGTTGACATCTTGGTGCAGCAATAAGCAGACCAGTGTGGCCATATCCACAACTGAGTCAGAATTCATTGCTGCATATTTCTCCACATATGTATGCCCTAAGTGAGGGGGAGCATTGCTCTCTCTATGGAGAAGAAGGTGGGTGTGCTAGTGAGGGGAAGCACAACCCAGATGCTGGAAGAGCAAAAGCTCAGAATGAAGAAGAGGTCATCAGGGTAACTAACACCATGGAAGTTCTACCCTCTTCTGAAGAGATGCCAAGACAAGAACCTGCAGTGGAGAAGGCAAACAATGGTGTTGAAGAGGTGGTGGAGAAAGAGGTGGCCACAGCTGTTGTGCACAACCATTGTGAATTCAACATCAATTAAGGACTACCTCCTCAAGGTATGTATCTCTACTCCTATTGATTTTAAAGAAAGCTGGTCAGCTGAATCAGACAAATCTGGATCAACTGAGCTTCAGGTTACCCTTCGATCATTAGATCCATATATATGCTCCTAATGAGGGGGAGCTAGATTGGGTTGTTCAAAATGAACAAGATCAGCTATTAAATATAATAGTTCTCTGATTGAGGGGGAGTTGGCAAATGCTGTAGTGGTTCCCTCCCAATTCCTAAGGGAAAAATAATTGAAGAAACCAGAAAGGGGGAGATGGCCAATGCTATGACCAAATCAAAGTTAGCCCTCTGATAAAGTTATCAGAGGTAGTTGTTATGAATTAGCTTAATAGAATCTGAGTTAGAAAGGGGGAGATATCTTATGAGCTAGAAAGGGGGGAGATATCCTATGAGCTAGTCAAAGCTTAAGATAATCTGTCATAAGGTATCAAAGCATGCTTAAACAATGTTATCTTAAGCAATGTTATCATGAATACTACATAGTTCATTTTCATGATATGTTTTTATTTGGGTATGTACCTTATCATTGTGAATGTTCCGCCTTCTTCAAATATGGGGAGATTGTTGAGAATATTACCCTCAATATTTCTTTGATTTGAAGATGCATCACTCTCAATGCTAAGTACAAAGTTGTATTTGATAAAACCATATTTGTGTAAGATATACTGTCTTAGGTAACTCAAGAGAAAGGGCCAATCATGCCCTTAGTTCATGAGAAATCAACTCCTAAGGAAGATTTGTCTCAGCAGAACCGCTGAGACGATGGGTCGAAACCGCTGAGACGAGCTCACTGTCTCTGCGGATCCGCTAAGACGGGAAAGGAGCAGCGTGCATTTGGGAAAGAATTGGCGTGTTCGTCGAACGCAGAGAACAGTTCATCGAACCCAGAACCAAGTTCGTTGAATGCTGAGACAAGACAGAAGAAACAGCTGAGACTTAGCGTGTTCGTCGAATGGAGAAGGCAGTTCGTCGAACGCAGAGGCAGATAGAAGCAAGCGCTGAGATTTGGCGTGTTTGTCGAACTCAGAATGAAGTTCGTCGAACGCAGAGCACGACGAGTTCGTTGAGCGCAGAGCATGGTGAGTTCGTCGAACGTAGAGTATGGCGTGTTTGTCGAACACAGAGTGGAGCAAGTTCGTCGAACCCAGTATGGCGAGTTCGTCGAACGCAGATTGCGAGTTCTGCCCGTGGCGCAAGTTGCAGAATGTTAGTGTGGGGTCCACCAGTCTCTCCCATACTGCTCAGAAGGATGGCTGAGAGCCGTTGAAGATCAAGGGTGTACAAAAGAAAGAGTTAGGGCACTTTTGAAGAAGCGGGCAGAGAACGAACATTTCACTATTCCATTGACGGCTGCCGCTCTCATTTTTCTCCTGCTGCTCACTGAACAAGCAAGAAGAAGAAGAGTGAAAAAGTTAGCTCCTTTACAAGAAGGAGCAAGGTGATCTTCCATCCTTCATCTGAGGAGGAAGATCAGATAGTAGTTGCCATCAACATCTCTAGCTACAAGGAAGCACAAGCTGTGCAGGAACTACATGAGACTTCCTTCAACTGCTGTCTGCTGTAGTAAGATTTAAACTCACTTTTCTGTAGGGCAACTTGCCTGAGTTTGTAGGACCATTTGGTCTGAGATTGTAGGAACCTGTGGGTTCTGAGTTGTAGGGCTTTATAGCCTGAGTTGTAGAGCTGTGAGGACAGCTTGAGGTAGGATCTGTGAAGATCTGAGGTAGGGCTGTTTAGCCTGAGTGGTAGGGCATTATTGCCTGAGCTGTAGGAGGAGGATTCCTCTGAGGTAGGACCTGAAAGGGGTCTGAGTTGTAGGATCAGTGGATGATCTGAGGTAGGGTTGCTTAGCCTGAGGTAGGGTTTGGGAAAACCTGAGAGATCCTGAGGGATCTGTGTTGTAAGCTCTTGGAGCTGAGATTGGAGGAGTTGACCCTATCTAACATACTGTTAGAAAGGTGAAGGGGGAAAGTGGACTACCCATAGACACACTGTCATGGGGAACTACTATAGATGTTTGTGTGCTTTTTGTGTGTTTGATCATTTGCTTGCTCTAAACCAGAAAACAGATAGATTAATTAAAAGAAAACAAAAGAACCATATTCACCCCCCTCTATGTGATTTAGACTACATCCTTTATAAACTTACAGGTAGCGTTATTGAGATTTTAATATTCAATATAGACATGTCATCTTGTGACGGTCCTATGAGGGATAAGCTCATTCTTCTCATTCGCAACAACTGTCAATCCACCTTTCTTTGGAACAACCTGCACCAGAATGACCCATGAACTATCAGCAATATGATAAAGCATACCATCATCCATTAATTTTATAATCTTGACTTTCACAACCTCTTTCGTATTAGGATTAAGTCGATGCTAAGATTGGATGGAAGAGCGGAAATTATTCTTTAATAAAATTTTGTGGGTGCAGAAATAGGGTTAATCCCTTTTATGTTAGATATCCTCCAGGATAAGGTGTGTTTGAGGTTTACTTGGAGTTTAAAATTTACTTGGAGTTTAAATTTTATTTCTAGAAAAGCATATTCCAAATGGTTAAGAAGTTTCTTCAACTTCAATTTGGGTGGATCTTCTATAGAAGTTGTAGGGTGAATTGTATGGGTTAAAGGTAGTTAAATTACTTAGAACGGATCTCAAAATCATATTCATCTAAACAATTAAGGTAGTGAATAAAGTCTGCCTGATATATATCGTGGATGAGATTACTAGTAAATGAGAGTTGAAGTGGATCATTAAATACAATATTTGGTGAGAAAGTATTGGCTAGATAATAAATCCCATCTAAAGAATATTTAAAATCATCAAGCTCTAAAGATTGTCTCATGATTCTTTCTAAAGGATAAATATCCTTGTCTCCACTAATACAGTTTACTAGTATTTTATCAGTACTACGTCGTAGGATGTTATATATAAACAATAAAGATTCCCCCCCCCCCCCCCCCCCCCCAATAAGAGGTATACCCTTATTAGTTTTCATATGTAGAACTAGAAAACAAGCATGGAATAGAAATTCATTTAACTTAACTAAATATTTGTTAGTATTCCATGAATTTTCAAGTTGGTCCAATGAGCAAGTTGAATGGTTATCCTAGTAGTTTAGGGGTTATCTATGTTTAATATTTAGAAACATTGTATGATATAATATTAATGTGCAAAGTTTGATCAACATAAATATTACCAGAAATTATATTATTGATAAGATAAGAAGCAGAAAAACTTCCCCGATCCTTAAATAGTAATCTGAATAAAATTTCTGAGCTGGTTCTATTTAGTCGCAAAATGACCTTCTCTTCTAACACATAGTGTTGGAAAGTGGTTCTTTAATGAGTTGGGAATATTGTGCAAGCCGTACACTACCTACATGAAATGACAAATATAATGGTGAATTAATAATTTTAATTAAATTATCATCTTCCCAACTATTGATAGTTAGGTGTTTGACTCCTCTGGTGGCTTCATTAATTGCTCTGCTTTTATTATGCTAGACTATTGACTTTAATAGCTCCACGGTCTGTTCTCCTAACTTCTTGGGGCGGATCTCTAATAGTTGCATAGGGGCCTCGACATCTTTGAATCTTTGTAGCACTTCTCATGTCGACTTGGAAAGGCAGTACGCATAGTCTTCTAGCTCCAATAATGGATGAAGAAAGTTAGAAGAACGTACTTCCCTTCAAATATTCGCTATTCATGGCTTTATGTGCAACCATCAAAATCAAGTGAAGAAATAAGTGCTACATAGACAAATAACAATTCAAACAAATAACATACGCAAAACATTTTATGGTATAAGTAATGTAATTGTTTTTCTTAGAATATTACACGCATTCCCCGACAACGAAGAAAAAAAATTTAGGCAAAATACTCAAATTGGTCCCTTAACTTTGGGCCTAGTTTCATAAAGGTCATTTAATTTTCATTTGCTTCAAATAGGTCCCTTTACTTTTGGTCTGGTTTCAAATAGCTCCTTTAATTTTCATTTGCTTCAAATTGACCCTTTAACTTTGATTCTTGTTTCAAATTGGTCCTTTAATTTTCATTTATTTCAAATTGATCCATTAACTTTATATTTTATTTCAAGTAAGTTCATAAACCACCACTATTCATATGACTAATTATGATGAGATATTAATGTGGTGTTGATAAATCGCTTACGTACATAATAAAATATTTTTTGGTAATTATCTAATAAAAATAATTATTATTTTTCTAATTTATAATCTTTCAAATTAATTTGTCTCAACACACTGTAAATTTATATCCATTTATTAAAAATATATATCAAATATTAGGGATTATAAAAGTCAGTACGTCATTGAAATATTAAAAATAATGAATTTTTTTTATAACGTAGCATTCTCGATGACACTTATTTAAACTAATTATCATCTATTTTATATATTTTTGTGGAAATAAGTGTCACATAGATTGTTACATTTTAAATTTCTTTCCTTTTTTTATATTTTAATTTTGTGATAAGTTTTACAATCCCTATTTTTTGTTATTTATTTCTAATAAATAAATATAGTTTTATATTGTGCTGAAAAAATAATTTTAAAAATTATAAAATAGAAAAAATAGTAATTATTTTTATGAGATAATTACAAAAAAATAGTTTATCAGCACATAAACGATTCGTCAATGTTTCGTCAGTAACTAGTAATCCGAATAAATGTGGCTTATAAACTTATTTAAAATAAAGTATAAAGTTAAGAGACTAATTTGAAACAAATGAAAAATTAAAGGACCGATTTGAAACAATGCCTAAAGTTAAGGGACCAATTTAAAGTAAATGAAAATTAAAGGACCTATTTGAAACTCAGTCAAAAGTTAAGGGACCTATTTGAAACTTAGTTAAAAGTTAAGGGACCTATTTGAAGCAAATGAAAATTAAAGAACCTATTTGAAACTTGACCCAAAGTTAAGAGACCAATTTGAGTATTTTGCCAAATTTTTATATGCCGGTATTATATGTAATTAATGACGATAGGTTTTATGTATTATATATGTAACTCCAATTTCCACAAGAGAAATATGCGAGGCTGGGAGCTATCGTGTCACGATATAACGGTTACTGCCGTTTAGCAATTTAATTTGAAAACTAGTTCATTTTCACCACTTTCTCTATTTCTTACCGTAGGAAGCCTCGAGGATACCGTCGTGCGTTAAGTGTTACGGTTGGAGGTGGTGTTTATTTTGAATAGACCGTTTGACAACGCAGAAATAAGTAAAGGACAACACAGAAATGCAAACACAGAAGACACAAGAAATTTATAGTGGTTCCCCAAAATGTGGGTACTCCACTCTTCAACCACCATGGTAGGAATGCACTAGCAGTGCCCGAGTCTTTTGATAAGGAGACTCTCAGAACCGCTGAGTCTTTTGATAAGGAGACTCTTAGAACCACCGAGTCTTTTGACAAGGAGGCTCTTAGAACAACTGAATCCTTTGAAGAGGGATTCTTAAAACTCTTTTGCAGTTTAAGAATAAGAACAGTTAGAAGAAGATAAGAAGGAAATGAGATTCTTCAGTTAGAATCCTTCAGCAACTTAAGAACTAGATGATGTTGCTTGTATATTCTTCAGGATCTGAAAATGATGAACCCTTGCTTAAGATAGTGATGATTGCAAGGGTTATGAGCTTTGATCCTGATGCTCTCTGTACTTTTGTTGTTTTGCTGTTGTATGATGTAGAAGAAGAAGAAGAAGCAACAAACTGTCTGTACAGAGATGTTATTCTTCCGTTCTGTCTTAGGGCTCAAGCAAGAAGAAGGAGCAGGCAGAATAATGAATTCGTTGTTAGTCTCCTCTTGCTTCTGAATACTTATTCTTTATCAATTAAAGTTTGAATCCCTTTCCTCTTCTGGTCTATCCTTAGAAGGAATGTCCATTGGACAATAAACGTCTCCTTCTATTTCTATTTCCGACCCATCCATCTGATTTGAATAACTTCCAAGAATGTCTTTTGTTGTGTCTATGAAATGCTCCATTCCATTCTTGGCAATAAATGAGCCGTTGGAGAACAGATTTCATCTTTGCAGATCATCTGGAAGCGCATCAGAAAGGACAGCAGAAAACATACTTTTTCTGACTGTATTCGACGTAGCATCGAATTGAATTTCTTTCTTATCGACGCACCTCTGAGTTCTTATAGGAGTAGCTTCGAAATCCTTCTTAGCTTTGACTGAACTCAGATGTCGACGTAGCGTCGAATTGACTTCCTTCTTATCGACGCACCTCTGAGTTTTTATTGAAGTGGCTTCAAAATGGTTCTCAGCTCTAAATGAATTCAGATGTCAATGTTATGTCGAATACTTCTCGACGTATCTGTCGAGTTGGAAGCTTGAACTTGGACTTCATCTTCTGCGTCGAGTTGAAATAGAAGTTGTGTCGACTACTGAGATGCCTTCGACTGGCTTGACCATCTGCGTCGAGTACATTTTCACGTTGCGTCGACTTCACTTGTTACTCTGACTAATTGACTGAGTTACTTTGACATCTATTCAAAGTGGCTTCGGCTTCCTGTCGAAGTTGCGTCGACTTTTATTCAACGCAAGTTTTAACTCAGCTGAATTTTTGTTTTTCTTGACCTGGTCATGACACTCTAAGGTGAGTGTGACATCCTAGGACATCTAATGACCATTTTACCCTTTCTATACAACATGAGTAACAATCCTAGAGAGTAAAATCACCTATAGATAATTTGTTAAGTTAAATCAAAGAGAGTTTTTCTCAACAGTAGTTATACCGGAATGCCTCATGATGCGTTTGTGACTCTGAGGGTCATTTGTGGAGATGCTAGAAACTAGAAATGTGAACCTCATGAGAGATAATTATAGGCGATAGTGGTTACCGCCGGTGATAGATCGCATGTAGTACAATGTATGAACTTATGAACACTTTGAAATCAAGAGAGGTGCTCATCTTCTGTAGCTATAGACTCAAGGAGTAGGAAATGACCCTCTAATTGTAGCTGAGGACTCAAGTAATTGGGATAAAGCTCACTCCTATTACTAAAGACTATTTTGTGTTGAAGGTTCTCACCCTTGACTCAGGGGCTGGGTTGTGCCCTTGTAGCTGGTGACTCGGGAGCGTCTCCCATAGAATATTGAATGGTACCGTAGAATGCTAGTAATAGCTGAACTTATTGTAGTAGGATTTATATTTTATTGACTGCTCTCATGTTTATTGTTTCCTATTTTTACTATTCAATACTTAATATTATATATATTGCATATATTTCGAAGTGCTGATTTGCAAGCTGGTGATGTAGTTTCTCGGGGTCCGCCAAGACATCCAAGAGGAGTGATGTTGTTACATAGTTTTGATCAGCTCATATCGGACCAATGTTGTACCACTTTTATTATGATGGTTGCAGGGCGCAGTAAGGATGTGAAGGGCCACTAGAGTCACTCTTTGTCTCTATCTAGTCGTTGAGTAGGTCTGCGAGCCGAGATGTTCGGGTGCTTGTACCCATTCTTTTGAGACTATCTCGATCTATAGCCTTCGAGTTATGTTGTGCTGAACTTTGTGTTGTTTCTCAAAGTATTCCAGTGCACCATTGTTGTACTACATGTTTCAAAGCTTGAGTAATATGATGATCAACCTAGTCGTAACTGTAATGGTGGGACATACAAATGCCAATGAAGAGGATGAAGTTGATCACACTTGTACTTGTCATAATTTATGCAATATTTTTTTATAAATAAATACATGTACTTAAAATTTAATGATTGCTAATATATGTGATTTTAGGTTTTTATTATTGTTAATTTGAGAAATTAGTTTTATTTCTTTTTCTTACGGCACTTTACTATTTTAGTCCGACATTTTATATGAATATTTTGTTTGTTCTTTTAAACTATAATTGTTTTTGTTACAAATTATGAAAAAAAATTGTGATCAATTAATATAAAATATTGTTTTAATAGATATTAAAACTTAATTAATATTAATAATAAAATCATGTGTATAAATTAAAAATTAATATTGAAAAAATTGGTATATAAATGAAATTATTTTTAACGAGGAAAAATTCAAATAATTAAATGAAATAGTCTTTATTATAACTGATCTTACTGTAAAGAAGTAATGTTTGTTATAAGAAAGTTAGTTGCAACGACAAATTAATATTAATAAGCTTGATATATAAATCAATTTATTTTTAGTAAGTAAAGTATTACACAATTGTAACAAAATAGTCTTTAGTATAACTCATCTTCCTGTAAGAAAGTATTGTCTGTTACAAGTAAATTATGGTGATTGTTATCCGCACTATAGTTTTGGCTATCCGCACTCTTTTTGAAAAAGTTATTACGCGCCTTTTGAAAATACGTCTTGTACATGCATTTTTAGGAAAAGTGTTCAACACAAAAATTGTAGATCTCTATGAGATCTACAACTTTTCCTAAAAATGCATGTACAAGAAGTATTTCTAAAAATTTGCTATAGTTACGCACATATTTCAATCAGGGCGGCAATACGTCTTGTGCGTGCATTTTTAGGAAAAGTGTTCAACACAAAAATTGTAGATCTCTATGAGATCTACAACTTTCGTGTTGATCACTTCTCCTAAAAATACATGTAGAAGACGTATTTTCAAAAGGGGTGTAATAACTCATACAAAAAATGTGCGGATAGCCAAAACTGTAGTGCGGATAACAATCACCTAAATTATTTATACCAATAAACAAATATTCATTACCAGAAATATTTGCATCTAACTTAACCGTTACATAAAATATATTTATTTATAAAAAATTTTAGTAACGATTTTAATTAACTTTTATAATGAATGATGTGGCAGTTTATTGTAGTGCATGTGCCTTACGACATGCAATTTTGCATGGATTGCACAACAGACAACCCTAGAGCCTTGCATAATATCTCATGCACTGTACATCTTGTGATGCACTGCTCTGCTTGCTCTACCCATGAACTTTGCATCGAATTGTGCCACGCCTTGTATACAAAACATCATTAATAATATGCCCACACTGTTAGCACCCCACCCTATACTACAAGAAAATTGGCATTTAGTGACGAAAATTTTGGTCACTAAATAGTGCGGTTTGGTCACTAAAGACATTTAGTGACCAAATTTAATCTGTCACTAGGTGGTTGCAAAATGGGCGTCACAAAATGTCTTTAGTGACCAAAGATATTTCCGTCACTAAATGTACATTTATAGTGACCATTGATTTTCGTCACTAAATATACATTTATAGTGACAACTAATTTTCGTCACTAAATGTGCATTATTAGTGACGAAAAGTTATTGTCACTAAATGTAAACTAGTAGTGACAACTGTTTTTGGTCACTAAATGTACATTTTTAGTGATAATTTTTTTTCGTCACTAAATATATTTAGTAACCAAATTTATTTAATCACTAGTTGTACAATGCAATAATTACAAATGTTGGTTATTAAAATTATTTATTTCATCATTAAATAAAACAATAAATAAAATACTCATTTGCTAAAAAATATCATGAAAGAAAATAGAATGTTTCATTAAATTTATTAATAGAAAAAAAGGTGGGAGATAGCCCAAACCCTTTAGTACAGGCCAATAGAGCTTTAACTATATTAAACTAAATACATACAAAAATTCTATAATAAATAAAGATTACATAATAATTCACACAAAATAAATAAATATATTGTGTTGAACAAATATATTGATTTCTCCATCCTCTCCAAGCTCCCCGTCTTCAAGCTCCTCATAGGCACCATTTCTACTGGATCCGTCTAGACACCTTTCTTATGTTTCTTGTGTTGGTTTTCACTGCCGGAATCAACACAATATCTATGCTGCAAAAGCAAAAGGATAAATATAAAAATCTCTCATGTATAGTTAAGAGAAAGAAAAGCTTCACAATTATAATAAATATATTTCTCACCTTTCTAGATCTCTTATTGTCACTGTTATGCCTTCTTGACTTCTCAGATTCTTCTTTCTCATCTTTCTCATCTTTCTCAGAGACTGTATTTGTTCTGAATGTTATCGGCGAATATGTAGATATCGCGGAAACCCTGCAGAGAAAATGAATCAATCAACATCCGAACTTAAAATCAATTTGTTCATTGCTCCAAGAAGAAGTCAATACTATGGATAAATAAAAAGAAAACCAACAATTTTGCCTGAGATATAATCTTATTTTTCCAGCAATAAAGAGAGTGATCTGTATGCCTGCTAGTGATCCTCTACAAAGAACAAATACAGCAGAACAGTTATGTAGAAAGAACCAAGTTTCACAATTGTTAAAATAACTTTACCTGAGACAAATGCAGATGATGCCCTAGAACTTAATTAGCATTGCAGATGTCGTAGGAGAGAGAGAGTAGTAGTCATGCACTAGAACTTCAATTAGCATTACCTGAGACCTAGCGCACTAGCGTGCGGTGAGAATCCCGTCCTGCTCAGCGTCGAAGCGCATGCCTACTTTTCCCATGGGTTGAGGATCTCTAATTGAAGTTGGGAAATTTCCTTCCCACTCAAGCCAGCCGAAGAGGCCCTTACACTAGATTGCCTACCGTGGACGAAGCCGGAAGTGATGAAGCCAATTGGTCACCTGTACCACTGCAAAGTGGAGATATCTTGCCGCACGTGCAGCTTCCACGTGTCATAATTTCCTCTAGTGAAGTAGAACTGGACGAAGGACTGCGGCATTTGTAGCGGGGCATGTTCCTCCGACCTGTCATTTCAAGCAAATTCTCATAGTTAAGACTAAATGTGAAAAGTCAAAGACATCACTTAAACTCAACTCGTCTCACTGTACGTTTATGGATCACGAATTTGGAAGCGAGAGATCTATTTCATTAAGTTTCAACGAAAAAAGTACTTGAAAATCACTTTCAAAAATCAGATATATTACAAACACTTTCAATAAGATAGATCGTAATTGTCCTTCATTTACTAAATTTTGTGTATGCCTGGAGCTCCATGATGGGAGGTTAGCAGGATCAGGAGCACAGACAATTGCCCCTTCTTGAAAAGAACCATCCTTGAAAGAATGAATCAAAACCCTCACAAACGAAGGCCTTTCCCGGGATTCTTGACAGCAGGATTCTTCTAGTACAAAATTATAATCATTCAATGTTCTTGGAACGGAAACCATGAAGGACGCCCCAGAAAGAAATTACTTGTAGGTTGGATTGCCGAGCGCTTCACACACTCATACTCATTCCTCAACTGATCATACATCTCATCAAGTTTCCTCTTTTGCCTGCTTGTTCTATTAGAAACAATTAAAAGAATAGACTCCTAATATAGGAAAACACTAATGAAATTAATATTAACTTGGATTTCTCAGCATATTTTTCCTAAAGCTCTTGTCAATCTTTTGTTACTCTTTCATTTTCTTGTTCCATCATCTGACATCTTTTTGCCATCTTCTGGTATGCTGCGTGCACTTCCTCCATCTTTTCAGTGAATTTCTCTTGAATGGAAATTGTGTGAGTTAGTTGTAGATCTCTCTATAACTTAGTTGTAGATATCTCCGTGACTTAGTTGAAAAAATGTTAAAGGAAAGAAAGTTATAAGAATATATCACTCACAAGATCAACAAGAAACCCGTCTCTATGAAGGAAAAAGAGGCTGTATATACTTTCATCCACTTTTATGAACGGTGGTGGTGAACGCGGTGGTTATGAACGCCCGACCTCACCTAAGAAATTTCATCCACTTTTATGTTCAAAAGTAGTTTTTTCTCTCTATATATGGTGGTCATAACCATTGTCATGCCAAACATATACATTCAATATGCTATGATGATGGCATTTTTTTTCAAACTCACCGGAGAAAAAACACCACGCTAAAAGTGCGATCATTTTTAGTCAAACTGGGCAGCTGTAAGAGATTCAATGCTCCCGATAATTACAAACATTGTTAAGGTTAATGGAGACTATGCATTATTGAGTAAATCTGAGAGGAGAATTCATTAGTATACCAAATGATGAATCTGTACACATCATTGACACCCACTCAACCTCGTATGGGTGCATGGGGCACCTTAGGGAATCCGAGTTCATCGTTCATCTGCCACAGCCAGGTTTTAAATATAAATGCATCAACATTGGCAGCATAAATGCATGTAAATGAAGTAGAAGAAACAATGCAAGAAAAATAGGGCGAGAAAAATGCCGGTAGTAGAATTATTGAGTGCCGAGGGGTATCATGTGCAATATTGATGGTATCAAGTGCTATATTAAGTGCGATCGAGTGTAGTATTTATATGCCAAAGCTACTCAGCAAATATGATCTATATGATATATTTATACTGGCAGATCATGAGAAGGCATTCCCTATAAAATTAGTGCAAAGTATCCAACCTCTTCAATATAAGTCAAAAATTCCTGATCAGAAGAAAACATCAGAATCTTCTTCGCATCAGCAACCGACAGGGAGTCGTAAGCTTTCTCACTGCAACCAGCTATCTCGTCCCTGAAAAATCCATCGAATTGTCATAAAAATGGCTTAAAAAGGAATTGTGGGTGCGGCGAATTTGCAAAGCTTTGTGCGGGCGTACCTACTTGACAGTTTTTGCAAGAAGGTCCATGAAATATACGCAGGTTTTGGGTTGCACAGTTTACCTAGCGCTTAAAACTCGGTTGTAAGCACCTTCCATGAAAGACTGTTCTAACTCAACATGATGTCTGATGTAAGGATTTTCAAGGGCAGCAGCTCTAACTCTGGAATTCAGATATTCGATTTTGGACGAGGAGCCTATGAAGATTACGGCCCAAAATTGGGTATTCTCGTGATGGCGGAATGAGGCCACTATGCCAAAGTAAATAAAAAATAAATAAATGATTACATGAGCTTGTTTGATTTTTCGAAAGAAAAATAAAGAATTAAAAGCAGTTGATCAATAAAAGACAGAAGACAGGATGAAAATGATAATTAACTGGTTTACAAAACAAAGAAACCTGGACTTTGAGAAGTGGAAAACCCCAGAAGTTTGACAAAAAGCTAAGCATACTGGAAGGGAATGTAATAATAAGAAAATCACATAATAAACCAAAGAAACATGGGAATTTTGAAAAGTTTTTGATAATTAGAATGTTGAACATGCAAACGAGAATCATACATGAGAACCACATAATAAATAAGGTTTCATATCAGGAACTGGTGCCCTCTGGAAAGCATGTTGAGCATGCAATTGGATTGCAGTTACCGAGCTTTGCTTTCAATAGAGAGTGAACGTAGTATTGAAGTCTCCACAACGTGATGCCATCCTATATAAAATAAATCAAATCAATGGAAGTGGTATTTGATTGCAGTTACAAGAAATATCACATCCACTATACCTAACTTCCTTAGTAATTCGGCTGAATGTCTTATAAACTATCCGAGTTCTGCTGAATGTCTAATAAACTAACAATAAAACTTCTTCCATATGCAAAGGAATCCTAATGACATCACTCAGATTTTACCACGGTATTTTTAAGTGGACTTTTGCCAAATGGGGGAAAACATCCTAATTCGGTAGATCCCCTCGATGCACTGCTGTAAGTAAGAATCTGCATTCTATGGGAAATATTTCTTCTTTATCATCATTGCCAGAGAGCACTGAGGCCGCCTCTGAAACTGGGCTTCTCAATGTTCAGAAAAATAAAGAGGCTAGAACAAGTTAATCAAACCTAAAAAATCAATTTGTACAAATATTATAAAATTGGAATCACCCAAACGAGCTGCTTCCCTCAATTTCTGCTCCTCTTCTCCCTTCAATTCGCAATCACCCAAATACCTAATTCGATGAATCTGCATCAATTTTATGGCATACGATGAATGGATCGTAGAAACTATTCCTACAAAACTTTTATTATATTAAATATAGAAGCAGAAGATATGGCCCTGATCAGAATTTGAAATTCATGAGAGCCTGCAACAATGAGTGACTGCAGCTTTCTTTATTGGGATGTTCAGAAAAAATACATCAAAATCATATAAAGAGGAAACGGATAAAAGCAAAGCTACAGCCATCTGTCAATTCGCCTGCTACTTCAAATTTTCATTTCTATAAGGATTAAGGGGGGTTATACTTATCCCCACTTACAGGAAATGTGTTTGAAGCATCACACGACATTCCTTCAGTCAAATATCATAAATTTATTAGAACAGAGCAACAATGATCATATAGATGATCAAAAGATGAATACAGCCATATAAATGATATTTATTCATCTAAAATTTTGCCTTTTTTATAGTTTACTTCAAATTTCCTGCTTCTATAAGAAATAGGAGGGTGAATTTTGATGGTGAAATAAGAGATATTATAAGAAGAAACACTCGTTAAGATTACCTTATTTATGAACAGCTGCTGACAACTTCGATCTACCAAAGAAGGATAAGTTGGGCAGCGGGGGTGGTTACTGAATGATAGCAGGTAGATTGACAAATTTTCTCACTGATAGCAGGTTGATTGCATCATATAAAGTTGAAAGAACAATTAATTATCAAATGAAGTAAACTTATCAGGAAGAAGGCCAGATTTCTCATCACCACCAAAATAAGTAGCATAAAAACGATCCTCACGGAGCGCATAAACCTAAACAGCAGTACTTTCACAGGATTTAACCCAAAATATAAATTCAAAAGCAGAATTTAGCAAGATTCGAGAGAAACCTCTGTGAGAAGCTCCCAAGCCCATGTAATGGCTTCCCTCTTGAAGTAATCACCAAAAAACCAGTTACCGAGTATCTCGAAGAAGGTGTGATGGTAGGTGTCCTTACCGACGCCGTCCAGGTTATTATGCTTGCCGCCGGCGCGGATGCACTTCTGGGTGTTGCAAGCGCGGGAGAGTTTTCCAAGCGGTGTGCATGAGAACGGAATCATAGGACTCGGGATGCTCATCTTCGTGGCCGACGCACCGTCGAGGTATCGAGGAAGCATGATGGCCGAACGCGAAGTTAGGGCACGGAGCGTCGCTGTTCTGTTTTACCGTGATAAAATCGCACGCAGTTATGAAATTATTTCAATTATATTCTAGGTTTTATTAATGGCAATATGAAAAAACAGTTAAATAAATTTATGATAATTTGCATAATATAAAAGTAAAAAATCTAATTTATAATTTTTTAAAAGTATTATTCATAAATATTTTTTTTTGTTTTATGTTATAAGTGGGGTAAAATAGAATATACATTTTAATATATGCATACTGCTTTCACTCGCTTGCGGCGCTTCAGGTTCTTTCACGCGTCTCTTACTGTCTACCGCCAGAGAAAATCCTAAGCCAACAACTACTATACATTGTCTCTCTCGCACCAGATTATTCTCATGTCAACACTTTTTTGTCGTTTGTTCTCTCGCAGCATCCCACTCCATCTGTCGACTGCCCCGACATTGACGAAGCTATAAAAATATTGGGCCTTCTCATTAGGAGGGAATGGGGGGAGCAAACCTACTCGAAGTTAATTAGCTTAGCTTATATGTTTAATAATTTTTATTATAAAATAATTTCATTTAGGAGAGAATAAATAAATTATTTTGTGAAAAAAACTCTAAAATTTGATGACTAGTGAATAAATTTTTTGGTCACAAAAAAAAAATTTAGTGACGAAATTATTTTTTGTCACTAAATACTTCAGAAAATTTATTTTAGTGACAGAATATATATTTCGTCACTAAAGATATGCTTTTAGTGACCAAATATTTATTTCATCACTAAAGATGTGTCTTTAGTGACAAGGTTCATCCTTAAGATGTGCAAGGTTCATCCTTAAGATGTGCATTATTAGAAGCATTGTGACGGCCCAACCAACAGTAGCTGAGGTATTGTTCACTTTGGTTCATCACATCTCATATTAAGTTGAATTACATACATTTTTCTTTATTATAAGTGGCCAACGAGTACTTATCATGAGGTCACACATTCTAGAATTATTCTCACCATAGGATGCTTAACAGTGAAGTTTATAACATAATTCTACCACTAGTTTTGAAAAAGCGACTAAGATATTTCAAACGATCTTCATGAATTTCATGTTTGACTATGAGTTTTAAACAATCTCTTGATTTTCATAGATTCGACCATCAGTTCGAACTAATAGACTAACGATGCAAGTTGAAGTATCCCTAAAAATTTTAGCACGATCAAAGAACTTTGAAAATTTCAACGAGGAGAATTAGACTAGGGACGAAGTTCTCTACTCACTGAATGCGGTGATCCGAGGACAAAATTTGATAAATTCTTTTCTGACACCCCTTCAAAAGAACTATACGAATGAGCATTTGCCTCTTATTCACGGGGATGACAAACAAAATCTTCACGCTCAAGCTCTAACACTGTTGGTCACATATATCCAAAAAATTCTAAGTTTATTGAGCACTCCTCCCTCGAGCAAGCAAGAAGATCCCTCCAATGAGCGCATAAAAAAGTGACCCCACAAGTGCACAAAAAGAACTCTCCCTTGAGTGCGCCAAATGAGCTATTTCGAAGAACACATAAAAGAGTGCTCCCTCAAAAGGTCTCAGAGACTATATATGATCAAGACGACTCGATTTAGGCGACCTCAAAAATCACATCCGATCCCCACACATTCTCAAAGAAAGCATGTTGTCGAAGAACATGACCTCGCGCACCATAGAATAATGTACGTACCCTTAAGCTCTATGCCCTCACGTACGTGGTACTGAGCAATGCACCCTTGTGCACTGCTGAAGAACACATCCTCAAGCAGTTTTGAAGCATGCTCCCTCATTCGTTGCTAAGAAATGTACCCCTCCTATGTGCTGTCGAAGTGGGTTCCTTCGCTTGCCAAGAAAGTAAAAGCCCCTATAACTTCTATTTTTACACGTACTTGAAAAAGATGATTTCCCGCAACCCTCAAATTTTAGTAACATTGTAGGCAATGCAGTCTCCTTTGCTACTTTTCCACTAAAATACTCTGATGGCGGCTCTTTTTTGAATGTATACGCATTTGATTGACTCTTAAGCACAAACAAATTAAATATATTGAATTGTGAGACCATCAATAAAAACAGCAACATATGTCATCTCTTATAATGGTGACTATAAATCTAAAATCCAAAAATACATTTATAAAGTTCACACAAAAATATCGTTGGCTCCATGCCTAAATCAATGCATTCAGTTTGTTGTATTAAGTGCATAATGATATATAATTTTTATTGATGTGAGACTATATTCTCAACATAACCTTTACATAATTAAGGACCGTTCGGTAGGAAGGAATTGGACATAACCTTTACATAATTAAGGACCGTTCGGTAGGAAGGAATTGGACCGGCGGAAACAGTTTTGGCCTTTAATAAATTATTTGTTGGTGTTCGGTAGGAAGGAATTGGGAGAGAAATTGGAATTTGGCAAAACCCAGCTGGGTTTTCATATTACCATATGTCCAAATTTTGTGTAAATCGATAGTTTTCCACCGCATCCCTCTCACGCGACTCCATATTGCTTGCCTTCTTGCGCCAATCCTGCTAGAGCTCGCCACACGAGCTCACCACCAATGGTCCTCCTCTTCTTCTCCCCCACCATCTTCTTCATTCTCTGCCGCATACTGAGCAGAAGAGGCGAAGACAACACATGAGTGGCAAAAGACTAGGGTATTAGGATTCCCCCCTCAATAAACCTTTCTCCTTTGATTTTGGATCTAGGGTAGGATTTATGCTCCTCTATATCCTGAATCCACAACTGCTTCACTCTTTGTTTCTTTTTTTCTTTTTCCATTGAATAAGTTGACTTCTCTCCCATTATCAAGATATTTGATTTCTGTTCTTTGTTTCTATTATCGCTTTGTGATTTTTGCTCTTTGTTTCTGTAACCTTAATCCAGAATTGCATCAATGGCTCTTTGTTTCTATAACCTGAATCCAAAACTGCATCAATGGCTCTTTGTTTCTATAACTTGAATCCAGAACTGCTATATGTAGTTCATTTTGCGCAGCCCGATATAGTTAGCTCCTATAATATGTTTTCATTGTAACGTGAATATGGATGAGCTGATTATGAGTATAGGTTCATTGATTTATAAGTATAGATTCAATTCTTGTGGGATTTGACCAATTTCATCCCGCAAGTGAACAACATAAATGGAATTCATATCAATTCCAATTTCTGCGGGTTTTGAAATTTACTGAATTACAATGTAGGTGGAAGGGCCCACACAAAAGTATGCATGAGTATTTAGACTATCTTTTGAATTGAGAGTGTTAAGCATGCATGGGATTATTTGTGAGAGCTCCGCTCAAGATATTCTATTGAGGCTCATCAAGGTGTGGAATGACCTTATATAGTATCTCCAGCGTAGAGCCCGGCCTTAACCTTAGTGACACGTAACCCGATGGGTCGTTCCGAGTCGGTCCTGACACGCGCAACATATATATATTAAAATACCTAACAATCTCCTCCTATGTCCGCGGTAAACCCGACGCCGGAAAAGGGTTGGTGTGTGTAGTGTTCAACCAATTCGACTCAGTACACAACCGTGTCCGCAAGCACCTGTTATAACATATTGGACTGAAAAGAAAACAGAGGTATGTATGCACGCATAAGAATAAAACATAAACTCAGTAGCATCACATCAAAGTCAAAAGTACAATCAGAGAAACAGGTACCAGAACACCTAATGTCTCATGACCAACAAAAGAACAAATAATAGTCCAAACTACAGGTGGAAATAAGAGAGCTAAGACAGTGCTCTAATGCTAAAGAGAGAAAAAACCAAGCAAAACACTCTAGAAACTATCGTCCAACAGATCATCCTTGTCAGGATCTCAATCTGCAAGTGCTCCTCCTACAGTAACAGCTCCTGTAATTTCCAGCAGAGAACTTCATTCAGAATGAATTCAACCATGGAAAATGTACATGCGTCTAGTTCTACATATAAGAACGTAGTACTTTAATTAAGCTAAGAGGACATTCATGTAGAGTATTTTAGGTTCAACCGCAGAATCTATTAAGTATATCCAAACGAAACGATTTCAGACTTCTCGACAACGCAACTCTATCTGTGTTCCTATATGTGATGTCATGGTTACTGTTCTTCTAAAGTTGGTTGGAACTCATCAAATATGGAATGGAACAAAACAATAGGAAAAGGTCCAAAAGAAGTTGGATTATGTTATCAGACGTGGAATAACACTCTCCTCCAAGTTAAGGTAGACGAATCCAGATGAGGTTGTTAACATCAAATGTGGAATGAAACAACTCACTAATGTACAACTCGTATTCGCTGAGTTGGCTCCTCAAGCCCATCGGCGAGATCTAGGTCAGCCAGACCATTCATCCAGGCTGAGGCAGGTGAAAGGACCCCCAGGTAAGTAGGTGGTGAACCATAGGGCGAGAAGAGGAAATCAGCGAGTGGTACCCTTCCGGACCACTCGCCCCTAGGCGTAAGCATCCGCCCAGTCACGCGAGAGCTCGGCGAGTGGTGCCCTCATGAACCACTCGCCCCCAAGGGCTTTAAGGAGGAAATGACCATGTTGCCCCTTATGGGCTGCAAATAGCCCTTCAGAACAGCGGAGTTGGGTTATTAGTAGACCAATCTGGGGTGCGGCTAGTAAAATTAAAAGGCGGATTCATGTTATTTGCAGACCAGCCTAGAACAATCTATAAATAGACCCTTAAGGGCACCTTGGAGGAGATGGGATTTTTTGAGAGTACTCTCCTCTAGGCTAATCTTGGTTGGCTGCTAGTGCCCTCCAAGGTGCCCAGCTGAGCTTTGGTTTGGGAGGGGAAGCTCTCTGAGATCTTCCGAGTGTGTGGCGGGACCTCCTCGCTGCAGCCTTGGGTCTGTTCCATTTTTCTCATCCACCAGTCAGATAGTTTAGGGAGGGAGAAGTAAGCGTCGGCTACAACCCCCAGTGGGTCCTATCTCAGGAGACCGGTTGCCGGTTTCAACATTTTTGGTGCGGTGAGCGTGGACCGTAGCCGGTGAAGGAAAATCTCATGCTAGGTCGGATGACAGGAGATGGGGGAAATGGTTCTGACTCGGGCCACTCGCAGTCACCAGCGACAGGGGAGTGGCTGGAGATGTTCGAGAAGTTCAAGCGAGAAGTCCTGCAGACGGTTCTCGCAGGAAGAAGCGAGTGCGAGACGCCGGCAGTTCCCGTGGTTCCGCCCCAGCAGATCGGCGAGAACGCTCCGGGGCAGTGACCTGGGAAGGAAGTGCCAGCGGAAGGAAGCGCGCGAGATCTCCCCGGGCGGCAGCTATTCAGCAGCCCGGCGAGTGCTGAGGTCTGCGAGCTGGTTCCGTGCGAGAGGACCACTCGCCGAGCAGGGGAAGGAAGCCCTTTTTGCGAGATGATCCTCTCGGCCCCAGTGCTAGAGGGGTTCCGGGGGCCGGAGATGTCCTATTATACTGGCAAGGACGACCCAGTCGTACACCTGCAATGGTTTGAGGACATGCTTTCAATTCTGCCCATGACGGATGCCTTTCAGTGCCGACTCTTCGCGACCACTTTGAAGGAGAAAGCTAGGGACTGGTTCCACCAGCTCCCCGTAGGTTCAATCTACGCGTTCGACGATTTGCGCCGGAGCTTCCGGCTGCGCTTCTCGACGTCGAAGAAGAGAAAGAAGGATGCGGAGGCTCTCTTCAAGATCAGGCAAAGGGAGGGGGAATCACTGGCACACTATGTGGACAGATTTCAAGAGGAGATACACCTCGTGCAGGAGGTGCCAGGGTTCGCCCTCAAGATGGCATTCATCGTGGGGTTGCGAGATGGGTTCTTCAAGATGGACCTGAAGAGAAGGGATCCTCTCTCCTTTGAGGAGTTGATGGAGCGGGCAGCGGAGGAGATAGAAGGGGAGGCGGCCAACCCAGAATTCTACAAAAGGTTGGCGAAGATGAGCGAGCCTGAGGTGAGACAGCAAGAAGGAAGACGGCGAGAAGAACCCAGGGGTCAGGGGTTCGAAAGACCGCCTCGGAATTGGAGGAATCAAGAGCCCAACAACAGTTTGGGCTGGAGGCACCAGGAAGGACCAGCGAGAGGTCAGGAAGGGGGGTACCAAGGAAGAGAGACGGGGGGAATAAATCCGGGGTGGAGGCAAGGCCCCAGACCCCCTCACCCCCCAAGGGAGCAAGCTATGGCAGTAGGCCGAGGAAGAGGAGGTAGAGGAGCCAGAGGAGGGAGAGGAAGAGCAGGAAGAGGGGACAGGGTGGCGTTGCCCTATTGTGACTTTCACCAGGAAGAAGGTCACGCGACCGCCACTTGCCCAGAATTCTTGGAGATGACAGGGAGAGGTCAGCCACGGCGACAGCAGGCCAGGATCGAGGAAGTGCTCCCAGAGGCGGAAGAGGACCGATGCGAGGACAGGGCGGATACAGGAGCCAGGTGGAATCAGGGTGATTCATGGTGGGGTTGGGCTAGAGGCCTTTCGCAAGAGGAGCTTCCAGGCAATGTTCCGGAGAGATGTCGCGTCAACTTCCCAGACCCCACCCCCCACAGAAAAACTCACCTTTTCCTCGAAAGACATGCCCGATTATGAGGATCCGTTCTGTGACGCCCTGGTGATCCAGACGGCGATAGAAAACTTCACGGTCTCCCGGATCCTGGTGGACAATGGGAGCTCGGTGAATGTTATCTTCAAGAAGGCTTTCGATGCGATGGAGGTGGAGAAGAAGAGGGTGCAGGCCTCTGATGGGCCGTTGTTTGGTTTCTCAGGAGAAAGGAAGGAGGTTGAGGGAGGTGTCGGCCTCCAGGTGACGTTAGGAGGGGTCCCAAGGAACTGTCGGTTCGTCATCGTTGACGCTCCGAGCAGCTACAACGCCATATTCGGACGCCCCCTCATCAGTGCCTTCCGATGTGTGCCCTCATCATACCACCAGTGCTTGAAGTTCCATGGTGGAGGAGTCCAGATCCGAATCCGGGGAGATGCAAAGGTGGCAAGGCGGTGCTACGTGACCGCCGTCAACACCATCTCTTGGATGGCGGAGGCTGAGAAGATGGATGAAGAGATGAGGAGGCCGGAGGGGGCAGGAGAAGGAATGGAGAAGAGGGGAGAAGAGGAAGAGGGCAGTGCCCGAGGAAAGGAGATGGAGGTAGCTCAGGAGGAGCAGGTCGAACCAATGGAGGAGGAAGGTGCGGCAGAGGAGAAGGCCAGGGTAGAGGGGAGAGAAGCGAGGGGCAGATGGGAAGAGCCGGCTCGGCTTGAGGCGGCAGAGGAAGTAGTGGAGATGGAGGTTATCACCCAGGGAGGAAGGGTGGAGAAGGTGCGTGTCAGCGGGGGCCTCAGCCCGGAGGACAGGGTAAGGATGCTGGAGTGCATCCAGAAGAACGTGGACATCTTCGCATGGAGCGCGGCAGACATGCCAGGCATCGAGGCGGACGTGGCTTGCTATCGTCTCAACCTTGAGCCAGGAGCCCTCCCCATCCGACAGAAAAGGAGGGCCTTCGCCGACAAGCTCGAAGAACCGATCCACGAGGAGGTGGCCAAGCTCCTTGAAGCAGGTTTTGTATCGGAGATCCAGTATCCAGGCTGGGTCTCCAATGTCGTCATGGTAAAAAAGGGCGATGGTCGCTGGCGTATGTGTATTGACTTTTCTTTATTAAACAAAGCCTGCCCTAAGGATTGTTATCCCCTGCCTCGGATCGACGCGCTGGTTGACTCAGCCGTCAGTTTTTCTGTGATGAGTTTTTTGGATGCTTTTTCAGGTTATCACCAGATCAGGATGCACCCCCCAGATATCAAAGATGTCTCTTTCATCACCCGGGAGGGGTGCTACTGCTATAAGATGATGCCCTTTGGGCTGAAAAATGCAGGAGCAACCTACCAGAAAATGATGGACCGGGATTTTAAGGAGCAAAGAGGAAGAAACTTGGAGGTTTACTTAGATGACCTCATGGTGAAGAGCAAGAGCGTGAGCACTCATCTCCGAGACCTCGAGGAAACCTTCGCCACCCTACGCAAGTACAAGATGCGCCTGAACCCCCTGAAGTGTGTGTTCGGGGCCAGCAAAGGGAAGTTCCTGGGACACCTTCTCACCCCTTCGGGGGTAGAACCTAACCCGGACAAGGTCAAAGCCATCATGGAGTTGGGATCACCTTGGAATGCCAAAGAGGTCCAGCGCTTGACGGGAAACTCACGGGGTTGAGCAGGTTTCTCCCCCGGGCCGGGGAGAAATGCCCCCCCCTTCTTCAAAACGTTATGAGGGAACCAGAAATTCGAGTGGACAAAGGAATGCGAGGAGGCCTTCCAGGCCTTGAAGAGGCAACTCACCCAGGCTCCGTTGCTCCAGGGCCCCAAGGAGGGGGAGGACCTAGCCTTGTACCTCGGAGTCGGGACTGAGTTCGTAAGCTCCGTCCTGGTCCGGGAAGAAGGCAAGAAGCAGCTGCCCATCTACTACGTAAGTAGGGTCCCGAGGGAGGCGGAACTCAGGTGCCCAATTTTAGAGAAGCTAGCCTTCGCTCTGGTCGTCGCGGCAAGAAAGCTCAGGCCATACTTCCAGGCCCATTCAATCCAAGTGGTGACTGATCACCCCCTCCACCAGATCTTCGAAGGAGTAGAGCACTCGGGGAGGCTCGCAAAGTGGTCAATAGAGTTAAGTGAGTTCAATATCACCTTCATCCCTCGACTATCCATGAAGGCACGGGTAGTGGCAGATTTCATGGCAGACTATGTGGCCGAGATGGAGGGGGATCAAGCCCCTCGTCATGTTCCGTGGAAGCTGCTGGTTGACGGGGCCTCGGGCAAAAATTCTCTCGGAGGAGGGGTGGTGCTGGAGAGCCCCCACGGGATGAAGATCGAACAAACGCTCGTAATACATTTCCCAATCACCAACAACCAGGCGGAGTATGAGGCGGTGATCGCCGGCCTGCGTCTGGCTCAGGAACTGGGAGTCCATGACGTGGAGGTCCTCACCGACTCGATGGTAATAGCCTCTCAGATCAAGGGAGAGTTCGAGGCAAGGGAACCTACACTCATAAGATACTTAGCCAAAGTGAGAAGCCTCATTGGAGCGTTCAAGACTTTCTCCATCAGGCACATCCCTCGGGAGGAGAGCACCCAGGCGGATCCCTTGGCCAAGGCCGGTCCCCGAGCCGGAGGAACCCTGACAGATCTGTTCCGTCCTTCGATCGAGGAAGGGGAACTCATGGAAATAGAGCAGCGGCCCTCTTGGAAGGATCCCTTCGTTACCTTCCTTGCAACAGGGAAATTCCCGGAGGAGGTTCCGGACCAAAGGCGCTTCTGGTACAAGTCCGCCTACTACGTGCTCCATGAGGGGGATTTGTATCGGAAGACTCTCTCGGGTCTCCTGGCCTGATGCATCTTAGAAGATGAAGTCCCGAGGATCTTGGAAGAAGTTCACTCCGGCGAGTGTGGCAGCCACTCGGGGAGCAGGATGTTTGAGGCAAGGATAATGAGGCAGGGGTACTTTTGGCCGACCTTGAGTAGAGATGTGGCGGCCTTCGCTAAGAAATGCCAGAAGTGCCAGATGTTCGCCCCGCTTCAACTCTTGCCTGCCCAGAGGCTAAAGAGTATCACGGCGCCCTGGCCATTTGTCATATGGGGGATGGATCTGGTAGGACCCTTCCCCCAGGCCAGTGGGCAGAGGAGATTCCTCTTGGTCATGATCGACTACTTCTCGAAGTGGTTGGAAGTCAAGGCACTGGCCAAGGTCACCTCCCAGGTGGTCCGCAAGTTCATATGGGGGGAGATCATCTGTCGACATGGGCTTCCGCAGGCCATCGTCACAAATAATGTCCCGCAATTTGCCAGTGAGGAGTTCATCAGTTTCTGTGGCCAGTTGGGGATAGACCTCAGGTTTGCATCCGTCCACCATCCCAGGAGCAACGGGCAGGTGGAGGCGGCAAACAAGATTATCGTGAACTTGCTCAAGAAGAAGGTGGAAAATCTTAGGGGTAATTGGGTGGAGAAGCTCCCCTCGGTCCTGTGGGTTTTAAGGACTACCCCCAACACCGCAACAGGAGAGACCCCTTTCAAGCTCTCTCACGGCTGCGAGGTCGTCATCCCCATAGAGTTCAAAGTCATGACGCCACGGGTAAAGGCCGCCACAAATGGAGAGGAAGGTTGGAGAGCTGGGAACGAAGAGGAGTTGCGGCTCTCCCTCGACCTCATCGAAGAAGCCCGTGATCTGGCAGCCATTTGCCAAGAAGAGGTCAAGCGGAGGATGGCCAAGTACTTCGACAAGCACATCAGGGTCAAGCAATTCGAAAAGGGAGACCTAGTACTCAAAAAGGTCGACGCGGCTGGAAGGTCTGCCGCAGTGGGTAAGCTTAATCCCAACTGGGAAGGTCCCTATGTCGTGGAAGAGGCGCTCAAGTCTGGGGGATACCGCCTTCAGAATGTGGAGGGACAACCCCTCAGTCACACATGGAGTGGTGACGATCTCAAACGCTTCTATCCCTAAAAACTATGTAATGCTAATGTTTTTGAAATGAGAATATTCTGTTTAACCTGTATGTGCGAAAATGATGCTACAGCTTGTGAGGAAACCTCGAAGGTTCCAGAAGATGGCCCCGAGCAGACCCACTGACCAGACTCTCACCTAGCTGGCAGGTCCGAAGGCTCACTCGGTGGCAGGTTCTAAATTTATGGGAAGATGGCCCCGAGCAGACCCGCTGTCCAGGCTCTCATCTAGCTGACAAGTCTGAAGGCTCACTCGGTGGCAGGTTCTAAGTTATTGGGAAGATGGCCCCGAGCAGACCCGCTGTCCGGGCTCTCATCTAGCTGGCAGGTCCGAAGGCTCACTCGGTGACAGGTTCTAAGTTTTTGGTATCGAAAAGAGCAAGGCATCCTAGGTTACCTCCGAGCGCCCGGCGAGTGGCCAAGACAGTTACACTGCGACCTATCGTCCTAATAAGCCTAGCGAGATACAGTAGCGAATGAGGAAAATTGAGAGCACAAAAATTGTAACCAATATATATATGTGCCAAGAGGACTCGCCCAGTTCATGATTACATCCAAAAATGAAGAATAAAAAGAGAACAAAGAAAAATACAAAGGGCCCATCTCATGGGTCGGCAGGCTTCTCGCCAGAAGATCCAGCGCTTTCGCTCGAATTCGGTAGGAGGGCGTCTTCTCGCGGCTCGCCGTCCTCATCTTCCGGAAAAGGGATCAGAATGTAGAGCTCGGGGACGACCTGTCGGGCAGAGAGGCATTCGGCCTCCTCCTTCAGGTACCCAGCCTGCCGCAGCACCTGCAGCGCGTGCTTCACGGCGCTTTGAGCATTCTCCTGCATCAGCTGCTCTAGCTCATGGTGGGGATAAAAGTGCCCCCTGCTTCCTGAGGCGAGTGCCAAGGCATCGGCTTCTCGCGCCTGCTGGACCTCGGCCTTAGCCAGCCGGACTTCCTCCTCAAGGTTGCCCACTCGCGCGCGAAGCATCTCGGCGATCATAGCGTCCTGAGAAAACGTAGATGGTGAGAAGAAAGTGCGGCAATCATCAACGGTCATTCGCGGGGAGGGGGGGATATACCTCTCTGACGGGGCGGCTGGCGAGGAGGGCCTCCGCAGCTTCCAGTTTCACCCTGAGGTCGCGCGCCTCGGCGGAAACAACAGCCCTGGTCTCCTCAACCTCCGCCAAACTCCGCGCCAGATTGATGCTCCGACGCGAAGACATATGCGCAAGCTCAAGGGCCCGCAGCAGTGCTCGAGCAGTCTCGTGGGCGAGAACCTGAGTCTTCTCGGCATCGAAGACCTCGGCATCTTCCCGACCATAGAGGGCATACGCAATGGCGTAAGCCTCACCACTGGCGAGGTCACTCTCTACCCATGATGGATGAAGGGTAGAGAGCGAGACCCTATTCAAGTTCCTGTCCCATTTCACCAGGGGAGCGCCTGAAGGGTCCACATACTTCTCGCCCTGAGGGAAGTTCCGGTGGTTCCTGGGCAATGGCGGCGGCTGCAACGACGATCCCGCCTGGAGAACACCCCCTTCCGACGCACCCGCCTCCAGGGTCTGGGCCGGAGCTTTCGCCCCTGGGGTCTCGTCCAAGGCCCCCTTCCCTTTGGCGGAGGGGGGGGCATTTTGGCTTCTTAGAAGAGGAGGAAAGAAGCTCCCCGGTTTTTCGTTTCCGGCTACTGGGCTTGGAGGTGGAGGGTTCTTCCCGACAGGCATCCGCGACGGCTTGCGCTAGAGACACGGAAACCCCAGAGGAGCGCGGCGGGTGAAGAGGGAAGTCTCGCAGGCCTGTATTTGAACACGAACGGCTCAGCGAATGGTATGGAATCAAGAGAGCTAAACGAATGGAGAAGGTTTAGAAAACTCACCCTCACCCTGCGGAATAGGCGGAAGCGAGTTGACATTTCGCCGGAGGTAGACGAGGTCCATCCCGTGCTCCAGGATATACAGGTGCAACTTGGCCTCGTGCCCCCCCAGAGTCGGGGGTCGGAAGGTCGATTCCTCCTCCTGCACCGGGGCGAGAAGGGTGTTTCCGAGGCTCTCGCTGACGAAGATGAAGCGGCGAACCCAATCGTGGTTCTTGTTCGGGAGACCCTGGTGCTTGAGTGGGCTCTGACCCGAGAAGAAGGAGATGCCGTGTGAGCAGCGGAAGGTATAGAGCTTGCGAAAGACGGGCAACGAAAACTCAAACCCCTCTTCTCGCAGGTAGCACGCGTACCCGACCAGCATAGCGATGGAGTTGGGGTTGAGCTGGGCGGGCACGACGCCGTAGTATCGGAAAGTCTGGCGGAGTTCCGACCAGATGGGGAGGCGAAATCCCACCTCGAAGTGCTCTAGCGGGATCGCGAGAGCACACGGCGAGATGGAATTTAAGCGATCCTCCGGCCCGGGCTTTCGCGCTTCAAATCCCGGCGGGACATAATCCGCGACAGCGGTTAAGTAAGCTTCCTCGGAGAGATCATAAGAATCAAAGACGTGGTCGACGAATGCACTGGCGCACCTGGCCCTGCCTTCGGTCTCGCCACCCATCTTGCGGATACCAAGGAAGACGGGAATCGCAGAGAAGAGAGAAGTGCGAGTGCTAGCGCAAGGAGAGAGAGGGAGCGGATGGTGAGGTAATCAATACGGTAGTTGAGCGGGCTATTTATAGAGGAAATAAAAAAACGCTTGGGCTTTCGAGGCGACGGGTGTGCGGATAGCCATCACGCCTTCCCGGCGCCTCGGAATCCGGGCCGGCCCCTCTCGCCCATTCAAGACGAATGCCCTATGGCTACTCATTTGACGGCTACGCAACAAGGTTGGAAAGGCATTCTGCTGTAAGACATCATTCGGCATACCCAAGCAAGTTGCGAGAAATATAAGCGGAAAACGCACTCGCAAAGCACAGAGTAAATTATTACAGACATAAAATAAGTCCAACCTCCATAGCACCATAAACTGAATAAGAAAAAAGAAAATGCAAAGAGAGGCGAATGATGACCAGACTAGCGCTCCTCCCAATACCACCGGCCATGCCCTCGCGGCCCAGCCTCCGGGGGCATTCGCGGGCGATAATACGCGAGCATGGAGGTGATCTCCTGAGACGCCAGCTGAAGCTGGTCCCGGGCTCGCGCAGCATGCCTCCCGGGAGACAGCTCCCCTCCTTCACCTCCCAGACGCTCCACCACTGCAAGGAGGCGCGAATAGTCCTTCCGAAGGTCCTTCAGCTCGCGCGTGACCTCCATCCGCACATCATCCACCTGGCCGGCGATGTTTCGCTTAATATGGATAAGCTTCCCCAAGACCTCCGTGAGTCGCTCCTTCAGGGTCGCATGATCTGAGGGATCGCCAAGAAAGTCAGAGAGGTCCCCGGGAGAGGGGAGAGGCGAGAGCATCCCGTCTCCCCCCTCGTGGTAGGACCCAAAGGGAGAGGCTTCCCGATAGCCTGCGAGATCACGGACAGGTCAGTCGCGTTAAACAAAGCGAATGCGCTAAATGCGGATGAGGACACTGACCTAGTGTGGGGTCCCCATGACCTGGGGGACGCGACGAATGGGGGTGCGATTTAAACAACCCGGCGGGAGGTAGTACTTTTCCTTTCCCTGGGCGGTAGGGCTGTGAAGAAGGAACCGAAGCATTCGCGTGGTCATCTACACGGTCTTGCTGACCGAGTTCCCTTTCAGGGGAGATCCTCTGTTCATTCGCGGGCACGGAGGGGTTCTGTTGAAAAAGGGAACCCGGAGGAACGGTGTCCCGCGGCGGAAGGTCAGGGTTGAGGGCTAGAAAAGAGAAAACAATGGTCAGTAACGCACAACGTGTAGGACAAGGATTCATAACTTGCCAGATTGCTGTGTGGTCTCGCCCGGAGGGGGTGGAGGAGCAAGATCCAGATTTGGAGGAGGCCTCGCATCCGCAAGAGGTGGCACCACAACACTGTTCGGAATGGCCCCACGCCCATCCTCAATCACCGAGATCCCCTGCGAATGGTCAGAATAATTGCAGGATGAGGGGGCGGGAACTAAACAGAGAGACGGAAGGAATTCCCATACCTGCGTTCCGGGGTCCGGAGGAGCGTTCGCCGGAGACTCCGAGGCAGTCTCGCCTCCCTGACGATTCAGCTGAATCGCCTTGGCTCGACGCGAGACGTAAGGGACACTCAGGTCACGCTTGGACGTAAGCCAGGGAGCAAACCTGGCCATCTTGGGGGAAGTTGCGCTCTGGGCCGTAGCCAGGCGCTCAATCATTCCCTGCGAGAGGGGTCTCGCAGAAGGCTTGTGAAGGGACATTGAAATCGGCGAAAGGTCAAGGGAGAGAAGGATCTCCAAGCCGAGGAATGGAAGCGTTCCAGAGAAATCTGACACTGAGAAGTATATATATAGGGTGACAGTGGGACCCACCGAATCTTATGGGTCCAGTCAGCAAGCACTCACCGAATACCAGGTTGGACTGTTCTTTCCGAGCGTAGGAACCACTCGCAAAGAGCGGGGATTGTGTACAACCCGTATTCGCTGAGTTGGCCCCTCAAGCCCACCGGCGAGATCTAGGTCAGCCAGACCATTCATCCAGGCTGAGGCAGGTGGAAGGACCCCCAGGTAAGTAGGTGGTGAACCATAGGGCGAGAAGAGGAAATCAGCGAGTGGTACCCTTCCGGACCACTCGCCCCTAGGCGTAAGCATCCGCCCAGTCACGCGAGAGCTCGGCGAGTGGTGCCCTCATGAACCACTCGCCCCCAAGGGCTTTAAGGAGGAAATGACCATGTTGCCCCTTATGGGCTGCAAATAGCCCTTCAGAACAGCGGAGTTGGGCTATTAGTAGACCAATCTGGGGTGCGGCTAGTAAAATTAAAAGACGGATTCATGTTATTTGCAGACCAGCCTAGAAAAATCTATAAATAGACCCTTAAGGGCACCTTGGAGGAGATGGGATTTTTTGAGAGTCCTCTCCTCTAGGCTAGTCTTGGTTGGCTGCTAGTGCCCTCCAAGGTGCCCGACTGAGCTTTGGTTTGAGAGGGGAAGCTCTCTGAGATCTTCCGGGTGTGTGGCGGGACCTCCTCATTGCAGCCTTGGGTCTGTTCCATTTTTCTCATCCACCAGTCAGATAGTTTAGGGAGGGAGAAGTAAGCGTCGGCTACAACCCCCAGTGGGTCCTATCTCAGGAGACTGGTTGCCGGTTTCAACAACTAAATTCGTACTTAGCAACCAAACCATCAACGGAGCACAACAGACTTGATTTGACAAAGGAAAGTGACGAAATCAAAACATTTGGACTAAGGCTGATCTCAAATCACCTTGAGTCTCATTTCCCCCATTGTTTTGATTGAACGGTCTCTGGGCATTCCTTTCGTTAATGGATCAGCTAGATTATCCTTCGATCGCACATCGACCAAAGTGATAATGCCCTGTTCTTTTAGATAGTTCAAAAGAGCGTGTCTCTGTCGTACGTGTTGTCTCTTAGTATTAAAGAGGACATTCTTAGCAACCTGGACGGCTGCCTGATTATCACAGTACATGCTTAAAGAAGTGACTTGAAGTCTAGACAAGGGAATATCTAGAATCAAATTCCTAATTCAGTATGCCTCTTCACCAGCTGAAGCTAAAGCAAACAACTCGGCTTCCATAGATGACAGGGCTATACAAGTCTATCTTTTGGAGTTCGAAGTAATTGCAGCGCCACTCATGGTGAATATAAATCCACTTGTGGACTTGCTGTTTCAAACTTCTGAATACCAAGAGGCATCAGAGTATCCTTCCAAAGTAGGAGGGTGACCAGTGTAGCACAGAGCGTGATCTTTAGTATCTTTGAGGTACCTCATCGACCAGTTTAAGGCATCCAATGCTCTTTGCATAGACTACTGATAAAACGGCTCAGCATGCCTACAGAGAAGGCAATGCCTGATCTAGTGCAACTTGTGGCGTACATGAGACTTCCAACGATCTTTGAGTACTTTACTTGGTCAACGCTTGTCCCTTCATTCAGGCTCAGCTTGACGTTCGGATCGATTGGTGTTTCAACATGCCTACAATATTTATAACCCCAGGTAGAGAGAATCTGCTCTATATAATGAGCTTGACTTAGAGTGATACGTCCCTTGTCTACTCTAACTTTCATACCTAGTAGGGTATCTACAAGACTAAGGTCCTTCATATCAAACGCTTTTGCGAGAGCAGACTTAATATCCCTCACAGCAGCAAGGTCTGACCCCAGAATCAACATGTCATCCACATATAGGCATATGATGACTGTTTGGTTTGACATCGAGCGATAATAGAGACACTTGTCTGAGAGACTGGACTGAAATCCAACGCTCTTTACCACTTGATCAAACTTCATGTGCCATATCTTAGGCGCTTGTTTAAGCCCATAGATGAATTTATCTAGCTTGCACTTTATCATTTATATCTGTATGTACATAACCTTCAGGTTGTGCCATGTAGATCTCTTCATTAAGCTCTCCATTCAAGAAGGCTGTCATCACATCCATCTGATGAACTATAAAATTCTCGATAGATGCTAGGGAAAGAAGAATCCTAATAGTGGATAAGTGACACACAAGTGAATAGATGTAAAAGTAATCAATTCCCCCTTGTTGCTTATAGCCTTTAGCGACTAGGCATGCTTTATATCTCGCTATGGACCCAACACTGTGCAATTTATTCTTTAATACCCACTTGCATCCCAGGACTTTAGCTTCTTTCGGTAGGTCCACTAGATGCCAAGTGTTGTTTTGTAACAGCAAGTCATCTCATCATCGATGGCTTCTCCCACATTAACGCATCTCTAGATCTCATCGCTTCCTGATAGGAGAATTGATCATCCTCTAAGTGGTAGGTGCTGAAATTCTCACCAAAATCTCTAGGGATTATATCTTTTGTAGATACTCTAAGAGGAACATGTTCCACCTCTATAGGTTGGGGAGTAGAGTCAGAAGGGGCCAACTTCAGGTTCTACAGTAGATTCTGAGATCATGTCAGTAGATCCAGGGACGATTAGGTCATGATCATTGATAAATTTTTGTTCAAAGAAGATATCATCTCTAGACTCTATCACTGATTTAGTGGATAGATCCAGAAAGCGGTCAGCTGCACTGTCTTCTGCACTTCCTTGATAGACATAGGTTGTCGTTCTAGGTCCCACCTTAGGTCTTTTAAGGTCTTGTATTCACACATAAGCAATACAACCCCAGGTCTTAAGAGTGTCATATCTACAACGATGGACGTGCCACAACTCATACGGAGTAGAACTGAGCTTTGAGTGAGGCACTCTATTCAAAATGTGATTCGCAGTAAGGACTGCTTCCCCCCAAAAGGTATTAGGCATGCCAGCGGTGAGGAGCATAAAATTTAACATTTCTGTCAAAGTTCTATTCTTACGCTCAGCAACACCATTCGATTGAGGTGAGTAAGGAGTTGTGGTTTCAAGGATTATGTCCTCAGTGACACAAAATTTCCTAAACCCAGTTGTAGTGTATTCCTCTCCTCGATCACTTACAAGTCTCTTAATATTTAAATTTAACTGGTTTTCTACCCGAGATTTGAAGATCTTAAAGGTCTCGAATATCTCGTCTTTCGATTTCAATAGGTAAACATGACAAAATCTGGAAAAATCGTCGATGAAAGTGATTAGATATTTTCTTCCCCCACTAGTGGCATGACTACGAAAGTCACAGAGGTCGGAATGAATCAACTCCTGAAGTTGTGTGCTCCTAGAAACGGTTTTGTAAGGGTTTCTAGTTATTTTGGTCTGGGCATAAACCTCACACCTATCAAACCGAATAGAAAAATCTAACGGAATGTTGTGACTCTTAGCTAGATCGAGCATCTTCTATAGTGAGCGTGTCCAAGTTTATTATGTAGTAGCTTTGGATCTATCAGAGACGAACTCACTTGATTTATGCATTCATTTTCTAGGCTAAGTCTATACATTCCATTGATTAGGTAAGCGCAACCAAAGTAGTGTAAATTAACAGTTAGTGTTATTCTACCGTTTATGGTTGTGAAAAACATTCCGAACTTATCAAGCAAACTCATAAAAATTAAATTCTTAGTTAAATTTGAAACAACTTTAATATTTTGCAAAACTAAAATTTTACCTGAAAAGAGGACTAACTCTGCCGTCCCATCATGAGAAACAACTGTCTCTCCTCCATTGCAGTTCTCAACTCTGTCTCGGACTGCTCTGACTTTTGAGAGAAGACCTTTGTCATTCGTAACATGACATGTGGCACCGCTGTTCAGCCACCACTCAGAGGACGCGCTGCGGTGACTACTCCCAATCATAGCCACAAAGGACTTGGGATCAGAGTTGTCGACCACCATGTTCGCCACTTGTTGTGGAGTTTCATCCTTCTGCTTCTTCAGACCCTTGCACTCAGCGGCCCAGTGACCCCACTTGCCGCAGTTGTGGCATTTTCCCTTATTCCTTTTGAGAGAAGGCTTTTTGACTGCCAACTATGCAGGAGTGTCACCCTTAGGTGCCGGGGGCTTTCGAGAAGGCCTACTAGGACGAGAAACGAAGTTGACAACCTGTGAAGGCTGAACAACCTGCTTCGCGCTCTTCCCAACGATGTTCTGGTCCTCAATGTGGATGAACCTTTTGAGTTCATCCAAAGTGATCTTCTCATTCTGCATGTGTATTTCGGTCATGAAGGTGAGCCACTCCGAAGGCAGCTTGCTCAGAATCAGATATACAAACAGATTTTCGTCCATCTTCGACTGATCGTCCTCCAGCTTGTGACACAGGTTTTCTAGCTCTATGATCTGGGAAGTGATCGGCAAGTTCGCCTTGAGGCAAAAGTTGAAGAACTTCTCCCCAATGAACGACTTTGGCAGTACTTTCTCCTTCTGTAAATGAGCATTGAGACGATCCTAGATCTCCTTTGCAGTCTTATAGACATGGTTGGTCAGTGCTAGAGGAGGATTAAGGGAATTCAACAGGTAATCTCTGCAGAAGTCCTCATCCTTGTTCCACTGGTATTCGTCCATGCCCTCACCGGTAGAAGCAAAATCACTCTGAACAGTGTCGAAGATATGTCGCTCCTTCATTCCTAGTTGGACTTGTATTTTCCAACAGAGGAAGTCAGAGGCGTCGACCGACTGCAACTTGACGGTGTCGAGCACACTTTTCTTCGACATCGCACTAGATTTAAAAACAGAAATGAAATGCTAGAACAAGGTCACCTGAGCCGTGCGGAGACAAACGAAAAATCTTCGGATCCAACCCAGAAACTTGTTTGTGTTTTCTCACTGACTGAGAACAGTTACTGCAGACTCTATCCGATCTGCAAACTTCAACTTGATCTGCTCCAATTAAACTAATCCAGCAATTGTTCGGGAAGGCTTCACTGGATCTGGATGGCGAGAACAAGATCTAGATCGACAACAAAACAAGATCACAATAGACCTTCCTTCCTCCTTGGATCGGATCACTCGAGCAGCATAGAGTTCTAGATCTTGCTTCCCACTGAGGCAACACCCAAGATCGACTGGATCAGAGACGCCCAATGAACTCCTTAGATCGAAAAAGATCGATCTGTTTGAAGAAGGAACGGGACTAAACGGATCGCAGATATCCTACCTCCCTCCCGTCGAAAAATCTCAAGGTCTCGATCAGCAGAGGTCCAGAATGGCTTGCGATATGGCGATTTTCTCCTTCAATCGGCAATGAGAAGATGAAGGGAGCGGCGCCTCCTTTCGATCTGACAGCGGGAAGATGAAGGGAGCGACACCTCTTTTCGATCTGGCTACGACGGGAAGAACCTCTATCGGGAAAGACAACGATCGAGAAAGAAATAGGGTTGCGCCTTTCTTGCGATCTGCGACTCTTCTCTTCTCGATCGGCAGGGAGAACTAGCGAATCGGGAGAGACGATCGGCGATCGGGGCAGCGCAAGAGCAGATAGGGAGCGGCGTCAAAAAAATCGCGAATCAGAAGACAGAGAGCGCCGACGGGAGAGGCTAAGCAGAAAACCCTAGATTTTTATCTTGAGAATGTGAGAGCTCCGCTCAAGATATTCTACTGTGGCTCATCAAGGTGTGGAATGGTCTTATATAGTATCTCCAGCGTAGATCCCTTAACCATAGTGACACGTAACCCGATGGGTCATTCCGTGTCGGTCCTGACACGCACGGGCATATATATTAAAATACCTAACATTCTTTAATTACACCTCATTGTCCATAATTCAAAGGATAAACATATATACTGTACGTACAACCATATATCGTCGAGGGTGGAGCCTATTCATGTCACATAGCCAGAAGTCAAAGGTCAAGACAAAGTCAACCAACTGGAGCACCTGCAGGCCATAGGTGAGTAAGTGGGTATCGTCTTCCATACTCGCCAGGTAGGCGATGTCGACTACATCTCGCCCAATATGCGAGATCCTCCAATACTCACCAGTATGCAGGTTTCTTCCATAGTCGCCATAGTCTCCAGGTCGCCATAGGCAATCTCGCAGGGGTTGGGTATAGTCGCATACATACCCCCTAAGATTTGCCTATAAATAGACCCCAAGAGGTACTAGGAACATTGACGGAAGCAGGTGACCCGGGCACGTGCCCGGGTATGAATTCAGAAAAAATTGCAGAGGCGTGTGGTAGCTTCTTAGCCAAAGGCAGAGTCGTGCCCTAAGCCCCTCCTCGAACCACGCCGCCCTCGCCCTCGTCGCCGCATGATCGAAAGGCGAAACGCAGCAGCAGATCCTGTCCGTACTCCGCTCCGGCTCCGATGCGGACCTCAGAGCACTCTTATCCCAGATCGCCGACCTCGTCTTAGTGGATGGGTCTCCATTGGGCGGGGCCCGACTGAGCTTTGCTAATGGCGTCTGTGTCGATGCGTCGCTTTCGCTCAAGTCTACGTTCAAGGAGGTGCTTACTTCGGCCTACAAGGCCGAGACCAAATCTGTCGATTTCCTGGGAAAGGTTAGTTGACATGTCTTCTCTTTCTTGTTGATTGTTGCTATTTGGCATGTTAATTGGGCATGTTAATTGAGCCTTCCTGGAGTCATGTGTGTCGATTGTTTTTCAAGACAATGTAATCGCTGCCAATTTCCCTGTATTGTATGCAAATTAGCGTACAATATGCACATGCTCAAATTATGCATGTTTTTGATAGGTTTGTTTTAGGTTTTTATGGTATCAGCCTAAAAATAAAAACAAGCTCTTATGTTTCTTTTTACTCGGTGCCCGGATCGGACGAAAATCCTGGTTCCGCCACGTCTAGGAATTGCATCTCTTCGGGATCTCTTTTGGCACCACTTTTTGGAGACAACTAGTGTTCTCTTTAGATCTTGACCCCTCATCCCACTGTTAGCGAAATACTCGTCAAGATGTGCTTTCCTCGTACCAAGCTCAGCCATTTGTGGTTGCGGAGGTGAAGTTTCTCCCAAACTTCTGGGTACGTGACGAGACCTCCCTACTGAAGCGCCTGAGGTCTGTTTGCACTTTTTCTCTCTCTTCTTAGCTCTAGCCTTCGGATCCGCGTAGCCGGACCGCGGGATAAGTAGCCTCAGACTGCCTTATAGTCCGAACATTTGGGGTCGAGATTTTCCCGACGTCAACATAAACTATAATCTATTTAAAAAATAAATAAATACAAAGCCCATTTAAGTACATCCCATCCCCAAAATAAAAGTAACAATGAAAATTCATAAAATCGAAAAAAATTTAGTCGAGCTCTTATACCTATTATGATAGGATATATATTATTAGTCAAGTTAGTGGTAATTTCGAGGAAGACTATCATTAGACATGTCAGGAGTATTTTCGAGGAGCTACCCTTACACCCATCAAATGTATTAAAGTTGATTTAACATACACAATGATATACGCATCAGAATGAGAATTTTTTTAACAAAAATCGAAAAATGGTGTTAAAATTTACGGTCAATGTACTGCCGCGTTCGGCCAAAGGGCGGAGCCCAGTGTGATATTTTTTGTAAATATTCTGGTTCATTTTTCTTGTAAATATTTAGGTTCATTTATCTCGTAAATATTTTGGTTCATTTTTCTTCTTTAAAATATTATTTTTCTTATTCATATTGGAGTATGGTGGTCTATAAAGGCCAATGAAGAGGTCTAATTGATTTTGGCTTTGTTTGAGACATCTTATGCCGATAGAAAAGCTGCTGATTGAATAGAACTTTGAGAATATATGTGTTTGAAAAGCGCTGATGAGAAAGTTGTAAACTGTTTGAAAAATTTGTTCTTAAGTGTTGGTTGAATAGAGCTTTTTCATTTAAACTGTTTAGTTGAACACCGGTTTGAAAGCAGTTTTTCTAAAAAAAAATATTGAAATAGAATGTTTGTTGGTAAAAATGCGCGCTCGGGTGTAAACGTGCGTCCTGACAAACATGTGCGTCCGAGCGAAAAACGGACGCTCACGTGAAAAATAACCGCCCGGGCGAAAAAAACGAGCGTCCGAGCGAAAAATGGCCGCTCGGGTGAAAAACGAGCGCCCAACCGAAAATGCACGCTCAGATGAAAATGCTCGATTAGTATGCAGCGAAATGCAGTCAATAAAAGAGAAAAAACTAAAAGATGAGAAATCAGTTTTTAAAAAGCTAAACCCTAAACCCTAAACCCTAAACTTATCAAAAAACTTTCATAACAACATTTTTGAAGAGCTTTTTTGAAAAAGCTGCTTATTCAAATAACTTAAAAATGACTTTTACTGTTCTAACATAACATACTGATCATGGTGTGGCTCACTACAGCTTTTCCAAAAAGATGATTTTTTTTCAACGCACATTTATTATATCTATATCTTATATTTAAGTAAGAGTTCGGATCACAGTCTGTAATAATAGCATAACATTCAGATCTCAGATATATGCATTTATTTTTTGTATGTCATATAACTAATAATACAAATGCATACGTAAATAGAGTCCTCGTTGGTTTTATAATCTTGTCCGTCTAATAGGAAGCACCGTAAGCCTATTATCACACGCTCCTCCTCCTCGTGTTCCCAGACCAAGCATGCTGTCTCTCACTCTCTCCCACTCTCTCCCACGCCCCCTTAATTTATTAATCATTTCCGACATGTCTAACTTATATTCTATATCATTGAGATAATTCATCATAAGAGAATGTAATTGCCAGGAGAGAAATTATCTCATGGGTGAACTTTGATTTTATAATTGAAATTGGGCTGCGAACAGCCGAATTCCTATCATAATAGGACTTTTGCCTTCAGGACGAGAAAGAGCTCACGAGTCTTCCTTCGAAGATTTCCCAGAGTTCTTCTTCGACACTTGAAGATTCCTTCAAAGATATCCTTCGGTGCTCGAAGATCTCCTTCGGCATTCGAAGATCTCAATCGGAGTTCGATGATCCCTCGAAGATTGATTGAAGATCTCCTTCGGCCTTTGAAGATTCCTTCGGAGCCTCGAAGAGCACCTTCTCTTCTTGAAGGTCCCCTCAAAGATAGCTTGAAGACCTCCTTCAGCTCCGTCCTTCGAGTCCAAAGCTCCCGTTGCTGCGTTCATCATTCAAGATTGCTTCCGAGCACGCTCCTCAGCTCTCCGCTCCAAAGGATTTTTGCGGTCCAGAAGAATTATTGTAACGAGCGGCGACCTGTCATCATCGAGAGATAACTTTTTGTATTACTCAAAGAATAGTGAAACTTGTTCGACACCGATCCGACCCAGAGGTTGTCCCATTTCCGTGGTTTTTCCACGTAAAAAGTCTTCCTGTCATCTGCTGGTTCAATCTGTCACTGTTTGCGCGCTCAATTTTCTCTCGAGTTGACACGGTTCATTTCGACCAGACCGTTAGAGCGTCAAGTGATCCACAATAGTTTGACGTCGTCTATAAGAAAGGTGTTCCCAAACTCTGCAAAGACTCTTTGAAGACAGTATTGACTTCACATCAATACACGTGACTAACAACAATGGCAAGGAAGGGTACCCTAAACCCTAAGTCATGAAGCAATGAATTATAAGTAAAGATTTAAATTTGGAATAATAAAAATAAGCAAATTTGTTCAGTAATCTTAAATGGATGGAGATGTTTCTCTTGATGCAGTCTTGGAGGCGAAAGTGTTACAGACCCCAAATTTGAGAAGTTGATTATATTTTTACCATTGTCACTCTGTAAGAGAAGTTAAATTTTTTTTATTCAGGGAAATCATCTCAGGGGTCTTTCAACATATCCTCTTAACCTGCCACCTGAGTGGTCAACCTGCCCTGCCGGCTTGTGAGAGTTCAGTCGGTGGAACCAACTCAGGGGCCTTTCAATATATCACCTTAACCTACCACCTGAGTGGTCAACCTGTCCCGCCGGCTTGCAGCCCGGTCAGCGGAACCAACTCAGGGGTCTTTCAACATATTATCTTAACCTGCAACCTGAGTGGTCAACTTGCCCCGCCGGCCTGTGAGAGCCCGGTCGGCAGAACCAACTCATGAGTCTTTTAATATATCACCTTAACCTGCCGCCTGAGTGGTCAACCTGCCCCATCGGCTTGTGAGAGCCCGGTCGGCGGAACCAACTTAGGGGCCTTTCAACATATCTGGTGAGGCCCCGCCCAGGAGGAGCACTCGAGTTCGAAAGCACAACCGTCGTTATAGCCTCGATGGCGCGTGATGGTGGTGGATCAGGTTCGGGTGAAGCGGCATCGCGTTTGAGTTTTTGTTATTATCTTTTAATTAGTTTTCTGGTTTTGTTTTGGGACAGGTCTTGTATGGGTTATAACCCAAGGGTATTTTGGGGAGGGCTGAATGAGAGACAAATATGAGGGGGAAAGTTAGGGCGTAGGGTTTTTTCTTTTTTATCTTGGGAGAAGGTGAACTCAGAAACCAGCAGGTGCGGCAGACTGGAAGTCATTTCCGGCGAGCTTGGGAGCGGTGTGCGGCGATCCGGTCGGCGTTCACTTGGGCTAGCAAGGGGCGAGCAAGTTCCGAGCTAGAAAGGTCCTTCTGTTGAGTTGGGTGTGCAGCAGACAACATCCAGGTTTGGAGAATTTGGATTTCGGTGGTTGCATTTCTTGGGACCGCTGTAGTTCTGTGGAAGTGTGGTTGTGACTTTGTTTGTGAGACTTTTATGTGTATGTTGGTGCTTTATTTGGTAATGATGGATGAGTAGTGGTGATCTATAAAAAGTCTGGGTGTGGCCAAGGGTTGGATTTGGTTGTTCTCGGGGTCTAGTGGCGGTGCGCCCCTTGTGTTTGGTAGATTGCCTAAACCAAGTTCGCTCGGGTGGAAGTGATTTGCGACCATGTTGTTGAACCCAGACGGCGGGTTCTCAACAATTTGGTGCTCTCGTTGAGAGGGTCTTCGTGATGGGGACTCAAGGGGTGGTCGGGCCTATGGAGCGGGAAGGCATCCCGGGCTCTAACCGGGTCAGATTGGAGCTGCTAGAAGGGGTGGGCGGGGGGGGGGGGGGGGGGGGGGGGGGCAGAAGGAGATCATGGCGGCGATAGCGGAGCTGCGGACGACGTTAACTCAGTTGACCACAGAAAATCAGAAGGGGAAGGAAAGAGCAGGAATGCCAAGCCAAAGCAAACAGCGTAGCACTTCAAAAAAAAGAAACAGAAGGTGACTCGGACTCCGAGAGGCCGAGGACGAGGGACGAACAACACGAAGGAGGGAGGAGAGGAGGAAGGGTTGAAGGTGGAGAAGTAGTCGTCGAAAGATGGCTCGATGAGATAGATGGTTCCCGAACCTCAATCCGACGATCGGGCCATAACATATGGGATTACCAAGGCGATGATAGTGAGGGGTCAGAAGTGGAACGACCGGACCGTCGAAGAAGGCAGCACAGGGGAGCGTACTATGGAGGACCACGTAGAGATCATGGAAGGCAACGACTCCGGGAGGGTGAATACGAAAGGGGCGGGGGACACTACCCAAATCAAACGCTGAGGAAACCACAGATTGACTTCCCCCGCTTCAATGGAGGTGATCCCCATGAGTGGCTGGACAAGGCCAAACATTATTTTCACATGTATGAAGTACCCCGAGGAGAAAGAGTGGATGTGGCATGTTTTTTCTTGACGGAAGGGCTAGTAGATGGTGGAGGTGGCTTAAGTTCAGATTTGAGCAAGAGGGGAGGCGGATCGGCTGGACCGCTTTTGAACAAGAATTTATGGAGCAATGGGGACCCTCACCGGTGATGAACCACCATGGGCAGTTAGCAAAGCTTAAACAAGAAGGCAAAGTGTAGGAATATATCGAAGAATTTCGACGACTCCAGACCATGGTGCGCGGATGGTCGAAGGAGGCATTAATAGACACTTTTCTTGATAGACTCAAACCGTGGGTGTCACGGGAGCTCAAGTTGAGGCACCCACGACGGCTTCAGGAGGCCACGAAAATGGCCGAGATTTTGGAGGAGAATTACCACGCGGATAAGCGCCAAAGCAAGGATAAAATGGGGGAAAGGGGAGGGAACCCCCCATGGAAGGGAAAAGAGACTGCAGAAGATATGACTAAAAGCAAAAAAGAGGTGAAACGGCTGACCAAAGAGGAAGTGCAAGAGCGCATCTCAAAGGGGCTATGCTTTAAAACATGTGGGGGGAAATGGAGCAAGGAAGACCGGTGTAAAACATGCCAAGTGTTCCAAATAGTGGAGACAAGTAGCGACGAAGAAAATGAAGAAATGCTCCAAGACGAGTTCGAGAATGGGGAAGACCATCATATGACGGCTGGAAGTAACTCTGCGGAGTTGTCCTTTACTGTCATGTCAGGGGCAAGGACACCGGCCACGATGAGGCTCATGGCATGGTTGGAAGTGTAACGCCCCTGATTTTTCGGTAATTATTTAATTCAGTGATGACGTGTTTATGACGTCAGGGCGTTACTTTTAACGTCGAGTTATCGGCGCGTCGCCGTTTGCGCGTTTTCGCGTCCGTTTGGGTCAAGTCGACCAAATTTTGAAACGACCCGGAATTGGAAAATTTTACGTTAGGAAATTAAATTATTTAATTTTAAACTTGTCCGTCAAGTTTCGTTGCGATCCGAGCCATTTTAGAGCCTCGGCGCATTTTAGAAGATTTGTATGTATTTAACGTTCGCCGTAAACTTCGGCCATTTATATCTCGAGAACGGCACGTCGGATTTTGATTCCGACTTCACCGTTGGATTCGTAGCGCCGCCGTTCACCTTAGGCGAAATTTTCGTTGGGTTCGACGTTCGTTTAGTTTTTAGTAATAATAATAATAATATTATTATTATTATTATAATAAAATATAGATATGTTTAGGCAAGCTCCGTTATCCGTTCGAAGATCAGCCATTCCATTCGTCGATCTCCATACAAAGCATCCGTCGATCACCATACAAAGCATTCGTCGATCTGATGGCCCTCTCCATTCGTCGATCCCCAGCAGCTCTTCTATTCGACGATCGAGCCTCCCCTTCTATTCGACGACACAGCTCCTTCAGCCCCCTATTCCGACGACAGCCTCCCTCCGTTCAACGATAGCCTCCCTTCGACGATATCCCTCCCTTCATTTCGACGACATGGTCCCCCATTTCGACGACCAATTCCAAATCGCAATAACGTAATGATCTTATATATATTGATCAGAAAGTCGAAGAACTTAGCACCCTAAAATAAATATGATTTAAGGTCAGACCATGCGGACCGGTTCACGGTTTCCCGGCTCTTTTAAATATATTATTATTATTATTATCATTATTATTAATAATATATATATATAAATGTCATTCTCTTCTATTCTTCTTCTTCTTTCTGACCGAACCAGAGAGCGAGAGACGGAGAGAGAGAACTTTCCGTGAATCTTCCAGTCGCCGCCGACGGAGCTCCGGTGGACGAAATTTTCAACCGAGCATAGATCCGGAAAGCTCTCGACGAGAGCTTCGCGTTCGTGGTGAGTATTTCCCGTTTCTTGGACTTTTCGCGTTAGGGTTTTCGGCCCTAACCTTCATTTTGGCCATTTTTTTTGTAGATCTCGCCTCGTCGTGCCTCCTTTTGGACCGATCTCCGATGAGGGGTTGTTCGGAAGACGATTCCGGTGATTTCAAGGCAAGTGGTGATCTTGCCCTTTCTCTTTGCTACCCCCTTTTTCTCGCCTTTGCTTCCAGTATTTGGTATTATGCAGAGTTATATCATCTATTTCACTTTTGCTTCTTTTTACTCAATATAATTTTGCTTATCTTGTTAACCAGAAATGCTACCTTATGTTCTGATGGGCCTCGCCTCTTTTCCTTTGAAAGAAACATGAAAAAATGTGAACTCTGTTGGAGGTCGTACAAGATGTTGGCGGTGCCACCGGTGCGATGCTCTTTTAAAATAATAATTCTGTTGGAGGTCGTACACGATGTTGGCGGTGCCACCGGTGCGGTGCTCAGAGGGTCGTGACGATGGAGATGGTATTATCCCCGCACGACTTCTCCTTTTCTGATGAGCTGATCTGTCTCTATAATTTGAACAAGAGTAACATGATTAATAATTTGAATGTTGATGGTTATCTGATTATGGCGAGTTTTGACCTTGCCTGTTTTCACACCTTGTTTGGTGAGTGTTTTTCTGCTGATTATTTGTTACTTCTGCTGTATCTTTTTTCCTGTTGATTATTTACGGCTAGTGTTGTCATCACTGATCCTTGCAACTATTGTTTCTCTCCGGTCTCGCGGAGGTTTGTTTACTTTCTTGTTTTCTGCACCACTTGTAACTTGTTTCTGAGGTGTTCTTTCTTTGAATGCCTCAGGTTCTGGACAGTAGCAGGTGTTAGTGTGGAGTTGTGTTGATTGCAGTTTTCTGACCCTCTTGAGGTAGGGTTTTCCTGTGAACTTGTCGGCCCATGGGTTTGTGTCAGGTGTCGACGCCCATGGTGCCGTTTGGTTAGACTTTTGCTACACTGCTGCTGTTACTTGTTATTTACTTTTGGACACTTGTTCTGGAATTGTTAGATATGGTTTGGCTTGATAGCCCCCTTGCTTAGATATGTTAAGGCATTTGGAGCATTGCATATCATGATTTGAAATGTTAATCTCACTACTTTCTTCGCATGATAAATTTACTTTTATATATAGTAAATCTAGACGTACGATCATGCATGGTGCATCTCACTTGGTCTTCATGTACACTTAGGCCACTATATAAGTAACTAAATCAAGTATTTTCCGCTGCGTAAAACTATATTTTAAAAGCGTGGACTAGTTGATCCACCTAGCCGAGGGACACGGCTTAGTTAATTTTCTGCACAAATAATATTTGAATTACCTTGAGTTAATAATAATAATTTCTTTGAACTGCGATGGACGATGAGTTGCCTTAACGTCAGTAGGTGTCCCCTACGTGATGTGGCATCACAATGCGTAGCTTTCCCTACTCTGATAGCATTTTAAATGTTGGGAAAATGCGGGTTGTGACAGGGATGGTATGAGGTTACACTGTTGGTGGATAGCGGGTCTTCCCATAACTTCATCAATGCGGACATCACAAAGAAAGTGGGACTTAAAGGGGTGGTTGTGGAGCCCTTTGAAGTGAGGGTGGCCAATGGAGAGAAGCTCAAATGTGAGGAGGTTGTGCGGGATGTGAAGCTTAATATGCAAGGTGTGCGGATTTATGCGGATTTGCATGTCCTCACTATCGTGGGACTCGACGTGGTACTTGGAAATGCTTGGTTGAGGAGCATTGGGAGGGTGTTGAATGATTATGAGACCATGACCATGGAGTTCAAATTGGGCGGGAAGAAGAGACTATGGAAGGCAATAAATTCCACCGATATCCAGCCATGTACAACAAATGTGATGGAGAGACTGTGGAGGAGTGGTGCAAGTTTTTTGTGGTGGTCCTAGCGGGGGCCACACAAGGAAAGGCGGGCAAGGGACAAAGCGAGGAGACCCTCAAAGAAAAACTACAGCTGCTACCCCCTGTTGTTCGGTGTGTAGTGGAGGAGCACAAGCACGTGTTGGAGATGCCGACGGGGTTGCCACCCTCAAGATCGTTTGATCATCGAATTGTGCTCTATGATGCGACACGACCGGTGAATGCTCATTTTCAGAAAGAGGAAATAGAACGACAAGTGGAGGATATGTTAGCCCAAGGGATGATACGAGCTAGTACTAGCCCATTTTCCGCCCCGGTGTTGTTAGTAAGAAAGAAGGACGGGTCGTGGAGGTTCTGTACGGACTACCGTGCCTTGAATGAAGCTACAGTCAAAGACCATTTTCCCATACCAACAGTGGATGAGATGTTAGACGAGCTACACGGAGCAATGGTGTTCACCAAGCTCAACTTGAGGGCAGGCTACCATCAAATTAGGATGAACGAGGAAGACGTGCACAAAACTGCCTTTCAGACACATTCAGGGCATTACGAGTACTTGGTCATGTCGTTTGGGTTGTGTTACGCACCCTCCACCTTCCAAGCTGCCATGAATGTCATATTCAAGCCCTTTCTCCACAAGTTCGTGATGGTACTTTTCGACGGCATCCTTGTGTATTCTACATCTATGGAGGAGCACCTTGGGCAACTTAAGGAAGTGCTGAAACTGTTGGAGCAGCACCGTTTCTTCATTAAATTATCAAAGTGTGAATTTATTCAGAAAGAATTGGAATACTTGGGCCATATCATTTCTGAGGAGGGAGTGAAGGTTGATTCAAGGAAGATTGAGGCCATGGTGGATTGGCCCTTACCAACCAACATTACCGCTTTGAGAGGTTTTTTTGGGGTAAACCGGCTATTACAGGCGTTTTGTGAAGAATTATGGGTTAATTGCTAAGCCACTGACCTCCATGTTGGGGAAGGATACTCTTGAATGGATTGATGGTGCGAAGAACGCCTTTGAAGAATTGAATAGGGCAATGACCCGAACTCCTGTGCTTGCCTTACCAAATTTTGAGATGCCCTTTGAAGTTTACACAGATGCTAGTGGAGAAGGTATAGGGGTCGTGCTAGTGCAAGAGAAGAGACCGTTAGCTTCTGTTTCCAAAGCATTGGGGCCTACGAAGAGGGCTTGGAGCACATACGCTCGTGAGATGCTAGCTATCATCCACGCGGTGAAGGTTTGGCGACCCTACCTGTTGGGCCGTAGATTCACCAGTGTGACCGACCAACAACCATTGCGGCACCTGTTTGAGCAGAAGATTGTCACCCTGGAGCAACATAAGTTCATGGTGAAACTGCTTGGGTTTGAGTATGATATAGTGTACCAACCGGGAAAGGAAAACAAGGTGGCTGATGCGCCATCTAGAAAGGAGGGGAGCCTGAAGCTTTGGACTGTTTATGATGAGGCGGAGGCGGGATTACAAGCGTTAAGTGGTGCTGAGTGGGAAATCTGGGATAAGATCCGGGAAGCAGTCATGCGAGATGAAAGGGCAATGGAGATTAGTTCCAAATTAGAGAATCAAGAGGTATGTGTGGAAGGCTACAACAGGAGGGGAGGTTTAATCTACTACAAGAAAGGAGTTTACGTGCCAAAAGTACCGCCACTGCGTGAGGAGATTTTGAGTCATTTCCATAACAGCAAAGAAGGAGGACATTCTGGATTGTTGCGGACTTATATCAAGGTGAAGCAATTATTTTATTGGGAAGGGTTGAAGAATGAGGTGAAAGAATGGGTAGCCCGGTGTGACATATGCCAAAAAATAAAGTACAACCAAAGGGCCCCGATGGGGTTGTTGCAGCTGACATCACTGCATTTTGAAGTGATGCAGCTCCTTATTTTGTTATAATATTTGATCTAAATGCGAGAAAAAAGCGTTAATTGCATAAAAAATACTCTTAATATATATTTATGTCCCACACTGATTTATGTTGACATTTTCCATTGTTTCTTGCTAGTTTTATCGAAGGAACTGAATCGATGGTAATCTGGGACGTGATATGCGGTTTTGCTGAATTTTAATGGAGAGTTAGGTGTTGCAACACCTAAACACCTAAAATCGGGTGTTGCAACACATCTGCTAATTTTAAATCAAAATTTCAGATTCGTAATCGCCCAAATGTTTGAATGATGGGAGTCATCTTTTCAGTTTTGAAGGGCAGTTATTTGGCCGAATAGGGGGCTGGAATAAAGGTACTGAATGTGGTTTTGGAGAGGGGGATTTTGGAGTTAGAGTTTTGGAGAAGAAGGGGGGAGATTTTCGCCATTTTTGAAGGAGGCTTCTTCAAGACAGATCGGTCGGACATCAAAGGAGAAGAACACATCTGAAGCGGATCCCTACATCGCTCATATTATCTAAGGATGACTAGTAAGATCTTTTCGTTTGTGTGGTTAAACATTTCCTCCATGAACTAATTTTTCAATGTCTTGTATGATGTGAGTACCGTGTTTATTGTGATGAATTGATGTTAATTTCCTTTTCATGGTTGAATAATTTTCTTTCTTTATTGGATTTATGTTCATTAATTGTGGATATTTTGAGCAAGCATTCTTCTTCTACTTAGCGTGGCGAGATTCGAGAGAGGAGTTGCGCTAATCTAGGGTTGAATCCATTTTGCTACGTGGCGAGATTCGAGAGAGGAGTCACGTATTTCTTAAATCAAAATTCCATCTTTTTACTACGCTGCAAGATTCGAGAGAGGAGTGGCGTAAGTGTAGCATAAATTCTAATTTAGTTTCAAGAGAGAAAGAGATTTCCTCGTTGGCTAACAACGGTGATTATTACACTTAAATGTTGTTTTATTTCGTCCTAAGTTAGAGATGACTAGGGGGATTTGGAAGGATAGATATTGGAGATCGGGAGATGACGATATCCAATTAAAAATCATTGTAGGAAAGGGATTAATCAATTCATGAGGATTATGTTTGAGATTTCATCATAATAGGCACGGGAAAACAAAATACAAGACTATTTTCCCAAAATCTGAACCAAAGGTCTAGTAATAGTAATTAAATAGTTTTATTTTCTCGTTGTAGTCTGATAATTATTATCGAAATTCACCTTAAAATTGTCACTTGAATTTAAAGAAAAAAACGATCTAGTAATTGCAAGCACTAATTCACTCACTTCCTCGAGGGAACGATCACTTCTCACTCTTTATTACTTGGCCCGGTACGTGCACTTACGTAAGACTATTTTCTGCGTATCAAGTTTTTGGCGCCGTTGCCGGGGAGGTGTCACTGTGTTAGTGTCTGTTTTCTTGCAATATTAGTGAAATCTTAGTATTTAAAGATCAAGTGTTTGTTTAATTATTTGTCTATTTTTGTTGTTTTCATTTAACTTATTGGAATCCTGCTTTGTGTATATCCAGATATAGGCAAGTAAACTTATTGCCTTTGAATTTTGAAATCGAACGCACGTGTAGACAAAACAGGAGAGAATCTAGAACATTGAACAATGCTCATCCCGCAATGGATGATAACTTGAATGATAATAATAATATAAACAATAACAATGAGGGTCAGGTTGACCAAAATGGTCAACCCGCGGCTCCACGAATGACATGCTACGATTATAACACACCTCTAAGGGGAGGTTTGCACTTCAGCATTGCCCGTCCAGCAATTGCAGCTAATAACTTTAAGATGGACCCATTAATCATGCAACAAGTTCAACATAACAAGTTTGGGGGTCTTAGTCACGAAGATGCAAACTCGCATTTAAGAACCTTCATAGCTATATGTGACATGTTTATGTTTAACGGGGCATCCGATGATGCGATTATGTTGAGACTGTTTCCATTTTCGTTAGAAGGAAGAGCTAAAGATTGGTTAGATTCTTTACCTAATGATTGTATCACCACTTGGGAACAGTTAGTTGAGAAATTCTTGCATAAATACTTTCTTCCATCAAAAACAGCAAAGTTGATAAGGGATATAACCACATTCACACAGAATAACGGGGAGACATTGTACGATGCTTGGGAGCGTTTTAAGGAGTTGTTAAAGAAATGTCCCCATCATAGGTTAGCCCAACATCAGCAAGTCTCCACCTTCTATAATGGTTTGCAAACTGCAACCATGATTTTAGTGGATGGAGCTGCTGAAGGATCGTTGCTTAAAAAATATCCCGAGGATGCATATGCAATCCTTGAAGATCTTACCGTTAACAATTACCAAGCCTATGAGCGACAAGGGAATAATAACATAGTTGGAATCCACCAGGTGGATCAAATCACATCCTTAGCCGCTCAGATGGTATCACAGTTTAATCTTATCAATAAGAGATTAGACTCTTTATCACAACCTTCATCTAGTGATCCATTGACCGTGGAGCAATTAAATCAAATGACTGAAGAGGTAAATTATTTGGGAGGAGCACAAAGGCAAATTCCTCCTGGGTTTGCCAATCACTATCACCCCGAATGGCAGAACCATCCAAACTTTTCTTAGAAGAATAATCAAAGGATTAGTCAACCGTCAGGGTTTAATCAAAATCTGAACCACCCTAACAATAATAACTCTCAACCCCAATAAGTAAACCAAAGAAAGATGACAGATGATTGTATCCTTGGCATGTTCCAAAAGTATGATTCTAAAATAGTAGGGATAGAATCTTCATTAAGATCATTAGAGACGACTTTGGGACAACTTGCAAATACTTTAAACCAGAGACCCATGGGTACTTTACCTTCTGATACCACGCCCAATCCAACAACTGATAATCATTGTAAGGCTATTGCTTTGAGGAGTGGTGTAGAGATCCAAAGTGGGGATGAGTTGCTAGAGAGAGTTAGGGAAGAGGAGAAGAATAAAAAGTTTAGTGAACCGAGTATGCTAGAAAGAGAAGATCTAGGTAAAAAAAGGAAGTGGGAGAAGAACAAAATGAGAAATTAATTAATAAAAAGAAAGAAGTTATTTACCCCCCACCCCCATTTCCATCTAGGCTTGCCAAATCCAAACTTGATTTACAATTCCAAAAGTTTATGGATATGTTCAAAAAGCTAACCATAAATATCCCATTTGCTGAGGCTCTTGAGCAAATGCCCAGTTATGTCAAATTCATGAAGGATATTTTGGCAAAGAAGAGGAAGTTTGTTGATAAAGAAATAGTTGCGTTGACTGAGGAATGTAGTGCAATCCTGCAAAATAAACTTCCACCTAAACTTACAGATCCAGGAAGTTTCACAATACCATGTTTGATAGGATTAAAGTTAACTGCGAAAGCTTTATGTGACCTTGGGGCTAGCATCAACTTGATGCCACTATCCATCTACATGAAATTAGGCCTAGGGGAAATCACACCTACATCTCTTACTCTTCAGTTGGCCGATAGATCTCTCGTATATCCTAAAGGGATTGTTGAGGATGTATTGGTTAGAGTGGAAAAATTAATCTTTCCCGCTGATCACTACTAGGAAATTGACTTTTAGCCAGGGCAAATTATCGTGGCTAAAAGTCCAAAATCGTGGCAAAAGACTTTTAGCCACGGACTGTCGTGGCAAATGGGCGTGGGCAATACGAGAGTGGCAAAAAAGTATTTTACATGCTCTTTCTGTGGCAAATACCCTTTTTCTATAACTTTTAGCCACGATAATTTGACCGTTTGCCACGACAAATGACCGTGGGCAATACGAGCGTGGCTAAAAGTCAATTTTCTAGTAGTGTGATTTCGTTGTGCTAGACATGGAGGAGGACAAAGATGTCTCAATCATTCTTGGTAGACCATTTTTAGCCACTGGGCGCACACTCATTGATGTGCAAAAGGGTGAGTTGACTATGAGGGTTAACGATGAGGAAGTGACATTTAACATCCTCAAAGCAATGAAATTTCCCGATGAGAAAGAAGAGTGTCTCTCCATTGAGGAGGTAAATACACCTACACGAATGATGTATGATGAGAATGATTTATATCGTAAGATCCTTAGTGTGTTGACAAATGAAGAAGTAGAAGAGGACCAAGACTTAATGGAATCTGTGAATGCTTTAGGGAATTATGAGCATATACCGAATGCTAAAAATTTTGAACTAATAAGTAGACCTAAGGAGTCTAAGGTCATGAAACCTTCTATTTTAGAACCACCTGAATTAGAGTTGAAACATTTACCTACAAATTTAAAGTACGCTTTTCTTGGTGAGGAAAACACATTACCAGTTATTATAGATTCATCATTAGAAAATGAAAATGAGAAAAAACTGCTTAAGGTTCTTCATGAGTATAAAGGAGCAATGAGTTGGACCATTGCAGACATTAGAGGGATCAACCCCTGAATTTGTATGCACAAAATTCTTCTAGAGAATGACTCAAGGGAGTCCATAGAACCCCAACGCAGACTTAGCCCACCAATGAAAGAAGTGGTGATGAAGGAGATAATCAAGTGGTTGGACGTGGGTATTATTTATCCTATCTCCGACAGCAAGTGGATAAGTCCAGTTCATTGTGTGCCGAAGAAGGGGGGCATTACTGTAGTTGAAAATGAGAATAATGAGTTGATTCCCACTAGAACTGTAACTGGATGACGAATCTGTATGGACTATCGAAAGCTGAACAAAAAGACTAGGAAAGATCATTTCCCACTTCCTTTCCTCGACCAGGTTCTGGATAGGTTGGCGGAAAATGAGTATTTCTGTTTCTTAGATGGTTACTCAGGGTATAATCAGATCATGGTGGCCCCCGAAGATCAGGAGAAGACGACCTTCACCTGTCCATTTGGGACATTTGCATTTAGGAAAATGCCTTTTGGATTGAATAACGCTCCTGCCACATTTCAGCGGTGCATGATCGCTATTTTTACTGATTTGATTGATGAGGGCATCGACATCTTTATGGATGATTTTTCGGTGTTTGGGAAATCGTTTGATGATTGTTTAGAGGTTTTGAAGAAAGTGTTGAACAAATGCATTCAATCTAATTTGATCCTGAATTGGGAAAAATGTCACTTCATGGTTAGAGAGGGGATTGTGCTTGGGCACAAGGTGTCAAAGAAAGGTTTGGAAGTAGATAGGGCAAAGACAGAAGTTATAGAGAAATTGCCTCCACCAACTAATGTTAAGGGAGTGCGTAGTTTTTTAGGACACGCGGGTTTCTACCGTCGTTTTATTAAAGATTTCTCTAAAATTTCTAAGACACTAAGTCATTTGCTCGAAAAAGATTCACACTTTATTTTTGATGAGGAATGTCTAGCTGCTTTTAATATATTGAAGCAAAGTCTTATCTCTTCACCGGTCATCATCGCACCTGATTGGTCTTTGCCATTTACAATTATCTGTGATGCTAGCAATTTCGCTGTGGGAGCGGTATTAGGTCAAGTGCACGACAAGATCTTCCATTCCATCTACTACGCTAGCAAGACGCTGATTGACGCTCAGATAAATTACACAACTACCGAAAAGGAGTTATTAGCGATTGTTTTTTCTTTTGACAAATTTTGCTCCTACTTGATAAATTCTAAGGTGGTAGTCTATACAGATCATTCAGCTATACGATTTCTAGTAGAGAAAAAAGATGCTAAACTGAGACTCATTAGGTGGGTTCTCCTCCTGCAAGAGTTCAACTTAGAGATCAAGGATCGTAGGGGGCTGAGAATCCTGTAGCTGATCACTTATCTCGTCTAGATTATGGGTGTGAAAAGGATGCACATATTGCGATTAGAGAGAATTTTCCTGACAAGAGATTACTAGCGGTGTCTGACGTTAGCACCCCATGGTATGCTGATTTTGTTAATTTTATTGTGAGCAATGTGTTGCCTCAGGATTTAGATTATCAGCAGAAAAAGAGATTCCTTCACCAGGTTAGATTTTATCTATGGGATTCCCCACATGTGTTCAGGATTTGTGCTGACCAAGTAATTCGTAGATGTGTGCCGGAAGTAGAAGTTCGTGCTATCCTAGAAAAGTGTCATGCATCTCCTTACGGAGGACATTTCATGGGAGAACGAACGGCTATGAAGGTACTAGAGGCTGGATTCTATTGGCCAACATTATTTAAGGATGCACATGTGTTTGTCAAGAAGTGCAATAGATGCCAGAAGATGAGCAATATCTATCGGGGGGCAAGTATGCCAATGACTAGCATTCAGGAGGTGGAGGTCTTCGACGTTTGGGGCATTGACTTCATGGGGCAATTTGTGAATTCTGGTGGAAATTTTTACATATTATTAGCAGTAGACTATGTGTCAAAGTGGGTAGAGGTTGTTGCTACACAGAAAAGAGATGCCAAAGTTGTACTCAAATTTATTAAATCTAATATATCTACGAGATTCGGCACGCCGAGGGCGATAATTAGTGATGGGGGTTCACACTTTTGCAATTCACAATTTAAAGCTCTTTTAAAAAAATATGGTGTAACACATAAGGTGGCCCTAGCATATCACCCGCAAACCAATGGATTAGCCGAAGTTTCCAATAGAGAGATTAAGTCTATATTAGAGAAGACGGTAAGTACAACTAGAAAGGATTGGGCATTTAAGTTGAATGACGCCTTATGGGCTTATAGGACTGCCTTCAAGACACCCATAGGTGTGACTCCTTATAGAATGGTGTACGGAAAAGCCTGTCATTTACCCGTAGAATTGGAACATAGAGCTTTTTGGGTCATTAAGAAATTAAATTTTGACTTTCAGGAAGCGGGTAAGAGTAGGCTTTTACATCTTGACGAATTGGAAGAAATGAGATTTAAAGCGTATGAGAACACTAAGCTATATAAAAATCGAATTAAGAAATGGCACGATTCTAGATTGCAGAAGCGAGAATTTAAAATTGGATAACTTGTGCTTCTATATAATTCACGACTTCGTTTATTCCCAGGGAAACTGAAATCTAGATGGTCTGGACCTTTTCGCGTAAAAGAAGTGTTCCCGTATGGTGTGATAACAATCTGCAATGAAAAGGATGGGTCGACATTCAAGGTGAATGGTCAAAGACTCAAGACGTACTATGAAGGAGGTGACCATCATGATGCGGTGGTCATGAAATTTCAGTAGCGAGAAGAAGAAATGAACGTCTTGCCGAGACGAGTAAATGAGGCGCTAGGTGGGAGGCAACCCATCTCTTTTTTCTTTGTGTTTTAATTATTTGTTTTGTTTTGTTTTCATAGTCAGGAGGATCACACTAACTCGAGGAAAGTTAGCCATGTATTATGTTTAAAAATTGGTAGGAGAGCTTTGTTAGAAACAAAACTCGAGGCGAAATTGATAACAATTTTTTTAAAGTAAAAGTGTTGCAACACCAAAATAGGGTGTTGCAACTTGTTACTCTCGGAAGTTCATATTGACACAGCGGCCTGCGATCGACGAAGGATAAATGCATTCGACAAACGAAAATTACTGCGTTTGACGAACGAAATTTCTTGCGTTCGACGACCAATTCCTTGCGCTCGACGAACACCCTGCAATCGACGAAGGATAAATGCGTTCGACGAACGAAAATAACTGCGTGCGACGAACGAAAATTCATGCGTTCGACGACCAATTCCTTGCGCTCGACGAACACCTTGCGCTCGACGATAACAACTGCAATCGACGACGATGTGAAGCAGCCAAGCCGGGTGTTACAACACAAAACTGAGGTGTTGCAACCTCTTAGTCTCGGAAGTCCGGCCAGTTGCGCGCAGAACAATTAATTCCCGGTCCAACTGAACCGCCGTCTGATTTTAGGCATTAATTAAACCATGACCGGATGGCTCGCTAATTTCAGTTTAACCAAGTTTAATAACTACCCTTAATTGGGTTTAGACAAACCAGAGAATTCACGGTTAAAATAGGAAAGGTGCGCCCCGGTCCATTATCACTTCGCTCGCGACATTAGGGTTTCGTCGGGGAGAGGATTCGTCGAGGTTAGGGCATCACAGCGGTCGTCGGCCGCCGAGAAGCTCGAGAAGGAACATTGCTGCAACTCCAAGCCCCCTCTCCATTCCGCATCTTCATCGTTGCGCCAAGATCAATAGTGTTAGGGAAGCATCGCCCTACTGCCGCTATTGCATACCCTGGTAATTTCTGCACCATTTCAGTGTTATCAAGCATAAATGAAAGGAGTTCTTAGTTAATTTTTTCTAGGTAATGGCTCCTAAGCGAAATGCTAAGAGAAAAGGTAAGGAGTTGGCTGACAAGGGGAGCACTAGGTTTGTCAATGAGGAGGCCAGTAGTCGTTGTAGTGAACTGAAATCAGTGCCTTGCATATTTTAGAGAGGTTTTATAGTGGAACAAAGGTCATGGAGTGCTTTCTTCGTAAACCAAATTGAGGCCCTAGAGTGGGAAAGGTTTTGCCACCCACGTTGTGAGGTCGTTCTTCCGTGGGTGCACGAATTCTATGCTAATGCAAAGTTCAACAACGATGATCAAGTCTTAGTCGGAGGGCGAATGGTGGATTACTCAGTTGGAGTGATCAACGAAATGTTTGAGCTTCCCACCATGGATGTTGTGCACTACAAAGATATACAGACAACTGTGTCACCTGATGATATGGCTGCGGTGATTTGTGGAAAAGTGCAGCCCGAATGGACCAGGAAGTATAAGCAAGGGCTGAGATCCACATGTTTGACGCGGGAGGCGAAAGTGTGGCTGCTTTTTATCAATGCGAGCATCTTTCCAACCAAGCATTTAAACAATGTTTCTATAGACCGCATATCCATCATTTACTGCATCTTTAAAAAAATAAAATTCGATGTTGGAAAGATTATAAATGAGTCTATCAGAGCAAAAGCCAAGGAAGAGAAAGTTAGGAATTTATGGTTCCCCACCCTCATCACGGAGCTGTGCAGGAATGCAGGGGTTCATATAGGGGCTGAGGTTTCAGTAACCAAGGTGGGGCACCACATCACTGAAACAGTAGTAGCGATTAATATCAAAGTTGCTAATGAGATTGCCGAAAGTGGGGAAAATGTGAGGACTAACGTATCAGGTAGATACATTCGGCCACAACCGTCCACTCCAGAGCCATGTGCGGTGACACACACTGATGACGAGTACATAAAAACCTACCTGTGACTGCAGCACTTCTATTTTGACTCTAGAGCTGATTACATATGTGATGTGCTAGCCCGATTAATGCATAGATCCAAACTATCAATGCCCCAGCCTAGCTACAAGTTCTCGGGAAATTTCGACTCAGAAGGATATTTGGTAGATGAAAATGGAGAATGGATTGATGCAACACCCAACGAGGATGAACAATCTAATGGTGATGATGATGCAATCGACGGAGACGAGAGCTAGATTACTTTTTAGTTTGCTTAAAGGTTTTCTATCATTTTCATATAAATATATTGTACTATTTGATGACATTGCTGCGTTTGCTTTCATTTTGTGGATGCTGCTATGACTCTAATTTACATAATCTGTCCTGCGTGGTATTGTTTTGCTATTTCTTTGTTTATTCACTTCCACTTGGCTTACTTGCTACGCCTCTAACTTATTATGTGATGAACCTTGATTATTCTAGTTTTAATTCTAGCTAGCAAGTTATTGTATTGTGGAAATACTCTGTCTGCACCAACAATGTCTGTAAGATTGATATACACTGACAAGTTATTAGTTGAGATTGAGGAACTTTGGGACAAGTTTGTTGGTTCAAAAATGGAGCTGTCGGTCCAACATATTTTCCAAATTCCAGGGGAGTTCTCAGTTTTAAATATTAATCTTTTTCCGCACTACTGCTATACCATTTTATTATAGATCTGGAATGATGGTTTTCTCAAAAATAATATCTTTGCTAGGGCCTAGCAAAGCCTTAAGTGTGGGGGTGATAGAGTTTGACCCCTGTACAACCCTCATATTTTTCGAGCCGGTGTGACCCGACGCAGATGAGGTCGTGGTAGGGAGAGTGACCGCGACGCGCTAAACCAAACCGGAGGTTAAGGTGACCGAGATGAGCAGGTCGACCTCTCGGAAGCGACCAAGACCAAGTAAGGCTAGGGAATGACCCGAGGGAGGGAGAAAAGGCTTGGCAAGGCAAGTGGGGGCAGCCCCCCACTTGGCCATTCCCCCTCTTTGGGGGCGAGTGGGGGTAGCCCCCCACTCGGCCATTCCCCCTCTTTGGGGGGCGAGTGGGGGCAGCCCCCCACTCGCCCATCCCCCCTCTTAAAGGGGCGAGTGGGGGCAGCCCCCCACTCGCCCGATCCCATGAGTGGGGCGAGTGGGGGCAGCCCCCCACTCGCCCGATCCCTTGAGGGGGCGAGTGGGGGCAGCACCCCCACTCGCCAGACCTCCCTTGAGGGGGCGAGTGGGGGGAGCCCCCACTCGCCTGGCCTCCCTTGAGGGGGGCGAGTGGGGGCAGCCCCCCACTCGCCCGACCTCCCTTGAGGGGGGCGAGTGGGGGCAGCCCCCCACTCTCCCGACCTCCCTTGAGGGGGGCGAGTGGGGGCAGCCCCCCACTCGCCCGACCTCCCTTGAGGGGGGCGAGTGGGGGCAGCACCCCACTCGCCCGACCTCTCTTGAGGGGGCGAGTGGGAGCAGCCCCCCACTCGCCCGACCTCTCTTGAGGGGGCGAGTAGGGGCCGCACCCCACTCGCCCGTTTCCTCCCTTTGGGGGGATCCTGGCTATTCGCAGTCCGATTTTGGCTATTCGCAGTCCATTTTTGGGAAAGTCTATAAATAGACCCCCATGGGCACCTTGGGAAGGGTTGGTCTCTACCCCCTCCCTCGCGTGGTCTTTTGAGCAAGCACCCCCCCTCCCCTTGTCATCGAAGGTTGATGGTGAGGTGGTTCTTAGTTCTCTCCAGGGTGCCCAGGCTCAGCATTGGCTTTGGAGGGGAAGCGCTCTAAGATCTTCCGGGTATGTGGTGGGACCTCCACGCTGCAGCTTAAGGGGTCCGTTTGTGGACTTAGGTGTTCTCCAAGGGCAAGGTTATTCGATTCTTAGTGACTGGTCAAGGGTCTCGCTCAGGTCAAGTAAGGGTTAGCTGCATCCCCCTTGCGAACGTCGAAACTGGGTTACTGGTTTCAACAACCCCCCTACTGCTTGGATAAGGACTTATTTATTTACATGTGCGAACTCAATAATTCCATCTTTGTTTTTACAAATTAACCTATAGGACATTCTTGTTATCCAATGATAATCGATTGATATGTCCGAATAATCTAAATATTTCAGTCACTGAATTTGAAATTTGTGAGAATTTTTTTGGTAAAGCGCTCTTTTAAGACTGATTTAGGCACAGTTCTCCTTGAAATAGTTTACTTCAAGACCTAGCTTTTGATATGGTTTTCTAAAATATCAATGAGATGGGTGAGCAAGAACTGAGTTAGCGATGTTGGCTGAAACATGGGTTTATGTAGTTAAATAATTTTGACCCTCCACTACAATCTTTGTGCTTGAACTCTTTTCATGTTGATACATATTATCCACGCTTACCTTCCCAATATTCTTACTAGTTACGTCTTAGTATATTAGCCATTTTATGAGTGTTTAATTGCAAAAAAAAAATGGTTGAGATTCATAGTGATATGGGCCTAAGTATATGTATACATACCTGGAATGATCTCTACTATGCTAGTAAATTAAAAAAATATAAAAAATGCATCATAGTGATATGTGACCTAGGTATATACACTTATACTTGGAATGATCCCTACTACGAATTAAAAAAAAAGTAAAAATGTCAATAAATCCCATAATTTGGTGAATTACTAAGATAAAGAACTAAGGGAATGTCTTTCCACTTTCAACATTAGCCCTGAACGCTTAACCAAGTCAATTCTACTCTCATTTGAACTACTAATCCTTGTGTAGGCTCAATCAATAACTTAGCTTATTCTTATCCTCCCCTATGTTGCGGAGATCCAATGTTAAAATATGTTTAGGAGTAACTAATTTTAAGGGAAAGCACACACAACACATATGTCTTTATTGAGCTTTACCTTTCATTCGAGCTAATGGATTTGTGAATAATTGAATTCTTGTTGATTTATAGGCTTATCAATTGAGTAAAGCAGATTTCTTGAATATGCCTTAGTTAATTTGTTGTTTAAGGATGTGTGATTATCTGAGTTTGCACTTTATCATTAGTTCTCTATTCAAAGTTTTGAATTAATTATATTTGCTAGGGACTAGCAAATGCTTAAGTGTGGGGGTGTGACATCACTGCATTTTGAAGTGATGAAGCTCGTTATTTTGTTATAATATTTGATCTAAATGTGAGAAAAAGGCGTTAATTGCATAAAAAATACTCTTAATATATATTTATGTCCCACACTGATTTATGTTGACATTTTTCCATTGTTTCTTGCTAGTTTTATCGAAGGAACTGAATCGGTGGTAATCTGGGATGTGATATGCAGTTTTGCTGAATTTTTGACAAAGGTGTTGCAACACCAAAACAGGGTGTTGCAAATTTTTACTCTCTGAATTTCAATGGAGAGCTAGGTGTTGCAACACCTAAAATCGGGTGTTGCAACACATCTGTGAATTTTAAATCCAAATTTCAGATTCGTAACCGCCCAAATGTTTGAATGATGGGAGGCGTCTTTTCAGTTTTGAAGGGCCAGTTATTTGGCCGAATACAGGGCTGGAATAAAGGTACTGAACGTGGTTTTGGAGAGGGGGATTTTGGAGTTAGAGTTTTGGAGAAGAAGGGGGGAGATTTTCGCCATTTTTGAAGGAGGATTCTTCGAGACAGATCGGTCGAACATCAAAGGAGAAGAACACATCTGAAGCGGATCCCTACATCGCTCATATTTATCTAAGGATGGCTAGTAAGATCTTTCCGTTTGTGTGGTTAAACATTTCCTCCATGAACTATTTTTTCAATGTCTTGTATGATGTGAGTATCGTGTTTATTGTAATGAATTGATGTTAATTTCCTCTTCATGGTTGAATAATTTTATTTCTTTATTGGATTTATGTTCATTAATTGTGGATATTTGAGCAAGCATTCTTCTTCTACTTAGCGTGGCGAGATTCGAGAGAGGAGTTGCGCTAATCTAGGGTTGAATCTTTTTTGCTACGTGGCGAGATTCGAGAGAGGAGTCACGTATTTCTTAAATCAAAATTCCATCTTTTTTACTACGTTGTAAGATTCGAGAGAGGAGTGGCGTAAGTGTAGCATAAATTCTAATTTAGTTTCAAGAGAGAAAGAGATTTCCTTGTTGGCTAACAACGGTGATTATTACACTTAAATGTTGTTTTATTTCGTCCTAAGTTAGAGATGACTAGGGGGATTTGGAAGGGCAGATATCAGAGATCGAGAGATGACGATATCCAATTAAAAATCGTTGTAGGAAAGTGATTAATCAATTCATGAGGATTATGTTTGAGATTTCATCATAATAGGCACGGGAAAACAAAATACAAGACTATTTTCCCAAAATCTGAACCAAAGGTCTAGTAATAGTAATTAAATAGTTTTATTTTCTCGTTGTAGTCTGATAATTATTATCGAAATTCACTTTAAAATTGTCACTTGAAGTTAGAGAAAAGAACGATCTAGTAATTGCAAGCACTAATTCACTCACTTCCTCGAGGGAACGATCACTTCTCACTCTTTATTACTTGGTCCGGCACGTGCACTTGCGTAATACTATTTTCTGCGTATCAGCATCCATTGCCGACACCGGCAAGGATTTGGGAAGATCTTTCTATGGATTTTGTGGAGGGCTTACCGGCAAGTAAGAAATTTGATTCAATATTGGTAGTGGTGGACCGATTGAGCAAGGGGGCTCATTTCATACCCCTCTGTTACCCATTTACGGCGAATAGCGTGGCCAAGATATTTGTGGAGAACGTGGTAAGGCTGCACGGGATACCAAGGAGCATTGTGAAGGACCGGGTGCGTTGTTCATGAGTTCATTTTGGCGGGAGCTTTTCACTTTACAGGGTAGTAAGTTGAAGGCAAGTTCATCCTACCATCCCCAAACGGATGGACAACCAGAGGTGGTGAATAGAACGTTAGAGCAATACCTCTGATGCTACTGTCATGAGGAACACGCAAGATGGAAGGAGTACCTCCCATGGGCCGAGTATTGGTACAACACCTCATATCATGCTTCAATCAATACGAGCCCCTTTGAGGTGACTTATGGAAGGAGCCCGCCTAGATTGAGAAGCTACGTGAAGGGAACGACCAAGGATGAGGAAGTGGAAAAGGAATTGCTAAACCGGGATGAGGTTGTCACTAAGGCGAAGAAGGCATTATGTAAGGCGCAAGGGAGGATGAAGAGATACTACGATCAGGGTCGGAGAGACATACGTTTCGAGTTGGGAGACTACATATATCTCAAGTTGCAACCTTACCGACAAAGGTCGTTAAAAAAGAAGTTTAACGCAAAATTATCTCAAAGGTACTATGGGCCCTTCAGGGTATTGGAGCGCGTGGGGGAGGTGGCATATAAATTGATCTACCAGCTTCCTCTCTCTTACATCCAGTGTTCCACGTCACCGCTTTGAAGAAGAGGATCGGGGAACCGGAACTAGTGATTGAGGAACTACCAAATTTGATGATGAAGGGAATGTGATGCTGAAGCCTAAAGAAGCTCTCCATTATCGGCAAGGAAAGAAGGGGAAAGATGGACAAAGGATATGGAAAGACGTTGGCAAGGGCTGCCTTTGGAGGAGGCAACATGGGAAGAATATGACAAAATGAAGACTACTTTTCCAAACCTCGCCCTTGAGGACAAGGGAGTTCTTGAAGGGGATGGGAATGGTGAGGCCCCGCCCAGGAGGAGCACTCGAGTTCGAAAGCACAACCATCGTTATAGACTCGATGGCGCGTGATGGGGGCGGATCAGGTTCGGGTGAAGCGGCATCGCGTTTGAGTTTTTGTTGTTATCTTTTAATTAGTTTTCTGGTTTTGTTTTGGGACAGGTCTTGTATTGGTTATAACCAAAGGGTATTTTGGGGAGGGCTGAATGTGAGGCAAATATGAGGGGGAAAGTTAGGGCGTAGGGTTTTTTTTTTATCTTGGGAGAAGGTGAACTCAGAAACCAGCAGGTGCGACGGACTGGAAGTCATTTCTGGCGAGCTTGGGAGCGGTGTGCGGCGATCCGGTCGGCGTTCACTTGGGCTAGCAAGGGGCGAGCAAGTTCTGAGCTAGAAAGGTCCTTCTGTTGAGTTAGGTGTGAAGCAGACAACATCCAGATTTGGAGAATTTGGATTTCGGTGGTTGCATTTCTTGGGGACCGCTGTAGTTTTGTGGAAGTGTGGTTGTGACTTTGTTTGTGAGACTTTCATGTGTATGTTGGTGCTTTATTTGGTAATGATGGATGAGTAGTGGTGATCTATAAAAAGTCTGGGTGTGGCCAAGGGTTGGATTTGGTTGTTCTTGGGGTCTAGTGGCGGTGCGCCCCTTGTGTTTGGTAGATTGCCTAAACCAAGTTCGCTCGGGTGGAGGTAGTTTGTGGTCGTGTTGTTGAACCCAGACGGCGGGTTCTCAACAATATCATCTTAACCTGCCACCTGAATGGTCAACCAGCTCCGCCGGCTTGTGAGAGCCCGGTCGGTGGAAACAACTCATGGGTATTTCCATATATTATTTCAACCTACAGCCCGAGTGGTCAACCTGCCTCGTCGGATTGTGAGAGCCAAGGTCAGCGGAACCTACTCAGGGGTCTCTCCACATATCGTTTCAACCTGTCGACTGAGTGGTCAACCTGCCTCGCCGGCTTGTGAGAGACCGGTTGACGGAACCTACTCATGGGTATTTCCACATATTGTCTTTTAACTTAAAAATAGCATAGAACCTTTGGTTCCTGGCCCCCTGCCCCGGCAGGGAAGAAGTGATGGATTTCATGTGCATCGGAAGGGCGAATTTTTTTTAAAAAAAAATTGAACCCCCTAAACCAAACAACGCACGGGGACCGGATATCCATAACAATGCATAACAGGGCAAACCAATTTAAACCCTAACTCATCACATCTAATCCATCACATGCGTTAGAAATTGTACCTCTAGAGAAGGAAATCTCTAGGTGAAGAGCGGAACGTCGAAATCGCGGCGAAGAGATTTCGATCACAACAAGCTCCTTGAGGGCTATAGGTTCACCTTGAACTAAAACAGCCACCACCAAACACGCTCTGGATCGGTGGAGGAGGTGATTCTTCCTTAGACAATGAGACCCTAACTGGATCGGAATCGGGAGACGGCAAAGTTGCTTTCGGAAAGAGGGCAACACCGACGATCGCGGGGAGAACTCAGTCGGCCACCACCAGATGCTGTCGTACACAGCAATCGCCTGGCGGCAGCGGGAGAGAAGCCAGCCGACCACCGCTAGAAGCTGTCGGACACAGCTGTCGACTAGCGACGGCGGGAGAGAAGCGGCGCATGGGAGCAGCAGAACCACTGCCCTACGGCCCGGCTAAATGAGCCGGCGGGGTCGCCGGAAGAGGAAGCAGAAGGGACAAGGTCGGCGTGACCTGACGGAACGCGAGGGCCGCGACCTTGCCCGACTCTTCTGGGCGGCGCGAAGAAGGACTCCCAGGGTTCCCGATCCCGAAAGCTTAGGGTTCGATTTCTCTCTTATATGAGTATATATATATATATATTTCTTATAAGAGCCTATGAGGCTAAGTGCACACCCAAAGGCAAAATTGCACTTTGATGCCCTCATTGTAATCTCCATATTCGTGTCTCTCCCATCTCAAAATGTGAGAGCGAATATGTAAGTAATTTTGTGCTTGCAAAAACGCAGCATACGTTTTATTATACAGCTTCGTCATCAACTGACGCTCGTATAATGACACAAATTAATAGTTGTCTAAGTGTGTCGATTTAAGACGACGCGCATGTGCGCTCATCACATATATTGGGCACTTAGTGACCAAAGCCAATATATCATATGAGCCGACTTGAGGCTGTTACTATTCATTTGGTGTGACCTTACAGAGAAACCATAACGTTGAGGCGGCGATATGATACACTTTATCACGAACTATAAGTGGCTTATCACGACATTATAGGCGCCTCGACGACATAGTTGCAAGGTGCTTTAATTGGATGACCTGTGTCTAACTGTGTCACATGATATCATAAATATTGTGTGAAAGAGGTCCGTGTCATTTTCGCACTATATTTGTCTTTCTTGGTCTCACAAGTGAGTTGTATTTATAACTGCGTCAGTCATAATGCATGCTACACAACCTCTCTTTGCCAAGGGGCCCGACTATATCATTACCAAATTATTTTGGGGACAAACCGATATTTCGATGTGCACATTTCCTACGCATAAGTATGAACTATATGAATCATAGTATTTATCACCATCAAGAGATGGTATTCAACTACAATCACATTGCTCACACCGACGCGCTAAATCTACATATCTCATATCTCAATTTGATAGACATGTTGTAAACATTATTGACACTTAACACATTCCACATAATGTCACAACATTTAATAGGTCAATCTCAATATGTATGAAGTTATACACATACATACTCATATGATTAAATGATAATTATTTATCAACATTTATAGAACTCAAATGTACTTTAATCCATATGACAATCTTAGCCCGATAATCAATGTTCCTCTTTAATTACCACGATTGTGAAAAACATGAGATTACACGACATAATTAATCATGGTTCTATGGGTTAAGACCAAGAGCATCTTCCCAAACCTTACATGATACAAGTCACATAATCAAGGAACAAAATGTTACAACATTCTAAAACATGAACATGTAGTAAATAGGAAAGAGACAACTTTCAAAAACACCACTTCCTTCAGTCTCCCACTTGTTTTTAAAGTTTCTCAAACAATAGAAACTACAAAAGAAAAGGAGCAACCTTTGAAATCACTCATCAAGCCACTCTGCATGGTCTCGTAACCCCATGGATTCGAAATGAATTTCGCCCTTGGCTTGAGATAAAGGTTTGGTGAAAGGATCAGCTGTGTTGCTGTTAGTGTCTATCCATAAAAGTGCAATCTTCCCTTCCTCGATGAAGTCCCGCGTCACAAAATACTTTCTATCCATGTATTTTGTCTTGTGATGCGACCTTGGCTCCTTAATTTGAGAAATGGAGGCACTATTGTCGCAAAACAACTTCAAGGGGGCTTCACTTGATGGAACAACTCCAAGTTCTTCGAGGAACTTCTTTATCCAAACTCCCTCTTTGCTGGCTTCCGCGGCCGCCATGACTTCTGCTGCGGTGGTTGAGTCGACGGTCGTTGATTGTTTCCAACTACGCCAACTCACATCCCCACCATTTAGAAGGAAAACAAATCCAGATTGAGATTTCCTGTCATCCGGATCAGTCATGAAACTAGCATCCGTGTAGCCTTCTACAACTAGTTCCTTATCCCCACCAAAAACAAGAAACTTATTCTTGGTCCTTTTCAGGTACCTAAGAATATTTTTGACAGCGGTCCAATGATTAGGACCGGGCGAAGCTTGATGTCGGCTCGTTATGCTTAGAGCACATGCAACATCTGGTCTTGTACAAGTCATGGCATACATGATGGAACCTATGGCGTAAGCATAGGGAACATTCTTCATGTATTCAATGTCTGTGTGCGTAGAGGCACATTGAAACTTCCCCAACTATAAAGATGTCTTCATTGGCACGTTTCCTTTCTTAGAGTTTTCCATATGAAACCTTTCTAAGACTTTGTCAATGTAAATACTTTGACTTAGACCAATGAGTCTTCGAGACCTATCCCTATATATCTTAATCCCCAAGATATACTGGGATTGTCCCATGTCCTTCATTGAAAAATTTGTTTTCAATGAGTCTCTTGTTTGTTCCATTAGAGGTATATGATTGCCCATTAATAATATATCATCTACGTATAAGACCAAAAATATGATGTGACTCCCACTAACCTTCTTGTATACACAAGGTTCTTCCTTGCTTTGAATGAAACCGAGAGCTTTCACCTCATCATCAAAGCATTTGTTCCAACTCCTTGCGGATTGCTTCAAGCCATAAATGACCATTAGAAGTCTACATACTTTCTCGATGTTTTCCGGATTTTCAAAACCTTGAGGTTGGACCATGTACACCTCCTCAATTAGTTTTCCATTTAGGAAAGCTGTTTTGATATCCAACTGCCATATTTCATAATCGTGGAAAGCGGCGATTGCCAACATGATCCGAATTGTTTTGAACATTACAACCGGCGAGAAGGTTTCATCGTGGTCAATCCCTTGGACTTGACTAAAACCTTTTGCCACAAGCCTTGCTTTATAGGTTGTCAGGTTCCCATTCATGTCCATCTTCCTCTTGAAAATCCATTTGTTTGGAATGGCTTTCTTTCCATCAGGAAGGTCAACCAAGTCCCATACTTGATTGTCATACATGGATTGCATTTCGGATCTCATGGCCTCTAACTAGGCCTCTGAATCTTTCCTTCCCAATGCTTCTTCATAGGTCAGGGGATCTTCAGTGTCTATTACCAATACATCATGAAAACCCATGTAAAGGTCGGGTTTTCTTTTCACCCTTGTAGACCTTCTGAGTTCCTTTTGCTCATTTTATTCACCTTGATGCTCTCGAATTTCTTCTTACCACCTCTTGTGGAATCAATTCATGTTCAACACGAGCCAAGCAACCGCCTGGTGGCGCATTATGAAACTCCTCAACACAAATTTGTGGAGGTGGATTATCCACACCCCCACTGAGCAAAGGAAGTATATGTGATAGCTCGTGGTCATCTTGAATGTCCAAATTCATCTCATGATCACTACCTTGTAGGTCCTCTTGAGTTTCCTCAAGTGTTATCCTACGATCACATCCTTTAATTCTTTCGAGAAACTCTTTCTCTAAGAATGTAGCACCTTTCTTTACGAATATAGTATTCGTCGACTTGTGCCAAAAACTATACCCTTTGGTTTCTCTTGGGTATCCTATGAAAAGGCATTTGTCCGCTTTGGGTTCTAACTTTGTCGATTGCATACGTTTTACATATGCTTCGCAACCCCAAATTTTAAGGAAAGATAAGTTAGACGGCTTTCCAAACCATGCATCATATGGAGTTTTGTCAACAGATTTTGTTGGAACAATATTTAAAGTGAGAATTGCAGAAAGAAGTGCATGACCCCAAAAATATAAAGGTAGATCGGTCTGACAGATCATGGAACGAACCATGTCTAGCAGGGTTCGGTTTCTCCTTTCGGAGACACCATTCCACTGCGGGGTGCCAGGTGGAGTAAGCTATGGTACAATACCACACTCCTTTAGGTAAGCAGTGAACATGTTGCTCATGTACTCACCTCCACGATCGGTTCTCAAGATTTTAATTCTCTTGTCAAGTTGGTTCTCTACTTCATTTTTGTACTCCTTGAATTTCTCAAGGGACTCACTTTTATGCCTCATGAGATAAACATAGCCATATCGGCTATGATCATCCGTGAAGGTAATGAAGTACCTATTACCTTCTCCTGCACTTGTTCTCATTGGACCGTACATCTGAATGTATCAATTCCAACAAGCTGTTCGCTCTTGCACTTTTCTTGCCGAAAGGTGTCTTGATCATTTTTCCAGTTAAACATGATTCGCATGTCCCAATTGCATCTAAATCAAATGAGTTCAAAAGATTTGTTTGATGCAATTTCCTTATGTGTTTCTCGTTTATATGACCAAGACGATGGTGCCATAAGAGTGTCTCGTTTATATGAGATATCTTGAGTCTTTTGTTATTGACATTCATAACATGTTTATCTTCCATAATATTAAGCAAATATAATCCATTAGAAACGAAAGCATTTGCGTAAATTAAACCATCCTTCTCAATTGTCATTTGTGAATTTTCAATCACAAAACGAAAACCTTCCGCGTCTAAACATGATACAGATATAATGTTTCTCAAAATAGAAGGGACATGATAAACGTCTTTCAAAATTAAAACTAAACCACTAGATAAATGAAGGTCTAGGGTGCCAACTGTAACCGCGGAGATTCTTGCACCATTCCCGACCTTCATCACAACCTCTCCTTTAGAGAGCGTTCTTTTATCCCTTAGTGACTTTAGGGCGCTTGCGTTCGATCTTGTCTTCATCCAAGTCCCTCTTGTACTTGGGGCAGTTCATCTTGTAGTGTCCCTTTTCATGACAATGGAAACACCCGGTAAGATCTGTTGGAGAGTTCTTCACCTTGCTTCCCTTGGAGTTGCTCACATGAGCTGCTCCCTTATTTCCTTTATAGGAGGAACCTCTACTTGCATTTTTGATTGCACCTTTGCCTTTATTTTTAAAGGTCTTCTTGCTACTCGACGCAACGGCCAAGACAGTATTCGCCTTTGTCTTGCCCATATCTACCTCAGTTGTCTTGAGGGCGTTATGGAGATCATTCATGGTCATCTTCCTTTCACGCATATGGTAATGCATTATGAAGTCCTTGTAGGAATAAGGAAGCGACCCTAGAATGATATCCTCAGCTATGCCATCAGGAAGTTGAGAATTTAGCTTCTCCAATTTCTCCAGATAACCTTGCACCTTAAGGAAGTACGCTGAGACCGATTCACCTTCCATCATCTTACACCTTGTGAGTGCTATGGTGGTCTTATAACGCTCCTTCCGGGCACTATCGGTGAACATTTTCTCAAGTTGCGCTATGATTTCCTTAGCAGGGGTATCGAGAAATTTCCTTTGCAATTGATCGCCAATACTGACCAAGATCAATGTCTGCACAACGCGCTGTTGTTCATTCCATTTCTTTTGTTCCTCCTTTTCAACATCGGTTGGTTTGCCTTTCTCCTTCTCTTCTGGGCAATTTCCATCCAGAATTTGCTGGAGATTCTCCAAACGCAGCACAATGTTCAACTTGAGGATCCAATCAGAATAGTTTGAACCATCATTATCAAGGGAGCTCTTATCAATCATGAAACGCAGAAAATTTGGTAGGGTTGACATGATTCTAAAAAGAGAAACATTTTACTTAAAGTTCATTACAAAAAAAACTATTGTCATGTCAAAGAAAATATTAACACAACATTTCACAAGATCCTTTCCAAACAAGCAAACTCATCCATTCGTTTGTTTAGGTAGGTACAAGCACCAATCATAACCTTTAAGCGAAGCTTAACTCTTATGACTCTTGAACAATATTATTATATGTTTTTAGATAAAAACCAAAATAATATGGAAACCTTTTCCCAAAAGATTCAAGCCTAGATCTTGAAAGCTTTGTTTAAGAAAACTCATTTTATTGATCAACAAGTGTGGACGCGGTATTCCCACAAGAAGAGTAAACTGTGCCTCACACAGATTTAGTCTCATGTGGCCTAATACCATGCTAACACACGTTCCACCATATCTAGTGATTGGAATCACACTCATGCTCATCCAAGGTCATTAGCTTAAGTGGATAAAATGAGGAGGAAAGCATCTTAAATCTTTCACTTCACATTCCATCAGGAAATGGAAGAAAATAAAAAAAATAACCTAACTCACGGCATTCTAAAATTACATCCATCACAAACAATTACATTCTAGAGTTTGCAAAAATTAAAATAAAAGAATGCCAAAGCAGGAGAAAGACCACTAGCCGGAACCCTAACATTGGATAAGCCTAAGTACCAAACCCAACATGATTCATCTAGATCATTTTTAAATCCAAAAAATAATAATCTCCTCATAATCCATACTAGGGTGGATTACGTAATATGAATCAAGGGATTGGGACATAGCCACTCCAAACAACTAGGCATCAAAACTAGCAACAAAAGGACACATTGTTATGGGATATCCAACCTGGCTCTGATACCACTGATGGATTTCATGTGCATCGGAAGGGCGATTTTTTTTTAAAAAAAGACCCCCCTAAACCAAACAACGCACGGGGACCGGATATCCATAACAATGCATAACAGGGCAAAACAATTTAAACTCTAACTCATCACATCTAATCCATCACATGCGTTAGAAATTGTACCTCTAGAGAATGAAATCTCTAGGTGAAGAGCGGAACGTCAAAATCGCGGCGAAGAGATTTCGATCACAACAAGCTCCTTGAGGGCTCTAGGTTCACCTTGAACCAAAACAGCCATCACCAAACATGCTCTGGATCAGAGGAGGAGGTGAGTCTTCCTTAGACAATGAGACCCTAACTGGATCGGAATTGGGAGACGACAAAGTTGCTGTCGGAAAGAGGGCAACACCGGCGACAGCGGGGAGAACTCGGTCGGCCACCACCAGATGCTGTCGGACACAGCAATCGCCTGGAGGCAGCGGGAGAGAAGCCAGCCGGCCACCGCTAGAAGCTGTTGGACACAGCTGTCGACTAGCGACGGCGGGAGAGAAGCGGCGCAGGGGAGCAGTAGAACCACTACCATACGACCCAGCTAAACGAGTCAGCGGGGTCGCCGGAATAGGAAGCAGGAGGGACAAGGTCGTCATGACCTGACGGAACGCGAGGGCCGCGACCTTGCTCGACTCTTCCGGGCGGCGCGAAGTACTCCCAGGGTTCCCGATCCCGAAAGCTTAGGGTTCGATTTCTCTCTTATATGAGTATATATATATTTCTTATAAGAGCCTATGAGGCTAAGTGCACACCCAAAGGCAAAATTGCACTTTGATGCCCTCATAGTAATCTCCATATTCGTGTCTCTCCCATCTCAAAATGTGAGAGCGAATATGTGAGTAATTTTATGCTTGCAAAAACGCAACATACGTTTTATTATACAGCTTCGTCATCAACTGACGCTCGTATAATGACACAAATTAATAGTTGTCTAAGTGTGTCGATTTAAGACGACGCGCATGTGCGCTCATCACATATATTGGGCACTTAGTGACCAAAGCCAATATATCATATGACCCGACATGAGGCTGTTACTATTCATTTGGTGTGACCTTACAGAGAAACTGTAACGTTGAGGCGGCGATATGATACGCTTTATCACGACCTATAAGAGGCTTATCATGACATTATAGGCGCCTCGACGACATGGTTGCAAGGTGCTTTAATTGGATGACCTGTGTCTAACCGTGTCACATGATATCATAAATATCGTGTCAAAGAGGTCCGTGTCATTTTCGCACTATATTTGTCTTTCTTGGTCTCATAAGTGAGTTGTATTTATAACTGTGTCAGTCATAATGCATGCTCCACAACCTCGCTTTGCCAAGGAGCCCGACTATATCATTACCAAATTATTTTGGGGACAAACTGATATTTCGATGTGCACATTTCCTACGCATAAGTATGAACAATGAATCATAGTATTTATCACCATCAAGAGATGGTATTCAACTACAATCACATTGCTCACACCGACGCGCTAAATCTACACATCTCATATCTCAAATTGATAGACATATTGTAAACATTATTGACACTTAACACATTCCACATAATGTCACAACATTTAATAGGTCAATCTCAATATGTATGAAGTTATACACATACATACTCATATGATTAAATGATAATTATTTATCAATATTTATAGAACTCAAATGTACTTTAATCCATATGACAATCTTAGCCCGGTAATCAATGTTCCTCTTTAATTACCACGAATGTGAAATACATGAGATTACACGACATAATTAATCACGGTTCTATGGTTTAAGACCAAGAGCATCTTCCCAAACCTTACATGATACAAGTCACATAATCAAGGAACAAAATGTTACAACATTCTACAACATGAACATGTAGTAAATAGGAAAGAGACAACTTTCAAAAACACCACTTCCTTCAAGAAGTCCACACCTTACAAAGTGAATCAACCAAAATAAGGATTTTATTATCAACTAGGAATAAAAATGTTTCAGGTCGTCGTCGCTCCAGGTGTTGCCAAGAGAGACGCCTTCAACATTTTGGAGGCCTCTTGAATTTAACATTTCCCAAATCACATATGGGCCCTCCTAATTGGGGTGAAGTTTTCCAACCGTTGCTGACCTTCCCGCTGCGCCGACCTTCTTGAGAACAAGGTCCCCCTTCGCGAAATGCTTGATTCTAATGTGTTTATTGAAGTATTTTGTCATCCTGCGCTTGATCTCCTCCTGGCGAATGGTTATCAGGTCTCGAAGTTCTTCCACGAGGTCAAGCGAGAGCCGCTGCTCTTCTTCATTCTCTACCCTCTATTCATCATCTCCCTCTCCTGTTGCCACGACTCGAGGGGACCTTACCTCAAACTCCACTGGTAACACAGTCTCAGAGTCGTGGGAGAGCTTAAAAGGGATTTCCCCTTTAGTCGTACTGGGAGTGGTTCTTAAAGCCCAAAGGACTGAGGAGAGCTGCTCCACCCAGTTACCCTTCAGGTTTTCTACTTTCTTTTTTAACAGATTCACAATGGTTGTCTTGAGCCCAAAGGACCGTGATTGTCCTGAGCCTTTGAGCTGGTAGAAGTTACAGTGGTGCGAAAAGCTGACACTTATGGCACTTCTTTGCGAGTTTTGCTGCATTTTTGCTAATCGCTGGCCAAACAAATCTTGCCTCAACACTCTTTTTTCCAAGGTTCGACTCCCGGAGTGGCTTCCGCACTCTCTAGAGTGGATTTCCTCCAGAACCCTCGGGACCTCTTCCTCGGAGACACACCTTGCGAGGAGCCCGGACAGGGTCTTCCGATACAGGGCTTGTAACATCCCTATTCCTTCTAGACCCCCTTGGGATAGGGTTAGACTTGAGTTGTGAGTAGAGGCCATGGTATGACCCTAGGTTACCTTGAACTTAGGAAAATTGCTCTAGGCACACAAAAAGTGCACAAGTCAACCTAGACCAATTTACTTCAAATTGGGCTCACAACCTCAAATTGAGCTTACCAATAGGTCCCTAACCATAAGAGAGACCCAAGTGACCCAAAGGCCCTATCAAGTAGTCACCAAATAGGCCAAATTGACCAAAGTCAAACATGAGTCAACATAGCCCTATTCAACACAATTAGGCTGAATTGACCTTCAATACCTTAAATGGACCTCACTTATGTCCTCCTAATCACTAAGGGATGTCATTAGGTCAATAATCACTAATCCGTTCCACCCAATTTCAAGGAATTGACCAAAGTCAACTCTTGGTCAATGTCACAACCCGTATTTTCCCGTAAATAAATTAAGATATCAGAGTAAAGGAGAAAAATACACGTCATTATGCCACATCTTGTAGGGGACAACTACAGACGTTCAGGCGAGCACTCAACGAACATTTTAACGAGAAAAGATGTGCATAAACAAAAGGAATTATCTTTTAAGATTATTTTCATTAGGTTAGGAAGACGTGCCCCTCGGCCCTGCGGTTTACATAGCCGCTCTTTATAAAAGATGTGCGTACACAACGAAAGAAAATAAGTTCATTTTATTCCTAACGGCGCTGAAGAACAGAGACGTCTCCAGGGCGAACGTAGGACTAAATTTAGTATACAATAAGGAAATATCATTTTTATTTTTGTTAAAGTTGTCCAAATATGTGATACTTAATAGTAAATGCGACAATCAGTTAAATGAACGAATTTTTATTTGCTAAAAGAACTTCATTAATACCCAGCAAAATAAGCTTTTCCCAGAGTGTACAAGTACAAAATAATTAAGTAGAAGGAAAAGAAACTAGCAGTAGCATGAGCAAGTAAACTAAGCAAAAGCCATACGGACGCCAACAACTGACACGAACCCGCAGGAAAAAGAGTCAACAGTCCAAAAAGAAAGGCTACAACAAAAGAAACTGTGTCCTTACCTACTAGGAAGGGAAGGCCTCAACAGGGAACAGAACGACCCCGCGCAAACTCCGGCGGCAGCTACAAACCTGAACCTAAGGCACCCATAAGAAAAAAATGTCTCAGCCCAAAGGGTGCAAGAAAACAGCAGAAGAAAAGAAGAAACTATAAAGTAAGCAGAAGAAAGAACGAGCCAAACCCAGCTGCTGCACAACAAGCCAAAAGAACTGAGGCGGGGGCCCCTACGTCCACCCACACTCCAGTCAACAACACCTGTGTTGGGGGCCCCTGCGTCCACCCACACTCCAGTCAAAAACCACTGTGGTGGAGGCTCCTACGTCCACCCACACACCAGTCCAAAAACCACTCTGGTGGAGGCCCCTATGTCCACCCACACACCAGTCCAAAAACCACTGTGGTGGAGGCCCCTACGTCCACCCACACACCAGTCCAAAAACCACTCTGGTGGAGGCCCCTACGTCCACCCACACACCAGTCCAAAATCAAATCCGACAAAACTTACTAGCAGCATACGGGGTTTGGCGCTCGAAGAGGGTCTTATGCTTAGTATAGGGGAGTAAATCTGCTATTGGCACATATGCGACAAAATTATACTATAGCCTTCATATCCTACAACAAGTGTGAAACTGACGATAACCGGTACGGATATAAAGTTCGAAGCCGAATTTTATCTACACCCCTTCTCAAGTTTAACGATTAAAGGCTTCGTTGAATCATCGAAAACTAGACACAGAAATTCCCAGAGAGCTTGGCCTCTAACTCCCCCGACTCACCAGGAAGTAGAAACGAAATTCCCAGGGAATTTAAGATTTGGTTCCTTATACTGTTAAGGATCAACCAACAAGGCTCCATGGAACATAGCAAAACCAACCACACCTTCACTAAAAGCATATACAAGAATATATATATATATATTTGTATATATATATGTATATATATACATATGTGTATATATATATATTTATATGTACATTCAGAATCCAAACCGTCTAGAGCTGAGCCAGGTCATAAAATGCAGAAACGGAGATATCTAAACTTTAGCCGATCAGAAATAGCCACTTGCTTATAACTAGGATCCGGCAAACTATCCGTCATTTGATTTTTTTGGTATGAATATCTATCCAGGACATCGCCCAAGTTTCCAACAACGACAAAAGCAGAGATTAACAAGAGCACAACATAAAAATGCAGGATTTTGCCGAGACATAAACAGAGGATTCCAAAATGAACCCAGCACACACATACCCATATAAAGATTTAACCCGAATTTAGCCAAAAAAAATCCAGCCACACAAGCCTCCAAGCTAATCGGGTAGCAGGAAATCAAAACCAAAGATGAGGACTGCCAGCCCAAACCCCCTCCAAATAAGAATACAGCAGCAGCCCCCTCCAAATAAGAAATAACACAGCAGCAACCCTCTCCAATTAAGAAAACAAAAGGCAGCAGCCCCCTCCAACTAAGAAAAAACAAAAAAAAGGCAGCTTTCGGCCATAGCCCAGATCCAACAATTTTTTTTCCCAACATTGAACAAGGATCGGCTAGCATAATCACATAACCAGAAATTCTTATATGCAGCCAGGATTTAGTGAGCATAGATCAAAAGAAACTAATAACATAACTAAGGAAAAATTTCTAACATAACCCCAACCTTTGCCAACAGGGAAGCAAAATTCTGCTAGCAACACTCCATAATATCAAGGCCACAACCAATTGAAGCAATAGAAGGATGATGGGGGGGGGGGGGAGAAAAAGAAAGGGAGGAAGAGTTCTCTTGCCTGAAACAAGAACCAAGGACGCAATACCGCCCAAACCGAGGAAAGCTCGACAAGAGCTCTCCAATCCTCTACTCCGACGAAGAAGCCAAGCTCCGGCGACCTCCAAAACGCCGCCACCGACGATCCCGACGCCGAAACCCTAGATCGCCCCCCTTGTCACGCTCGGCAGCTAGGGTTATCGGGGAGGGGAAGAGCAATAGAGCTGATGGAGAGACTTTGGATTACTAAATATATATAAATAATAACTTAATTTCTTTTTATGTATAGAAATTATAATCTCCATATATGTATATATACACACATAAGAAAAATTATATAAGTAGGACTTATATATATACCTATACAAAGACCGATATACACGTATATATGTAGGCATACCCGCATATAAGCCCCTTCCTAGAAACAAAACGCCGGGTGACGACGACGCACCTAAGACGGTAACGCCCTTAACACGACTGAATTAAATACTTAGTTTTAAAATTAATTAATACAAATCCCGTACTCGATTAAAGTAATTATAAGAAAAACCCGGGGCATTACAGCCACCCCTCCTAACAAAAAGTTTCGGCCCGAAACTTTGCAACATCAATTCAACACGCGGAAAAACATGGAAGACGGAAACTTACTGGGGAACTAGTCGAAAAGATGAGGATAGGACTCCTTCATTGCTGACTCTAGCTCCCAGGTCGCACCCCGAACATCCTGATTATCCCAGAGGACCTTCACCATAGGGATGGACTTCCTCCGCAAAACCCGATCTTGCCTCTCCAAAATACGAACAGGCCGCTCCACAAACGACAGATTGGGCTGCAGCACTGGCACAGAATCCAGGACATGGCGATCGTTGCGGACGCACTTCCGCAACTGGCTCACATGGAATACGTCATGCACACCGGGGAAAGAGGTAGGAAACGACAACCTGTAAGCAGAAACTCCGATGCACTCGACGATCTCCAATGGGCCTACAAACCTGGGGTCTAGCTTATGGCTCTTCCCAAATCTCTTAACACCTGTCATCGGGGACACCTTAAGGAACACCATGTCCCCCACCGCAAACTCCAAATCGCTTCTACGCCGATTGACGTATTTCTCATAGCGCTCCTGAGCTACCCGCAGCTTCTCACGGATCTGCGTCACGGCAAAGCTCATCTCTTCCAAAGCCTCGGGACCCAGAACTGGCTTCTCGCCCACTTCAGCCCAAAACAGGGGAGTCTGACACCGCCTCCCATACAGAGCCTCAAACGGAGCCATCTGCAAGCTCCTCCTGGTAACTATTGTTGTACGCGAACTCCATGAGCCCAAGACGTTCATCCCAAGCTCCTCCATGCTCTAGAATGTAACACCGGATCATATCCTCCACGATCTGGTTAACCCTCTCTGTCTGCCCATTCGTCTGCGGATGATAAGCTGTAGAATACCTGAGATCGGTGCCCAAAGCCCCTTGCAGACACTGCCAAAAATGGGAAGTGTATCTGGAATCACGATCAGACACTATGCTCGCGGGAACTCCATGCAGCCTAATGACCTCCTGCACATACAGAGACGCAATCTTCTCCATAGAATAACCAGTCTTGTATGGCACGAAATGAGCACACTTGGTCAACCTGTCCACGATGACCCACACTGCATCATGTCCCCGAGGGGATCTCGGCAACCCAGTAATGAAGTCCATGGAGATGCTCTCCCACTTCCACAAGGGAATATCCAACGGCGACAACTTGCCCCCGGGTCTCCTATGATCCGCTTTGACGCGCTGACAAGTGTAACACTGCGCTACGAACCTCGCAATATCGCCCTTCATGCCTGGCCACCACACGATCTGCTTCATATCGCGATACATCTTTGTAGAGCCAGGATGATAGGATAGGCTGGAGTCGTGAGCCTCCTCGCAAATCTTCGCTCGAATCTCCTCCACAGCGGGTATGCAAAGCCTACCCCGGTACCTCAAGGTACCCTCAACATCAATCGAGAAATCCGGCAACTCACCTCTCTCAGCCCTGCTCCGGAGGTGCTGCAATTCCAGATCATCCTTTTGGTGCAACTTCGTCAAAGCAATCCAGGACGACTCTTCAACCTCCATACAAGACGGACCACCACTGGGCTTCACCGCGATGCTCATCAAAAGAAACTCCTCCACCAAGGACTGCACTGAGAGTCCGAAAACAGAAGTTGACTTCCTGCTCAGGGCATCCGCCACCACATTTGCCTTACCGGGGTGATAGAGGATCTCCACATTATAATCAGCCACGTACTCCATCCACCGACGCTGGCGCAGGTTCAGCTCTCGCTGGGAAAACACGTAAATCAGGCTCTTGTGATCTGAATAGATCTTGCACACCACCCCATACAAGAGATGCCTCCACAGCTTCAGGGCATATATCACCGCAGCAAACTCCAAATCATGCGTCGGGTAGTTCCGCTCATGCACCTTTAGCTGCCTCGACCCGTACGCAATGACCTTGCCCTCCTGAATGAGGACGCACCCAAGGCCTATCAGCGAAGCATCGACGTAGACCTGAAACTTCACTCCCTCAACCGGGAGAGCCAAAACCGGAGCAGAACACAGCCTTCTCTTTAACTCCTGAAAGGCCTCCTCGCACTGCTCGCTCCAATCGAAAGCCGCTTCCTTCCGCGTCAACCTAGTCAGAGGTGCGGAAATGCCTGAGAAACCATCCACAAACCTCCGGTAATAGCCTGCTAAACCCAGGAAACTTCGGATCTCCTTCGGCGACGACAGCCTCTTCTAGTCCAAAACAGCAGTGACCTTCGCTGGGTCCACAAAGATGCCACCCTTGCTCACCACGTGACCCAAGAACGAGACTTGCGAAAGCCAGAACTCGCATTTGCTCAGCTTGGCATACAACTTGTGTGCCCTCAAGGTGGACATCACCAATCGCAGATGCCGAGCATGCTCCTCCTCACTCGAAGAATAGATCAGCACGTCATCAATAAAAACCACCACGAACTGGTCCAGAAAGTCCCGGAATACCCTGTTCATCAGATCTATGAAAGCAGAGGGTGCATTCGTCAGCCCAAAGGACATCACCAAGAACTCAAAATGTCCGTAACGCGACCGGAAAGCAATTCGCGGAACGTCTGAGTCGTGAATCCTCAACTGATGGTAACCGGACCGAAGGTCGATCTTCGAGAACACGCAGCTACCCTGCAACTGGTCGAACAAGTCATCAATCCGCGGCAACGGATACCTGTTTTTGATAGTGACCTTGTTCAACTCTCTGTAGTCGATGAAAAGCCTCATCGTCCCATCCTTCTTCTTTACGAACAGAACCGACGCACCTGAAGGCGACGAACTCGGCCTAATAAAACAAAGCTGCAGAAGCTCATCCAACTGAGTGCGCAGCTCCTCCAACTCCCGCGGTGCCATACGGTAGGATGCCTTCGCAATAGGGCGGGTCCCGGGCTCCAAATCTATCACAAACTCTACCTCTCGCTCAGGAGGGAGACCAGGAAGGTTGTCGGGAAAAACGTCCGGGAACTCCCGCACCACAGGAATGTCCTCAACGCAAGGCGTCGATGCACAAGCCGCAAGCAAAACAGAGACAAAGCAGACCCGGCCATCGAACTCCACCAAGGCCTGGGCACAGACCACCGACATAACTGAGGAAGTCTGACGCGGGAAGCCAAACACGCTCCTGGGCTGGCCATCATCCATCAGGAAATCCAGACGCTTGTCCCTGCACTGGATTACGGCGTCATAATGGGCTAGCCAATCCATGCCCAAGATCACGTCAAAATCCTCCAAGTCGATCACCTTCAGATCTGCATATCCCAAAAATCCATCCAACACGATCGGACACTGCCTCACGCACAGATCTGCCACCACTGAATAACAGGATGGGTACTTGACACAAAACGGATCATCAACTCGCTTCAAGGCCCAGCGATGTCGATCAACAAACCTCTTGGCCACAAAAGAATGAGTGGCACCAGAGTCAAAAAGAACGTGCGCCCAACAGTCTCGAACCTTAAACTCGCCTAACAAAGCAGTATAAACACACGACAACGCAAGAATAAGGCATTAATATGGCGACTAATTTACCATAACGAGATTAAACTATAACGAGAACGAGGACGAACCTGATATCACCTGGTTCGAACACTGCGCTTCTTCCTTCGTCATTGCGTTTAGTTTCGCCTTCCCTCGATCTATTTGCTGCTGTTGAGGCGGTGGCGGTGCCGCGGCTGGGAGCGCAAACTGCTGGCCGGCAGACTGGAGCTGCGGGCACTTGGACCTCAAGTGTCCCTTTTGACCACACTGAAAACAGGACTTATCCCTCGACCGGCACAAAGTCGCGTCGTGGCCCTTCTGCCCGCAGTACCCACAGACCTTCTCCTTCCTCCAACACTGAGTGGTATCATGCCCTGCCCGATTGCAAAAGGTGCAAAGGAGGGGCTTCTTCGGGGCACCCTGAAGCTCCATCAGCTGTTGCTTCTCCTGCACACCCTGCCTCCTGAAACACTTCTCGAAGGGGTGGCCCACACGGCCACAGAAACTGCACACAACCTTCCCCTTCTTACTCAGGGCGGAGCTGCCCCCATCGCCCGCCTTTCTCTTCTCCTTCCTAAACTCCTTCCCTCTATTCTTGGCATTTTCGATCGCTTCAACCTTCAGCGCAGCTTCCACCGCATCCGCAAAGCTCACGGACCTATAAGCGCTGGCCAACTGCTGGATCTCGCTGCGAAGAGCTCCCAAAAATCTCTTCACCCAGTTTTCCTCAGAAGCAACCAAATACGGGGCGAACCTGCTCAGCTTGGAGAACTCGACCTCATATTCCCCCACTGTGAGCTGTCGCTGCTTCAGATGTAAGAAGCTATTCATCAGGCGGTCCTGCTCAACTGAAGGCAGGAATTTCTTCAACAGCCTCCCCTTGAACTGCTCCCACGAGCAACCTTCTACAAGTGCCTCCTTCTCCCGGATCCACCAACTTCTTGCCAAACCCTTCAGCTGGAAGGCAGCAATCATCACCCTCTGGTCCGCCGACGCGCCAGAATACGAGAACATCTCCTCCATCGCCAGGATCCAATCATCAAGCGCCATGGAGTCCGCCCTCCCGTCATAAATCGGGGGTCCTAGCCTCTGAAAATGCGAGATAAAATTCATTTCTGGCGGCAACGCAGCAGGGGGAACGAGGGGTGCAGGACGGGCAGCCTCCGGCTGACTAGTCTCGGGCTGCCGCCGCTGAGTGGCAGCCAACAATGTCTGCATCTGCTCCTGCATCGCGACCAACTGCCGCGCCAAGGTCTCGTTATTCAGACGCAGCTCTTCAATCACTGCTTCACTATGCGCACCCGATGTCTCGCCCTCAGACTGGGGAACAGGATTCGCGGGTCGACGCCTAGAAGCCATACCTACTAGGAACAACAACAAAATAAGACTGGGCTCAGACCTCTAGGAAAGGAAGACATACAAATACTTGCTTTTGCTACTGCTTTTTCTCTGGGAAAAGTGAATACATAATATCACGTTATACTCAGGATGGTATACCATCCTTTACCTCTCGTGCATCTCTCCCGTATGCATATAAACTTAGAATCTTACCTTTAAAATCATGGCTGTACATGTGTCATCGTGTAGATCTCTGGCTTGGCACGTGTGCTTATGCAATGTTATGCTATGCATGCAGTGCTATGCAAACTAAGAAAAGGCCTTAATGCATGCTATGAGCGGCGTACACATGCGATCTTATGTATCCCATACTACATATTATCGCATGCAACGAAAAGGAAAATCTAATGGACACGCATGCGACCTACGTTATGCATCCCATACTACATAACAGTCGCATGTTGTCACCTACGAGGATCCATATACAGACACATATTATGCATCCCATACTACATAATATGCCCCGTAAACTTCTTTCATGCTTATGAGTGTAGTGTTCGTGCTTCAGCCGGGATCTACCGATGACCCATCGGTGAGTGTATGCAATGATTAACGATTCTCACTGGACGGTTAACCGGGCCAACCAGACCATTCTCAGCAACCCGGCTAACCTCCCTCTGATACCAACTATCACAACCCGTATTTTATCGTAAATAAATTAAGATATCAGAGTAAACGGGGAAAATACACGTCATGATATCACGTCCTGTAGGGGACAACTACAGACATTCAGGCGAGCACTCAACGAACATTTTAACGAGAAAAGATGTGCATAAACAAAAGGAATTATCTTTTAAGATTATTTTCATTAGGTTAGGAAGTCGTGCCCCTCGGCCCTGCGGTTTACATAGCCGCTCTTTATAAAAGATGTGCATAGACAACGGAAGAAAATAAGTTCATTTTACTCCTAACGGCGCTGAAGACCAGAGACGTCTCCAGGGCAAACGTAGGACTAAATTTAGTATACAATAAGGAAATATCATTTTTATTTTGGTTTAAGTTTTGTAAATATGTGATACTTAATAGTAAATGCGACAATCAGTTAAATGAACAAATTTTTATTTGCTAAAAGAACTTCATTAATACCCAGCAAAATAAGCTTTTCCCATAGTGTACAAGTACAAAATAATTAAGTAGAAGGAAAAGAAACTAGCAGTAGCATGAGCAAGTAAACTAAGCAAAAGCCATACGGGCGCCAACAACTGACACGAACCCACAGGAAAGAGAGTCAACAGTCCAAAAAGAAAGGATACAACAAAAGAAATTGTATCCTTACCTACTAGGAAGGGAAGGCCTCAACAGGGAACATAACGACCCCGCGCAAACTCCGGCGGCAGCTACAAACCTGAACCTGAGGCATCCATAAGAAAAGAATGTCTCAGCCCAAAGGGTTAAGAAAACAGCAGAAGAAAAGAAGAAACTATAAAGTAAGCAGAAGAAAGAACGAGCCAAACCCAGCTGCTGGACAACAAGCCAAAAGAACTGAGGTGGGGGCCCCTACATCCACCCACACTCTAGTCAACAACACCTGTGTTGGGGGCCCCTGCGTCCACCCACACTCCAGTCAAAAACCACTGTGGTGGAGGCCCCTACGTCCACCCACACACCAGTCCAAAAACCACTGTGGTGGAGGCCCCTACGTCCACCCACACACCAGTCCAAAAACCACTGTGGTGGAGGCCCCTACGTCCACCCACACACCAGTCCAAAAATCACTGTGGTGGAGGCCCCTACGTCCACCCACACACCAGTCCAAAATCAAATCCGACAAAACTTATTAGCAGCATACGGGGTTTGGCGCTCGAAGAGGGTCTTATGCTTAGTATAGGGGAGTAAATCTGCTATTGGCACATATGCGACAAAATTATACAATAGCCTTGATATCCTACAGCAAGTGTGAAACTGACGATAACCGGTACGGATATAAAGTTCGAAGCCGAATTTTATCTACACCCCTTCTCAAGTTTAACGATTAAAGGCTTCGTTGAATCATCGAGAACTAGACACAGAAATTCCCAGAGAGCTTGACCTCTAACTCCCCCGACTCACCAGGAAGTAGAAACGAAATTCCTAGGGAATTTAAGATCTGGTTCCTTATACTGTTAAGGATCAACCAACAAGGCTCCATGGAACATAGCAAAACCAACCACACCTTCACTAAAAGCATATACAAGAAAATATATATATATATATTTGTATATATATATGTATATATATACATATGTGTATATATATACATATATTTATATGTACATTCAGAATCCAAACCGTCTAGAGCTGAGCCAGGTCATAAAATGCAGAAACGGAGATATCTAAACTTTAGCCGATCAGAATTAGCCACTTGCTTATAACTAGGATCCGGCAAACTATCCGTCATTTGATTTTTTTGGTATGAATATCTATCCCGGACATTGCCCAAGTTTCCAACAACGACAAAAGCAGAGATTAACAAGAGCAGAGCATAAAAATGCAGGATTTTGCCGAGACATAAACAGAGGATTCCAAAATGAACCCAGCACACACATACTCATATAAAGATTTAACCCGAATTTAGCCAAAAAAAAAATCCAGCCACACAAGCCTCCAAGCTAATCGGGTAGCAGGAAATCAAAACCAGAGATGAGGACTGCCAGCCCAAACCCCCTCCAAATAAGAATACAGCAGCAACCCCCTCCAAATAAGAAATAACACAGCAGCAACCCTCTCCAATTAAGAAAACAAAAGGCAGCAACCCCCTCCAACTAAGAAAAAAGAAAAAAAAGGCAGCTTTCGGCCATAGCCCAGATCCAACAATTTTTTTTCCCAACATTGAACTAAGGATCGGCTAGCATAATCACATAACCAGAAATTCTTATAAGCAGCCAGGATTTAGTGAGCATAGATCAAAAGAAACTAATAACATAACTAAGGAAAAATTTCTAACATAACCCCAACCTTTGCCAACAGGGAAGCAAAAATCTGCTAGCAACACTCCATAATATCAAGGCCACAACCAACTGAAGCAATAGAAGGATGATGAAGGGGGGGGGGGGGGGGGGGGGGGGGAAGAATGGGAGGAAGAGTTCTCTTGCCTGAAACAAGAACCAAGGCCGCAATACCGCCCAAACCGAGGAAAGCTCGACAAGAGCTCTCCAATCCTCTACTCCGACGAAGAAGCCAAGCTCCGGCGACCTCCAAAACGCCGCCACTGACGATCCCGACGCCGAAACCCTAGACCGCCTCCCTTGTCGCGCTCGGCAGCTAGGGTTATCGGGGAGGGGAAGAGCAATAGAGCTGATGGAGAGACTTTGGATTACTAAATATATATAAATAATAACTTAATTTCTTTTTATGTATAGAAATTATAATCTCCATATATGTATATGAAAGAAATTTAGGTGCGCAACTCTCACCTAATAATAGGTGGGGGAGAAATACAGTCGTATGATCTTAGATCGGACGGTATATAAAATACTGATATTATTGATTATTTATAAATACAGAAGTATTTAGGAAAATACAGAAAAATACAACTATATGATCTCTGATCAACGGCTTAGATGGGCTCTCTCTCACCTATTATTAGTTGAGAGATACTCACCAAATTTCTATGTATATATACACAAGAAAAATTATATAAGTAGGACTTATATATATACTCATACAAAGACCGATATACACGTATATATGTAGGCATACCCGCATATAAGTCCCTTCCTAGAAACAAAACGTCGGGTGACGACGACGCAGCTAAGACGGTAACGCCCTTAACACGACTGAATTAAATACTTAGTTTTAAAATTAATTAATACAAATCTCGTACTCGATTAAAGTAATTATAAGAAAAACCTGGGGCGTTACAGCTCAATTGGTGGTGAGGACTGTTAAAGGTGCCTTATCAAGGGTGGCGGGGGTTCGAAACCCGCCATCAACATCCCACTGTAGCTGAGAAACAGGTTCAGCCATGGGTGGAGTGCACCGGACTGCAGTCCTTGTCCAACCGCGGCAGCCAGCCAGCCAGGGGTGGGCCCAGGTACATCCTGGGCCTTGGCCGGGGCTAGCCAGTAAGGTGGAGCGGGCCTCTGGTGTGGTGGTTGGGCCGGGTTGTTACAAAAAAGTGCACTTTTTTGTAACACCCGGCCCGACCACCACACCAAAGGCCTACGGCCATGCCCCATCCCTGGTGGGCCGGCTGCCGCGGTTGACGGGCCGGCGCCATCTCCTACACCTCGCTCGATGTGGCCCGCACTTTCGGTCCGCTTTTTTACAAGGGTTGCAGCCCATGCAACCCCAACCCATCATTGTGTATTGATTGAAGGTTTCTCATCAAGGGTGGCGGGGGATCGAGACCTGCCATCAACAACCTACTGTGCCGAGAAACAGGCACAGTGATGGGTTGGGGTTGCATGGGCTGCAGCCCTTGTAAAAAAAGCGGACCGGAAGTGCGGCCCACATCGAGCGAGGTGTGGGAGATGGCGCCGGCCCGTCAACCGCGGCAGTCGGCCCACCAGGGATGGGGCATGGTCGTAGGCCTCTGGTGTGGTGGTCGGGCCGGGTTGTTACAGTCAACACGTCTCAAATCAACCCAATCAAGGTTCAATTGGTCAAATTGACTTCACCTCTAATCTTCTAACCCCATTAGGGACCCAAGGGACACAAAAGCCCCATCAAGTGGTCATCAATTTGCCCAATATGACCAAAGTCAAACTTTCCCCAATTTTGGTCAAAATCACACATATTGGCTAAATTGGCCCAATTATGGCATCACCATGACCCAATCAACATTGGGTGGTGTTATGAGACTCATGACCATCAAGTGGGGTCAGCCCACCCATCAATTTAACCAAGTCAATCCCCAAAGTCAACCATGGTCAAACCTAAGCCAAAAGAGGAGAAATGAGAGCCCAAGCCAATTCCAATGGGCTAATGCCTTGATTGAAGGCCCATTCTACAACCCATGAACCCAATTACCCCCCTCCCCCCCCCCCCCCCCCCCCCCCCCCCCCCCCCCCCCCCCCCCCCCCCCCCCCCCCCCCCCCCCCCCCCCCCCCCCGCGCCCGCCCTCTAATTTCAGGAAATGAGTGGCATGCAAGGGTAAATTGGGAAACCCCCAATTTTGAGTGGGACAAAAGGAGGGAATCTAAGAATTGGCTACACATGGCAACCAATTCCCTCCCAATTAACTCCTCTGAACCCCTCATAAATATCTCAGCCGAATTCAGCCATCTTCTATGCCAAATGGAAGCTAGGAGGAGCATCTAAGGTGGTGGCCGAGCTCCTCCCAATGACAACTCCATATACTCACCTCCCCGGCTCAAATTGGCCATGCCATTAGCTTCAGAACACTCTAAGCAGTCGAAATCAATCCTTGAAGTGAAGCATTTGGTGGAGAATTGAGAGATCGGCAAGGAGCTCAAGGAGGGTGGACGGCCATGACAAATTCGAGAATCTCTCAACCTCAAGCCCAAACAAGGTCCGGTTTATCCTCCTATTCCCTTGTGCTAGCATCCTAGATCCATTAGGAGAGAAATCGGGCTCAATAGAGCCCGATACAATGTGAGAAAAATGGAGAATTTTGGTTATATGTGTGGTGGCAGGATCGCCGGAAAACACCACCTCCGACGGCCAAACCACTCTCGGCCGATAGCCACTACCTCAACGGAGGTGGTGGTGGCGGTGGCCCGCCGGGGATGTGGCTTAATGGCCGGGAAACAACCCTGAAATATGCTCCAGGTCGGGCTGATCGTGGCCTTTGGCTCAAGGAAGAAGATACAATCACAGCCGTCATTTTTGATTAAATGATTATATATATGCTATTTTGTCACCTTGAAATACACTTCTTGATCCAGAAAAATGAGGCCCTTAGGGGCAGATTCGTGAAAAGTGTAAAACATGAAAAATGTATCCCTTGGGGTCTACTTTAATTAGGAATTGAAATCAACCAATTTGGTGCCCTACAGCTCCCTATAGGGCATTTTTAGTGAGACTAGTCCCTAGGAGGGGACATACCATATTATTTGAATAACTTTTAAATGGTTGAAAGTATGCGGCTGAAATTTGGTACATGCATGCATGTACCCTAGATCCACCTCTGTCCAAAAATGAGAATTTTTGGACAATATTTTTTTATAGTTTTAGAAAGTATTTGATAATCCATGCATGTGTTGATTTTTGAGTTTTATGAACTCAAAATCCATCAAATCTTCTCTGGAAGGTCAATTAGGACAATAAAAGTCCTTGGACAAAATTTCGAACCATTTGAACTCATGTATGCGAGTATTTTCATCATGCAAACATAATATAGTATGAGAAATATTACCTTATAATTTCAAAGAGTATTTTGTGAATATCTTTCAAACCATTGGGTAAATAGGGCTGATATTTTAACCATAGGCATATCATGTCTATTTACACCCTCTGCCCAAAAATGGTAATTTTGGAAAGGATATTCCCATAGTTATTACAATAATTTGATAAATCATGTATTGGTAGTACATATGGCTAGACAACACCAAGTGACCCCAAATTTTGATAGATAGTAGTGTAGGTCACTATAAGCCTCTGGTAAAAATTTGGAACCAATTGGCTTTGTTCATGTGAAGGAATTCCACATGCATGCAAAAGGGAAATTTTTGTTGTGCATATAGCATTATAATGTGGGTCTAGATTTACATGGTTAAATCAACTCAAATTGACACAAATCTTGGGTGGTATGTTAATTAGACCATAAATAGTCACTAGTTAAAATTTGAGGCCATTTGGACTCATGCATGTGAGGGAAATTCACATGCAAAAACCTAGGTACCATGGAAAGTTCATAAAAGTGTATATACGATAATGTTTTGAGAATTGATGGGTATTTCCTTAGTCAATCTCTATGAAATTCAAAACATGCATTTGATATTATGAGATAATATATCTCAGAGAAAATCGTGAACTTTGGGGATGATTTCCCTAGGATATTAGGGTTTATGTGATTTTGTCACATTGAGCTTAAATGAGTAAATTAGGGGTCAAATATCCCTGGAATATTATGAAACTTTGGGATTCACTTTTGGAGGGTGTAATTACACTCTATAAATTTATGGGGATTTTTAGATATATAATAGCTCACTAAGTAATAATTAGTTGAGTTACCCTCATTTACTCTATTATACTTGTGTATGAGTATATATGAACTCAAAATTGTATGAAACTGGATATGTAGACTTTGGAGATCATTATTAGCCTCTGAGAATTTAATTAGATTTAATTGATATGTATATACAGTGATTCCTTCACAAAGTGAAATTTTAATGTCTCTCTCAATTAATTATAAATGCTGGTTAAACTGATCTGGAAAATTATGAAATTGGGTAATTAGACTTATGAGACCATTTGTATTCTCTGGAAATTTGATCAAATTTACTGTTGAGTATTTATGATACTTCTTTCGCAAGTGGAATTTTAATGTTTTCATTGATTAATTGATAATGCTGATTTCCTGAAACTGGAAAATTATGAAATTGAGTAGTTAGACTTGTGAGATCATTAGTGACCTCTGAAAATTTTATTAGATTTAATTATTGAGTAATTACCATGCTTCCTTCAAAAAGAGAAATTTTAGTGTTTGCTTTGATTAATTGATAATGTTGATTTAATGAAACTGAAAAATTATGGAATTGAGTAGTTAGACTTGTGGGATCATTAGTGACCTCTAGAAATTTTATTAGATTTAATTACTGAGCAGTTACCATACTTCTTTCACAAAGTGAAATTTTAGTGTTTGCATTGATTAATTGATAATGTTGAACTATGGAACTATAAAAATTATAGAACTTGGTGGGTGACCTTATGTGATCATGATAAAGCTCTGAGAATTTTATTATATTTATTTTCTGAAGATTTACAGTAACTCTTTCATATTGTGGAATAAGGTGACAATTATGATTTAAATATTGTTGATGAATTATTTTTACTAGAAAAATGCCAATTTTTGCTGGAACCCATTTTAGATTGATTTGAACACCTGGAAATTTATTTGTAGTATTATGATGAATAATTTTAGTAGATCCTTCACAAATTGTAACTAGTGTTGAGAATTTTGCCCTCATGATTCCTGATTTGGAGAAGTCACCAATTCAAGAGAACTTCACTATGTATTTAATTATCTTCTTAGCTTTTTCATCTCAGTAGAAGACAAGTTCATAGAATGTCGAACTGACAAATATCATCGAAAAGAAGCCTTGACGTCGATAAGGCTAAGGAAGAACAGATATCGTCGTAAAAGAGGCATGTCGTCGATAAGGCTGAACAAGACAGGTATCGTCGTAAAGAAGTCTTGTCATTAAAAAGGCTAAGTTAGACTGATGTCAACAATATAGTCGTAAAGAAGGACTGTCGTCGAGAATACTGGGGAAGATCGAACAAAGACGAGCAGTTGCTGAAGAATTGATTGTCGATGTAATATCGACTATGTCGTCGATAAGATAAGGTGGTCACAACGATATCAAGCAATCAAGAAGATTACGTCGACATCAGTTAGATGACTTCATGTCGTCTTAAGTGAAAGTGTAGAAGGGATGTCCCGTGTAGTCGAGATATCTCTATTTGAAGAAGAAGGAAGGAGACTTGAAGATCTGTCCAAGTCCAAGACAACGACAAGTCCCGTCGTTGAGATTCTGTCCATGTCATCGTAACCATGAAAATATCATCGAGACAGATTCAAAAGTTGCCAGACGCGCTATCAACATTTAATGCCGCCGCCTGATTGTCCAATCAGCGCATGCTCTTAAGTTATGAACGTCTGTCAGAGAAGGACATCATAGGAGACCGTTAAGCGGCTTCTCAGTCATATAAAAAGGAACAGTGAATGCCCTAAAAATCACTCTCTCGAATCCTGGAACTAAAAGAATCTCACTCAACATGTAAGACCCCATTTTTTTTCTTTTCAAACATCCGGGTCTTAGGCCCAGAACCGCCGCTTTGCGGTGACACCTTCGCTCGGGAAGGTCGCCACTACAAAACGCCGATTCTGCCGGCCAAAATTGATCACAAGAAAAGTTCATAAAAGAGGAGACAAGTCCACAGAATCACATGAATTATAAACCATAAAGGTAAATGTCCACAGCTAATAACTGAATAAAAGATAGCAAGGGTTACAATCATCTCCTCACTACAAGATCACTCGCGGAAGCTAACTCCTAGGTAAAACTAAAGCTAATCGTCACCGACACTGAAACCGGAGTACCCAGACTAGTCTGAGCCATCCCTGCAGACTCTGTACTCCACTGGTGCTGCAACACTGGATGCTTCTTCTCTTTTGTCCTGCGGTCGCTGCCTCGCAATCCACGTCTACGTCTTCGCCTTCGGCCTCCTGGTCGCTGTGCTGGAGGGGTTCCACCCATCATGGGGCATCTGACTCGAGTGTGTCCCGGCTGGTGACAATGGTAGCATGGTCGTGGGGCCCACCTTGTCGGATCCCGCTGCACCTGTTTCTCTGATTTTGCTGCGTCTCCTCGAACCCCTAAAATGATATGGTCCACCGACCGTTAGTCAAAAAGACTAAGTCTTATGTTCCCCGCCCCTCCCCCAATGGCTCCTAGGCACCGTATGGGGAGGAGGAAGCGGAGGACATTCAAGGGGTAAAAACAAAGAGCAGGTGACAGTGGTACATGAAATGTTTCTACACTACACATGTGTATATATATATAACTGAAGCAGTAAAGGGCATAGCAAGAGCAGGTAAAGAATAAGTAAAGTGCAGTAAGTAAATACAATAGCAATAGAAAAGTAACCATTGATTTATAGGAATGCCCATACAAACCTATAGACCAAGGGGTCGTTTAGGTGGGCCTACCGTATAAGAAGTCCCATAACCGACTTATACGTTAGGGGTAGGTTGAATGCAATGTTTATGCTATGACATGCAAAGTATGCTGTTATGCTATGTCCATACAAGTGCAACTCACTCACTACGACTCTATGCGCATAGACCTTTAGTTCCCCCTTTTTGGAGCGAGCTAGACTCCCAGGATACTTCCGTAGTGGCAAACGGAAGCGGTGGGTTGGGCCTCGCCCACCTCTAGGTTGGTATTCACACTACCCTATCTAGACCTATTGTACGCCTCCGCAAAACCCGCGGAGCGTCTGCGTACTCTTGCTGACTGGACCGCCAGACTTTCAAGGCTAAGTGTAAATGTCACACTTGCCGAGTCGATGTATTGACGTCGGTGTGAACGATCGTCCAATACCGAAGACCCACCACCTTCAATACACATGCAACATGTTCTACTTCCTACCTCCGAGCCATAAGCTCCCCGGGCTAACCTGCCCGCCATCAAACACTACTGAATCACAAGCTCACCGGACTTAGCAATCCGCTCTCACCACCACCGAGCCAACTGATCGTAGCACCCAACCAACTAAACTCCTGAAACCACAGGGTGTGGGTGAGTGTGTTATTAGTTAATCTTGCACAATGTCTTACTCCTATGAGTTAGGGTCAAGCTTGGACTTCCCGAGGGTTACCCCGTAAGGGGCTCGCTTCGGTACTAGGAACTATGATGGGATGACACCCCAAAGTTCCCATTCCCCAGACACTTAGTTTTGTTGGTATCTACCCATAAGAAAACCCCCTTAATACTTTTCCTGAATTAAACCTAAGTGCCTTAAGACACTAAAGGGAAAAGACGATCTTTCGTCAATCCCAGGACGACCTACCCCAAGGGTGGCACCCCACCACCCTAGGACTCTTCAAACCCTAATTAACTCCAGGGATCCTCACATAGTCATATGATCACCATTAAACTCTCACATCTCTAATCAACATACCCCAATTGACCTATAACCCCAAGATTGCAAATTTGCTAAACGCAGACCATCCTTAAAGTTTTGATGCTCGTGAAGGGAGGTACATTAAATAATCAACTCTATGACACAATATCTTTATTGGGGGTCCATGATACTTATTTAAGGTCAATTCCAGAGTCTCACGATTTTCCCAACATTATTAATATTTAAAACAATTTTCCAAAAATACAACTTCCTAAGGTTTGAACTATAAGTGCACTTTTCTGACTTCCAATGCCTACCTAACTTTGTAAATAAATCAAGGGTACCTACTAATCAGTAGATATGATTTTGTAGAGAATTCCAGCAAGATCTACTATTATTAAAAATTCTAAAACTCATTTATTTCCAATAAATTCCAAAGGAGGTACCCTCATATGAACTCCAAACCTTATGCAAATTTATACAGAGGTGATTCATACTAAAATATTCAGTCCTACAAAATTTGACCATGTTCCATAGAGGTTACAATTGTAATTTCCACCAAGGATATATTTGCAATTAATTCCAAATTGAACTAAGAGTACCAAAAATATCAATCCAAAAGTTATGAGAAAATTACTGTGGGTTTATAATGGTATGAAATGACATCCAGCAAAGTTTCATGAGATTACAGAAAACTATCACCCTACAATTAATCCTCCCCAAAATTGCCAACAATATGAATAATTACAATTTGGACCTCCAAAAGTCTTCCAATGGTTCTAATAGAATCTCCAGGGATTAATAACATCAAAACTAAGTTGGTGACAGAAGATGGTTAATCACTAAGCATTATTTCTTTATAAATCCCAAAAACCTAAAATATTTACAAATCTACCCAAGGATTTATTACCTAGGGTTGGCAACTCCAAATCCCACCAATTTCTCATAGGAGGGCTCTCTGATCACCAAGACCATCTCCCCAAAATTTTAGGTCAGACCATAAAGGTTTGACCCCTCTTCCTTCATTGACCTCTAATTGCACCCCAAAGGGCTCCAACTCCATGTCCTAGGGCAATCCCACTCCCCATGACCCCAAAACTCACTTGGAGGTGATTTGGGTGGTGTTAGGGCAATGTCCAAGATTCCACTCCATTTGGAGGTGGTTTGACCATGAAAAACCCCAAATAACCCATATTCACAATTTTCCCCTTAATGGGCAAATTTTTGGCCCACTGACTACCTAATCAAATGAACCCCAAATGATTTTAAATTTTAACTAGGGGCTTATCATTACCCTAATAACACCCCACCAAAATTTGGTGGAGATTGGAAGTCATTTGACCCTCCAAATAATTTATGCAAAGATTATTAAATTTTTACAAAAACCTTAGGAAAAAGTTCTCCAAAAATTCTCATTTTTGGATATGTTATAGTCCTAGGCATGAATCATTCCTATTCCAAATTTCAAGTCATTTGGACTAGTGGTTTGGTGTGGGAACCCATTCAAAGTTCTGTCAAACCTTGCACCAAAATGGGTGCTGAGGTCAAACCAGGACTCAAAATTGGGTGAACTCAATTTTGTATGATCCTAGAGGTCAAGGCCTACAACTTTCATGTTGGGCACTTTTTCTGTAGAAGGCATCTAATATTTTTAGTACTTAAATTACCTTTGCAGTTATAATAATTCAATGAACTAATTAATAAATAATAACTAAATCTTAATAATTCGGTCAGCGCGAATCTTGGCGCGGATCGAACGGCGCATGGTCATCGTTCCCAATGAGCCAACGACCATGATTTGTCGCGCCTGAGCCGACTTGATCCTGGATTTCCCGTCCACCTGAGCGCCGCCCCGGCCAATCAACGCCACCACCACCTCCGTTGAGGTGGTGGCCGGCGATGAGCGGTGTTTGATCGGCCGGAGGTGGCCGGAATCGGGTTCTGTAGGAGGAAGCCCAACCCGATCTACAGGTGGCTTGGCTGGTTCGATTCACGGCCAATTGGCCACGAATCGAGCCACCGACGATTGAGATCTACACCACAGAGGTTAGGGAGGAGAACCAGACCTGCTTGGTAAAGCTTTGCCTTGTCTAATGAAGAAATGCCATGGCCGACCTCCATCCTTCCCAAGCTCTGCAACCACCACATCAAGATGCCCGAACCCTTCAGTTAAGTGGGGGAAAACACTCCTCTCTGCCCGGTGAAGCTTTTAAATGGAGTAATTTGAGGAGAGGAAGGGTCTCTCCTTGATTGCCACCATTAATGGCCATGAAAGGAATTTTCGGCCACCAAGAAAACCCACAAAATTCAGCCCCCCTATGACCTTGCATGACTGTCTATCTACTCCAAACTGAAGAGGGGAGATGCACCAATCAATTGGGAGAGGAAAGGGTGGCCCTTGGTCTCCTTTGGCCATGAATGGCCACCTTCTCCTCTCTTTCTCTCTCCTCCAAAGTTGGGTTTTTCTCTCTCCTACTCATCATGGCCGATTTTTCCCTCTCTCTTATGATAAATGCTAGTCTACTAGGCTGGTTGACCACTCAATTTGGGCTAGCCCAAAGGGATTGGGCTAGGTTTAAGAGATTTGACCTAATTTGGGCAAGTTTGACTTTTGGTCAAATTGACCAATTGGGTGACCCTAGGATGGGGCTTTTGGGTCCATTGGACTCCAAATTGAATTTAGAAACTACTGGCGGGGTCAATTTGGTCACATGAGCCTTAGTTGACCCATTATAAGTTGATTTGACCAAAACATGCTAAGTTGACTTTGGTCAAATTGAGCCCTAGGGTTGACCCAGTCATGGGGCTTTTTGTTCCACTGGGTTCCCTATGATATGGTAACACTATGGGTAGGGTCAATTTAATATGGTGGTGGTCAATTAGGGCACTTAGTGAAGAATTGCCATTTTGACCTCAAAAGGGCCTTTTGGTCAAATTGCACCCCTGGTGGTCCCATGATGGGGCTTTTAGGTCTACTAGGTCTCTTATGGTATCTTAGACCTAGATGAGTGGTCAATTTGGCATGGTGAAGGTCAATTGACTCTAATTAGGCTACTTTGACCAATTTGGGGTTTTAGGTTGACTTTGGTCAATTTGGCCTCTTTGGTTGACCCCAATGGGCCCTTGGTGTAACATCCCCAATCCTACTAGACCCCTAGTGTGAGATTGGGAGCTCAAGGGGTGGGATGAGGGGCCTTGAGGACCCCTTAGGATGAGAACTTTGCTATGTGCACACCTAAAGTCCCAATCAAATGGGACCTAAGTTGCTATAGAGGGCCAGTTGGACACCAAGTTTCCCAAATTGAGACCACCCTTAGTTCCCTAAACCTTAAGGAAGGAGTAATGGGGTGATCATCCCCTTGGTGAGGCTCAATTCCTTAGGATTAGCCCAAAATCACCTTAAGTAAGTCTGAACCAAACCAACCAATTGAGGGGCAATTGACCCCCAAGAGGCCAAATTGACTTAACCCTCATGTTCCAAACCCTATTAGAGACCCTTTGGACCCAAAAGCCCCATCATAGGGTGGTCAACCCTCCCCAATTTGGTCAAACTCCAAATTAGGGCAAAAAGGTCAACTCAACCCAAATGTGGTCAATCTTCACCCAAATCCAAAAATTGACTCCACATATAGTCTCTAAGCATCATTAGGAACCTAAGAGGCCCAAAAGCCCCATCATGGAAGGGTCAAGTCACCTCAATTTGGCCAAAGTATCAAAGAAGGGCAATTTGGGTATTTTCACACCTTTTAATCAAATTGGGCCAAATGGGGCCCCACCATGGGCCAAGCTCTATTGAGTGATGACATGGGACCCATGACCTACATGGGGGACCAGTCAACCCAATTGGTCAAAGTCAGAGTCAACTCAATTGGGCTTAATCCCAATTTGGGTGCCTAAACCTTTTCCCCCCTTTTTAATTAGAATCTAAGCCTAAGGTTTGTGAAATCATCTGGGCTCATGGGGTCTGGTGGGGTGTGGCTAAGGGGTTGGGCTAACCCAAGCTAACCCAAGTGAGGGGTTGGGTTAAAGTAGGGGACAAAAAGGGGCTTGATAAAGCAAAAAGCAAAAGGAGCCCAATCTCCCCCTCTCTCTCCTCCCAATCAGCCTTGGGCTCACCCCTGATGGTGTTGAGTGATGAGAGGGAGCTGGAAAGCAAGGATGCAGCAGGGGGCTGGTCGGCCAAGTCACCCCCGTGAGCCACCACCTCGAATCCCCCAGCACAGCCCTCCTCAGCCTATATAAACCTCACCAACAGCTCCAGAGGGTCGTTTGCAGTCGGGCTAGCGCTTTGGATCGAAGAATTCGGTGGAGAATCGAGTTCTGTAGCAAGCTCGCCGGAGATGGCAAACCGCCGGAATACTCGCCGCCCAGCCCGTTTCCAGGTTCGCTTCTCCCCCCCTCTGACTGTGCTAGCATCTAGGGTTGTTAGATGTCGAGTTCGAGCTCAATTGAGCCAAACCCAATCCGCATTTCCTCTCCGTTTAGCCATTTGGGCTTCATGTTAGAATCGCCGGAAACGGCCCCTGCCGGAGACCAATCCACCGCCAATCGATCGGCACCACCTCAACGGAGGTGGTGGTGGCGGTGGCTGGCCAGGGAGGTGGACGTGTGGCCGGGATTTCGTGCTTCAAGCGGCTCCAGGTCGGGCAAATCAGAGCCGTTGGCTCGAGGAAGATGATGACGGAGGGCCGCCCGATCTGCTTCAAGATTCGTGCGCAGGATGCGCCTTATGGGTTGATTTAATGTGGGGTGCTGTTAGCCAGTTTCTGCACCCATTTTGTAGCTCGATTTTAAGGCCTTTAGAGGCCATAACTCAAAAAGTCACCAGAGTTAACTTTTGAAGAGGATTGAGTCTACTTTAATTTAAAACTTAGATCAAGTCATTTGGTGATGATTTGGCTTCTGTAGAGCTGGTTTTCTGAGACTGGTCCAAACAAATCCCTAGCACTAAATTATTTTTTATTCCCATTTGGCTTGGAGTTTAGGGCTGATATTTTAAACCCTAGAGTAAATATATTAGATCTATCATGTGCCCAAATATAGGATTTATGGAGACCTTTTTCCTATAGTTTTTATCTAATCTTTAAATAGTAAATTTCTGTAATTTGGGTGGCCAATTTCCCTTGTGGGGCCCCCATATTAGGGTGGGGTGAAGTTTAGGCTAATCCCACACACTGCTAAAAATATTGGGTCCATTGGACCACTCCTTGTGGGTGAACCCTCTTTGGAGTGAGGATGGCTTAGGGGTGGTGTGTGATTGGGCCAGGAACTTCACTCAGATTGAGGAGCCTAAATGAGGCCCTTAATGGACAATTCATGAAAATGATGTGAGATACACTTTTGTAGCCCTGGATGCCTAGTTTCTGAGATCTTGGCATTTGGAGGGCAGTAGACCCCAGAGGAGCCTTTTTCCTAGGGCTGGTCCTAGGTGGGGTTAGCCCACCAAAACCTTAATAACTTTTGATTGGGTGGGCCTATGGGGCTGAGATTTTGGCCACATGAATGTCCACCCTAGGCCCACCTTGTGCCAGAAATTGGTGTAGATTGGGCACCTTTAAGTTATAGTTTTAATCTCATCTTAAGATTTTGACCTAAGAGGAATTAGTGGGTGAAATCACCCCTAATGACCCTCTTTCTTTGGTGGCATGTGGGTATGGTTATGTTTAGCCTCTGTTCCAAATTTGAGGCCATTTGGAGTTCATCTTAAGGGTGAACCCCCAAAGGGCATATTTTTGCCCTAGGTTTGGAAGCCACATAAACTTGGTGGCTTGTGGAATTTGGAGCTTAGCCTTAGGGGCTTATCAAATTTCAGTAGTGATGGGGTCTAGGGTTAGTGTAGGGTCTTGTTCATCACCAAGAGGGTGATTGGAGCATTGAAGGCCAAAACCCTAGCCCAAACCTCAAGATTACTTAATTGCCCCTTTTGGGCCTTAATGAAGCAATTAGGACCTAAACTCATTTATAGACAACCAAACTTCAACCCTAGGCAGAGAATGACATTCTAGGGCCAGTATATTTTTCTTGGAATTTTCATTACTTAAATGGTTTTTATTTTGATTTATGGAAAAATGGCTTAATGGAGGGTTTATGCCAAATCAATAACTTAGGTTTATCTTCTCATTACCAAACAGAACATGGATGTCAATTGATATGCTTATGACCTCTGGATTTAATCTTGTGACCCTTGATGACTTTTTCATACTTACTTGATTGAATTTACTTATATGCCCTTTTGAAAATAAATTGGTAATAAATGGTAATTGTCCTTGCAAAATTCTGAGATTTTGGAAATACATGGATGCTCATATTATAATGCATTTAAATCACTTGGGGTGTCCATTACTTATGAATCTATCCATTTTATGATTTTTGGGAAAAATCTAGATTTTGGGGATTTATTTATGTTGCATAGCAAAACCATACCTAGGGCCACCAAACCCTGTAGGATGTTCACTTGTGATGATATGTAGCCCCTGGAATTTTAATTGGAGCACTTCTAGTGATAATTGTTGTACTTATAAGAAAATTACCATAATTGCCCTTTTGATGATTCATACAAATACATAGGCAATTCACCTTGTAACCATGTGAAACCTTCATAGTATGATTACTTCAATGTTTATAGCATATGGGAATTTTCTGGAATTTTTAAATACAGTTTTGGTATTTATTTAATTAATTTGGTGGTTTTGTACTAAACTTCAATTATTTAATTTAAGGGCAAAACAGTAATTGTGATCCTTCATCTCTTGGGGTTAAGCTTTTGAATTCATTATACACTCAGGATAATTATTGGGCAGGCATTGGACCAGATTTTAGGGTACTTCATGAACAAGTTAGTGTGGCCCTCACTATTCAAGAAAATTAATTAAATATTAAATTAAGTTGGAAAATTATGGGAATTGAATCATGTCCTATTTAGGGCAGTAGGATCCTTGGATAAAATCTGTGGAGTCATAGGACCTATGGTTAGGGTTTTCCTTTTTAAGGGTGCAACATCCTTAAGTGGTCTGCGTTTAGCAAATTTGGGTTTTTGTAATCTACCCAACTAGACCCATGGGACTTGGACGAGTACAGAAGTGTAGCATTAAGAAACTCATGATAGTCATCTGGTAATAATCTTGAGTCAATTGGATGAATATTTGTAGTACCTCCGCTTAGGTGGTTCATATAACTCATTTGGTCTGCGAATAGTAAAACAGTAGAATGAAGATAACTTGTAAACCATTAGGTGGGAATAAGAGGTAGTTGGTATACCTGGTCTGTATGAAGAGGTTGAGGTCACCAAAAAAGAGTTTAGGTGATGAGAGTGCTTGGTGAGCTAGGGGTAGGGTTGTGCTCGGGATTTACGAAAGATCGTCTTTCCCCTTAGAGGGTCATAAAACACTGAGGTTTAATTCAAGTGAGATGATAAGAGGGTAATCTTATGGGCGGATACCAATAATACTAAGTGTCTTGAGAAAGGGAACTTTGGGGTGTCATCCCACTGTAGTTCCTGGTACCGTAGCGAGCCCCTTACAGGGTAACCCTCGGGAAGTCCAGAATAACCCTAAATTGCAATAACACTTAAAGTAGGCAAGAGTAGCCATAGTAGGGTAAGATTGAATTTATGTAATTCCTCCCAGTTGCGGGAGTGGCAGTATTGTGGTGCTCGGTTAGTCGAGCAGGAACCTCGAGGGGATGATTATCCCGGTAACTTTCTCAGAAATGTGGCAGGTCTTCGGTACTAGGCAGGTCATCACTCCGACCGCGGTACGTTGACTTAGCGGGTGTGTAGGGGTCTAAGGGGCCAGCTTGGCTGCGTGTCGGGACAACAGTTCCCCGAAGACACCTCTCACTTTGCTCACAGTCTGGTGGACTCCCGCAAAGAGTACGCAGAGCTCCGCGGTTGTTTAGCGTCGAGGAGTACGTACGGTCTAGGCCTGGTAGAGTGAATACCCGCCTAGGAGTGGATATCCCGGTCCGCTACCACCGTGTGTCACAGCGGTTGGTACCCGAGAGGTTGGCTTCCTCTCAAACAGAGGGAACTATAAAGGTCTGTGTGCACAGAGTCGCGTGTGTGAGTTCATTGCATAAACATTCATAGCATAAGCATAGCATACCCCCCCCTGCAGATCCTCATCATATAAATCGGTGTGGGCTCCTTTATATGATGAGTTACGATTTCTGGAAATCCTAACTTATAAGTTTGTATGGGCATTCATATAAGTTAGGGTACGAGAATGCTACTTATCGCTACTACTCTTACTGCTCTGCTTTACTTACTTTACTGCTTACTTACTGCTGCACCTTACTTTTTATGCTCCTGCCTTTACTTTGCTTATATATGATAGCCCAGCCTCTTTTACACTTGTGTAGACTAGAATTATATACATATACTAGTTTTTCTTTCCCTGTCACCTGCTTGTTCCTTGCTCGTCCTCCGCTTCCTCCTCCCGCGCGGTGCCTAGGAGTCGCAGGAGGAGGGGACCTAGCGAGCTCGATCATTATTTGACTGACGGTTTGCATTGGGGCCGACAACAATCTAGGATTCCGAGGAGACGGAGCTGTCGCACGCACCGCAGGAGACGAGGGCAGGACCTGAGCAGACAGCGACGCAACGAGTAGCGGCCACGAGACTTCAGGTGGACTTCTTTTGAGTGTTAGTGTTGAGTGATGTTGAGATAGCTTTCGCATGTAGTGAGTTTTGAGAGATTTTATATTATGATGTACCGGGCTTATGCCCTTTCATTTACGTACTTTTGTTTCATGCTCGGACATATATTTATCATGTGGTTCAGCTTTTGATATATATATGATGGAATGTGTTTTGTGGACTCTCTTTTATTTAGTTGTACTTTCTCTCGTACATACTTCTCTTATTGCTCGCACTATGATCATAGCCGGCAGGGTCGACGTTGCGTGGTGTAGCCCAACCCGTGTGTTGGAAGTCACCGTAATGCGTCGGCTCTGGGCATAAGGTCCGCTTGGCCCCGGGAGCGGGAGAGGGATCTTACACTTGGTGCCCTAAGGGGACCCCTAATGGGTTAGAGATACTATGGTGGGGTCAAATGGTCAAGTTGAGGCCCTAAAGTCCAACCCTATGCTTGGTCACTGGAAATTGCTATTTGCAGTCCAAGGCACTTTCAACCCTAATCTTGCCTAAGTTAAAGGGATTTCTACACTACCAAGGCCTTGTCAAGACCTTGTCAACACAGATTCACCTGGGGGGTCTAGCTGTCTGGGGGATGTTACACAACATTTCTCAGAGGAGCAGAAAAAGCAGCGAAAAGTAAAAACAAGAACTGAGAACAAGTCGATCTTCATCCTTGGTTCAAAAAGAACCAGTCTAGCTTCATCGACTGATAAGGAGAGTTCCAGATAGAAGGAAGGCTTGAAGAAGATCTATGCTTTATCAGAGGCATCTTCTTCAAGACAAGTAGTTGATCTCCATCAGGCAGAAGAACAAACTTTGTATATCTTTATTTATAAGGCTTGCGGGCCAAATCTGTAAGATCTGGTTTCAGATCTAAGTGTCGAGCTTGAGGGCTTGAGATCTGTGAGGCTTGAGGGCTAGGGCAGAGGACTTGCGGGTCCAAACGTGTCGAGCTTGAGGGCTCGGGTGCAGTGAAGGGCTTGCGGGCCTAGGCTGCAGAGGACTTGTGGGTCCAAACGTGTCGAGCTTGCGGGCCAACGCTGATACCATGTGTGTTCTTAGAGGCGTACAAAAGGACTAGACTGGGAGATGTGTGACATAAGCCTAGAAGTGAACATGCCCGATCCACTGCCCCTGTTTACCTCAACGGGGTACATGAGTTGACACACTCGAATAGAGAGAACTTACAAAAGGTTTGTGCGTACAAAGTCGAGTGGGTGAGTTGCATCATTGCATTGCACAATATGACATAGCATCACTTCATAAACCAGACCTCATCGTATAAATTAGTATGAGCTCTTTTATACGATGAGTTTACCTTAGTGCCAGATCCCTTAACTTATATGTTTGTATGAGCATCCATATAAGTTAAGGTTACTTTCATAGCCGCACTTACCTTATTTCGATTGATATTATGCTTATTTCTTGTCATTCTTTGCTTATTTCTCTTACACTGCTCGAGTTATATATAGAACTGCTAGTGTAGCTCTTATCATATATTAGTTTATCTATAGTGGTTTATATATGTATATGCTTGCTAGTTACTTCCATGTCACCTGCTTTATTTTTACCCCTTGTTGTCCTCCGTTTCGTCCTCCCGCTCAGTGCCTAGGAGTCGCGGGGGGAGGCGAGGAGAAAACTAGCTTAGTCTTTTAACTAACGGTCGGATGTGGCCCTAACACCAGGGGTCCGATGAGCTGGAGCAGCAGTACGATCAGCAGGATGTGCTAGAAAAACCTAAGGAGCAGCTGCGCGCACTACTACTACCCGACGACAGGATAATGAGAGTTTGTTAGCTTCCGCATAGATGTAGAGTGAGAAATTGTACTTTTACTTTATTCTGGACATGTACCGGGCATAAGCCTTACTCTCTTTCATTTGAGCTCATTGATGGACTGTGTATGTATTCCTTATATATATATATATATGTGTGTGTGTGTGTGTGTGTTTGTGTGTGTGTGATTGTGGACTTACCTTTTTAGCTTACTTCTTATCTCATGTTGGCCTGGTCTAACCCGAGGGTTGGTATCACCGTAAGGCGGCGATTCTGGACATAAGATCCGGGAACTCTCCGGTGCGGGAGAGGGATCTTACAAGTCTCCCTCCTGAAGCACATAGTAGATTGATTTGTACCTGAATCACCGCTTATCTGGAACCTTCTCTGGGAACATGCCCGAGGTCAAGAAGGCAATGAAAGGGTCCATCCACATGGGCCTCCGATCGATCTCCATCAACTCTCCTTCTTCGATAGACGGCCAAAGAAGTTATGTCACCGTTCCCCCTGCACGAGGGCCATGTTTCTACAGATAGTCGGCCTGAGTATTTTCCTCGCTTGGCACATGTCGAATGGAAAAGGTTCGGAACAACCCGATGAGACCTTTGACCTTTGTCAGTATCGTAGGAGAGTCAGCTCTTTGGTCTCGAAATCGCCTTTGATTTAGGATGCTACCACCATCGAGTTAGTGGAAACTGTCACATAGTGGACCCCCAGCTCTCTTGCCAAGCGGAGCCCTGCTATCACCGCCTCATACTCGGCTTAATTGTTGGTGAGAGGGAAGTGGATGTCAATTGCTTGCTCCATCTTAGTTCCCTGCAGACTTACCAAGACCACTCCCCCTCCTAGGGAGTACCTTCCTGATGCTCCATCCACCAACATCTCACAGGCTAAGTGCTCGGGGGACTGGAATTCTTTCACCTTGACCACATACTCTGTCAAGAAGTCAGTCACCGCCTGCGCCTTCATTGAAACTCGGTGTACGAAGGAAATCTCAAACTCGCTTAGCTCCACCGACCATTTCACCAATCTTCCTGAGTGTTCCATTTAACAACCCAAATTTAAAAAGGGGTCTAATCGGTTCAATTGAACCCTTGGAGGAGATTAGTCCGGGTCATAGAAAACCACGACCCGACCTCCACCCCATAATGGTGAGAAATGATTGTTTTAGGTAGCATTGTGCTTCACCACAATGCCAAAGTAGTTTAATAAGCAAATGTGATCTGAATCGACTTCCTTCAGTTGCGTTAGACTCGTATGGTCTATACGAGTGCAACGGAACTCGTTTCGTTCCAATCCGAGGTCATTTGGTGAAAGTGACAATTTTGAGTACCATAGCGTGTCACGACGACGCTATTTTAGTATATTGAGCATACATGCTCCTAAACGACTTGCGTCAGTTGCGTTAGACTCGTATGATCGATACGAGTGCAACTGAACTCGTTCGTTCCAATCGAAGGTCATTTGGTGAAATTGATCATTTTGAGTACCATATCGCGCACAATGACGCTATTTTAGTATATTGAGCATACATTTTCGAATCGACTTCCGTCAGTTGCCTTAGACTCGTACGGTCAATATGAGTGCAACAGAACTCATTTCGTTCGTATACGACGTCATTTGGTGAAAGTGATCATTTTGAGTACTACAGCATGTCACGACGACGCTATTTTAGTATATCGAGCATACCATCTCCGAATCAACTTCCGTCAGTTGTGCTAGACTCGTATAGTCGATACGAGTGCAACGGAACTCATTTCGTTCCAATCTGAGGTCATTTAGTGACAGTGATCATTTTGAGTACTATAACGCGTCGCGACGACGCTATTTTAGTATATTGAGCATACATGCTCTGAATCGACTTTCGTCAATTGTGTTACACTCGTATGGTCGATACGAGTGCAACAGAATATTTCGTTCCATTCCGAGGTCATTTGGTGAAAGTGTCCATTTTGAGTATCGTTGAGCGTCACGACGACGCTATTTTAGTATATTGAGCATAGTACTCCGAATCGACTTCCGTCAGTTGCCTTAGACTCATATGGTCGATATGAGTGCAACAAAACTCGTTTCGTTCCAATCCGATGTCATTTGGTGAAAGTGACCATTTTGAGTACTATAACGCGTCACGACGACGCTATTTTAGTATATTGAGCATGTGTGCTCTGAATCGACTTCCGTTAGTTGAGTTAGAATCGTATGGTTGATACAAGTGCAATGGTTTGGTTTCAATCTGTGGTCATTTAGTGAAAGTAACCATTTTGAGTATTGTAGCGCGTCACGACGACGATATTTTAGTATATTGAGCATTCGTGCTCTCAATAGACTTCCGTCAGTTGCGTTATACTCGTATGGTCGATACAAGTTCAACACAACTCGTTTCGTTTCAATCCGAGGTCACTTGGTGAAATTGACCATTTTGAGTACCGCGACGCGTCACGACGACGCTATTTTAGTATATTGAGCATATGTGCTCTGAATCGACTTCCATCAGCTGCGTTAGACTCGTACGGTCGATACGAGTACAACAGAATTCTTTGCGTTCCAATTCAGGGTCGTTTGGAGAAAATGACTACTTTGAGTAACATCAAGCGTCGCAACAATGTCATTTTAAAATATTGAGCGAACGGGCTCCGAATTGAATTCTGTCAGTTTCGTTAGACTCGTATAGAAGATACGAGTGCAACGAAATTCTTTTCGCTCAATTCCGACGTTGTTCAGTCAAGTAAATAAAAATTAATGCTCGTAAAATTATACGAAACCTCGAGATACGTGAACGTTGTATTTCAACCTCTTCACATCAATGATGACCCGACATTCGACGACTCACACCCATATTGACTATGAAATACATGAGGGACCCACTTAGGATTTACTTGGTCAATCCATCTCCAAAAAGGGGATTTTTCTTTTTTATAAACCACTTAACCCCACTCCACCAAAACCCAACCCCAAGTGATGATGGTGAACTGAGTTCAGCAAGCCCAATCCCAAGCAAGCCTAAGCATGATTAAAACCCATTAATATAAACCCTCTCTCTCCCTCCACCTAAACTAACCTTACACTTAGCCTAAAACCAAGATAGTGGCCTTAGATATTTTGGAAGCCTAACCTAGGTCACTAACCCATGAGGTACAACCACCCAATCAGGTGCTGCCATCAACCCTCCCCCACTCGACCATGGTGGCATGGATTTTACTTGGGTAAGAAGAGAAAGAGGGAGGGGAGGGGTCCCAGGTTGGCTATTAAACAAGCCTCAACCCCTGCTTCATGGCAGATAACCACCTCCAGGAGCTCCTCCCAAGCTTTTTTGAAACCAACCCCACCACCCACGCGCCTGCCGGAGCCAGAGAAGACAAGTCGAGCTACCCTGCCACCCTTCCTCTATACCCCTGCATGGAGGGCTCCCGAAACCTACTAAGCTCTCAGGGGAGGCCTACTTCGCCGGAGAGGGGTCAGCGACCCTCTTCGGGAAGCCTCAGGCGAGGGCATCCCCGGGAAAATGTCGCTCCGGCGAAACCCGAGAGCTTAACCCTCTAAAGGCTCCTCCCGACAGCCGACGGTGGCTCCAGGCCGCCGGAGAACCGTCGGGGGATGCGCCTGCCTCCGGCAAACCGGTCGGAGTCTGTAGCACGGTGTTCCGCTGGCCGGATGGCGGTGGAGGGAGGCCGCAAGCATCCGGCCTCTGTCTCGCTACAGGAGCGGTTTGATCTCATCCTTGAGATCCAACGACCCTGATAACCTTAAAGCGGCTAAGTAATCATTAGCCCCACATTGTATCAGAGGCGGATCCGCTGTAGGACCGATGATTTTCCTTCGGCGCAGCTCCATCTCAGCCCTGCAATGATCTTCAAGATTAGTGCAGGTTTGGTTATATGTGGCAGAAGTTGTTAATTTTTTAGGCCCATAATTAGCTCTTATTGAAAAACTCTGAACATCAATATTGTAGATTGTGGTAGGGGACATCTCCGCAAAATTTTTGTGAATTTTCTAGGATCATTTGCTATTTTAGATATTTAAAATATTCTTAGTTTTAAATAGTATATGGCCTTAAAATTGAGGAAAAATTCCTATTAAATTAGGAGAGATTTTAAATACAGATCTACACTCAAAGTAATTATCCTATAATATTTGGAGGAGTTTTACTATTTTTAAGTAATTAAAAATTAGTCATAATTTTGGTTTCAAATTATTAGAAGATTCACCACTCAGACAGAACTCCTCCATAAATTGTGGGAAGCTTTAGAGGCTGAGACCACTATTTGGAAAAGTTTGGGAATTTTTGAACTACTCATGCTATATTTAAGAATTTATTTGATGGCTATGAGACGCTAAATAAATTATCATGGGTTAATTGGGAGCACAAAAGGGTTTGAAGACTTTATGGCAGGCTGGCAGCACTTTAAGAGTGTCATAAGCCCATGATAAAAGTTGTATGAATTTTGGGTATGATCTACTATTTTAATGATTTTAAAATAAGCTAATAACTTATATCTTGAATTATCAGAGTACGTTTTTCTTAATCAAAACCAGGTGGGGTGATCAGTAGGGGTTATTTGAACCCACTATAAAGGTTTAAAGACTTTTGATTAATCTGGTATTTTTGGGGTCTAATCGTTGGGGAAAATTGGTTAAGTACTTTATTAGAGGCTCGTACCGAACCCAATATGACTTGGGAAGGTTATGAGGAGTTACTCATGGTAATTATATTATATGGTTTTAATTTCATAATATATTGTCGATCATATCAGTATTTTAACGAATTATTAAAAGTAAAGCTTTCATAGTTAATTTAAAGATATAAGAGCTCGGACAAATCACAAATCTCTAAAGAGGATTACAATTTTATAATTCAAGATAAGGAAGAGTAAACTTAAATGTTAATCGGGTTCGAACGATATGACACCCGACGGATCCCGAAATTTATCGTAATATTAATTCAGCTACGTCTAATACAGAATGTGCCTCCTTAGAATGGAGATGCCTCCTCGGAACGGAGATGCCTCCCGAAAAGGAGAACTCAACTCGCCTCCTTGGAACGGAAAAGATACTGCATTTATTGGAATTTGAATTGATTCTTATTCTGTTCTTCTTAATTCAGTATTTCAATTACTGCATCTCATTTCAGTATTTCAATTACTGCACTTCATTTCAACATTTCATTTACTGCTTTTCAGTTCAGTATCTTGATTACTACACTCTTTTTCAGTATCCAGTTACCACACGTTATTTCAGATTTTATATAATTTAGAGACGATGTGAAGATTAAACATTTCTTCAGGGTCAACCCTAAATAATGCTGAACTGTCCGCTGCTCTTGGAGCAGAGTGGACAGATCGATGTTTTGGCTTTCTATTTCAATATTGCCAATAATTTAGAGTTGACATGAAGATGGAACATTCCTTCAGGGTCAACCCTAAATTATGCCGAACTGGCCGCCGCTCTTGGAGCAGAGTGGAAAAATTGATGTTTTGGCTTTATATTTTAATATTGCCAATAATTTAGAGTTGACGTGAAGATGGAACATTCCTTTAGGGTCAACCCTAAATAATGCCGAACTGGCTGCCACTCTTGGAGCATAGCAGACAGATCGATGTTTTTGCTTTTTTATTTCAATATTGCCAATAATTTAGAGTTGACGTGAAGATGGAATATTCCTTCAGGGTCAACCATAAATAATGTCGAACTGTCCGCCGCTCTTGGAGCAGAGCTGACAGATTAATGTTTTGGATTTTTATTTCAGTATTGCCTATAATTTGAGTTGACCTGGTGGCGGGACATTCCATCAAAGTCAACCCTAAATAGTGCAGACTCATTTGACTCCTTTGGTAAGAAAAACATATAGTTGAGTTCAATACCGCAACCACCTGTTTAATTATCATTCAAAGGTCGGTACATGGCAAGTGATCATTTTTAGGCATAAGACTTGCTTTTCGTATCCAAAAGCTCTTGGGTTGGAGTAATTACTATAGCTGTTATGGTGAACAAATCGGTTCGTAACCCAAGAGGCCATGACACACGTCAAGTCGAGCTAGGGACTGAGGCTTACCAGAATCACCTTGTTATACTTTATGAGCTTGTTTGAGTACATATTTATTGTGTCTTTGAGAATTATTTTTACGAGAATATATTGTGCCTTCAAGAATTATTCTTACGGGAGCATGTTGTGCCTTCAAAAATTATTCATACGGGAATATATTGTGCCTTCAAGAATTATTCTTACGGGAATATATTGTGCCTTCGAGAATTATACATACGGGAATATATTGTGCCTTCAAGAATTATTCCTACGAGAATATATTGTGCCTTTGACAATTATTCCAATGGGAATATGTTGTGCATTCGAAAATTATTGTGCCTTCAAGAATTATTCCTACGAGAATATATTGTGCCTTCAAGAATTATTCCTACGGGAATATATTGTGCCTTCGAAAAGTCTTTCTACGAGAATATATTGTGCCTTAAAGAATTATTCCTACGAGAATATGTTGTGCCTTCAAGAATTATTCCTATGGAAATATATTGTGCCTTCAAAAATTATTCCTGCGGGAATATATTGTGCCTTCGAAAATTATTCCTGCGGGAATATATTGTGCCTTCAAGAATTATTCCTACGAGAATATATTGTGTCTTCGAGAATTATTCCTATGAGAATATATTGTGCCTTCGAGAATTATTCCTACAAAAATATATTGTGTCTTCGAGAATTATTCCTTCCGGAATATAATGAGCCTCGAGAATAATTCCTACGGGGATTTATCGTGCCCTCGAGAAAGTGTGTCTTGGGGAGCGAATCGGATGGCTGACGAGTTATACTCTGAGGCAACCCGCATGAAGGATGGTCTGTGAAGACAACCCGTGCGAAACTAATAGAACTACGTGGGTCTGAGACCGTATGTATGATGATACAGAGTATGTAGGCGGTGGTCGCGGGAAGACTGCCACGACCCAATATAAGTCTAGGTTTTCCTCCCTTAAATGTTATACGATGCTTGGTGCTAATATGGATTGGATTCTATTCGTGGTGCTAATAACTTGTCATTAGCACAAGTGTCAGGTGCGGGTGAGAGACATCACCCACGTGTGAAGGAAGCCACAAAGTAGGCTACTTCAGGTATGTACTCGTTAGGCCGCATCTCCTTGTGTTGTGCCATATCTCATGGTATATATATATATATACATTGGTACTAGAGTCTGATTATTATGGTATAATGCAGCAGAGAGCACTACAAGATATATGTTTTACAGCGACGTTTTTATTGTGACATTTTTTAAAGCGCCGCCGTAAGTTTTCTATTTAGTGACATTTTTTCACTACAAGAAAAACTTGATTTAGCTACGAAAATCAGAAAGGCTAACTAATTCGTTGCTAATTAGGAACGAATTTAGCAAGGTATTAGGTATTTGATTTTAACTACAAAAATAGCAACGAAATTTTTTGTTGCAAAAAATAACAACGAATTATTTCGTTCCTAAATATTTGTTGCTAAATTGCAACGAAATATTTCCTTGCTAATAAAAAACTATTTATAAGTAATTCCTGGTATTCCAAATCTCGCCAAACTCTTCACTCTTCTGTGCAATCTCGCCGAGCTCCTCACTCTCCCGTGCCATTTCGCCGCCGAGCTAATGAATAATTACATATTTAAATAAACTATATAAATAATATATACACTTAAGGTGTATATAAGAATATACGCGCCTTTTTGAAATACGGCTTATACATGCATTTTTATGAAAAGTGTTCAACATGAAAGTTGTAGATCTCGTCGATATCTACAACTTTCATGTTGAACACTTTTCCTAAAAAAAACAAGCACGATGCATATTTTGGGCCCGAATGAAACCTGGGCGGAACTATTGTGAATTCGCAATGTTCGCCCAGGTTTCATTCGGTCCCAAAATACGCATCGTGCGTGCATTTTTAGGAAATGTGTTCAACATGAAAGTTGTAGATATCGACGAGATCTACAACTTTCATGTTGAACACTTTTTCTAAAAATGCATGTATAAGCTGTATTTCAAAAAGACGTGTATATACGCTACATACACCTTAAGTGTATTTAGTATTTACAGCAATTCCATAAATATAAATATATATTATATAGATATTGTTGACGCCAGGAAAATCCTGACCTCAAGATTCGGACCGATGCAGCCGGAGGCTACTCGCCCAGCAGTCCAACGAGACGACTAAGCTGGCGACTACTGAAGAGCTAGAAGAGCAGCACACAGGACCCCAGGTGCTGCGGCAGGGAGGTCCCACCACGTACCCAGAAGCTCCGAAGAGACTTTCCCTCCAAGACCAAAGGATGGTCGAGCAGGGTACGAGGAAGGCACCGACTTGGCTAATACCGGGAGTAGCGGCCAAGTGCGACAGGTTCCAGAATGCAAGAGCAGGGTTTCGAGAGCTCAAGTCCAGGTGCCAATCCAAGTACCCCTGGGGTCCTATTTATAGGAAAACCAAGGGGTAGGGGGGTTTTTATAGCCCAGCCCCTGCCCGACGACTAGCGACATGGAGGCGATCTCCCCGGGCAAATGGGCGAGTATCACCTATGGTCGCCCACCTTTTGGCGAGTATCCGAGCTACTCGCACGAGTGCACCCCTACTCGCCTAGGCTGTCTTCTGCTCCTAGGCTTGACTGTTGTATTGATTCTTTGACTTTGACCTCTGCCTACGTGGCCTTGGGGGGTCCACCCTCGGAGAATGAGGGTTGTACACAATCCCCGCTCTTTGCGAGTAACGTAGTTGCTCAGAAAGAACCAGCCAACCCTTTTTCGACGAGCTGTCTTCTGGGCGAGTATTAGTGTGTAGTCGACATCCCGCTGTTTTGACGCCCCGACCCTATATATAGAGGGGGAGGGGTCTCTGACGCCAAGGTTTTTTTTGTTCTCGCTTCAAGATGTCGCTTAGTATTGCCGAGGAAGCTGCTGCGAATTTGGCCGAGCTTGCCAGTTTGCTGCCGCCGTTGCGGAAGCCTGCTCGCGATGCCGAGCTCGAAGACTTTCTCACTTCCAGGAAGAGGAAGCGTCTGGAGAAGAAGAAGGAGAAAAAGAACAAGAAGAAGAAGAGTGCCGACGCCTCCGAGAATGTCGCTGATTCCCAGGTCGGCACTACTCAGCAGGTGCTCGCCGACTTGGGTCTCGGCCAGTCAGGTGGCTCGCCTGCTCCTGATCCTCCTTCGCCGAATACTGCTCCAGAGGCGAGTACTGCGGGGATCTCGGCTCAAGATCCAGCTGAAGTTACTCCTGCGCAAAGTGAGAGATACCTACTCGCCACTTCTATTAGTCGCCCAAGTGTCGGCTGGTCTCTAACGTTTTCTGTACTATTTCGCAGATCCGCTTCTCGCCGATGCTCGGGAGGAGTCTCTGAGCGCTATTCCTCTACGATCCTCGCCTATGGTCCCGCACACGACTGGCGTAGGAACTCGCCGGGGCGGATCGGTGCGGATCCTTCATAGCTCTGCGGTAGATAAGAGGCTGATGAGTGAGCAGAGGGCTCCTTCAGCGAGCAATCCTCCTCCGCCGCCACCGCCTTTGCAGCGACCTGAGGTGGCGAGTAGCTCGCAACTACCTGCGGACCAACTTCCTCCACCTCCTCCGTTTCCTCCTCCGGCCGACATGCAGGATGATCGCCGCCTCCTGTCTTCTTCGGCTCCCACCGCTCATCCGGCTGGGTCCTCGCGTCGAGGTGGGATGGCGGGATCTTCTGGTTTCTTCGCTCCCAGAGGGGGAGGGCACCAGTGGATGGTCGCGGTCGGGGTGATGCGCCTTCCAGCAGGGAGCACATCGGCGGGTCGCATTCGAACCGGCGAGATGGCATTCGTCGCAGTCCGTCCCCGCATCGGGGAAGGAGCTCTCCTCGCCGACCATCTCGGAGTCCTCGCCGCGACTCGCGGAGTGATGCCTATCGGCCTGGTAAATGGAGTCGCTGCTTTTCTGAGTATCTTCCAAGAAGAGTCTTCTCGCTACTCGTCACTAAGATTTTGCTTTCATGTCTTTTTCTGCAGCTCGCGCCCATACCCCTATCGGGGCTCTGGTCGACGCCGTCGGGCTTCCTTCTCGCGAGTATCAGGAGAGGGCTACTCGCGCCATCCTGGATTTGGAGGCGAAGTTGGAGCGGCTGACGATCAGCGAGTCTCATCGGCGTCTGACCGCGGTTGAAGCGCGAGTAGAGCTCTTGGCGGCCGCTGACTCCCAGCGCCGTCTGACCGAGCTGGAGGTGCGAGCATCACGGATGGAAGAGTTAGATACTCGCCTGGCTAGTGTAGAATCTCGCCTTCAGTCTGTCGGCGAGCTGGAGCGCCGGGTGGGCAGGATGGAGCATCGCCATCAGTTGCACCACGACGAGCTGGTGGGGATGCGTGCGAGCACGGGCTCCATTGGTCGCCTGGCGAGGATGGAGGAGCAGCTGCGTCAAGGAGAGGATGCGATGTCCGTGGCCTTCGAGCATTTCAAGAGGGCTCGCAGAATGGGCTGGGTTGGGCGACAACCGCAGCTTCCCGACGCTCAGCCGAACCCCTAGGATCCTGCCCTCTTTTCCTTTTGTAGTCGCTTGTAGCCTTTTGGCAAATGTTTGTAATTCTGAACTATTTGATTTCTTCAAGTAATTTGTTATTTGGCGAGTATGAATATCGCCTTTGTTGTCTTTCCTGTTTGCTGTGATGTCTTGATTTTCTTTTTTGTCTTTTGTTTCCGCGAGTATTTGTTAAATGTCGCGTTGATGTTGCGAGTAGCCTAAAAATTCGATGCAGGTGCTCGCTCGTTCGACATCAGTGATTTGACGTGCACCCTAGGTTTTGGCGATTTTCCTCGATACGCGCCACCTCCTACTCGCGCTCGCGGTGGCGTACGCGGGAAGCCAAGCTTTGTCGAGTACTATAAATAGGGGGGTGGATACGTATTTATTACTCTCTTGACGATCTTCCCTTTCTTCTAGCGACTATCTCTCGATTGCTCCTCTCCTCGCCACTTCGCTACTCGCTTCTTCAATCCTTCCACTCTTGGATGGCTGACGAGGCAGCTATTCGCCGTGCAAGTCACGCGAAGAACTTCGAGGCAAATTCCTTCAAGAAGCCGATTACTCGGCCGAGCGACTTGAAGGAGTTCTCCGCCAAGTACTTATCGCCGGGATATGTCGCCAGGCTTCCTCGTGAGGATGAACGCCTGAATTCTTTCTCGGCGGCCGAGCTGGTCTTCCCCATCCGCCAATTTGAAGTCGGCCTGCGACTACCCTTGTGGCCGGAGGTTTGCCAGATCCTCCGCTACCACGGGATAGTCCCGGCGCAGATCAATCCAAACGGAGTGGCGGTGATCGTGGGGTTCCTCTGCTACCTGCGCGATCAGGGGATCGCCTTTGATCTCTCCGTCTTCCGGCGAGTATTCCACTTTGGCGCTACTGGCGAAGGCGTCGTCTTTTTGTGCAGCCATGTCTGCACCCTAGTCGGCACAGCGAACAAGAACCATCGCTGGACGGAGCGCATAGTCGTCATTAAGGGCGACTTTGGCGTCGTGCCGACTTCCTCTTTCCAGCCGGCCGAGAGTGCGTTCGCCACTCCTTACCTGGAGGAAAGCCGGGAGAAGCTACTCGAAAGCTTCCGAGGTCGCCGGCTGGATGTCGTCTTCTGGAGGAGGCGAATAGATGAGCTCGCGGAGGTGTTCCCTGGTGAAGGTAGTCGCCTAAACGAGCATTGGGTCATACTCGCCAATTCGTCTTCAGCCGGTGTCTAATGTTTTTCTCTTTATGTTTTGTTGCAGCTACTCGCTCTTTGCCGAGCGAGCTTCTTCCCTTGGCGCCGAAGGCGGGGACTCCTGCCTTGGTTGATTTGTCGCCCGGCGGCGATGATCAGGAGGTCGCCGGCGATGATGCTGGGCCCTCGAAGAAGAGGAAAGCCAAGGCGAAGTCCGCCGAGCCTGGGAGAAAGAAGGAGGTCGCCAAGAGGGACCTGAAAGCGAGGGCCGATCCATCGTAGGCGGGCGAGCCTAGCGGCCATCCTCTCTTCGGTGAAGGTGGGGGCAGCGAGGATGCTTATGGTCGCCCTCTGGTGTCCTGGGCTGAGCGAGCCCATGAAGTGACCTTGAGCACCAACCTCCCCGCCTGGTCGGAGGATTGGGAGGATGCGGGCGAGGCGTTCGACGTTTCGTTCGCCCTCTATGGTCGCGCGGACGCCGAATCCTTGCAAGAGGTATCGGCCAAATATCTTGCCCATCAGAGCTCGCGAGCCAACCTGCGGGCTGTCGAGCTTGGGCATGCGACGACGAGGAAACTGCTCGAATATGAGCAGATGATCAAGATCCAGGCCAAGAAGCTCATCTCCCTGGGGCTGGAGGCCGCCAAGTGGAAAGACCAGGAGGTACTCGCTCGTCGCCTTTTCGATCTCGGAGATAGTCGCCTTCTGCACTAATGGATGCTCGCTAACCGCTGTTTATATTTGTACAGGTCGCCGAGTTGGAAATGGCGAAGAAAGTGTCCCAGCTGGAGAAGGAGCTGGAGGATACTCGGCAAACCTTGGAGGCCGCCCAAGTGCGAATCGCTGAGTTGGAAACTCGGCCTGCCGAGCAACAACCTTCGTCGTCGGGCCCCTCCAGGGTGGGCAAGCAGATCCGGATAGTCGGCGACGATATGGCGCATATCCGCCGGGAGATCGCTCGAGCAACCGGGAAGGTGGTCCTGAGCAGCTTGAAGGCCGATGGCTTCTTGAAGCCGGAGGCAATGCATCTGACGGTCATGGACATCATCCCGGCATTACTCGCCGAAGAGTCCACTTCCCCCATGTGAGATCTCCCATCCACATCCACCGATTCTGAAGACGACGATTCTGAGGACGAGGGTGATGATGTGGAAGATCTCGATCCTGACGGCGAGGATGGTGGCAACGATGCATAGTCGCCTGTCTTCTTTTTGCAAATCTGTAAATCATTTTTTGTATATGTATTTATGATAGTGAATGAGTATGATCATTTCGCTCGCCCTTTTCTTCGATGCGCGCTTTCATTTTTGAATATCGCTTAGGCTCCTAGGCTCGGGGCGAGGTTGAGTGCTTGCTAGGCTTTTAGGATTGCGGCGAGACCGAGTACTCCGTCATGCTCGCACTTACTATGCTCGCACCTGTACTCGCACATGTATACTCGCCTAGATACTCACACATACATGCTCGCTTTCTTCAATATTTCCCTTGGTGAAGTCGAGCTGTGAAGGCTACTTGGGGGTCCCGAGGGACACATGCTCTCAAGGCTTCGCTCTGTACCTGGTGAAGAGCCCATTAAAATTACGTAAGGGAGTTTTTTTTAATGAGAGAGGGGATAGGGAATGACAGTCGGGGAGGTCCGGATGGACACATCATCCCAAGGCCTTCATCCTACTTGGATACCAGATGTCGACGAAGAATGACATCAAGTAGGGAACGACAGTCGGGGAGGCCCAAGGGGACACACCGTCCCGAGGTCTCCATCCTACTTGGGTGCCGGAGTGTCTCCACTCTTCGGTCGGTCGAATCGGTCTTGCCCCTTCCCAAGTTGGAATGTCGGCTTCCGGACTTTCCCCTGGTAATCTCTGCAGTCGGATGAGAAATGCGGTCGGAGGGTAACTCGACCAACCAATATGCAAGGGGGGAGCTGATCTCGGCCGTCAGTGCAGAGGCTTGGCATTAGGAGAACGCACTATCAAGGCACTGTCCCATCATCCGTTCTGAGGTTTTACGAGGGTGTGGTCGGAGGCTCGTGTTCCAACCTGCTACGGTGAATGTTGATGCAGGATGACGTCAAGCAGGGAGTGGCAGTCGGGGAGGTCCAAAGGGACATACCATCCCGAGGCCTCCATCCCACTTGGATGCTGAATGTGGATCGGACCTGCTTCCTGTTGCTCAATGAATTTAGCAGGGAGTTAAGCACACTTTAGGCACACTAACTCATGTGATCTGACACAATAATTTAGAAAATGAAATGATTTGCTGCGAGCTTTTCAGCTCTCGAGGGTACATGACGCCTTTTTTCAAGGGTCCCCTGAGCTAGTGAAATCGATCATCTCTTCGCCGAATCGGAAGGTCGGCGTCCAGACTTTTTCCTGGTAATCTCTACAGTCGGACGAGAAATGCATTCGGTGGGAACCGCGGCCAACATGCAAGGGGGGAGCTGATCTCGGCCGTCATTGCAGAGGCTTGGTCTTAAGGGAACGCACACCCGAGGCACTGTCCCATCATCCGTTCTGAGTTTTTACGAGGGTTAAGTCGGAGGCTCATTTCCCAACCTAGCGTGGAGATTGACTTCACCCGACTTCTTTATTTTGAAAACTTTGTTGATGCGAAGGAAGCTGCCTCGTCCCATGTTTCAGGGAGATGTAGATTTTATTCAAAGAAATGAATTTACAAGGATGGGATATACACATTCCCCCTTAGGGATAAAACCTTTTCAGGTCATCTCCGCTCCAGGTGCTCCCTAGCAGCTCGCCTTCCTGGTTCTGCAGGCGGTACCCTCCAGTCAGGAGTGCTTCCTGGATGATGAAAGGTCCTTCCCAGTTCGGGTTGAGCTTCCCGACGGCCACAGACCTTCCTGCTGCATCCACCTTCTTCAGAACCAGGTCACCTGCTTGGAAGTGCTTGAGGCGGTTGTCAAAATGTTTTGCCATCCGGCGCTTGATCTCCTCTTGCCTGGCCAAAGCTAAATCTCGGAGTTCCTCGATGTAGTCGAGAGATAGCTTCTGAACCTCTTCGTTCTCTAGTCGTCATTCTTCGCTTCCGTCTTCTGCGGCTACCACCCTGGGGCGTCTGACTTCAAACTCTACTGGAATGAGAGCTTCCGACCCGTGAGAGAGTTTGAACGGCGTTTCCCCCGTGGCTGAGCTAGGAGTGGTCCTCAAAGCCCACAGGACCGAGGGGAGCTGGTCTGCCCAATTACCTCTTAGGTTCTCCACCTTCTTCTGGCACTGGCGCGGCAAGGATCTCCTCGCAGAAGGGGCTCCTCCCTCCTGCCCGGCGACGATCCTCAACCTGGCGAGTATCACCTCCATACTCGCCATATGGGCGAGTATCCTGGTATCTCCCCTGCTCGCACGGCTCGCGGAAGCGAATGCCTTGCGAGGTTGGCTGGTAGAATTGCGACCTCCTTGGTCGCTCGGTTTCATCCTCCACGTGCTCCTTTCCTGCTCGTCGAGGGGGACTCCCTCCCTCGGACGGAATTGGGCGATGCGGCGAAAATCCTGACCTCAAAATTCGGACCGATGCAGCCGGAGGCTACTCGCCCAGCAATCCAACGAGAGGGCGTGGCGACTACTGAAGAGCTAGAAGAGCAGCACACAGGACCCCAGTTGCTGCGGCAGGGAGGTCCCACCACGTACCCAGAAGCTCCGAAGAGACTTCCCCTCCAAGACCAAAGGATGGCCGAGCAGGGTACGAGGAAGGCACCGACTTGGCTAATACCGGGAGTAGCGGCCAAGTGCGACAGATTCCAGAATACAAGAGCAGGGTTTCGAGAGCTCAAGTCCAGGTGCCAATCCAAGTACCCCTGGGGTCCTATTTATAGGAAAACCAAGGGGTAGGGGGGGTTTTATAGCCCAGCCCCTGCCCGACGACTAGCGACATGGAGGCGGTCTCCCCGGGCAAATGGGCGAGTATCAGCTATGGTCGCCCACCTTTTGGCGAGTATCCGAGCTACTCGCACGAGTGCACCCCTACTCGCCTAGGCTGTCTTCTGCTCCTAGGCTTGACTGTTGTATTGATTCTTTGACTTTGACCTCTGCCTACGTGGCCTTGGGGGGGTCCACCCTCGGAGAATGAGGGTTGTACAGATATGTAAGTAAATATATATTGATATATCTAAATAATTATAAATATAAGTATATATACATATATATAAATTACTATGTATATAAATAATATAAACTTTATTATTATATAAATATTTTGATTATATAAACGTTTAAATGTCTATATATAAAAATATTACCGTCTACATAAAACAGATTAGTTAATTAGGAGAGTTGGTAAAGTGAGGTATGCACATTTGGGAGGTCAATGGGGGCATATTAAAAAGAAAGTTTTTTTGCATATCAATATAATTTTAATTTAACCGAATAATTAAAGAAATCCCTTACTAAAAAATCCTTGCTAATTAGAAACAAAGAAAATCCATGCTAAATTTAGCTAGGGTCATATTAGCTACGAAATTTTTTCGTTTCTAAATTCCTTTCTAATTAAAATTAGCATCGAATTTTTCTAATTAGCAACGAATTTTGCTCTTTTCTAATCAAGGTTTTTCTAGTAGTGTTTTTTCAAAAACGTTGCTAATACAAAAATTAAGCACTAGCCGCGTTTTTTTTATGAAAAACGTCAACATACATGTTTAGCTTTTGTGACGTTTACTTTTAAAACGTCACCAAAACACACTACTAGAAAAGTGACTTTTAGCAACATTTTTTTGTCATGGGTAAAAAATCGTGGCTAATAATAAAGTATTAGTCACGACCCATTACTATAAGAAAACTGATATTTAGTGATGAAATTTTAGTGACGAAATAAAAGTTTGGTCACCAAGGAAAAATATTTAGTAAAGAAATATAAGTTCGGTCACTAAAGTAAAGTTTCTAAAGTATTAGTTACAAATTTAAATTTTTGGTAACCAAAATGTCATAAATTAGTGACAAAAAAATTTTCATCACCCATAATTAATTATTAGTGACCAAAAATAATTTCCACACCCATAACTAATTATTAGTGACAAAAAATAATTTCATCGCTAGATTATTTATTTAATAACCAAAACAATTAGTCAGATCATCAATATTTGAAGTTTTCTTTATAAATAAATTCATTTATTCACTTCTAAATGAGAATCATTTTATAAATGAAATAATATCATAAACTCCACATATCCCGTTCCCTCTTTTCCCCTTCACGCTCACGTCCTTTCATATATCGACCCCTCAACTCCTCATGCTCGCCTCTTCGTCAAATCAGCCCTACCCCTACATTCTCGCTCGCCTCCAGAATCCAGATATCGACCCCTCAACTCGCCAAACGCCCCTTCCAGTTCCAAATCCCTCTGCGATCCCTCTGCCTCCACGATCGCCACCTCAACACGTCGGTCGCTGATAGGGACCGCAACGCTGCTGGAGGTCGAGTAGAGAAGCGACGCTCGGAGCAGGGTGGAGGGTGTCTTCCGGTTGGAAGAGGACCAGCGGGAGATACAAAACAGGGGAGATATAAGAGAAGGGGAAGGAAGATATTTGATTAAATCTTGCGTACCGATTACATTTCACGGGAGGTAATATATAGCCTCAAACAAACACTTAATGCCATATGGAAAACATAAGCCATAATAAATAACATTTACTGAAAACATAAGCCATAAATGGAGTGGTGCTTCGGGTGGTGGTGGTTCTGCCTTTGGGGAGGTGGACTGGCGTTGGGAATGGGCAGCGATGCTTCGGGTTCGTATCATTGCCCCGTCCCGAAAAACCTCCTTGTCCTCAAGGAGAAAAGTTAGGGAAGCGACGACGGAGGTCAAACAGGAACTCCCAGGTGGCGTCTTCCGGCGGAGAGTGGCTCCATTGAATAAGGAGCTGAGTGGCGGGCTTGCCGCGGCGTTGCACGAGGCGGCGATCAAGGACACGCTCAGGGTTGACCAAGGGATAGCCTTCTTCCGAGACCATGGGGGGCAGGGCGACGGGGTTTGGGGCGTCACCAATATGTGCTTTGAGTTGAGACACGTGGAATGTATGGTGGAGGCGACATCCGTCAGGGAGGAGGAGCTTGTATGCGACCGGGCCAATGCGCTGTAAGATGCGGAAGGGACCAAAGTAGCGTGGCGCCAGCTTCTGGTTGGCATGCGGGCGGAGACTAGTTTGGCGGTACGGTTGAAGACGGACATAGACCCATGAGCCAGTATGGTATTCACGTTCCGATCGGTGGCGGTCGGCTTGCTGCTTCATCCGGTTTTGGGCCTGCTGGAGGTGCTGCTTAAGGGATGTGAGAGTGCGTTCGCGGGCCTGGAGAGAGCGATCCACGGTGTCGACAATGGAGGAGTGTTCTAATTAGGGTAGATGTATTGGTGGTGGTTGGCCGTAAAGGACCTCGTAGGGTGTGGTATGGATAGCACTATGAAATGTTGTATTATACCACCATTCGGCAAGAGGAAGCCACTTCGCCCAGTGCGCCGGGTTGTCAAAAGTCATGCAACGGAGGTAGCCTTCAAGGCAACGGTTGACCACCTCGGTTTGTCCATCGGACTGGGGATGATAGGCGGTGGAGGTGTGGAGTTCAACATTGTGTAACCTGAAGTATTCTTGCCAACATGAGCTCAAAAAGACGGGGTCACGGTCGCTGACGATGGAGGAAGGCATGCCATGGAGACGGAAGATAGAATCCATGAAGGCTTGTGCCACCATGAGTGCCGTATAGGGGTGGCGAAGAGCAATGAAATGTGCGTATTTGCTGAGGCGGTCGACCACAACCAAGATGACGTCCTTGCCATGGGAGAGGGGAAGGCCTTCAATAAAATCCATGGAGATGTCTTGCCACACGCGGTCCGAAATCGGTAAGGGTTGGAGCAACCCGGCAGGTGGCGAACAAACATGTTTGCATTGTTGGCAAACCTTACGGTGCTGAATATATTCATGGACTGATGTCTTGAGATTTTTCCAATAGAATAATTGGCGGAGACGATGGATTGTTGGGCGAATGCCGGAGTGGCCGCCGGCGGGGCTGTCATGGTATAACTTGATGATGGTGTTGCGAGTGGCAGGATCGTCCCCGATAACAAGTCTCCCCTTGCGGCGTAGATGATTGTTGGTCCATGAATAGTGGGGGTGAGTGGCCGGGTCCACTTCAAGTTGTCGAATGAGCTGCTGGATGGCGGGATCGTTGTCCCAAGAACGCCGAATTTGTTGGAGGAGATCGGACGAGAATGTCACGATGGCATGGAGAGAGCTGGTGGGAGCATTCGGAATGCGCGAGAGGGCATCCGCAGCTATGTTGTCCTTGCCACTTTTGTAGGTGATGGTGTAGTCGAAGCCCATGAGTTTTGCAAGATAACGTTGTTGCGCGGGGGTGGACACGCGTTGCTCAAGGAGGTGTTTTAAACTCTGGTGATCAGTTTTGATAACGAAGTGGTGACCAAGAAGATACGCGCGCCATTTGGAGACCGCCCAAACAATGGCGAGCATTTCCTTTTCATAAGCCGATAATGCAAGGTTGCGGGGACCCAAAGCTTTGCTAAAGTAAGCAATCGGATGTGATTCTTGGGTGAGGACAGCACCAACGCCGACGTTAGAAGCATCTGTTTCAATAGTGAACTCCTTGGAAAAATCAGGTAATGCGAGGACGGGGGCGTGGCTTAAGGCATGTTTGAGGGAGAGAAAAGCTGTTTCCGCTTGGGCCGACCATTGAAAGGTGGTATGCTTGAGTAGCTCGGTAAGGGGTTTTGCGAGAGAGTCGTACCCTTGAATAAAGCGGCGGTAGTATCCCGTGAGGCCAAGGAAGCCTCGTAAGGTCTTCAGGGAGAGAGGGCGGGGCCAAGACTGGACATCCTGGACTTTGCCATTATCAACCTGCACGCCATGGTGGGAGATTATATGACCAAGATAATCCACGGACGTAGTGCCGAAGGAGCATTTAGATGTTTTTAGAAAAAGTTTATGTTGGCGGAGCAGCTGAAAGGTGATACGGAGATGGCGGAGATGGTCGTCCCATGAAGAGCTGTATATCATAATATCATCAAAAAAAACAAGAATAAATTTTCGTAAATGAGGGGCAAAGATGCGGTTCATGAGACTTTGGAAGGTTGAAGGGGCGTTGGTGAGGCCGAATGGCATGACCAAAAATTCATAATGGCCGTGATGTGAGCGGAATGCTGTTTTGGGAATGTCGGCGGGCGCCATACGGACTTGGTGGTAGCCGGAGCGGAGATCGAGTTTGGAGAAAAAGTGGGCGCCATGGAGCTCGTCGAGAAGTTCTTCCACAAGAGGGATGGGGAACTTATCTTTAATTGTATGTTTGTTAAGCTCCCTATAATCAACACATAGGCGCCATGATCCATCCTTTTTTTGACCAAAACGATAGGAGATGAATATGGGCTGACACTGTGTCGGATAATACCGTCGCGAAGCATCTCGTCGATTAAGCGCTCGATCTCATTCTTTTGTAAGGCCTGGTACCGGTAAGGACGGATGGAGATAGGCGGGATGTTGGGCGGCAGGGGAATGTGATGATCATGATAGCGATGTGGAGGGAGGCCGGTGGGCAACCCGAAGAGGTCGTCAAATTCGGTGAGAAGAGTGTGGAGCTCTGGAGGATGTTGGATGGGAGCTGAAGGTGGTTTGGTGGGCAAGTTTTGTAGGAGACATAAGCCGAGCATGGAGAGCTCAGCAGGATGTTGAACTAATTTCTCCAGTTGACGTCGAGAAATGATGTCAGTTGGTGGGGGAGAGCCTCCCCGAAGGGAGATTTTACTGCCGGCCATGGTGAACTCCATGCGGAGTTTGCTGAAATCCCAAACGATTGGCCCGAGTGTTACAAGCCATTGGATACCAAGGACCATGTCACAGCCACCCAAGTCAAGCGTGAGCATGTCCGCCTGAAAGTCACGCCCTTGCATTCTCCATGGAAATCCGCTGCATGAATAAGTACTGGTAAGGCGTTTGTCGTCCGCCACTGCAACCGAAAATGGTGGGATGCTCTTGAGCGGCCAACCAAGTCGGCGAACTGTGCGTTCGTCAAGGAAGTTGTGTGTACTGCCTGTGTCGATCAAAATGTGCAGAGCCTTGCCGTGATGAGTGCCAGTCACCCGCATGGTATTAAGGGTGGGTGTCCCGGTCATGGCATGCATTGAGACCAGGGGTTGGGGGTTGGTAGAATCCACGTCGGCCACTTGCAGCTCCTCAGAAAGAGTGGAGTGGACAGCCAAGGCTGTCGTGCCGTCCTCTTCACCCTCCATGATGTAGATTTGGCGTCGATGGAGACAACGATGGCCGGGAAAAAATTTGTCATCGCACCACATGCACAACCCTCGGGCTTTTTTGTCCGCCAGTTCCGCCGGCGAGAACGATTTGCGATTGCGGGGGAAGGTGGCGTGACTGGGTGGCGGAAGAATGGCTGGGCGGTGGTGTTGCGGAGTCGGGCCGGAAATAAGTTGCTCCTGGAGTTTGGCTAACCGGATTGCATTGGGCAGATCTTGAGGGTTAAACATGCGAATGGCTTTCTCGATGCGATGTTGGAGGCCGGTGATGAATAGGCTGACGGCGTACTCGTCGGCCACCGTGAGCCGGTTGATAAGCTCCTCGAATTCCTCGACGTACTGCTGGACTGAGCCATGTTGGCGAAGGCGTTTGATTTCGGCCATGGGCTCGTCGTTGAGGTGGCCACCAAACCGAGTGCGGAGAGCCTGGAGGTATTCTTCCCAGGCGGGAGGTTGACAGGTAAGGCGGTTTTTAAGATAACCCTGGTGCCATTGGAGGGCTTTGTCGTCGAGGTGGATGGAGGCAAGTCGAACCTTCTGATTCTCGGGTGTCTCTTCCACCTCAAAGTAGCGGTCACAACAGTAGATCCAGTCTGAGAGGTTTTCGCCGTGGAAGCGGGGAAAGTCGATGCGGGGTAAGCGGAATGTGTGCGGATGTCGAGCGAGAGCCGGTGGAATTTCGTCGTTCTGGTAATCGGCCGGGGCCGCGGAGGTTGGTGTGGTTGGAGTGCGGGGTCCGGCGAGGTTGGTGGAGATGGTGTGGAGGGCTGCCCGGATCTCGTCCATCGCAACCCCTTGGCTATCAAGACTGGCTTGATTGCGTTCGGAGAGCAGCTCGACCGTGGTTTTGAGCTGGTCGAGGTCGCGGCGGAGTTCAGCGGCTCGAGTGTCCATCAGGCGGGAGGTTCTTCGCTTTGATACCAGTGATAGGGACCGCAACGCTGCTGGAGGTCGAGTAGAGAAGCGACGCTCGGAGCAGGGTGGAGGGTGTCTTCCGGTTGGAAGAGGACCAGCGGGAGATACAAAACAGGGGAGATATAAGAGAAGGGGAAGGAAGATATTTGATTAAATCTTGCGTACCGATTACATTTCACGGGAGGTAATATATAGCCTCAAACAAACACTTAATGCCATATGGAAAACATAAGCTATAATAAATAACATTTACTGAAAACATAAGCCATAAATGGAGTGGTGCTTCGGGTGGTGGTGGTTCTGCCTTGGGGGAGGTGGACTGGCGTTGGGAATGGGCAGCGATGCTTCGGGTTCGTATCAGTCGCCCGGCCCGAAGAGAGTCCCTTGCCGGACGCCCAGCCCGAAGAAAGCTCCGCGTTCTCTACGATCTTCTGTGACCTGCCTCCTCGGTATCCCCCCCCCCCCCCCCGTCGGGCCTCACTCTGGTAGACTGAATCCGACTGAATACTATTATTATATTCAGCGCCACAATAAAAAAATATAAAATATAACGATTTTCATCGCTTCAATCCCGCGCCCCTTCATTTCTCCTCTCCGTACTCCGCTCTCCTTGCTCTCCTCGCTGATTTCTCTCTCGCATTTCAGCGTTCTAGGGTTTGATTCCGGCAAAGCCTCCCCCATCGTCTCCGGCCGTAATCACACAGCTCTCCGGCGCTCCATCTCCAATCCGATTATACACAAGAGCTCTCCGGCGCAGCCTACCCATCCTCCTCTCCGCAAGGTATGTATCGCATCCACCATTATCATGTTCGAACCCAAGAGATAAACGACTCTACCCAAAGCCAGTGGCTATCCGAGGAGAGTAGAATGGCTCTCCACGTAGAGAAGGATGTCTATCCGAGGAGAGTAGAATGGCTCTCCGCGTATCGCATTTGTTTGGCTCTCCGCTGATGGCTATCCGTCGTGAGGATAGAATGGCTCTCCGCGTAGAGCTAAACGACTCTCCCGCTGAGATCCACTGGCTCTCCGAGGAGAGCCCTTTGTCTCTCCGCGGAGAGCCGGAGAGCGGTTTGGCTCTCTGCGGAGAGTCGTTTGGCACTCCGCGGAGAGCCGTTTGGCTCTCCGCGGAGAGCGGTTTGGCTCTCCGCGGAGAGCCGTTTGGCTCTCCGCGGAGAGCCGTTTGCTCTCCGCGGAGAGCCCAAAATTTTTAATTTCTGTTTTTAGGAAATACGTTTGTTTGTTCATTCTTCTATGACAATCCTTGGAAATAAATTATAATTAGCATATAATTTGGAAGGTGAGGTAGGAAATAACCTAGACAAGCTACTATAACCAATTATAGTTACTCAAAATAGGATCCTAGTATTATGGCTACTAATCTAACCTTTGGGTTTGGTGACTAGATTATTTGACTATTTGTCTTTATCGGCAATGAATGGTGTTGACATTGTGCTGCGGGACATTGCGAAAACACAACGATCAGTAGAGACCCTCGTTCATCGCTGCCTTGAAATTCTACCCGAATCGATTCCGACGCAAACGCCTCCATTCTATTCGTCAGCCTTCGACCGCCCCACTACTGAGCCGTGCATTTGTGGGAAGCAATTAGGCACGTTGAACAAAATTCAGGAATATTGGATCAAGATCCAAGTGAAAATGATGGAGGATGGCATTCGCCTTCCCATCCGAATCGATCCGCCCGTGCCACTGTGGGACAAGCGACCTGACCTGAATGCGTATCTTTTGAAACCATTGTTCGTGATTGATCCGGAACGGCAGTATGACGTCAATGTGACAGCGGGTGCATGTCCATCTTGCAACAAAGCCGGCTTTCTTTCCCGCAAGCAATTAAGTGCCCCGCGAGTTGTCGATTGCATCGACACCACTGCATTCTCGATCAGTGCTAGATACATGTGCAAGAAGTCGAACACCTCCGGCGGCTGTGGTGCCACGTTCCAGGTCATGGACGAGGCAAAAAACGAGAAGTCGATCCCGACAGCCATCATCCTTAACTATCCTGTGCAACTTTTCGAACAGAGCGCACACGACGTCGGTCTTGTTCAAATGGCATACGACTTGTACACGTCCCGTTCCGGCATTGCTGATGCAGCCAAGGTGATTCGTTGTGCACGAACGACTCGATACATGCGTCAAGCCGCACTATATCGTGGTCACGTGTCGTGGTATTTGGATATGCGCTTATGGGATGCAACAATTGAGCAAACGTCATGGCAGAAGGATCCAGCAGTGTTCCCTGATTTCCCATCATTTTTTCAGCATTGTAACGGGTACAATGGCACTCTTGGTCCAGTGGAATCAACGCTATCACGCCTAATCAATGACTGCATTGCTCGCCAACTTTCTTTCTTCAACCGAATGGAAGCCGCCATAACCGGGACTCATCTCTCGGCTGACCATCATCACAACGTGCCGGGACGCATGAATTGACGGACGAGTTCAATGGCAGGAAATTTTCCCCCGTTGAAGGATTGCACTCCGTCATGAACGAGCGCCAGCAAATTCTCTCCCATCAATTCACATCGACTACGGGCAATGCAGAGCGTCGATTTGTTGGTCGGAGTTTGCAGAACCGGTACAATGCTTACAATATTGATACTTCTCTGCTCATCATGTACCTTGACAAGTGCTGCGATGACCGAGAATGGCTACAAGATTTCGACAACATCATTGTTCTCCTAGACAATCATCACCTGATCACGAGGTATAGGGACAATTCGAACGGCACGGATCGAGCTCGGCAGGAACTATTTATGGCTGGCGTGGCCGAAATCATTGTTGGCAATGGACATGCTTCAATGCGGGAAGGCTCCATCATTGAGGCTGAACTTGATGCATTGTTGGATCGAATTAAAAACTGGGAAAACGAGAATGATGTGCCACCGTCGAAGCGCATTGTGACGACCAAACTTCTATCTTGCCACGAGACGCAGAAAAAGCACATCAGAAATTGCTTAACACCGCCTGTAGGGGCGTCAAACACCGTCGTGGATCGCTTCTTCCGTTCGACTCTACGTCGTGGATCGGGGAAGAACGAAAACTTATGGCGTCAAGGACGAGCCATTTTCCCGGAGACTATGTCCCTGGATGGAGGGATCTTGCTGCTCCATGCCGTGGTCGCTCAAATCAACTTTCGCGGCAAACTCCAATTTGATCCTCGCTGGGCATATTTGCCAATCTCTGGTATGCATATCATTCTCACTCAATATCTCGCAGCTCTTTCGACCGATGGCATAACTCCCTCCCAAACGTCTCTGTCGACAATGTTTCATATGTTGCCTCTCTCGATTGAGGATTGCCACGACGAGTTTGGATTAACGACGGCATTTGGACAATCCCTTCCTCAACTTCCAGAAATTCCAGCAGGTCAGCTAGAATCCGTTGGAATGATTGTCGAAGCAATAGCTGATAATGAAATTTGGTCGAGCCACACGTTCGATGCGATTGTGAACGATGCGCTTGAGGTTGCCGCAACTGCTGTGGAGAGGACTCCGAACGATGATCATCACTGCATTGGAGAAGACGAAGCACTACCGCTAAACCATACTGATATAAGCAACACGCCCCATTCTATTCAGTCCAGTCACAAGCGCAGAAAACCCGGACCAACATCGCATGGGCAAAGCTCTTCTTCAAATAACCATAAAAAATCTCGCAGCCTCAACGCGTTGGGCAATGAACGTCAATCGGCATTAGAAGGCCTTAATCTCTGGGAAAAAGTGATGAGCACTTCACCAATGATCAACCCCTTCGAACGGCGCTTACTCAGAATGGTGGCTCTCAAATTTCTTCAACCCGATGAACTGCTTGATCTAAAAGATTTTCCAATTGAATCCTTGCATATTCCACAATTGCATCGAATTTGGTCTGTTCTTGTCTCGGCTTTACATAGCACCAATTACGCTTTCAAACGGTTCATTCGGCCAAAAACAGAACAGGTTCTTAAACAGCACTTGGAGGATATGGTTGCCCAGTCTCGTTTCAGATTGCCCATTCAACGAGCAGCGCCAAAACGCAGCATCATTACTGCACTAAATCTGACCGCGTCATTGATTGCTCCAACGCAGGCGGGCCGTGAGGATAGTTTCATCCAGTTAGAAGAGACTGTCACCACAACAGTAACTCGAAGCGTCACTTTTACAACCGGCGCCCCAAGTCACAGTTCAAGTCAGCCCCTTGCAACAGATCTGCAAACGTCCCCGCCCGATCTAGTAATTGAAGGATCAGCGGACGATATCATTGATCGACTTGTTCAAAACGAGATTGATGCTGGGCATGCCGACAACATTCACTGGACCAAAGTGGTCGCCCCAGCTTACGCCCGCATTGCTGCACGCCGTGAGGATCTAGTTCAGATGACCCACAAGGAGATTCAAAATCGTTAGGATTATCTTAGACGTCTCAAAAGGAAAAGGACATCAAACACTTTGCAGTCGCATACCGAAGCGCAAAAGGAGCTCGGTGATCAAGACGCCATCTACATTCAACCATCGCCGGTTGTTACACAATCATTGCCAGCCGAAACTCCGTCCACAAATAATTTAACTCAACCAGCGTCTTCTGCAGTCATCACGACGACGGAGGAACCTAATGTGGGCATCTCGTCCGCTGTCAGCGAGATTGGTTCCCGTCCTCCATTCATGGTAAATCAACAATTGCCGACTTTCAATCAGATAATGGAGGCCATCGTCCCCGCCCCAGCTACAGGAGAGCCGTTCTCCCAATCAGAGAAGGAGCTGCTCAATTACTTGCTAACTAGTCCAGCAGAGCGCTCCCATGTGAAATCGTCGACTGGTGATCAAATGTCTTGGAAGAGCCTAGCCAAGCGTTTCTTGTACTGGGGGCGAGTCGCACGGGTGTTGGGGATGAACCAGTTTTGGGTTCGATCCGATGTGCAGCTCAAGCAAAAGGTTAAGGATATTAACAAAAAAAAGAGCTTGCAACAGTATGTGTGAAACCCTGAAAGGTATGTTTTTTATATGTATTATAGTAAAAAAATGATTTGGAAATAACACAATAATTTGCACTTATTATTCCATGATACAATTGTACCATCTGGCTCTCCGCGGAGAGCTACATAGCTCTCCGCGGAGAGCCGTTTGCTCTCCGCGGAGAGCCGTTTGCTCTCCGCGGAGAGCCGTTTGCTCTCCGCGGAGAGCTACATAGCTCTCCGCGGAGAACCGTTTGCTTCCTCTCTTTCTCTCTCCAATTTATTCTTCTTGTCCCTCTATTGTAACATATGTTTATAAATTTTGCAGATCAATGGGGCAGAAAAAGGTCCATTTTTTGAGCTCGAGGTGCTATTTAAACTCATTTGTTGGCCTAAGTTCAGCAATACTAGAACGATTGGAGGAGGATCAGAAGAAGATGCTGATGGATGCCAACATCTGGCATATCTTCCATGCACCAAAGGTACCGCAGAACACTCCCCTTCTTTACGGTCTACTAAACTGGTATGATATAGAGAAGGATGTCTTCGTCATTGGATCGAGGGAGCTAACCTTCTCCCCCAATGACGTGGCAATGATATTGGGTCTGCCGAACCATGGGGAGGAAGTCATCCTGACTACCAAGCCATTTGAACCGCTAACGAAGTCCGATTTGAAGACGGAACTTCAATCGATGGAGAAAGGGTCGTGCCCTGTGACGATGAAGATATTGATTTTGCACCTTCTGTGCAATTTCTTCTTCCCCTCGAGCGCGGAGAGGATGCCAATGTTCTTCGAGGAGGTCTCCAGCTTGGAGAAATTTCAAAAGTTCAATTGGCCAGAAGCGATCTATACTTTCGTTATGAGGTCGTTCGGGTCGATGGTGGAGAAGCTGCCACCTGTTGCAGAAGAAGGCCAACTGCAACATTGGCCAGAGTCTTCAATGGGATACATCTATGGATGCACCCATGTTCTCGTTGTAAGTATCTATATTTCTAATTCCTAAAATGAAATTTGTTTAATATGTTCTAAACTATTGCAATGTTTGATATAGATTTGGTTCCTCGAGCACACCACCACCTTCGCTCCGCACTATCCGTCATTGAGGCCACGAATATTAAGATGGTCGGAGAAGGTCTCATTTTCAATGAAAGAGATGGGGACTGTTGCAAAACTCTTGGATGAGCAGGTAAATAATTTAGTTTATTCGATTAACAACCACTTTTGAACTATCCAATACAATAGTTGTATTTCTTCTTTTTAGGTGTTGGAAGTACTAGATGAAATATCACCGGCAGAGAAGTTGTTATGTTCAGACGTGACAACACAGTAGACACCACCACCTCCCACATTTAAGAGAAAACCAATAGTCTCGCCATCTAGGGTAGTAAAAAAAATGAAGTTTGCACCACCACCTCCCACATCATTACCACCTCCCTCATCATCATCACCTCCCCCATCACCCAGCACATCATCACCTCCCCCACCACCTAGCACACCATCTATCCCTCCGGCACAGTTTTGGATTGATTTCCAGCATAGGATGTTAGATCAATTTGCATTATTAGATAGCAAGATAGATAGTTCTGTAGATAGATTAGACAAAAAATAGATAGAGTACATAGTGATTTAATTAGTTTTAGTCACAGTGTAGGTGAACGTCTTGAATCCATGAGTGCTGATATAGACACACTCATTCATCATTCCTCGCCATCATCTAGCCCGAGTATCTCTAGATCCCCCACCCACCAAAACGCTACCACCCTCACTACCCCTCACGATACTTCCATTACTGATATTCTAGACTCCCCATTGGGACAAAGAGACATTAAAACTACAAAAGCGGATGAAATTGATGTGTACCCCGTTGACTATCCGGGGAGACCGCTAATAGCTGAAGAAGATAGAGATATCATCCATCAGCGTATGAGCGCCATACCATCGAGGTGCCCTTTTGACATTATACACTTTTATATTTTCAAAATTTTGATCTATGCACATTGATATTGACGATGACTTTCTAATGTTTCAGGAACGACCAAGCATTCAATAAATGGAATATAGTCGGATTTCGAGATGACATGGATGCTCTTCTGACGGACAAATACGTCGAAGATTGTCACATTGATGCCTACGCAAAGATCTTGACTTTGCGTAGAGATCAGGATAAGGAACCGTATCATCCGTTTATGTACATCAGTCCGAACTTTTTGGTATGATCTCCATATCAGTGCTTTATACATTAATAATTCTGCTTGCATTGCTAAAAAATGTTACAAATTATGTAGTTGCACTTCCCAAGGTCCAATGACGGAGAATCTAAGCTTGTAGCTGCATTCCTTGAGGGCATTACCAAGGAGAATCTCCTCAATATCAAAATGATTCTAATGCCAGTATGTTATAGTCAACACTGGTATTTATTGGTGGGTATGGTTAAAGAGAAGAAGTGGCTTATACATGACTCTCTGCGTAATGCCCAACGAAAAGTTTCCGCTAAAGAAGCTGTAAGTACAGTTCATTGACATGCAATGTAGTATTGTACATTACGAGTTACTAATGTACGAACAAATTTGTGTTAATGCAGATTTCTGCGCTCCAGAAGGCGACCGTTAAAAAAGTCCACGCAGAATTTTCCAATTGGAAACTCGACTTGACTGCTGGTATACCACAGCAGGAGAACTCCGTGGACTGCGGTGTCTTCGTTATGAAGTATATGGAGCACATAGCGAAGGAAGGGCTGATGAGCTGGGAGAGTTGCGTAGACTGGCAGAAAAATATGCCTATGTTTAGAGCCCAGATCTGTGCAGACATCTTTAAAAATGTTGTGGTTGATTGATGTAAATTAAGAAACATTATTCGTGTACATTTGTAATGTTTGTCTATAATAACAATTGTTTCATGGATGAATACCGTTTTCAAATGGGTCAAAATTATAGCTTTAAATGAAATCAGTGAAGATACAGAAGGCTCTCCGCGGAGATCCAAAAGGCTCTCCGCGGAGAGCAAAAAGATCTCCGCGGAGAGCAAAAAGCTCTCCGCGGAGAGCACAAAGTTCTCCGCGGAGAGCAAAAAGTTCTCCGCGGAGATCCAAATGGCTCTCCGCGGAGATCCAAATGGCTCTCCGCGGAGATCCAAATGGCTCTCCGCGGAGATCCAAATGGCTCTCCGCGGAGATCCATTTGGATATGGCTCTCCGCGGAGAGCCATTTGGATCTCCGCGGAGAGCCAAATGTCTATCTTTCCCAAATTGTGGCCGCGTTCTCTCCCTCCCTCCCTTCATTTTTCTTCATTTCCCTCTTTTTTCTTTCTCCCCCCCCCCCCCCCCCCCCCCTTTCCCTCTCCTCCCCCTCTTTTTCTCCTCCCCCTCTTTTTCTTCTTTCTCCCCCCCCCCCCCCCCCCTCCCCCCTTTTTTCCCCCTCATACCAGAGTGGAACCCGGCGCCCCCCCCCCCCCAACTTCCTCCTCTCTAAGTTCTCACGGCATACCCATATTTCCTATCTATTCTTCTATTTTTTGTCATGTTGCTGTTGAGTTCTAGAGAAGGGGAAAAATCCTTCATTATTTATAATTTGAGGTCACAAATCCTTGATTATTCTTTATTATTTCCAGATTTGCACAACCCTATATTCTTTGTTATTTTCTAAAAGTTTTTTTTCATTTTCTAAAAGATTGCTTCCAGGTTTTTTATGTGATCATTCTACTGCTCGATGCATTTTTGTGTGTGATCATTTTCTAAAAGATTGTTTTCAGATTAGGCATCGAGCAAAAGAATGAGATTAGGGATTCGTTTGGCGCGGTGGTGGTGGTCGTGAACGCGGTGGTCATGAACTGTGGTTCGTGAACACCCGACCTCACCTAAAAAAATTCATACAATTTATGCTCAAAACTAGTTTATTTTCTTGGTAGCGGTCATAACCTTTGTCTTGCCAAACATACAATCTATGATAGTGGCGTTTTTGACCCAACTCACCGGAGCAAATAAGCCGTGCCAAACGAAGCCTAGCACATCCCAGATTCTACATCGAGCAGAATAATTAGATTCTTTCCTAAATGAAAATTTCAGGACTGCTTATATAGTTGTTGTACTACTTTCCTGTGATACCAAAGAATACAATTCTGTTTTTTATGTGATTATTTCCGAAAAGATTGCTTCCAGAATCTGCAAAGTAATGTAAATTTCTATTAGATTCTTTCCTAAATGTTTTGAAAATTTCAGGACTATGTTTGTTCTCAAAACTGTTGTCATATTCATAAATGTTTCAGAAATATTTTGAGCACTGTGTTGGTACAAAATTTTGACAAGGTTCTTAGCAAGTATAAGTATTGAAAATTAAGTACAGTTTGGTTAAGTAGTCTTCTTTGCCGGTTTCTAATTTGATGGCAATGTCATCTTCTTTTGTTTTCATTGTTGACACAGTCAGATTTTGTATGTGGAACCTTGGCATGGATGACAACACGTTTAATCTTTTACTGAAATACTATCACAAGGTATTCTTTGTACTACTCCATTTAACTTGATAGTTCATTTAGAAGCTGTATTTAAACTGTCAATTTTCCTGTATACCTATTCCTACTCATAAATTGCGTGTACAAGATAGAATAGCGTAGAAGTTGGTCATACCTGGAAAGGAGATACTATAATAACTATGAATGCTGATCTTGATGTGATGGTGATTGTGAAAATAGCGTAGAAGTTCTTCCAATATTAGTTTCTGACTGTTATCCCTTTTCCTTTCCATAGCAGCTAGGCAGAGAAAGAATAACAGAGAGGATGAGGGCCTTACAGGAACTAGTTCCCAACACCAAGAAGGTCAAATTCTCCAAATGTTTTGTTGTATCTGTAAAGGTATATTCGGACATATAACGGGCTCGGGGGCTTTGCGTGTGGAAACCCTAGGTATTCTGCTATATATACCTAGCTGGAGGCAACAGAGAGATAGTTCCACTTAGACTTTCCTCCGGATGTTTCGAGCTCCCTATACATTCTCGAAACAGCCCTAAGGGTTCGCTCATTCCCGTCCGAAGGAGAAGCCGCAGACGATCGCGCCGTTCGTCCGCGAGTTCCTGCAGACGCGAAGCCTTCACGATCCTCCGCTCCCGTCGCAGTTCGTCGCGCCTCTCTCGCCGCTCTTGCTGCTCGCGATCGACGATGGAGGCTTCTTTCTGCTGTTGCCGCTGCCGCTCGTCGAAGGAGATCGAAGCCGCCGCTCTCTTCGCTGCTCCAAGTTCCAGATCTGCAGTGTGCAGTCGCCGGAATCGCCAGATCCTTTGTCTCCCGCCTCAGATTCGCCGCGCCGCCGCTTCCGTCGTCCAGATCTGCCGCTCGAGTCCTGCCGTGTGCCGCCCCCATCGTCCAGATCTGCCGTCGATGCCTCAGTCATCGTGCCCTAGATCTACCGCTCGTGCGAAGAAGACGAAGCCGCTGCTCGCAAGGAAGGGTGTTGGCGCACGACCGCCGATCGTGCGCTCGACCCCTCGCGCACGACCGCTGATCGTGCGCTCTTCAGCAGCCTGTACCCCGCACGACCTCTAATCGTGTGCTTCACAGCAGCCACTGCCTGTGCGCTGTGGTTCTCCCGTGCCTCCAGATCCCCCTCAGCCGCCTTCCGCCTTTTCCCGCCGCCGCCGTCTCCAAGCACAATGATGAAAGGGGAACAACTTCTCGACCCCCGTTCTGATGATAAAGCTGGAGAAGTTCACGACGACTGAGTTCAACGCCTGGAAGTTGAACACTCAGTTCGGGATGAAGTTTCTGAACGTGTTCTACACAGTTCAGTCTGATGGTGCTGAGGTCGTTGGGACTGCTGATGAGGCACAATAGTTTTCAGATGAAGACTTCTGCAGGGACTACCTGCTGAACTGTCTGTCATCCAGCTTAGCCCAGACCTACATGAAGATGAGCACTGCAAAGGAGATCTGGGATGCGCTGCAGGAGCACTTCAGGAAGGAGGAGGACCTGTCCAAGACGCACCTAGTGGACAAGTTCCACTCTTGCAGCTTCGACGAGGAGAAAGTCATTCTCCCTCAGGTACCGAATTTGAAAATTTAATTGATTCCTTGCATAGTGAGTCTATTAGTCTGCCCGATAGTTTTGTTGCGGGCACGATTGTGTATAAGTTGCCCTCCTCGTGGTACAATTTCAAAATGGAAATGTACCGCAAGAAGATGCAGGTTGGTCTGAACGACCTCAAGCGTTTCATACGCATTGAGGACGATAACAGGACGAAGCACGCTTTGGAAGCTGTTGGCAAGCAGAAGGCTGCTGCTAACATGATTTCAAGCTCCAAGCTGCCTCCTCCCCCTCACAAGACCAAAACCTCTCGTAGTAGCCCCCAGGTTGCAGGCCTAAGTAGACCCTCTAAGAAATTTAAGGGTAAATGCTATAACTGCAACAAGTGGGGACACTGCGCATCTGACTGCAAGCTACCGAGGAAAGAAAGAACCCGGGAACCACAAGAAGGAAACCAAGCCCATCTGGTTAGCCAAGCTGAGCCATCCGACTTTGTTGCCATGGTCGGACCCGCACTGGCCAGCACGGAGTGGTACCTGGATTCTGGGGCAACGTGCCACGTTTGCAACAATGCTAATCTTCTGACAGAGCTGAAGGATGCAAATGAATCAGTAACTGTGGCAAATGGAGACACAGCTGACGTGATAAAGGTGGGGAACGCAACTATGCTGCTCTCCTCAGGTAAGTCTTTAATTTTAAAGAATGTTAAATTTATTCCTTCAATAGTTGCTAACTTAATGTCTATCAGTCTATTATGTGATGCGGGTATGTCGCTTAGCTTCTGTAGCGGCAGGGTAACTTTGTCAGTTAACTCGCACTATTTTGGATGTGCTTATGTCCAAAATAGGATGTACCGTCTGAGTCTAGCAAGTGAGGTAGTCCAACAAGTTCAATTGAACTTAGTTAGCCCTAGGACTCTACACGAGAGACTAGGACACGTAAACTACAGGAAAATGTTCCAAGTAGCTAGAACTCACAAGATCACATTAGACACTAAGTCTCCACTTGAAAAATGCGAAGTGTGCGCTCAGACTAAGATCACTAGGAAACCTTTTGGCACGGTTACTAGGAGCACAACACCTCTTGAGCTTATACATTCTGATATTTGTGACTTTAAGAGTTTTGTCACTAGAGGTGGGAGGAAGTATATGATCACGTTTATAGATGACTGCACGAGATTTTATCATATTTCGTTGCTTAAAACTAAAGATGAAGCGTTTGAAAAGTTGTCTTTTCAAAACCAGGGTAGAAAATCAACTAAGCATGAAAATAAAATGTTTTAGGAGTGATAGAGGAGGAGAATATATGTCCAGTGAGTTCCGATGCTTCCTTTCTTCACATGGCATCATAGCAGAAACCACTGCTCCTTACTTCCCTCAATCTAACGACATAGCCGAGCGCAAGAATAGAATGTTAACAGGGATGTTGAACTCTATGCTGCTCACTGCAGGCATGCCTTCCGCTTATTGGGGCGAAGCAGTCTTGACTGCGAACCACATTCTGAATAAAGTTCCTCATGCTACGTTAGAGGTTACTCCCTATGAGCTTTGGTTTAAGAGACCCCCGTCGTTTACTCGACTTAAGACCTGGGGTTGTATAGCCTATGTCAGGGTTCCTGACCCTAGACGGCCTAAAGTTGGACCTAGGACCAATTCTTGTGTCTACCTAGGTTGTGTTGAGGATAGTGCTTCAGATATGTTCCTTGATATTTCTAATAATATCATAATAGAATCTAGGGATGCGGTGTTCTTCGAGGATAAATTCCTCAATGATAAGAACTTAACATTCCCAGGTATGCAAACAACTACTACTGAGGAAGATCCTGAATCAGTACCGAGCACCTCCTATTCCGTTCCGGTAGATAACTCTGGCCTAGAGTCTAGAAGGACTTCTCTAAGAGAGCGAATTCTTAGAACCTTCAGTAGTGACTTTGTGACTTCCCACGTTGAGGCCGATCCATCCACCTATAAGGAAGCGATGAGATCCAGGGATTCACTACTCTGGAAAGAAGCTATAGAAGAAGAGATGAATTCTCTTATTCAGAATAACACCTGGACGTTGGTTGATAAGCCAAAAGGGGCTAAAACAGTAGGGTGTAAGTGGGTTCTGAAAAAAAAATTGAATCCTGATGGTAGCGTAGCTAAGTATAAAGCACGCCTGGTGGCTAAAGGTTTCACACAAGTCAGCGGAGTAGATTACTTTGATGTATACTCACCCGTGTGTCACTTAGCAACCATTCAGGTTCTCCTTGCTATTGCATCTATTGAGAACTTTATAGTTCATCAAATGGATGTTAAGGCTGCGTTCTTGAACGGAGATCTGACCGAAGAGATCTACATGAGTCAACCTGAAGGTTTCATTGTAGACGGTCACGAAACGAAAGTCTGTAAATGATTTAAGTCTTTATACGGACTAAAGCAAGCACCGAAATTATGGCATGAGAAGTTCGACTATAGTGTAAAGAACATGGGATTCATGTCGAGTCTCTCAGATAAATGTCTTTACATACGTAATTGATCGGATAAAGTCGCCATAATATGTTTGTACGTAGATGATATGCTCATTCTAGGGTCTGATCAATCCGAAGTGGATGACGTTAAGTCAGATCTAATAAAAGAATTTAGCATTAAAGACCTAGGTGTAGCTAACACTATACTAGGCATGCAAGTGAGCTTTAGGAAGAATGATATCTCTCCCTAAGTCAAAGCCACTACATAAAGTCCATGTTGGACACGTGGGGATACAGTGCCAGTAGAGCATCTGAGACACCATACGACTACACTAACCGCCTAAAGCCCATTGAAGGAGCTATGGTTAGACAGTTAGATTATTCTAAACTGCTTGGTAGCCTCATGTATGTCATGGTCTGCACTAGACCTGACATAGCCTTTACGGTCGGCATGTTGTGCAGATCCACTAGTAATCATGGTAAAGACCACTGGAACGCCTTAGATAGGCTAATGCGATACTTAAAGCACACCCAAAAGTATGCTTTAGTTTACACTGGTCATCCTTCAGTTCTTGAAGGTTATTCTGATGCATCTTGGTGCTCAGAATTAAACGACAGCAAGTCCACTAGTGGTTTTGTGTTCACACTAGGAGGAGCAGCTGTAGCCTGGAAGTCCAAGAGGCAATCTTGTATTGCACTCTCTTCTATGGAATCCGAACTCTACGCTCTTGTGTCAGCAGGAGAAGAAGCCGAATGCTGAGATATTTAGTGATGGACATTCCTTTGTCGAGCCTGAAAATAAGTTCTATTGCAGTTTACTGCGACAATCAGGCTACTAAAATGATTGCTACGAACTCTTTGTTCAATGACAAAAGAAGGCATCTCAGGCTGAAACAATCCTGGTTGACCTCTCTCACAAGTCAACGGATTATGACCCTAATTGATGTGAGATCGAAAGACAATGTTGCAGACCCCTTGACCAAAGGATTAAATAGAGCTCTCACAATAAAAACATCGGGGGAAATGAGATTAAAGTTCATAGATGTATGAAACTTTCCTCCGCAGTTTATGTTTTGACAGTGAGAACCTATAGTCGCAACATTGAAGCATATAATAACAGACTGAAAACCCAAATAATTTCTTGATGAAAACCCAAGATGGTTTGATGCCGGTTATTCCACATTTGATAACCAAGCACCTCTCTCATTGTAAGTTGATTCGAGAGTTATTCAACTGGAAATTGAAAGTCGTTGTAAAAGTTAATCTAAACATTATTGGTCACAACACATTATTCCACATTTGATAATGTTGCACGTGATGTGTGCCCACATGTGTTGGTGAGGCACATAGTGATCAGTAATGAGTAAGATGACGTGACTAGTCCTAGTTAGACTGGATGAGATGCTGACAGAGTTACTTCACCGTTGCTAGAAGTGCGAAGCTCATTTAGTAAGAGCTAGTTTACTTTAAACGTCACTACATATGTTTATGAATTCATAGAGTCTGACTCCTGAAATTCCTTGCAGGCTACAGTGGAGATTATGGAGGAGAAGTATACTTGGACATGGATGACGATGATCTACTAGATGAGTAGAATCATCATATGTTTATGATCTATCCTGAATGCTTTGTTTAGTTTGAATTATTATTTTGTCTACTCTCCAGCACCCTGAAACGTTACCGTTATTAGTCACAAATATAGGACGAGATTGTAAAGGTATATTCAGACATATAACGGGCTCGGGGGCTTTGCGTGTGGAAACCCTAAGTATTCTGCTATATATACCTAGCTGGAGGCAACGGAGAGATAGTTTCACTTAAACTTTCCTCTGGATGTTTCGAGCTCCCTTTAGAGTATCTTCCACCTCGATTTAATTATACATGTTTCTCTAGTTTACAGACCATTTTTTCATGCTAATAATGATATTTATTTTTCTGTGCTGATTTTGAAGTTTTGTTGCCTATGCAGATAGATAGAGTAGCCATTCTCGATCAAATGGTAGACTATGTAAAGTTTCTGAGGCTTCAAGTCAGAGTCAATACCATTCTGGTATAATTGGCATTTTTGGACTTGTACACCTTTAGATACTTATATGCAACATGTTGTAGCTCATTGCAATATATGGGACAATTACAATACATTTCCTCTTAGAATTATCTTCAATTTTATCTCATTCATTTCATATTTGAAGTCAACTCATTCATTTCAATTTTTTTAATCTTCTGTTATTAGAATTGTCCCATTTGCTATTTTTTCATGTTAATTATATATGCAATGATATGCTGATTCTTATATGACTAATATATAGCTAACTGTATTAGGTCTTGTTTGACACAAGCAGCTTTTTGGAGAAGAACAAAAATCAAATTAATTCAGACACAGTCCAACTCCTTCAATCATGTAGCTACAAACTTCTTCAGTTATTTGCAGAGGGGAAGAGAGGAGTGCACGTCTTCTTCTTTCCACGTCACTACTCGTTTGTGAAGAAAAAGCGGGATGGTTCCATAAACAACATGTCTTTAGGCGTTAGGTCTTTTGCATATAGCTCTCTTTTTCTATGTATTGATTTCAATAGAGAGATAAAAGTTCCATTAGTTTGTATTGAGGGGTTTGGGCTATCTCCCACCTTTTTTATTAATAAAATTAAAATAAATTTTCTCCTTGCAATAAGATTCTTTTAGCAATTTAAAACTCTATTTATTATTATTGTGTATGATCTTGTTCATAAATAATAATTTAATTAATTTAATCACTAATGGTATTTTTTAGCGGTAAATAATGTTTTGGACAATAAATATATTTAGTGACCAAAATAATGTTGGTCACTAAAAGGCAGATTTCTTATAGTGACTTACTTTTTAGAGTTTAGATTATCATAAACTTCTATTTGTTTTAAGTTTTTTTTAAATGCAAAAAATTGTGACGTTTTCTTTCATAAAACGTTATTGTAGAGATTTAACTACGGTGACATTTTACAAAAAAAGTGTCACAATAGATCAATTATCTATCATGACGTTTTTTCAAAAAAAAATGTCACGATAGAGCAACTACTAACCGTGACGCTTTTTTGTGAAAGCGTCGCAAAAAGCTACGGCGACGGCCGTAATCACGACGATTTTGCGACGTTTTTATAAACGTCACGAAAACTATCGCGACGCTTGAAAATCGTCACAAAAGACATAAGAAAATGTCACTATAGAACGATTTTGTTGTAGTGGAGAATGATATTATATATATATACATTGGTACTATAGCCTGATTACTAGACGAACTTTGAGTTCCAAGCGCCGAAATGTATCGGCCCCTCTATAGAGATCCACACTAGCGAAGGAGAACCCCAAAGCCTTGTTGAACAAGGAATGAATCAGAGAAGAACAACCCTCTGCGTCCCCACGAACTGCTAGGTCCGTTGAAGGGGAGGCGTCGACAGTCGGCGACGGAGCGAGGTCTGCGGACGGGGCGATCTATCGGAACGCTTCCGGATCGGCCTTTCTGAGACTCGCGAAAAGGATCCCTTCGTTCTCATTTTTTCAGAAGACCTAATCGCGTCTCTTTTATACGCAAGACATAAAATAGGTCATCCGCAGACCATGGGAAAAACAGAATAATTCTGCCAGGATTTAAATTCGTCGAATGTATTATAATTCGACTAAACACTTTAGACGAATTATCTTAAATTCGACTAAACAATTTAGACGAATTCGAATAGATAATTTTGACTAAACACTTTAGACGAATCATCATAAATTCGACTAAACAATTTAGACGAATTCGAATAGACGAATTGACATAGTTTCGTCTAAACCCTTTAAACGAATTTGTCTCTTATAAATCCATTCGTCGAAACCCTTTCGACGAATTTGCTAAGTCCTATAGAATTCGTCTAAACCATTTAGACGATTTATCAATAGTACTTATTTCCCGTTTGAGACATTCTCAATTCAATTCCGAACAGTCATAGGATTGGTCCTTCACTCATATCCAATATGAGTAAGGCCAACACAATCATTTCTCCAACTTCTCCAAATGCTTTTATGTGCGACCCTATAGACTCGTATTGCGTTAGCGGTAAGACTAACTGTTGATTGCTTTGAGATCACCTCAGAAACTCCAACATGTTACTCATATATGTCTTGAGTATTGTGTTTCTGTGATAATTAATCTTCCACTATAGATCATGTCTTCCGCTAAATGTTATAAGGCGCACTCATTAATGGTGTCTTCCATAAGAAAACTGCTTCCCTACTATGTTGGTGTGTAGTGACATTCACTTAACATCACTCCGATGCATGACAATGGAGTATTCAAGGAAAGGGGTTGGAGAAGGAAGTGCCCCCACCCTTCATGGTCGCTTCGGCGTTGTGCATAAATGGTGGTGTGCGATAAGATTCCCCGGTCGGACTGCCGAGCTCAGGAGGGGGGTCTTACATTCCACTACTTCCATGATGTTGTGGAGGGGATGGTCGGTCACTACCTTGATCGAGTGCGCCTGAAAATATGGCTGGAGCTGTCTTGCCAAGAAAATCAGAGTGAACGCTAGCTTCTCAAGTATAGGGTACTTGAGTTATGTATTCTTCAAAACCCTGCTGACGTAATAGATGGGCAACTGCTTCTTTCTCTCTTCCCGAAGTAAGACCGAGCTTATCGCCTCAACTTCCACTCCCAGATATAAAGCTAAGTCCTCTCCCTCCCTTGGCCCTTGGAGTAAAGGGGCCTGCGTGAGCTGTCTCTTCAACTGTTGAAAGGTCTCCTCATATTCCGAAGTCCATTCGAACTTTTGGATTCTGTTGGGTATTGTGTCCACAATCACCTAGATTTGAAGATGTCCCCTAGTGAACTAATATGAATTGAGTATGTATTTGATGATTTCTGTTTAGATGTGTTATGACAGGTCTTAATGCTAAGTGCACACCAAAGTCAGGTTGCAATGGATCACCAAACACAGTTCTAGACAATGTAATCCCTCATTTTATAGAACAAAGTGTTGGTCCATGTGTAATCTCTCTTTTGGGGTGCACTTCATATACTCATAACTGAAGGCTTTCAAGGTTGAGGAGTGGAACAGGTTTTCAGAAGAAAAGAAAAAATCTGCTGAGTCAATTCGTCGAGATGACTCGGGTCATTCTGACGAATCCCGACGAATCCAGACAGAAGACCTTTGTCTTGGTTTAGAAGAAAAATCTGAAGCTAAGTCCATTCGTCGAGATGACTCGGGTCATTCCGACGAATCCCGACGAATGCTGACAGAGGTCATCTTGGCTGGGTTGTGAAGAAAATTCTGCAGCTAAGTCAATTCGTCGGATGTTCTCGTGAACTCCCGACGAATCCCGACGAATGGTAACAGAAAGTATTTTTCACGGATTGTTCAATGTTTCCCTGTGGCCAAGTAAATTCGTCGGATGTTCACGTGAAGTCACGAATGACGGACAGACGGATTTCAAATCTTCGTTTCGTTTTCGAAAATTAGGGTTAGCCACCATGAACAGTACAGGTGTCGCCTCTCCCTTCATTGTCGCACGAGCCGTTGGAGTCCTCCCTATAAATAAATCTTTATTTTAGGGCAAGGGCATCAATCAAAAAAACAAATCGATCTAAAATCTCTCTTCAGCCGACTGTTCAGAAAAGATAAAGCCAAAAAAATCGATCTCCTTTCTCTTTTGCTGAACAAGAATTCTGAGACCTAACGTTTGCTGCTCAAAGATCCTTTCTCTATTGTTGTTAGAGATTTCTCAGAAGAAGGCCTTTGATCTTATTGCTGCTCTCATTATTGAAGATTCTTTCAAGTAAGTCAAAGGGCCTATTCAGATCTGGTTAGCCAAGTCTTCTCTCTTCCACATCTTTCAAGTGCCAAGATTTCTTTCAAGGTTGAGAAGAAGACTCAGTATTCAAGATCTGAAGTTAATCTCTTTAGAGGTTAAGAAGAAGTATTTTGTTTCAATATCTTTTCTTTTGTAGGAGTTTTTTACTCCGAGATTATTTGTAGGAGTTGTTTACTCCGAGGTGTAGGAGTTGTTATACTCCGAGTTGTAGGAGTTGTTATACTCTGAGTTGTAGGAGTGGTATACTCCGAGTTGTAGGAGTTTTGACTCCGAGGTGTAAGATTAGTTATAATCTGAGATTGGTGAAGTAGCCGAGTCTAGCCTCGAAGTGCTAGATAGGCGAGGCGGGAAAGAGGACTACCCACATCGGGGAACCTCTATAAAATCCTTGTGTCTGTGCTGTGTTTGATTGTTTTTTTTTCTGTGTTAAATTTTTAATTCCGCATAAAGACATAGAATCCACCTATTCACCCCCCTCTAGGTGATTTAGGCCGCAACTAGATACTTTCAATTGGTATCAGAGGTAGGTTGCTCGCTATAAGGCTAACACCTTGAACAAGACTCCTCATCTAGTTGCTAAAGCAAATATGTCTGGAATGGATAAGGCCAAGGATTCCGTCAAGTTGCCAGTCTGCACCAAAGAGAACTTTCCTATGTGGAAGGAAAGAGTAAGATTCTACATGGAAGCTGCTGACCCAAGAATCTTTCAGATCGTGGAAGAAGGTCCCCATATTCCGATGAAACCATCTTCAATAAACTCCACCATCATGATCCCGAAGAAGATGTTGGAACTGAACAAAGATGAGATCGCTCTAGTGGCCCTAGACAAGAAAGCAAAGAATATCATAGTAGGTGCAGTTGATGATTCAATGTTGCAAAATCTGCTTCACTGCAAATCTGCTAAAGAAATGTGGGATTCTCTAGTTGTTCTGATGGAAGGGACCGAAGAAGTGAGGGATGACCGAAGATCGTGGCTGAATCAAGAATACGAAGCTTTCAAGCAAGATCCAAGAGACTCCATTTCTGACACCTACGAGAAGTTCTTCAAGATTGTAAATGGTCTTAGGAACTATGATCGAGAATTCACAACTGGCGAACTAAATGACAAATTCCTGAGCTCCCTGACGAAAGAATGGAACACCAAGGTTATAGCCATCAGAGAATTCGGAAAGCTAGGAACCACGGAGCCACAAATGCTGTTTGGTAAGCTCTTGTCCCATGAGTTGAAGTTGAACTCCCGCAAAGCTGAAGAAGAGGGGATCAAGGCCTCTGGAAGGGAGAAGTCCTCCGCTCTGAAAGCTGAAAGCTCAAGAAAGAGCAAGACTCTCCCACCTGTCAGGAGATCATCTTCTGATGAGGATGAATCTGATGCCAGCCCCTCTGGCTCAGAGTTGTCTGATGGAGAATTTTCTCTGCTCTCCAAGCAATTCAAAAGACTTCTGAATAAAAGAAAGCAGAAGAGAGGCCAATCCACTGCATTTGATCACAGAAGATTAAGACGTGATGGTGATCATCACAAGAAGGACTACAATAATGACAGGTATAAATCTAAACCGAACAAATATGATTCCACTGACATTATTTGCTATTGCTGCAATAAGCCAGGACACGTGATAGCCGAGTGTCCATACAAAAAGAAAGAAGGATCAAAGAAGGAAGAAAAGAGAACCTTTAAAGGAAAGAAGAAGGAAAAGAGCCTCCTCGCCAAAAAGGCCAAGACTCTGAGCGACAGTGACTCTGATGCGTCAAGCTCAGATGAAGAAGCCTACTTTGGGCTAATGGCGCATCTAGACGAAGAAATAGGCGACTCCTCTTATAAGGGGAAGGTAAACTCTCATACCCCTCTGTCTGCTTCTGAAGATGAGACTGCATCCGTAGCAAATGAAGGCTACTCCTCAGAGGAGGACTCTAAGTTAATAACTCAGTATGAAGCCCTTGTGAAAGGATTTGACAAGTGCCGCAAGGTCGTCAAATCCAAGTCAAAAGAAATTGAATCTCTCAAGACAGTGGAATTAGCTTTGAGGGAGGAAGTTGATCAATTAACTCCTCTCAAAGATGAAATCCAACTCTTGAAAGACGAACTGAAAAGCTCCACTGAGTTGTTGAATCTAAAGGAGAAAACTATAAACGAACTAGAAGATAAGTTGAAGGCGGAAAGGAAGCTCGTAGAAAGCTTCTCGAAGCCTAAGACTATTCTTCCACTCATTGATAGGTTTTCTGCTCCTGCGAAGGGTAGTGGAATTGGTCATAAGGCCGAAAGTAGTAAGGCTGCTGAGAAAAGAGCCGTGAAAGGGAAGGGAACTGCTTATCAAAGTCAACCTTCATTCAGGAAGGTCATTTTTCCATCAAATCCGTTTGACTTTGATTCATCCTACGGTCATTTTGCTAGACCAACACACGTTGAACCTAGTAATAAATATCAAGGATGGAGCTTTCCCCGAAACTTTGACGTCTCTCCATTCAAAGCTCCTCATGAAGAAATAATTCTCAAAGATCATGGTCCGTTTGTTCACGGATCAGCTCATAAGAAGACACCAAAAATTAAAACGATTGCACCCAAATCTGTTGAGAAGAAGTTGGAGCCATGTGTGTGCTGTCACCATGAGGCCCCCACTTCTAAGAAAGCTCCTACTAAGAAAGTCACCCCTGTTGCACCTCACATTCAAAAAGTAAAACAGGAGACGAAGAGAAGGTACAATCGGTTCGATTGTTGGTGTTGTGGCAAGGTTGGTCACTTTGCCATAGATTGTTGGTTTAATCCGAGAAATGTCACGACTCCACGGATTAACAATGCAAGAATGACCCCTCACAATGTTAACATACCAAGTGGCGGTCATCTAACAAGAAGCCAAGGACCCAAATCAGTTTGGGTTCCTAAGGGCAATTGATTGTTGATTGCAGGTATGTCCAAAGGCCAATACAAATCCAATATGGTACTTGGACAGTGGTTGTTCACGGCACATGACCGGGACAAGAAGCCTACTACAAGAGTATACCCCGGTGAAAGATGGTCCAAAAGTTATTTTTGTCGGATCTGATCGGGGAATCACAAAAGGCTACGGTATGATCACAAATGGTATAGTCTCTTTCACAGACGTGACTTATGTTAAAGGATTACAACATAATCTCATTAGCATAAGTCAACTTTGTGACAAAGGCTATATGGTAGAATTCTACAAGGACAAGTGCTTGATAAAGTCGTCAGATACGTCAGAAACTATTTTAACAGGCACTCGGAGTAGAAATATTTTTTGTTTAAATTTTCTATGTTTAGACTCTTCCACACCAATGTGTTTTTTAGCAAAAGATAGTGCATCTCTTTGTGACCAGTGGCACAAGAGACTAGCACATATTAATTTCAAAACTATAAGTATGTTATTTTCTCAAAATTTAGTTCGCGATGCTCCTGATGTTAAGTGCATTAAAGAGAGACCGTGTCATGCATGCCAAATGGGTAAGTAGACTCGGGCAACCTTTAAAAGCATTATTGGCAAAGACTCTAACAGATGTTTATATCTGCTCCATATGGACTTGTTTGGTCCCATGCCAATCAGAAGTATAGGAGGTAAGTCTTATACGTTGGTTGTTGTTGATGACTACTCACGCTTTGCTTGGGTATTCTTTCTGAAACACAAGTCAGACACCTTTGCTTCTTTCACCACATTCGTCAAGCAAATCCAGAATGAATTAGAATGTTCTGTGGTCAAAATCAGAAGTGATCATGGTACAGAGTTCAAGTCTGGAGCTATGACTGAATTTTGTGAAAGCCTAGGTATCTTTCATGAGTTTTCCTCTCCCCGTACTCCACAACAGAATGGAGTAGCTGAAAGAAAGAATAGAACGCTCATAGAGGCCTGCAGAACAATGTTGAGTGATTCTTCACTACCAGAGTACTTCTGGGCTGAAGGCATCAACACTGCTTGCCACGTGCAAAACAGAGCTCTAATCAACAAGAGCCATCATAAGACTCCTTATGAACTTTTGAAGGGCAAGAAACCAACCCTGTCTTATTTTAGAATCTTTGGCAGTAAGTGTTTTGTACTTAATAACGGGAAATATTACAAAACTAAATTTAGTGAAAAATGTTTTGAAGGTATTTTTGTAGGTTATAGTAGCCATAGTAAGGCATATAGGATTTTCAACAAGAAAACCCTGGTTGTAGAAGAAACTTACAATGTCATATTTGATGAGACGAGTATGCTTCAAAGCAACTCTTCTAGTGTTTTTGTTGAAGATGTAGATGCAAGGTTCAAGGAACTACACCAAGAAGAAACTGTAAAGGAAGACGCTCCAAAAGCTATTGAAGTAAATGCTCCTTCTACATGTGAGGATGATGACCCTCGGGAAGATGAAGATGTACCTGAAGTGCAGGAACCTCATGGTCATCTAAATGTTGGAATGATCAGACATTTGAGAGATCATCCAGCTGATCAAATCATCGGAGATCCTTCAAGCAGAGTTCTAACTAGAAGAGGTACAACTAACGAAGTTTTACATTTAAGTTTTCTTTCACAGATTGAGCCAAAGAAGTTTGAAGAAGCAAACACCGATCCCTCTTGGATCCTTGCTATGCAAGAGGAGCTCAACCAATTCAAGAGATGTAAAGTTTGGAAGTTGGTACCTAGACCCAAAGGACAGAATGTGATTGGAACCAAATGGATTTACCGGAACAAGCTTGATGAAAAGGGCATCATCACCAAGAACAAAGCAAGACTGGTTGCTCAAGGATACAGGAAAGAAGAAGGGATTGAGTTTGATCAGACCTTCGCACCAGTAGCAAGACTTGAAGCCATCAGATTATTTCTGGCTTATGCTGCATATAAGGGCTTTAAGGTTTTCCAGATGGATGTAAAGTCCGCCTTTCTGAATGGAGACCTTAAAGAGGAAGTTTATGTAGCTCAGCCTCCAGGTTTTGTAGATCCTAACTTTTCTGATCATGTATATTATTTACATAAAGCCTTGTATGGTCTCAAACAGGCACCTCATGCCTGGTATGAGACATTGTCTAAGTTTCTCCTTGAGAACAAATTCACAAGAGGAACAATAGACAAGACATTGTTTCTTAGGGAAGTAAAAGGCGAGATTTTACTAGTGCAAATCTATGTCGACGATATTATATTTGGCTCTACTGATGACAAACTCTGCAAAAAGTTTTCTAACTTGATGCAAGGTAAGTTTGAAATGAGCAGTATGGGAGAGCTGAAATATTTCTTAGGACTCCAGGTGCACCAATCTGAAGATGGAATTTTCATCTCTCAGACGAAGTTCACCAAAGAGCTTCTTAAGAAATTTGGAATGGAGAGTGCAACCTCAATGAGGACTCCAATGGGCTCAAGTATGTCTCTGGACAAGGATGAGAAAGGGAAACCTTTTGATGAAACCAAGTACAGAAGCATTATTGGGTCCTTGCTCTATCTCACTGCTACTAGGCCTGATATAATGTTCTCAACATGTGTTTGTGCCAGGTATCAGGTAAACTGTAAGGAATCTCATTATGCCGCTGCAAAGAGGATTTTGAGATACCTTAAGGGCACACCGAATCTCGGCTTATGGTACCCAAGAAGCAATGATTTTGAACTAATTAGTTTTTCAGACGCTGATTTTGCAGGAAGCAAAGATGATAGGAAGAGCACTTCGGGAACTTGCCAGTTCTTAGGAAAGCGGCTCGTCTCCTGGAGCAGCAAGAAGCAAAATTGCGTTGCAATATCGACTGCTGAATCAGAGTATATCTCTGCCGGCAGTTGCTGTGCACAACTTTTGTGGATGAAAAATCAGCTTGAGGACTATAATTTAAAGCTCTCAGAAATCCCCATGTTCTGTGACTCCTCAAGTGCTATTGCCATAGCAAATAATCCCGTCTCTCACAGCAGAACGAAGCATATAGAGCTTCGCTACCACTTCATCCGGGAACATGTTGAGAGTAAGGACATAAATTTGTTATATGTTAATACTGACAAACAAATTGCAGATATTTTTACGAAGCCTCTGGACGAAACCAAATTCAATTTCTTCAAAATGGAACTTGGAATGCTTAACAAGGAATCTTGAAGTTGGGACTGTTGAGATTTCACTTGTTAACTCAGAAAATTTCATGAAGTTTCACGGGTTTTCACGGGACAATTATTACTCTTCTCAATTCATCTCCCATGGAATCATCTCCCTATTAAATACGGTTTTATCGTCCTACAGGTACACACTCTACTTCAATTTATATATATATATATATAAATCAAAGAAAACATCACGATTTCACGAGAACATCCGTGAAACCCTACCCGACCGTTCGTCTCCTTCTATCGCGATTCCTCTGTTTCTCTTCCGCGGCTTCGACGACATCAATGGCGCCCAAAGCTTCTGGAGGTTTGCATTCAGGGGGAGAGTTGGTGAGAGGCGCCTTCCGCTCAGCTTCAGATGAGTTTCGGAACGTGATTATGATGCTCGATGTTGCCGGGCTCAGTTTTGTCTTAGAAGAGCCGGCTAAAATCCTAGAACAGGACATTCTGGAGTTCTATCGCAATGCCAAAATCTCAAGTCAAGGTAAGAAGATCAAAAGCTCTATTAGGTCTTGCAAAATCATTTTGAAGGCTAGTGGTATCAACCGATTGTTGAGGTTGCCTGAAGTTGAATCAGAAGAGTTGTTTGTTGAAGATATTTTCAGAGCCAGAAGATTCTGTGGCATTCTTGATCAAAGCTCCAAAATCAGAAGAAAGTTCATGAATGAATGAGGTAAGCTTCTGTGTGATATTATAGGAAAAGTATTATTATGCAAGGTAGGCTCTCATGACTACCTCTCTGAAGAAGCTTTCAAAATTCACACCGCTATAATATGTCGGAAGAATTTCAATTTTGGTGAAGTAATCTTTGAGAAGATTAAAGAAAGTTTTCTTGCTCCAAATTTTGGAAGAATTATCAGTCTGCTTCTGAATAGTAGTAATCCAGATTTTTTCAATCTTGGAAGAGGCATCCCCATCCACCACACAAAGAAGATCAACTCAACCATTTTCTCCAAATGGGAAAGGGTAATTCCCAAGGGCTTAGGGAATGCTGGAGTTAGGGCTGCTGTAAGTGATGATGAGGCCCCTCTGCTTGATGAGCATAGGTCTATTGAAGCAGGGCAATCCTCCAGGGGGAGTGGACTTAGTCCAGCTCCTGCACAGGGCAGAGATGCACATGTTGAGGGGGAGTTTCCAACCCCAAGAGACATTGATGCAGGAAGTGGTGCTGCAGAAGATGTTCCTCCAAGTGATGCTGATCAAGTACCTCTTGATCCAAGGTGGGCCCAGGGGATTGTTGATATTGTTGTCCCTGATGCTGATCTTGACATGGAGGGCCCAGAGGATGCTGCTGATTTTAATGAGGCTCCTCAGCTGGAAGATTCAAGGAGATCACCTGCCATGGTTGATTCTCTTTCTGAAGATCATGAAATCTTGCCAGACTCTCCTAATGAGCAATCTGAATCTGTGGAGAGGGGCAGTTTTGGTGCCAGGCTGGAGTTGGCTAAGGAGATGTCTCTACTTGAGGGGGAGAAAGACCAGGAAGATATCTTCATGGCTGAATCTGTTCTTCCTGAAGTCTTTCCTTTTGTGCTGCTTTTGCCTCCTCCAGAAGTTCTTGTGGCTAGGAGCACTTCTCCAAGGGCAACTGTGCTTGACAAGCAAGCACAGTCCTCAAGTTTTGTAGCTGATAGAATTTCTCCTGAAGAGGTTGAGACTGGTGATAGCTCTCACTCTTCTTTGCTGAAGTCCATAGCAGAGCTGCTAAAGGTTCAGACTGATCACTTTGATCAGTCTATCAAGCAAGTTTATAAGAAGATTGACTTTGTTGATAGTTCTCTGAAGCAAGAAATGGCTGAGATCAAGCATGAAATGGGAAGATTCAAGAGTGATCAAGAAGCCTGGATGCTAACTGCAGGGAAAGCTTTGGATCATACAAATACAGCAGTTGGGCATGCTCTTACCAACTTGCATCAGGTCAGTGAAGATGTTCTTCATCTCACCTCTGCTCATAAAGTTCTTAATTCTGCTCATGATCAAGGGATCTCTTACTTGGATGATCAAGTTGAAACTCAGCTGAAGAGATTATATACCCTCCTGCATGAAGATGCCATAAAGGGGGAGGAGAGTGTGGTATCCAAGTTAGAAGAAAGTGCAAGCAAAATGAATGATTTGAATGAAAGTGTAGCTACTCAAATTCAAGACCTCAAGGAAAACATCTTACAAAATGTTAAGGATGTGAATTGGTATACTCATAAAGCCCAAAGCTGGCTGTTCAAGGAAGTGGCTGGAATGCTTGGGTTTGTTGTTGTGGATAAAGCGTCAGATTTTCCCTCATCAAGTGCTCCAGGACCCAGGGCTCCTAGTTTCTCTCCAAATCCTGTTGAGGATTCTGTTTTTGCTGATGAAGTCATCCCTGCTTCATCTTATCAAGAATTTTGGGATGATCCATTCCCTGTTCAAGATCCTGACAGCTCCTATTTTGCTGAACCCTCTGAGAAGTCATTAAAAAGGAAGCTATTTGCTGATAAGCCATCTGCTAAGAGGTCTATTCCACATAAGAAGATCAGAGAATTTTATGATAGGCCTCCTCTAGAAACTTCCAAGAAAGTTGGAGCCCCATCTCCAAAAGTATTATTCTCTCTTTTTTTGATAGAGTCAGCAATCAGAATGAAAAAGTCAGTGACCATTATAGTTCAGAAGAATGGAGCAAGTTTGAGAAGAGGACAACTGAAAGAAGAATTCACTTCAAGAATGGTGGATCTAAAGAGTCTGCTCCTGATAAATATTGGCCTAAGCCAAAGGCATTCTTTGAGAGAATGGATTCAGAACTGAAGAAGAAAGCTGAGGCAGTGGACAGAATGTTTGCAAAGAAGAAAGGCAAAGGTCATGAATAAGCTGTGCTTATCTGGAATCATGATGTTTTCTTTGCTTATATATATATATACACATTTCTTTTGTGTTAAGTTAAAACATTCAGTCCTATTCTGTTTTTCCTTATATATTACTGCCTGGGTTGTGCATTCTTAATTAGTATACTTTCTGTGCAATTCAAGTTAGTGCCTAGGGTTATGACATCTTCAATTAGGGGGAGATTGTTGGGTATTGTGTCCACAATCACCTAGATTTGAAGATGTCCCCTAGTGAACTAATATGAATTGAGTATGTATTTGATGATTTCTGTTTAGATGTGTTATGACAGGTCTTAATGCTAAGTGCACACCAAAGTCAGGTTGCAATGGATCACCAAACGCAGTTCTAGACAATGTAATCCCTCATTGTATAGAACAAAGTGTTGGTCCATGTGTAATCTCTCTTTTGGGGTGCACTTCATATACTCATAACTGAAGGCTTTCAAGGTTGAGGAGTGGAGCAGGTTTTCAGAAGAAAAGAAAAAATCTGCTGAGTCAATTCGTCGAGATGACTCGGGTCATTCCGACGAATCCCGACGAATCCAGACAGAAGACCTTTGTCTTGGTTTAGAAGAAAAATCTGAAGCTAAGTCCATTCGTCGAGATGACTCAGGTCATTCCGACGAATCCCGACGAATGCTGACAGAGGTCATCTTGGCTGGGTTGTGAAGAAAATTCTGCAGCTAAGTCAATTCGTCGGATGTTCTCGTGAACTCCCGACGAATCCCGACGAATGGTAACAGAAAGTGTTTTTCACGGATTGTTCAGTGTTTCCCTGTGGCCAAGTAAATTCGTCGGATGTTCACGTGAAGTCTCGACGAATGACGGACAGACGGATTTCAAATCTTCGTTTAGTTTTCAAAAATTAGGGTTAGCCACCATGAACAGTACACGTGTCGCCTCTCCCTTCATTGTCGCACGAGCCGTTGGAGTCCTCCCTATAAATAAATCTTTATTTTAGGGCAAGGGCATCAATCAAAAAAACAAATCGATCTAAAATCTCTCTTCAGCCGACTGTTCAGAAAAGATAAAGCCAAAAAAATCGATCTCCTTTCTCTTTTGCTGAACAAGAATTCTGAGACCTAACGTTTGCTGCTCAAAGATCCTTTCTCTATTGTTGTTAGAGATTTCTCAGAAGAAGGCCTTTGATCTTATTGCTGCTCTCATTATTGAAGATTCTTTCAAGTAAGTCAAAGGGTCTATTCAGATCTGGTTAGCCAAGTCTTCTCTCTTCCACATCTTTCAAGTGCCAAGATTTCTTTCAAGGTTGAGAAGAAGACTCAGTATTCAAGATCTGAAGTTAATCTCTTTAGAGGTTAAGAAGAAGTATTTTGTTTCAATATCTTTTCTTTTGTAGGAGTTTTTTACTCCGAGATTATTTGTAGGAGTTGTTTACTCCGAGGTGTAGGAGTTGTTATACTCCGAGTTGTAGGAGTTGTTATACTCCGAGTTGTAGGAGTGGTATACTCCGAGTTGTAGGAGTTTTGACTCCGAGGTGTAAGATTAGTTATAATCTGAGATTGGTGAAGTAGCCGAGTCTAGCCTCGAAGTGCTAGATAGGCGAGGCGGGAAAGAGGACTACCCACATCGGGGAACCTCTATAAAATCCTTGTGTCTGTGCTGTGTTTGATTGTTTGTTTTTCTGTGTTAAATTTTTAATTCCGCATAAAGACATAGAATCCACCTATTCACCCCCCTCTAGGTGATTTAGGCCGCAACTAGATACTTTCAGATTCCTCGCAACACTTTGAAGAAGGGTGAGCACTTCTCCCCTGCCCGAGAGAGGAACCTGCTCAACCCTGCTAGCTTCCCTGTCAATCGCTGGACCTCCTCCGCATTCGTAGGAGACCCCAAGTCTAAGATCACCCTTACTTTATCGGGGTTGGGCTCTACCCCGGCAGGGGTGAGGAGGTGACCTAGAAACTTCTCACTTCCTGCCCCAAAGACACACTTTAGAGGGTTGAGTCTCATCTTGAATTTCCGCAGGGTGTCAAAGGTCTCCGCTAGGTCCTGGAGGTGAGACCCCATGTCCCTGCTTTTCACCATCAGGTCATCTACGTAGACCTCCAAATTCCCCCTTTCTGCTCCCTCAACACTCGATCCATCATTATTTGGTATGTGACCCCTGCGTTTCTCAACCCGAAGGACATCATTTTGTAACAATAACATCCGTCGTTCGTGATGAAGGAAACGTCCTTGACATCCGGCGGGTGCATTCTTGTCTGATGGTATCCTGAAAAGGCATCTAAAAAATTCATCACATGGAAAATGATGGTTGAGTCTACCAGCGCGTCGATTTGAGGCAGAGGATAATAATCCTTGGGGCATGCTTTATTCAATAAAGAAAAGTTGATACACATTCTCCACCTCCCATCTCCTTTTATTACCATTACAACGTTGGAGACCCAGCCTGGGTAATCGATCTCCGATACAAAACCTGCCTTCAGTAGTTTTCCTACTTCTTCTCGGATGGGCTCAGCCAGAGTAATTGTCACAACTCTTTTCTTATGGCGGATGGGGTGAACGCTTAGGTAGAGGTTGAGGCGATGACACGCCACGTTCGCATCGATCCCTGACATGTCCGCAGCGCTCCATGCAAAGATGTCAATGTTCCGCTGGATGCATTCCCGGACCTTCTCCTGGTCCTCCTCGCTCAGCTTCCTGCTGACCTACACATTCTCCAGCCTCCTATCCTGGGTGATGACTTCCTTCATCCCGACTTCCTCTGCTGCCTCCAGCCTGGCTTGCCCCTTCATTGCTCTATCAATCTCCTCCGCCTCCTCTTTCCAGGTGATGGTGTTAACGGTCGTGACGTAGCACTGCCTAGCCGCCTTAGGGTCTCCCCTGACTCGGATCTAGACTCCTATGATGTTGTACTTTAAGCATTGGTGGTAGGAGGACGACATACACCAGAATTCCATGATGAGGGGTCGTCCGAAGATGGCGTTGTAGCTACTCAGAGCGTCCACGATGACGAATCGGCAATTCTTGGACGTTCCCCCTAGAGTCATGAGGAGCTCGACTACTCTTTCCATGTCCTTCCTCTCTCCGAAGAATCCGAAGAGAGGACCATCCGAAGTGAGTACCCTCTTTGCTTCCACCTTCATCTCATCGAAGGCCTTCTTGAAGATCACGTTAACAGAACCCCATTGTCCGCGAGGATTTTGGAGGCCGTTAAATTCTCGATCACTGTGTAACATCCTCCAGACAGCTAGACCCCCCCAGGTGAATCTGTCTTGACAAGGTCATGATAAGGCCTTGGTAGTGTAGAAATCCCTTTAACTTAGGCAAGATTAGGGTTGAAAGTGCCTTGGACTGCAAATAGCAATTTCCAGTGACCAAGCTTAGGGTTGGACTTTAGGGCCTCAACTTGACCATTTGACCCCACCATAGTGTCCCTAACCCTTTAGGGGTTCCCTTAGAGCACCAAGGACCCATTGGGGTCAACTAAAGAGGCCAAATTGACCTAAGTCAACTCTAGCCCTATTTTGGTCAAAGTAGCCTAATTAGGGTCAATTGACCTCCACCATGCCAAATTGACCTTTCCCCTACCCTTATAAGGATAGTGGTGCCCCAATGGACCAAAAACCCCCTTCATGGGACCACCAATATGGTCAATTTGACCTAAGTCAACTCTAGCCCTATTTTGGTCAAATTGCTCTATTGTGGGTCAATTGGCCTCCACCTTGACAAATTGACACTACCTAGACCTTCCTAACCATTAATAGAGGCCAATGGGTCACTAGCCACTCATTGGGGTCAACCTAAATGGTCAAATTGACCAAAGTCAACTCCACCCTAAATTTAGGTCAAAATGACATGTTTTGACCTAATCAAGCCCAATCCACTTGGGCTAGACTCAATTGAGGTGGTCCACCACCTAATGGGGTTGGGTGCTACTGAAATTGCTATTTAATTTCAAGAAATTCGGCTAGGAGAGAGAAAACTCCATTTTCCCCAAAAATGGAGGAGAGAGAAAGAGGGGGAATTAATGGGGAGGAAGAAGAAACCTTCAATATCCCCCATTAATGGTCACATTCATCTCCTCTAGGGGAGAGGAGGAGTTTCCAGCCTTCTCCCGGCTGGATTAAGGCCCTATTCATCTCCCCTAAGCAAAACCGAAATTCCTCTTAATGGCCATTAATGGCCATGACCGAAATTTCCCCCTCAAATTCCCCCTATTAAGCCCTCCTCACTCCAATATGACCACTCCATTAACTTTAGAAGGTGGAAGGGAGTCGGAATAGTGCTTTGGATTGCAACATTTGGTGGAGAATCAAGGGATCGGGCAAGCTCGCCGGAGAAAGGAAAAACCATGGCCGACCACCACCGCCATCGTCGTCGTGCTCCAACAAAGGTTTGATTCTTCCCCTCTCTCGCATTGGATAGATCTCCCTCTGTGGGCTGCAAGATTTGGGGCCAAATGGCCCTAGATCGGGTAGGCTAAAACTCCAAAATCTGGAGCTTTTTCTTCCGGCTAAAAAGCCTCGTTCCGGCCACCTCCGGCCGGCCAACCGCCTCCAATCGCCGGCCACCACCTCAACGAAGGTGGTGGTGGCATTGGCCGGCCGGGGAGACGCTCAGGTGGCCGGGAAAACGGGGCTGAAGTTCACCCAGGCGCAGCTCATCTGGATCGTCGGTTCAAGGAAGAAGATGAGCCGATGCCGTTGAACCTTGATCTGTACAGGAAATATAATAGTATATATTAATATTTCAGTTTTTTTTTCTCTTTATTGGCAGCAGTTTGAAATAATTGTAGAAAATACTTTGAGACCTCTACTGAAAAATTGTCCAACATCAAAGTTGGAGCCCCCGATGTCTAGTTTATTACAAAATTGAGTGCACTCGGTTTGGAGCCCTGGTTAGGTCACAACACTCATTTTGGTGGGGTCTGTCCATAGGGCTGGCCAGAGATAGATTTGGATGCCCACATCAATCCAGAACTCCAAATGACTTGAAATTTGGGGTGTAGGCTATTCTTATACATATATAGGAAATATCCAAAAATGGGAATTTTTGGAGAACTTTTTCCTAAAGTTTTTGTAAACATTTAATAATCTTTGCACAAATTATTTGGAGGGTCAAATGACCTCCAATCTTCACCAAATTTTGGTGGAGTGTTATTAGGGTCATGATAAGCCCCTGGTTAAAATTTCAACTCATTTGGGGTTCATTTGATTAGGTAGTCATTGGGCCAAAAATTTGTCCAATGAGGGGAAAATTGTGCTTAAGGGTTATTTGGGGTTTTTCATTGTCAAACCACCTCCAATTGGAGTGGAATTTTGGGGTCATGGAAAGTTGGATTGCCCTAGGACTTGGAGTTGGGGCCCCCTTGGGGTGCATTTAGCAAAGTAGAGATCCATTGGCCCAAGGGGCCCATAGAGGCTTGAGTCTCCTTGGGGAGGTCAGTGGGATCATTTTGAGACCCCATGAGGAAATGGGTGAGCATTGGAGTTGATTTGCCCAAGGCCATAGGGTTGATCCCCATGGAGTGAAATTTTGGGGTTGTGAAGGACATAGGATTGTTTGTCCTTGGAGAGGAGTGTAATGGACTCCTCTGAGTTCCATGAGTGATATAACACCCTCACAAGAAGTTTGGGTGGATTTGGGGAAGTTTGGACCATAATCCTAGGGTAAACCCTAAGGGGTGCATTTAGAGGTCAATGAAGGAAGAGGGGTCAAACCTGTATGGTTTGACCTGAAATTTTGGGGAGATGGTCATGGTGGCCAGAGAGTCCTCCTATGAGGAATTGGTGGTGTTTGGAGTTGCCAACCCTAGGGAATAAACTCTTGGGTAGATTTGTAACTATTTAGGTTTTTGGGATCTAGGAAAAATTAATACTTAGTGATGAACCATCTTCTGTCACCAACTTAGTTTTGAGGTTACTAATCCCTGGAGATTCTATTAGAACCATTGAAAGACTTTTGGAGGTCCAAAGTGTAATTATTCATATTGTTGGCAATTTTTGGGATGATTAATTTTAGGGTCTTAGTTTTCTGTAATTTCATGAAACTTTGCTGGATATCATTTCATGCCATTATGAACCCTCAGTAATTTTCTCATAATTTTAGGATTGATATTTTTGGTACTTCTAGTTTAATTTGGAATTAATTGCAAATATGTTCTTTGTGGAAATTACAAATGTAACCTCTATGGAATATGGTCAAAATAAATTTTGTAGGGCTGAATATTTTAGTATGAATCACCTCTGTATAAATTTGCATAAGGTTTGGAGTTCATATGAGGGTACATTCTTTGGAAATAATTGAAAATTAATGGGTTTTGGAATTTTTAATAATAGTAAACCTTGCTGGAATTTCCTACAAATTCATATGTACTGATTATGAGGTACCCTTTATTTGTGTAAAAAGTTTGGTAGGCAATGGAAGTCAGAAAAGTACACTTGTAGTTCAAACCTCAGGAGGTTGTATTTTTGGAAAATTGCTTTAAATACTAATAATGTTGGGAAAAATACGATTCTCTGGAATTAATCTTATAACATCATGATAGACCTCTAGTAAATAGCTTGGGTCAGTTGGATGAATAGTTGGAGTACCTATAGTTGAGAGCTTCATATAATTAGTTTGGTCTGCGTATAGTAAAACCGTGAAATTTGAGAATCAAGCGGATCCTTAGGAGGGAGGGGAGGTATGTGGTTTACCTAATTTGGTTGAGAAGGTATGATGGTCAACAAGAAGGATTATAGATGGTAAAGTGTGCTTGGTGAGTTGAGGGTAAAGTGGTGCCCGGGATTGACGAAGGACCGTCTTGGAAAGTCATAAGCCACCTAGGGTTAATACAATTGTAATAACAAGGAGGGTGTTCTTATGGGTAGATATCAACATCACTAAGCGTCTTGAGAAATGGGAACTTTGGGGTGTCATCCCATCATAGTTCCTAGTACCGTAGCGAGCCCCTTACGGGGTAACCCTCGGGAAGTCCAAGACTAACTCTAACTCATAGGAGTAAGACATTGTACAAGATTAACTAATAACACACTCACCCACACCCTGTGGTTCCGAGAGTTTAGTTGGTTTGGTGCTACGAGCAGTAGGCTCGGTGGTGGTGAGAGCGGATTGCTAAGTCCGGTGAGCTTGTGACTCGGTAGTGTTTGCGGGCAGGTTAGCCCGGGGAGCTTATGGCTCAGAGGTAGGAAGTAGAACATGTTGCATGTGCATTGAAGGTGGTGGGTCTTCGGTATTGGACGATCGTTCACACCGACGTTAATACGTTGACTCGGCAAGTGTGGTATTTACACTTAGCCTTGAAAGTCTGACGGTCCAGTCAGCAAGAGTACGCAGACGCTCCGCGGGTTTTGCGGAGGCGTACGATAGGTCTAGGTTAGGTAGTGTGAATACCAACCTAGAGGTGGGCGAGGCCCAACCCACCGCTTCCGTTTGCCACTACGGGAGTATCCTGGGAGTCTTGCTAGCTCCAAAAAGGGGGAATTAAAGGTCTATGCGCATAGAGTCGTGGTGAGTGAGTTGCACTTATATGAACATAGCATAACAACATACTTTGCATGACATAGCATAAACATTGCATTCAACCCCTATCCCTATCGTATAAATTGGTATGGGACTTTTTATACGATAGGCCCTGCTAAACCACCCCTTGGTCTATAGGTTTGTATGGGCATTCCTATAAATCAATGGTTACCTTTATGTTGCTTTACTTACCATTATATATACTGCCTTACTGATTCTTTACATACACTCTACCATGCTTACTTACTACTTCATATATATATACACCTGTGTAGTTGTAGATCCGCCGCCACCTGCTTTTATTTTTACCCCTTGAATGTCCTCCGCTTCCTCCTCCCCATACGGTGCCTAGGAGCCATTGGGGGAGGGGTGGGGAATTAGCTGAGTCTAGTTTGACTGACGGTCGGTGGACCATATCATTTTAGGGGTTCGAGGAGACACAGCAACACCAGAGGCCGGTGCAGATGGAGGCGGACCAGTGCAGCTCAGGATCACAGGTTTCAGGACCAGTGACTGATTAGGTGTTAGCTTCCGCGAGTGATCTTGTAGTGAGGACATGATGTACAGGGCAAGAGCCCCCTTTTATTATTGTAAAACTTGTTGTCTTTTATTCAGTTATCTCTGTGGACATTCACCTTTATAATTCATGTGATTGTGGACTTGAGCTTCTTATTTGTTCATGTATACCTTCTTCTTCGTGATCGAATTGGCCGGCAGGATCGGCGTTTTGTAGTGGCGACCTTCCCGAGCGAAGGTGTCACCGCAAAGCGGCGGTTCTGGGCCTAAGACCCGGATGTTTGAAAAGAAAAAAAAATGGGGTCTTACACACTGTTTGGATCACTAACACATCGCAGAATATATCTTCATGCTCGGGCATATCCTTGGTGGTGAAGGCTGTAACATCCCCCAGACAGCTAGACCCCCCAGGTGAATCTGTCTTGACAAGGTCGTGACAAGGCCTTGGTAGGGTAGAAATCCCTTTGACTTAGGCAAGATTAGGGTTGAAAGTGCCTTGGACTGCAAATAGCAATTTCCAGTGACCAAGCTTAAGGTTGGACTTTAGGGCCTCAACTTGACCATTTGAACCCACCATAGTATCCCTAACCCTTTAAGGTCCCCCTTAGGGCACCAAGGGCACATTGGGGTCAACCAAAGAGGCCAAATTGACCAAAGTCAACCCTAACCCTAAATTGGTCAAAGTAGCCTATTTAGAGCCAATTAACCTTCACCATGACAAATTGATCACTCACCTAGGTCTAGAATACCATAAGGGACCTAGTAGACCTAAAAGCCCCATCATGGGACCCCCAGTGGTGCAAATTGACCAAAATGCCCTTTTTAGGTCAAAATGGCAATTCTTCATTAAATGCCCTAATTGACCATCACCATATTAAATTGACCCTACCCATAGTGTTACCATATCATAGGGGACCCAGTGGACCAAAAAGCCCCTCGACTGGGTTAACCCTAGGGCTCAATTTGCTCAAAGTCAACTTAGCATGTTTTGGTCAAATCAGCTTAAATTGGGTCAACCAAGACTCATGTGACCAAATTGACCCCACCAATAGTTTCTAAACCTAATTTGGAATCCAATGGACCCAAAAGCCCTATGCTAGGGTCACCCAATTGGCCACTTTGACCAAAAGTCAAAATTGCCCAAATTAGGTCAAATCTCTTGAACCTAGCCCAATCCCTTTGGGCTAAGCCCAAATTGATCATTTGACCAGCCTAGTAGACTGATATTAAACATGAGAGAGAGGGAAAATCGGCCATGGTGAGTAGGAGAGAGAAAAACCCAATTTTGGAGGAGAGAGGAGGTGGTATTCATGGCCATTAAGGTGTTACACCCCTTGGTATCCCTCCATTACTCTTCCATTCATCTTCTCTGATGAATTTGAGAAGATTCCAGCAGTTCCCAGGAGTTATTGGGGGGGTGGGGGTGGGGGAGTGAATAGGGTCGGCCAAGGGAGGGAGACCAAGAGGCCATTAATGGCTCTCTTGGTTAAAGCCTCCCTCCCCCTCAATTGAACCTCCCTTCATCTTCACAACCATCAGAGGAGTGAAACCCCTCATTTTCCCGAAAGGTTAGAGCCCCCTATGCACAAGAAGCCATGGCACCCAAAGCTTGGAGAAGGAACAATGGCGGCCGGCAAACGGAGCCACGAATCACACCAAATAAGGTCCGATCCTCCTCCTCCTTACTCGTGCTAGTATCTTAGATCGAATTAGGAGAGAAATCGGGCTCAAAAGAGACCGATCGGAGAGTTGAAATATCAGATTTTCCATGAAAAACCACCCTTGTGAGTTCGCCGGAAAACACCCCTCCGGCGGCCGTGCCGCCGCCCGGCGATAGCCACCACCTCAACGGAGGTGGTGGTGGTGGTGGCCGGCCAGGGAGGTGGCTGTGGTGGCCGGAAAATGGCCTGGAAATAGCTCCAGGTCGGGCTAATCCCGTGCCTTGGCTGGAGCTTGAAGATGAGCAGCAGCCACCCATCTTGCTTTAAGATTCGTGCACCCCCTTAGTTCTAATTCCATTTTCTGTGATTAAAAATGCAGCTCCTTATTAATTCTGGTAAAAATAGTTAGAGGCTGATTCAGAAAAAGTCGTCAACATAGAAAATGTAGCCCTTGATGTCTAGTTTAATACAAAATTGAAATCACTCAATTTGGAGTCCTGGTTAGGGCACAACACTCATTTTAGTGGGGACTGTCCATATGGCTATCCAGAAATTGTTTTTGATTCCCACACCAATCTAGAGCTCCAATTGACTTGAAATTTGGAAGGTAGGCTACTCTTATATACATATAACACATGTCCAAAAATCAGATTGATTGGAGAACTTTTCCCCTTAGTTTTTGGAAAAATTCAATAATCCTTGTGGGACCTAATTAGGTGCCCTAAACACATCAAAACCCTTCCAAATTTGGATGGGAGGTCCTAGAGAGCAAGTAGAGTCACTGGTTAAAATTTCATGATTTATGGAGTTGATTTGGTGGGGTAATTCACCAAAACAACCTTAGGCTTCCTAGGTTTAGGCAAAACTTTGGGTGAGTGCCCCCACACTTCCACAAAGCCAAATGGCTTCATATTTGGGATGCACCTCACCCTCCCCCCATGCCAACCTCTGGTCCAAATTTGGTGGCCATAGGAGGAGGTTTGCCCTAGTAAATCAAAAAGGGGCTAAAATGCTATATGCACCCCAAATAGGTACCCATTGGAACCCCACTCCTCACCAAATGTTGGTAGGATTTTGGGTGGTCTTTCATTGACCCTTGGTCAGTATAGTGAGTAGTATGGACTTGGGCAAGGTAGGGAGTTCTCTTGAGAATAGTTTGCTTAAGGGTTATGTTTAGGGCAAAAAGTGCACTTAAGCTAGCTTTGGAGTGTGGAGGGGTTTCCTCCCACTGATTGTTGGGGTGACCTTGGTCACTGCCTTGGGAGGTAGGAGACACCCCAAGGAGCAACTTTGGATGAGTTAGGGCCTAGTGTGCCCTTAAGCCCTAGTGGTGAAGTGTTTGGTGCCCTTTAGGGCTTGTGAAGGATGTAGGAGTATATTCCCATGGAGATAAGTGCAATAGCCCTCTCTGAGTTCTAAGAGTGTTATAATACCCTCACAAGAGGTTTGAATGGATTTGGAGAAGTTTAGACCCTAACCCTAGGCTAAACCCTAATGGGGTGCAATTAGAGGCTATTAAAGGAAGAGGGGTCAAACCTTAATGGTTTGACTTGAAATTTTGGGGAGATGGTCTTGGTGACCAGAGAATGCTACTGTGAGAAATTGGAGGGGTTTGGAGTTGCCAAACCTAGGTAATAAACCCTTGGGTAGATTTGTAAATAATTAGGGTTTTGGGTTTTAGAAAGAAATATAATTTAGTGATTGACCATCTTCTGTCACAAACTTGGATTTGATGTTATTAATCCCTGGAGATCCTATTAGAACCATTGGAAAACCTTTGAAGGTCCAAATTGTGATTATTCATATTGTTGACAATTTTTGGGATGAACAATTTTAGGGTGTTAGTTTTCTGTAATTGCATGAAACCTTTCTGGATGACATTTCATACCAATATGTACCCACTGTAATTTTTTCATAATTCTTGGATTAATATTTTTGGTACCTATAGTTCAATTTGGAATTAATTGCAAATATATCCTCTGTGGAAATTACAAATGTACCCTCTGTGGAACATGGTAAAACTTTGTAGGGCTGAATATTTTACTATGTATCACCTCTGTATTAAATTTCATAAGGTTTGGAGATCATATGAGGGTACCTCCTTTGGAATTTACGGGTAATAAATGAGTTTTGGAATTTTGAAAAATAGTAAATCTTGCTGGTTTTTCCTAAGAATTCATATCCACTGATTTTTAGGTACCCTTTATTTATGTAAAAATTTAGGCAGGCATTGGTTGTCATGAAAGCATACTTGCAGTCCAAACCTTAGGAAGTGGTATTTTGGGAAAAATGATTTAAATACTATTATTATTGGGAAAATTATGAAACTCTGGAATTGACCCTAAATAAGTGACATGGACCTCCAATAAAATTGTTGAATCATAGGATTGAGTATTTAGTGTACTCCCCTTCATGAGCATCAAAGCGTTGAGGATGGTCTGCGTTTAGCAAATTGACAATTTTGGGGTTGTAGGCCAAATTAGATTATACTGATTGGAGAGTGAGGGCCTAATGGTAAGTGTATGGATATGAGAGGACCCTTGGGAGAATTAAGGTTTGATGAGTCCTAGCGTGGTGGGGTACCATCCTTGGGGTAGGTCGTCCTGTGGATGACGAAATGTCATCTTTTGTCTATTAAGGCCTAAAAAGCACTTAGGTTTAGACCAGGTGCAATGTTAAGAGGGTTTCTTATGGGTAGTAACTAATAACATTAAGTGTCTTGGGAATGGGAACTTTGGGGTGTCATCCCATAGTGGTTCCTAGTACCGTAGCGAGCCCCTCACAGGGTAACCCTCGGGAAGTCCAAGACTAACCCTAAGTTGTAGGAGTAAGATGTTCTACAAGATTAGCTAATAACAACACACTCATCCACACCCTGTGGTTTCGGAAGTTTAGTTGGATTGGTTGTCCGAGCGGTGGGCTCGGTGGCTGTTGCAGCAGACTAGTTAGTCTGGTGAGCTTATGGCTCGGAAGGTTATTGATGACGGGCAGGTTAGCTCGGGGAGCTTATGGCTCGGAAGGTTATTGATGACGGGCAGGTTAGCCCGGGGAGCTTATGGCTCGGAAGGTTATTGATGACGGGCAGGTTAGCCCGGGGAGCTTATGGCTCAGAGTTAGGAAGTAGAACATGTTGCATGTGCACTGAAGGTGGTGGGTCTTCGGTATTGGACGGTCGTTCACACCGACGTCAATACGTTGACTCGGCAAGTGTGGTTTTACACTTAGCCTTGATAGTCTGGCGGTCCAGTCAGCAAGAGTACGCAGACGCTCCGCGGGTATAATGGAGGCGTACAATAGGTCTAGGCTGGGTAGTGTGAATACCAACCTAGAGGTGGGCGAGGCCCAACCCACCGCTTCCGTTTGCCACTACGGGAGTATCCTGGGAGTCTAGCTCGCTCCAAAAAGGGGGAACTAAAGGTCTATGCGCATAGAGTCGTAGTGGGTGAGTTGCACTGTATGAACATAGCATAACAGCATACCTTGCATGTCATAGCATAAACATTGCATTCAACCTACCCCTAACGTATAAGTCGGTTATGGGACTTCTTATACGGTAGGCCCTGCTAAACGACCCCCTGGTCTATAGGTTTGTATGGGCATTCCTATAAATCAATGATTACTTTTATATAACTTTACTTGCTATTATACTTAATGCTTACTGTTCTTTATATACTTGTTACCATGCTTTTAATTGCTGCTTCAGTTATATACGTACACATGTGTAGAGTAGAATCATTTCATGTACCACTGTCACCTGCTTGTTTCCACTCTGCCCTTGGTCCTCCTTTTCACTCCTCCCCGCTCGGTGCCTAGGAGCCGCGGGTCTAGGGGCGGGGGATTGTTGACTTAGTCTTTTTTGACTAACGGTCGGTGGACCATATCATTTTAGGAAATCGAGGAGACGCAGCAGCACCAGAGGCCGGAACAGACGGAGGTGGGCCAGTCTAGTACAGGAGCACAGGATTCAGGATCTGTGTGTGGTTAGTAGTTAGCTTCCGCGAGTGATCTTGTAGTGAGGAAATGATGTACAGGGCAAGAGTCCCTTTTATTGTAACCCTTGTTATCTTTATTCAGTTATTGTTAGTGGACATTTACCTCCATGGTTTTAATTCATGTGATTATGTGGACTTGCCTTCTCTTTTATGAACTTTTCTTGTGATCGAGTTGGCCGGCAGAATCGGCGTTTTGTGGTGGCGATCTTCCCGAGTGAAGGTGTCACCGCAAAGCGGCGGTTCTGGGCCTAAGACCCGGCGGTTTTTGCAAAAAAAAAGGGGTCTTACCAGTGGTATCAGAGCGAAACCTCGATCAGAAGAAAAGAAGTCCACAAACCCTGGGCCACCCCGCGCGAGTTTAGTTTGAGGACAAACTAAGCAGCGGAAGCAGTGGTGTGCCCATATGGGGAAATCACATGAAAAGTCCACTTTTAACTGAATCTTCTTAGTTAATTTCTCTTACGAGCGTCAAGTTTTCCTCTGTATCCTGCGGCGAACCCTGCCCCCAGCAGGGAATACCTCCGGCTACAAAGATCTCTTTAGATAGTCTTGTAGTCAATGAGTTCGACTCAACCCCACTAGGACACGTGACTTACTAGGACAATTTATACCATGACCTAGTCTGAAATAGATCGTAGGTATAGCTTTTGTCGAAGGTACGAGGATACCCCAAAGAGACTAGAGAAAAGAGAGATTGACACATAAGCAGAATGACATGAGACAGACTCAATCCTCGTATTTGTGACAGGATTACATTAAGACAACCACCATGACAAACACCTAGGGTCGGATAAAAATTGAAGTCCAGAAGAGACCCGTTTGAGTTTAGGTCAAATATTGACCCTGTTAAGGTTGCGTAGAAGGTACCTAGAAGAGCCTAAAGTGTGGAGTACACCAGTGAGCCCCAAGATAGAACCCCAATTTTAAGGATTTGTGCCCTAAGAATTGTTTGCATACTTGGGACGAATATACCTTGGTGATATTGAAGATACTCAGCCCCAAAATAGATAGTGGCTTATCTTTTGTTTATTGGGGGCTTGTCTTTTGTTTATTGGGGCGTACCTTTTGTTTATTGGACAAATTAATGACGGATTTGGATTTTTCCCCTTAGACTTAAGTTAGAAAATTTTGTGTCATGAACACTATGATTTTGAAGTCGATCTTACTCGATGTTACTTGAAAGAAGGTGAGATGGTGTAACAATATGTTTGGAATGATGATCAGTAGGAATTACCAGGACAATGGTTAGACATCATTTGAGTCGGACAACAACTTGCCCTTAGTAGAATCATTGGAAATGTAAAGACGTCAGGATTAATCAATTAGGGATGTTGATGTATAGAAGTTAAGGGCGGAAAGTAGATTTTACAAGTTGTAGTTAAATTTGAAAGCTCTTGTGGTTGGGGGAAATTCGGAAGTGATTAACTTTTAATTCGTTAAAAACCATGCTCTGTCATGGTAGAAATTTTAACTACAATAATAATGTTTAAACCTTGGAAGCTTTGATGATGAATAACCAGAGATCTTAGTCGATGACTTGTTAGATTTGGAATATAACGTTTGATTTCACTATGATAAGAACGATCTAAGTTTATCTTGTTGTTATGATTGGTTAGTATATACTCATAAAGATTCACAAAGTGCACCCCCAGTAATATTTAAGGATGATTGGGACGCTAGCCGATTTTGATTAGTCCCATCAATAGTAAGAACTAGAAAAGTTGTAGATTGGAGACGATTGATTACTCGGACGTACCTGAAAAAGTAAGAATTTGAATGCGAGAAGAAAACTTTAGAGGCATAAGAGTCTACCCAGGTTAGAGTGGAAGTTCGAGGATAGATTGACCAAGGTAGCTAGGTCACCCCGGTCGGGATAGATGATACGACGGTGCGAGTCTTGCGGCGCAAGAAGATTCCAGAGGTTAAGACATGTGGTAAAATTAGGGTCAGGAGGAGCACAACTTGGAGCCTCTGGAGCTGGTGTGGCATGGATAGTCGGTGCTCTTCGAGCCAGGAATAACTTTGACTCTTAGGGGATGTTACGTTCAGTCACTCGCGGTGAAAACCCCGCAAGCCTAACCTGAATTTCGAGGACGAAATTATTTTTTTTGTTTATTGGGATTTGTAACATCCCCCAGACAGCTAGACCCCCCAGGTGAATCTGTCTTGACAAGGCCTTGGTAGTGTAGAAATCCCTTTGACTTAGGCAAGATTAGGGTTGAAAGTGCCTTGGACTGCAAATAGCAATTTCCAGTGACCAAGCTTAAGGTTGGACTTTAGGGCCTCAACTTGACCATTTGACCCCACCATAGTATCCCTAACCCTTTAAGGTCCCCCTTAGGGCACCAAGGGCACATTGGGGTCAACCAAAGAGGCCAAATTGACCAAAGTCAACCCTAACCCTAAATTGGTCAAAGTAGCCTATTTAGAGCCAATTAACCTTCACCATGACAAATTGATCACTCACCTAGGTCTAGAATACCATAAGGGACCTAGTAGACCTAAAAGCCCCATCATGGGACCCCCAGTGGTGCAAATTGACCAAAATGCCCTTTTTAGGTCAAAATGGCAATTCTTCATTAAATGCCCTAATTGACCATCACCATATTAAATTGACCCTACCCATAGTGTTACCATATCATAGGGGACCCAGTGGACCAAAAAGCCCCTTGACTGGGTCAACCCTAGGGCTCAATTTGACCAAAGTCAACTTAGCATGTTTTGGTCAAATCAGCTTAAATTGGGTCAACCAAGACTCATGTGACCAAATTGACCCCACCAATAGTTTCTAAACCTAATTTGGAATCCAATGGACCCAAAAGCCCTATCCTAGGGTCACCCAATTGGCCAATTTGACCAAAAGTCAAAATTGCCCAAATTAGGTCAAATCTCTTGAACCTAGCCCAATCCCTTTGGGCTAAGCCCAAATTGATCATTTGACCAGCCTAGTAGACTGATATTAAACATGAGAGAGAGGGAAAATCGGCCATGGTGAGTAGGAGAGAGAAAAACCCAATTTTGGAGGAGAGAGGAGGTGGTATTCATGGCCATTAAGGTGTTACACCCCTTGGTATCCCTCCATTACTCTTCCATTCATCTTCTCTGATGAATTTGAGAAGATTCCAGCAGTTCCCAGGAGTTATTGGGGGGGGGGGGGGGGGGGTGGGGGAGTGAATAGGGTCGGCCAAGGGAGGGAGACCAAGAGGCCATTAATGGCTCTCTTGGTTAAAGCCTCCCTCCCCCTCAATTGAACCTCCCTTCATCTTCACAACCATCAGAGGAGTGAAACCCCTCATTTTCCCGAAAGGTTAGAGCCCCCTATGCACAAGAAGCCATGGCACCCAAAGCTTGGAGAAGGAACAATGGCGGCCGGCAAACGGAGCCACGAATCACACCAAATAAGGTCTGATCCTCCTCCTCCTTACTCGTGCTAGTATCTTAGATCGAATTAGGAGAGAAATCGGGCTCAAAAGAGACCGATCGGAGAGTTGAAATCTCAGATTTTCCATGAAAAACCACCCTTGTGAGTTCGCCGGAAAACACCCCTCCGGCGGCCGTGCCGCCGCCCGGCGATAGCCACCACCTCAACGGAGGTGGCGGTGGTGGTGGCCGGCCAGGGAGGTGGCTGTGGTGGCCAGAAAATGGCCTGGAAATAGCTCCAGGTCGGGCTAATCCCGTGCCTTGGCTGGAGCTTGAAGATGAGCAGCAGCCACCCATCTTGCTTTAAGATTCGTGCACCCCCTTAGTTCTAATTCCATTTTCTGTGATTAAAAATGCAGCTCCTTATTAATTCTGGTAAAAATAGTTAGAGGCTGATTCAGAAAAAGTCGTCAACATAGAAAATGTAGCCCTTGATGTCTAGTTTAATACAAAATTGAAATCACTCAATTTGGATCCTGGTTAGGGCACACCACTCATTTTAGTGGGGACTGTCCATATGGCTATCCAGAAATTGTTTTTGATGCCCACACCAATCTAGAGCTCCAAATGAGTTGAAATTTGGAGGGTATGCTACTCTTATATACATCTAACACATGTCCACAAATCAGATTGATTGGAGAACTTTTCCCCTTAGTTTTTGGAAAAATTCAATAATCCTTGTGGGACCTAATTAGGTGCCCTAAACACATCAAAACCCTTCCAAATTTGGATGGGAGGTCCTAGAGAGCAAGTAGAGTCACTGGTTAAAATTTCATGATTTATGGAGTTGATTTGGTGGGGTAATTCACCAAAACAACCTTAGGCTTCCTAGGTTTAGGCAAAACTTTGGGTGAGTGCCCCCATACTTCCACAAAGCCAAATGGCTTCATATTTGGGGTGCACCTCACCCTCCCCCCATGCCAACCTCTGGTCCAAATTTGGTGGCCATAGGAGGAGGTTTGCCCTAGTAAATCAAAAAGGGGCTAAAATGCTATATGCACCCCAAATAGGTACCCATTGGAACCCCACTCCTCACCAAATGTTGGTAGGATTTTGGATGGTCTTTCATTGACCCTTGGTCAGTATAGTGAGTAGTATGGACTTGGGCAAGGTAGGGAGTTCTCTTGAGAATAGTTTGCTTAAGGGTTATGTTTAGGGCAAAAAGTGCACTTAAGCTAGCTTTGGAGTGTGGAGGGGTTTCCTCCCACTGATTGTTGGGGTGACCTTGGTCACTGCCTTGGGAGGTAGGAGACACCCCAAGGAGCAACTTTGGATGAGTTAGGGCCTAGTGTGCCCTTAAGCCCTAGTGGTGAAGTGTTTGGTGCCCTTTAGGGCTTGTGAAGGATGTAGGAGTATATTCCCATGGAGATAAGTGCAATAGCCCTCTCTGAGTTCTAAGAGTGTTATAATACCCTCACAAGAGGTTTGAATGGATTTGGAGAAGTTTAGACCCTAACCCTAGGCTAAACCCTAATGGGGTGCAATTAGAGGCTATTAAAGGAAGAGGGGTCAAACCTTAATGGTTTGACTTGAAATTTTGGGGAGATGGTCTTGGTGACCAGAGAATGCTACTGTGAGAAATTGGAGGGGTTTGGAGTTGCCAAACCTAGGTAATAAACCCTTGGGTAGATTTGTAAATAATTAGGGTTTTGGGTTTTAGAAAGAAATATAATTTAGTGATTGACCATCTTCTGTCACAAACTTGGATTTGATGTTATTAATCCCTGGAGATCCTATTAGAACCATTGGAAAACCTTTGAAGGTCCAAATTGTGATTATTCATATTGTTGACAATTTTTGGGATGAACAATTTTAGGGTGTTAGTTTTCTGTAATTGCATGAAACCTTTCTGGATGACATTTCATACCAATATGTACCCACTGTAATTTTTTCATAATTCTTGGATTAATATTTTTGGTACCTATAGTTCAATTTGGAATTAATTGCAAATATATCCTCTGTGGAAATTACAAATGTACCCTCTGTGGAACATGGTAAAACTTTGTAGGGCTGAATATTTTACTATGTATCACCTCTGTATTAAATTGCATAAGGTTTGGAGATCATATGAGGGTACCTCCTTTGGAATTTACGGGTAATAAATGAGTTTTGGAATTTTGAAAAATAGTAAATCTTGCTGGTTTTTCCTAAGAATTCATATCCACTGATTTTTAGGTACCCTTTATTTATGTAAAAATTTAGGCAGGCATTGGTTGTCATGAAAGCATACTTGCAGTCCAAACCTTAGGAAGTGGTATTTTGGGAAAAATGATTTAAATACTATTATTATTGGGAAAATTATGAAACTCTGGAATTGACCCTAAATAAGTGACATGGACCTCCAATAAAATTGTTGAATCATAGGATTGAGTATTTAGTGTACTCCCCTTCATGAGCATCAAAGCGTTGAGGATGGTCTGCGTTTAGCAAATTGACAATTTTGGGGTTGTAGGCCAAATTAGATTATACTGATTGGAGAGTGAGGGCCTAATGGTAAGTGTATGGATATGAGAGGACCCTTGGGAGAATTAAGGTTTGATGAGTCCTAGCGTGGTGGGGTACCATCCTTGGGGTAGGTCGTCCTGTGGATGACGAAATGTCATCTTTTGTCTATTAAGGCCTAAAAAGCACTTAGGTTTAGACCAGGTGCAATGTTAAGAGGGTTTCTTATGGGTAGTAACTAATAACATTAAGTGTCTTGGGAATGGGAACTTTGGGGTGTCATCCCATAGTGGTTCCTAGTACCGTAGCGAGCCCCTCACAGGGTAACCCTCGGGAAGTCCAAGACTAACCCTAAGTTGTAGGAGTAAGATGTTCTACAAGATTAGCTAATAACAACACACTCATCCACACCCTGTGGTTTCGGAAGTTTAGTTGGATTGGTTGTCCGAGCGGTGGGCTCGGTGGCTGTTGCAGCAGACTAGTTAGTCTGGTGAGCTTATGGCTCGGAAGGTTATTGATGACGGGCAGGTTAGCTCGGGGAGCTTATGGCTCGGAAGGTTATTGATGACGGGCAGGTTAGCCCGGGGAGCTTATGGCTCGGAAGGTTATTGATGACGGGCAGGTTAGCCCGGGGAGCTTATGGCTCAGAGTTAGGAAGTAGAACATGTTGCATGTGCACTGAAGGTGGTGGGTCTTCGGTATTGGACGGTCGTTCACACCGACGTCAATACGTTGACTCGGCAAGTGTGGTTTTACACTTAGCCTTGATAGTCTGGCGGTCCAGTCAGCAAGAGTACGCAGACGCTCCGCGGGTATAGTGGAGGCGTACATTAGGTCTAGGCTGGGTAGTGTGAATACCAACCTAGAGGTGGGCGAGGCCCAACCCACCGCTTCCGTTTGCCACTACGGGAGTATCCTGGGAGTCTAGCTCGCTCCAAAAAGGGGGAACTAAAGGTCTATGCGCATAGAGTCGTAGTGGGTGAGTTGCACTGTATGAACATAGCATAACAGCATACCTTGCATGTCATAGCATAAACATTGCATTCAACCTACCCCTAACGTATAAGTCGGTTATGGGACTTCTTATACGGTAGGCCCTGCTAAACGACCCCTTGGTCTATAGGTTTGTATGGGCATTCCTATAAATCAATGGTTACTTTTATATAACTTTACTTGCTATTATACTTAATGCTTACTGTTCTTTATATACTTGTTACCATGCTTTTAATTGCTACTTCAGTTATATACGTACACATGTGTAGAGTAGAATCATTTCATGTACCACTGTCACCTGCTTGTTTCCACTCTGCCCTTGGTCCTCCTTTTCACTCCTCCCCGCTCGGTGCCTAGGAGCCGCGGGTCTAGGGGCGGGGGATTGTTGACTTAGTCTTTTTTGACTAACGGTCGGTGGACCATATCATTTTAGGAAATCGAGGAGACGCAGCAGCACCAGAGGCCGGAGCAGACGGAGGTGGGCCAGTCTAGTACAGGAGCACAGGATTCAGGATCTGTGTGTGGTTAGTAGTTAGCTTCCGCGAGTAATCTTGTAGTGAGGAAATGATGTACAGGGCATGTAACATCCCCCAAACTGCTAGACCCCTAAGTTGGTTTTGTCATGACAGGGTCATGACAAAACCATTGGAAGAGCCTTTTGACCTTAAGAGCTTAAGAAAGGAGGAGGAACCACCTTGGTCTGCAAATAGCAATCCCCATCCTCCAAGCTTGGGATTGGGATTTAGGACTTCAACTTAACCCTGGGACCCCACCATAGTGTCCCTAACCCTTTAGGGGTCCCCTTGGGGCACCAAGGGCCCATGGAAGTCAACCTAAGAGACCAATTTGACCAAAGTCAACTTAAACCCTCAAATTGGTCAAAGTAGCCCTTTTAGAGCCAATCAACCCTCACCATGTCAATTTGATCACACTCCTAGGTCTAGAATACCATGAGAGACCTAATGGACCCAAAAGCCCCATCATGGGACCCCCAGGGGTGCAAATTGACCAAAATGCCCTTTTTAGGTCAAAAGGACTTTTCTTCTCAAAGTACCCCAATTGACCTTCACCATATCAAATTGACTTTACCCATAGGGTTATCATATCATAGGGGACCTAGTGGATCAAAAAGCCCCATGACCAAGTCAACCCTAGGGCTCAATTTGACCAAAGTCAATTTAGCCTATTTTGGTCAAATCATCTTAGATTGGGTCAACCAAGAACCATATGACCAAATTGACTCCACCATTAGTTCCTAAACTTAATTTGGAACCTATTGAACCCAAAAGCCCCATCCTAGGGTTCCCCAATTGACCAATTTGACCAAAAGTCAAAATTGTCCAATTTAGGTCAAAATGCTCAAACCTAACCCAATCTCTTTGGGCTAACTCAATTGGATGGTCAACCAGCCCATGTGGACCCTCATTAAACTCAGGAGAGAGAGAGAGTAGGAGCCGGCCATGGTGATTAGGAGAGAGAAAGGGAGGTTTTCCCATTTTTGAGGTGAGAGAAAGAGGCCATTCATGGCCATTAAAAGGATTCACCCCTTGGCCTCCCCAATTGATTCTTCCATTCAACTCCTCAGCCTTGCCTCCCGTCGATCGGGTTGGGCTTCCTCTCCCAGACCCCGATTCCGGCCACCTCCGGCCGATCAAACACCGCTCATCGCCGGCCCCCATCTCAACGGAGGTGGTGGTGGCGTTGGTCGGCCGGGGCGGCGCTCAGGTGGCCGAGAAATCACCGATCAAAGTGGCCCAGGCACGCGCAATCTCAGCCCCAGGCTAATCGGGGACGATGGCTGTGAGCCGTCCGATGGCCCGCCTTTTGCTATTCGCAGGCATGAAATGATTATTTCATCTATATTGATTATATGTCACACATTGTGACAGATTTTGTGACCCAATTTTAAGGCCCTTAGGGGCCATAATTCGAAAAATGCTCAGAGATAACTTTTGTAGGCCTTGGTGTCTACTTTCTAATGGGAGTGAAATCAAGCTATTTGGTTAAGTGTGGGACCCACAGCACTCCTTCTAGTGAGGCTGGTCAAAACTCAAACCAGACCTTAAAATTAGTATAACTCTTAAATGGCTAATCTGATGTAGTTGATATTTTGGCTAAGCATCCATATGTCCTATACCTAGGTTAGGTTTGAGTATCAGATTTTTAGGAGTTAATTTTCCTAAGGTTTTTGTAGAAATTTAATAATCCTTACACAAATTATTTGGAGGGCCAAATGATCTCCAATCTCCACCAAATTTTGGTGGGGTACCATTTGGGTCATGATAAACCCCTGGTTAAAATCTCATCTCATTTGGAGATCTTTTGACTAGGTAATCTTTGGGCCATAGTTTTGCCCTTTAAGGGGAAAATTGTGCTAAGGGGACACTTAGGGCTTCTCATAGCCAAACCACCTCCTATTGGAGTGGTATTATGTCCACTACCCTAACCCCACCCAAATCACCTCCAAGAGTATTATGGAGCCATGGGGAGTGGGTTTGCCCTAGGATTTGGGGTAGGAGTACTTTGGGGTGCAAATAGCCAAGTGAAGAATCATTGGCCAATTAGGACCTTTGAGACTTGAGACTTCTTAGGAAGGTCAGTGGGATGAAGTTGAGACCCCATGAGGAGTTTGGTGAGCATTGGAGTTGTTTTGCTCAAGGTCATAGGGTTGATCCCTATGGGGAGGAATTTGGGGTTGTGAAGGACATAGGTGTGGTTGTCCTTGGAAAGGTGTGAGATGGACTCCTCTAGGCTCTATGGACCCCATGATACCCTCACAAGAAGTTTGGGTGTATTTGGATAGGTTTAGACCCTAACCCTAGACTAAACCCTAATGGGGTGCAATTAGAGGCTAATGAAGGAAGAGGGGCCAAACCTTAATGCTTTGACTTGAAATTTTGGGGAGGTGGTCTTAGTGACCAGAAAATGCTACTGTGAGAATTTGAAGAGGTTTGAAGTTGTCTAACCTAGGTAATTAATTCTTGGGTAGATTTGTAAATGTTTAAGTTTTTGGGTTCTAGGAAGAAATATAACCTTGTGGATAACCATCTTCTGTCACCCTCTTAATTTTGATGTCTTAAATCTCTGGAGTTCCTACTAGAGCCATTGGAGAAATTTAGACCCTAACCCTAGGCTAAACCCTAATGGGGTGCAATTAGAGGCTAATGAAGGAAGAGGGGTCAAACCTTAATGCTTTGACTTGAAATTTTGGGGAGGTGGTCTTAGTGACCATAAAATGCTACTGTGAGAATTTTAAGAGGTTTGGAGTTGTCTAACCTAGGTAATTAATTCTTGGGTAGATTTGTAAATGTTTAAGTTTTTGGGTTCTAGGAAGAAATATTACCTTGTGGATAACCATCTTCTGTCACCCTCTTAATTTTGATGTCTTAAATCTCTGGAGTTCCTACTAGAGCCATTGGAGAAATTTAGACCCTAACCCTAGGCTAAACCCTAATGGGGTGCAATTAGAGGCTAATGAAGGAAGAGGGGTCAAACCTTAATGCTTTGACTTGAAATTTTAGGGAGGTGGTCTTAGTGACCAGAAAATGCTACTGTGAGAATTTGAAGAGGTTTGGAGTTGTCTAACCTAGGTAATTAATTCTTGGGTAGATTTGTAAATGTTTAAGTTTTTGGGTTCTAGGAAGAAATATTACCTTGTGGATAACCATCTTCTGTCACCCTCTTAATTTTGATGTCTTAAATCTCTGGAGTTCCTACTAGAGCCATTGGAGAAATTTAGACCCTAACCCTAGGCTAAACCCTAATGGGGTGCAATTAGAGGCTAATGAAGGAAGAGGGGTCAAAACTTAATGCTTTGACTTGAAATTTTGGGGAGGTGGTCTTGGTGACCATAGAATGCTACTGTGAGAATTTGGAGGGATTTGGAGTTGCAAATCCTAAGTAATAAACCCTTGGGTAGATTTGTAAATATTTGGGTTTGGGGTTTTAGGAAGAAACAGTACTTGTTTATTTACCATCTTCTGTCATAAACTTGGTTTTAATTCTATTGATCTCTGGAAGAATCTGTTAGACCATGGGAAGACTTTTTGGGGTTCAAAGTGTAATATTTTATATAGTAGACAATTTTTGGGATGATCAATTTTAGGCTCATAAATTGCTGTAATTGCATGAAACCTTGCTGGTTATCTTTTCATATCCATATGTAACCACTGTAATTTTCTCATAATTTATGGATCAATATTTTTGGTACCTCTAGTTCATTTTGGAAGAAATTGCAAATATACCCTTGGATGAAATTGCAAATATACCCTCTGTGGAACATGGTCAAACTTTGTATGACTGAATATTATATTGTGAAGCACCACTGTATTAATTTGCATGAAGTTTAGGGATCATATGAGGGTATCTCCTTTGGAATGTATTGGAAATGAATGTGTTTTGGAATTTCTAAAAATAGTAAATCTTGCTGGTTTTTCCTAAAATTTTATATCTACTGTTTATTAGGTACCCTTGATTTTTGAGTAAATTGGAGTAGGCATTGGAGATCAGAAAAGTACACTTGTAGTTCAAACCTTAGAAAAACTGCCATTTAGAAAATTGTTTAAAATATTATTATTATTGGAAAAGTTATGAAACCCTATATTTGATCTGAAATAGGTAGCATGGGACCCCAGTAAATCCCTTGGGTCAAGGAGTTGGTTATTTAGTGTACCTCTCTTCATAAGCATCAAAACGTTAAGGGTGGTCTGCGTTTAGCGATTTGACAATCTTTGGGGTTAAAGGTCGATCTGGTGGTCTTGGGTCTGGAGTGTTGAATGTGGGGTGGTAACCCTGTATTATGTAAGGATCCCTAGAGAAGTTAGTGTTTGATGAGTCTTAGGGTGGTGGGGTGCCACCCTCGGAGTAGGTCGTCCGGAGATTGACGAAAGATCGTCTTTTCCGGTTAGCGTCTTTTAGCACCTAAGTTTATTAAAACAGGAAAGCCATTATGAGGTTTTGCTTATAGAAGTCTAGCCGGTTTAGTCCGGCGATCTTATGTTTCTGAGATGTTTATTGGTGACGGGCGGGTTAGCCCGGGGAGCTTGTAGCTCGGTGTTGTTGAAAGATATACGGCTTGTGCATAAGGTGGTGGGTCCTTCGTGTTGGCGATCGTTGCACCGACGTTAACACTTGGGCTCGGCAAGTGTGGTATTTACACTTAGCCATAAAAGTCTGGCGGTCCAGTCAGTAAGAGTACGCAGGCGCTCCGCGGGTTTTGTGGAGGCGTACGATAGGTCTAGGTTAGGTAGTGCAAATACCAACCTAGAGGTGGGCGAGGCCCAACCCACCGCTTCCGTTTGCCACTACGGGAGTATCCTGGGAGTCTAGCTCGCTCCAAAAAGTGGGAACTAAAGGTCTATGCGCATAGAGTCGTAGTGGGTGAGTTGCACTTGTTTGATCACCGCATAACAACATACTTGCATGACATAGCATAATCATTACATTTAACCCCGACACCTATCGTATAAATTGGTATGGGACTTTTTATACGATAGGCTCTGCTAAACGACCCCTTGGTCTATAGGTTTGTATGGGCATTCCTATAAATCAATGGTTTACTTTATCTTACTTACTTGCCTCTACTTTTGTTTCTTACTGTATTTCCTATACTTTACCATGCTGCTTATATATTTCATGTTTTATTTATATACATACACCTGTGTAGCGTAGATCTTACCTTGTCATCTGCTTTTGTATTACCCCTTGTTGTCCTCCGCTTCCTCCTCTCCATGCGGTGCCTAGGAGCCTTGGGGGGAGGGGTGGGGAATTGGCTGAGTCTTTATGACTGACGGTCGGTGGACCTTATCATTTTAGGAGACCACGGCGACGAGGCAGCACCAGAGGCCGGTGCAAATGGAGGCGGGGCAGTCTAGTTCAGGAGCTCAGATGACAGGATCCGTGAGTGTTTGATTTAGTGTTTTGCTTCCGCGAGTGATCTATGTAGTGAGGCTTCTGATGTATCGGGCTGTAGCCCTAGTTATCTTGTTTCCTTTCTTTCAGCTATATTGTGGACATCTTCTGATGGTTTATTTATATATGTGATGTGGACTTAATTTGGTCTTTTATTCAGTTAAGCTTACTTTTCTTGTGATCGATTTGGCCGGCAGGATCGGCGTTTTGTAGTGGCGACCTTCCCGAGCGAAGGTGTCACCGCAAAACGGCGGTTCTGGGCCTAAGACCCGGTGGTTTTTGCAAAAAAAAAATGGGGTCTTACAGGGCAAGAGTCCCTTTTATTGTAACCCTTGTTATCTTTATTCAGTTATTGTTAGTGGACATTTACCTCCATGGTTTTAATTCATGTGATTATGTGGACTTGCCTTCTCTTTTATGAACTTTTCTTGTGATCGAGTTGGCCGGCAGAATCGGCGTTTTGTGGTGGCGATCTTCCCGAGTGAAGGTGTCACCGCAAAGCGGCGGTTCTGGGCCTAAGACCCGGCGGTTTTTGCAAAAAAAAAATGGGGTCTTACAAAGGCGATCTTCTCCTCCGGGGGTGGGGTCATGGAGGTCGAAGCGACACTCCGACGGTAGATGGCATGGAGACTGCCCTTTTGGGTGGCCTCGATATTTACTCCTCCATGGATCACCCTGATTCCTCCTCGGGATCCCACGTCGACCTGGTCCTCACACCGATCTTCTGCCTCTACTTCTTCTCCTCCTCTTTCGACACCCTAAAGTTGTTGCTGCCCTGCCGGGTCTCTCCTCCCTCCTCTAATTTCTAAGAACTCGGGACAGGTAGCTGTTGCGTGACCTTCCTCCTCATGGAAGTCACGGTGTGGCAACACCACCCTCCCCCTTTCTGCCCCTCCTGGGCGATTCTTTTTTCCCCTTCTTCCTCCTCGCCCTATCGCCATGACATGCTGAGGAGGAGCCTGGAAGGGTCTCAGACCCGGTCACCACCACGGAGGGTTGAACCGTCCCCGCCCTCCTTGAAAGTGTCCCCCTCTTCCTTGGAAAGGTTCCCCACCCTGGGCGAATCCTCTTCCATGACCTTGAGGATATCCTCCTGGTGGCCTCCATACTGGCCGGTTGACGGGTGGTTGGTACCTTCCCCCTGGCTCCTGCCCCCCGGGGGGTCCTTGGAACCCCTGCCTCTTCGACTCCTCCCATCTTCTCAGCTCCTGATGCTGGGGTCCTCCTCCCTCATTCTCTTCTCCTCCGGCCCACTTGGCCAACTTTGCCACGAAAGCGTTGTTGGTGGCCTCCCCTTCGATCTCTCGCCCCTCCTGCTCGATCGATCAATTCCTCATATGATAGAGGGGGATCTCGGGCAAGTCCCATCTTGAATAGCCCTTACCGCAATCTGAGGGTGAAGGCGAGTTGTAAGGTGTGCCCTGACACCTCATGGACCAAGAGAACCTCCTCATGGAATCGGTCCATGTAGCTCCCCAACAATTCCTCGGCCGCCTTCTACTGGATTAGAAAAAGAGCCTCAACCCCCTTCTTCCTCTTCTTTTATGTGGCAAACCACATCAGGAAACTTCAGCGGAGATCTTCGAAACTGTAGATGGTCCCGGAAGGGAGCTGAGGGAACCAATCCCTCGTCTTTCCCTTAAAAGAGATGGCAAACAACTTGTTCTTGAAGGCTTTCGTCATCTGTCTAATGGAGACGACATCCTCAAACTACTGGAGATGTTGGAGGGGATCATCCTTTCCAGTGTAGTAGGACACGACAGGCTCTGTGAATCCTTCTGGAATGGGAGCTGAGAGAATCAGCTCGAAGAACAGATTTTCTAACCCTACCTGGCGAGATGTGGGTACTCGCCAGGTTTCCTCGTCTGGGCAGCGATCACTTGGCGGGCTGGGAAACAACACCCGCACGTGGAGGGCTCACTAGTCCTCCACCACCTCCTTGCCTGGTCGCCTGCCTGGTTCCCCTCGCCTAAGGCTTGCGAGGCGAACCCTGGAACCGTGGGAGTTGAGCACTCGGCCGGCGGCGTGTGGGCGATGCGCAGAGTGTAATACCCCCCCCCCCCCCCCCCCCCCCCCCCCTCCTCTAACGACAACTAGGTCGGGTCGGAGACGGGTCTTACCGCCCAAGACGGCCACCGTATGCTTTCTGAGTGTCACCAACCCACTCTCCAAGCATAGAATGATCGCCTCGTCAGGCTATAGAAACTTATCACATCACATCAGATCACATCAGAAGTAATTCAGAAACCAATATATTTAACAAAAGTCGTAACCTTAAATTTATACATGCTACTCATTGGGCTAAATAAAACTACAACACCTTCTCTCTGCTTCTACCAAGCTAAGAGCTCACATCTCTAATGACCGGAGACGAAACTGGTGTGTCTGCTCGTGCGGGCTCTACGACAGGTATGCTCTGACGCGCTAGCTGAACTTAGTGCCGCTTCATCTCATGTGAATGGTTATTCAATAACCGTTAGTCACAGACTTAGTGGATTCACACCTCCTCCACAAGATCCATGTACTCGGGGACGAGAGTGAACCTCAACGCTAGTAACAATAGCCGAAGCAAGAGAGAGTTAGCAGTAACATATTTATATATTTGCATTTTCAAGAAATAAAGCTAGAAGCATTAGGCTGAACGAACGCAATAATATATAACTGAAAAGCTGAAGCATAAACATCAGTTATCCCACAAAGATCTCAAGTAGCATTTACACAATCATATAAGGGTTCATAACCTGCAATCACACCGCATGTGTTCATAACTTGTCATCACACCGCATATGTTCATAACCAACCAACACACTGCAGGTGTTCAAAACCTGCGCACACACCTTATGTCGACACAGTTGGACTGCTTCTCTTCCAGCAGGGTAGCGAGCCCCGTGGGCCTCACTGATGCGGTCTTCGGTGACAGTGGCCAGTCCTGCCACTTCTGGGTGTGGACGTACTGCATTACCCAGGCCCCAACGCACAACCCTGTGTACTCTTGGACATAAGAGACGTCCGATAATAACTGGATTTGGCCAACCAGCAGAGGGACCCAGCGGGGCATATAAGACACAGTCGAGCTCCCAGGGTGCACGTCTCCCTGTCGTCTAGAGCCGTCTACCTTCCCACACCAGTATGTACGGTCTACGAGCATGACTGACCCGCCACTTTTTCCGCATGCAATTTACGATACAAGCATTTTATAAATCAGATAATAGGCACTCTCAGGTCCACGGTGGCTTGCCTTACTCGACGTGAAACTATTCGGGCAGACGACCGCACCATATATATCAACGTGCAACTCAACTTTAGATCAGGAACACGACGAGCATGTGAGTACATTATTTGAGGCTAACTTGAGAGGATTAACTTGACTCGTGACTATCCCCAACTAACACACCAATAGAAAGTTAAACGCTCGTTAGAGCAGGGCCCGAGCTTAAAGGTGCAGAAATAGTAAATTGCAATAAATAAGCACGGTAAGAGAATGCTGCTAAATAAACTACAAAATAGAAGTACTGAAATAAGGTACTGAATAAACTGCAGTAAGTAAATGCTGAACTGAAATGCTAGAATAAAGTGCTGAAAGGCCAACACTGAACTGGAATAAAAGAAATAATGAAGGAAATTGCTAAATCTGAAATAAAAGAAATAAGAAAGTTAGTAGTCCTTTAGTTCTATCTCCATCACATGAGACAAGTTCAGTCTTCCTCTTCATTCCAAGGAGGAAACTCCGTTTATAACAGACTTCTCTGTTCTAAGGAGTCAAGTTCACAATTCTGCGGCGAGTTTTTCGTATTTTACGGTGTTATGGTATGTCGGATTAATTGTATATGATTATTACTTTTAGTTGCCCCATTGTGGGAGAACCATCGGATTACAAGATTTCGATCGAGTTTTATCATAATACCAAACCTCGTTATTATAAACACCCGATTTATTCATTGAGTCTCCAAATCTCCGTAATAGGTTTAACATAAGCTCTTTTAACCTCAATTGCTCGCACCGGGGCGAATCAAGTTCTTGTATTACGACCGATATTAATTCTTCCGATTTAAACCTCTTTTGTTCAACAAATACCAAAGAGAGTAAAAAAATTAAGCAACTTGAACCAGAGGTTGTATTTGCCCTAACAGAATCCCCATAATTTTTTCAAATCGTTTTAAGCTTGTTTTGGCCTCTAATAAATTATTCGCCTCGAATAAACCCTTATATTAAAATACCCAAAATACTTTTGCTAATTCAAAAATTGCCAAATTTTGAATGAGGGTTTATACTAAAACAAGGAGGCTGCCATATTTTTATCACTCATTTCAGCATGTAGGAGCTCTCTGGAATATTTAAAATAAAGAAGCGACCATAAATTAATTTCTCATAAATATATAACCTTTCAATAAATCACCAATTTTTTTCAGTGGTTAAACACTAGATCCAGTGTTATCTATAGATTTTTCTAAGATTTTTATAACAAAGTTAAAAGCCTCTGATATTATTAAACCATTAATTTCTACCTCATTTAAATCTTTAAAAATATCAAGATTGCATAATAAAATCTGATTATTTTTCAAGGGCTATGTAATCCTTTATTAATTACAATATAAAAATTACAGCAATTTTAATTGAGCAGATATTCCCCTGGAATTTTTATAATCAAGGGAACTATATTAATTAAATCACTAAAATGCCACATAATTGTTAAAAATTCTCAAATAATTACAGTTGGTAAATTTAAGCCCTAGTCATCACCTCAAATTTTTCAGAATTTTTCTCTCAGAATTAAGAGTCTCTGTTAATTCAAAAACCTGAAATATCACTGTATTTCAATTATCAAAAATATAAAATTATGACATAAAAAACTCAAAAAAATTTTGCAGATGCTCCTCACTGATATGCACAACTTTCATGTACAAAGTTTTTGCATTTGGGCTTCCTATAAGTCCCAAAAAATAAAGGCGGATGTTACGTGCAAACCTATTTTGGCTTCGTGCAAACCAATTCTGCGTGCAGACCAAAAACTGTTATGTACAGCTCAAATTGTTACGTGCAAACCAAATTTAAAATATTTAAAATTCTTTAAATATAACAATCTATTAAGTATATTCAATCATCCACAATATGGAAAACAGTATTATAGAGAAAATATTGATTAGATAGTTGCTAAAAACTACAAAATTGCCATGTAGCATCATTTAACAAAAGTAAGTCTAATAACAGTTCAGTTTAACAAAAGGCTACATTTAAAGTAGCAAAAGTCCTGTTTATATGTACACAAAATATCAAAAGATAATCTAAATAGCCAGCATCACACAGCCCCTTCTGTTCCTCTTAATCCTCTGCCCTGATTTCAACATAACCCTCCTGCATGTCATAAAAATTTCATAAATTTCAGTTTGAGTAATAAACATTAACTATCGAGTAATGTTAACATTTAAAAGCAGCATAAAATGTTCGGTTGGTAGATGTGACACCAACTATACTCAGCAATGGTAACTTATACCTGTTCGTCTTGTACGTGCAATCTAACAGGAATACGCATGGAAACATTTGACATAACTGAATGGAAACAGGATGAGCAAAAAATAAACTTTCTAGCTGATTTGTTTGTTTGTTTACTTTGTTGAAACTAACATAACAAAATCCCGTACGTCAACAAAGCACTGAGAGGTGACAAAATGACTTCCAACATCAATTGGTGTTGGTTCGGAGGATTCTCCGTACGTCAACAACAAGATATCCGTCCCACTCATTTAGCATACATAAAAACATTCAAAATATTTCTAAACTCGTGGACACAATTATGCAAAAAAAACATGCTATTAGACAATAGTATGCAGATGCATTCCATATACATGCAATCAAAATCAAATGAATTCCTAACATCAGGCAACTACATTCCATATACATGCAATCAAACCAAAAAAAAACTTAACATGTCCAATGCAGGAGTAACTTCCAATGCAGATGCCAAATAATCCTAACATCTCAATAAAAATCCTTTAGCAATAAACTCAAGCAGCTGCATTCCATATACTTGTAATTAAACTCAAACAGCCCTTCCTACCTACAATACAGAGGAGTAACTTCCATCAAGCAGCTGCATTGGACATATACATGCCTAATATCTCAATTAAAATCATAAGATGCATTCCATATACATTCTATTAAAACCCTAAATCGAAAGATGTAGCTGCATTCCATATACAACCCTAAACAGCAGTTGATGGTGTCGTTGCATTCCAAATCAGAAATGGCCGAAAGTTCATGCGATTGCATACCTGCACAGCTCGAACTGGCCGAAAGTTCTCTAATGGCGTGCTGCGACCCAGTCCGACTTCACTATCTGTCGGGAAATGGCAGGGGGCGTCAGCGAAAATAGAAGAGGAACAAGACGGCGGTGGGAGGCCTGGCAAGAAGAATGCGTTCCATACCTTTCTACGGCGACGCAGACAAATGAAATCCAGGGCCGAGCAAAGAAAACGTCGTTGCGCTTGAGGAATGCTAGGGTTCAGCAAGGGCGTGAGCGGAGAAAATGCCGCTGCCACTATTCGGTCGAGAAAATACCTGCGAGATCGAAGATATAAAACGCCGGAGGATGCTAGGGTTTAGCGAGCGCCACACAGCCTCTGGAAGGGGTTACGAGTGACAACGGGAACGAAGATGCGAAAATGGTTTGCCCGAATCGAAGTTGGAAGAGAATATTAAATTAATGTTTAGTAAATTTTAATTAAAAATCTGGTTTGCACGAAGCCAAAATAGGTTTGCACGTAACATCCGCCAAAATAAAACTCTATAATAAATAAAATTTATAAAATATAATTTTCAAAACATTTTCGGGTAAGCCGTCCCCCACCCTTGCGGGCTGTTGCCGCCGGTGGTTGGCCCCCGGCCGACTCTAAGAGGGAGGGCTATCACGGACTTGTCCCCTTGACAACATCGCGTGCGGCCTTTGCTCCTTTGTGCGTCCCTTCGCAACTAGCTAAGTTAGCCTTCTCCAACGATCGTGGTGGCAAGATGAGTAAGAGAGCACTTTGTAAGAGAGAGCAAGTGAGATTGAGAGAGCAAAGAACTTGTATTGCTTGATTGCTTGTAACTTGGTGATTTACAAATGAGGGGGCCTTCCCCTTTTATAGGCCCCAAAAGAATTCCCCTCCAAGAGATGGAAGGATCTAAAATGCCTACATTTCTAGATCATTCTACAACCCTCATGTATTTACAACCTTCCCGAGTTCTCTAGAATGTTCCCATGAGATCATTCTAGAGTGCTTCTACCATTCTCTAGAACACTATGTACAAAGTATTCTACATGCTCCTAGATTTCTCTAGAAAGCTCCAAAGGTTAACCCCATAGAGGTTAAGCCGTGACATCCTCCCCCACCTAGCCTGGCGACGCCCTCGTCGCCTCGTACTGCTGGATGATGTCCTTGAACTGCCAGAGTTCTTCAAGTGCCTCCCATGTAGCTTCAGACGCTGTCCTTCCTTTCCACTTAATCAAATATTGTGTGCTAGGTTGCACACCTCTTCTCCGCACTGTCCTCCTGGTGAGCACCTCATCCACCTCTTGATCAAAAGACTTGGTCATCACTGGTGGTGCTCTATGCGATGTCCTTCTTTGAAGGTCTTCATTGTCTTCATGATATGGCTTCAGCATGCTGACATGAAAGACCGGGTGAATCTTCAAAGAGTCTGGTAGGTCAAGGCGATAGGATACCTTACTCACCCTTGCGATCACCGGAAATGGGCCTTCGTATCTACGAACCAAGCCCTTGTGCAAGCTGCGCAAAGCCTTGAACTGTTGAGGGAGAAGTTTCACCAACACCTTATCCCCAACCGTGTATTCCACCATCCTGCGCTTTGAATCCGCCCATTTCTTCATCAGTTTGCGTGCTTTCTCTAAGCACACTCTGGCTACGTCGGCTTGCTCTTCCCAAGACTTGGCCATTTTCCAAGCTCCTGGGCTTCTTCCGTCATCTGCCGTGGTCGCCAATGTATGCGGAGTGAGTGGTTGCCTCCCTGTGGCAAGCTCGAACGGACTCCTCCCGGTCGCCTCGCTCTGCTGCAAGTTGTACGAAAATTGAGCCACATCCATCAACTTGGCCCAGTCCCGCTGATTGGCGCTCACGAAGTGCCGTAGATAACATTCCAACAAAGAATTCACCCTCTCCGTCTGTCCATCGGTTTGAGGGTGGAAGCTGGTGGAGAAGTTCAATTTTGACCAGAGCAACTTGAATAACTCCGTCCACAGCTTTCCTGTAAATCTGGGGTCTCGATCACTAATGATAGTCTTCGGCAACCCCCAATACTTCACCACATTCTTGAAGAATAGGCCTGTCGTCCCCTCCGCAGTAGTGTCCCTTGTGCTGGGGATGAATGTGTCATACTTGGAGAAGCGATCGACTACCACCAAGATCGATCCGAACCCGCCTGATTTTGGTAACGCGTTGATGAAGTCAAGCGTCACCGACTCCCAAGGGTGCTCCGTTATAGGCAATGGCTCCAATAATCCCGCGGGCTGCTTGTTCTCCACCTTGTCTTGGTGGCAAACAAGACAAGTCTTCACATATAACTCCACTTCATCCCTCATCCGTGGCCAAAAGTATGACTCATCCATCAAAGCCAAAGTGCGTTTCTGTCCCGGATGTCCAGCCCACTTGGTGTCATGGCACTCCTTGATGAGATCCCTCCGCAGGTTTTCCCACTTTGGGATGTACAATCGCCTCCCTTTGGTGTAGAGTAGCTCATCCTCTACCCAAAATCTTCTAGCTTGGCCCTCCTTGGCCAACTCCATGAGTTGCATGGCAAGAGGATCCTCCTTCAACCCTTGCCTGATATTGTCCAACAACTCCCCATTAGCTGTGGACATTGCGGCTAGCTCAGCTTTGCGGCTTAGTGCGTCAGCCACCACGTTCGTCTTCCCCGCCTTATGCTCCAACACAAAGTCGAACTCCGCCAAGAAATCTTGCCATCTTGCTTGTTTAGCGGTCAGCTTCTACTGCGTTTGGAAGTAAGTAGTTGCCACATTATCCGTCTTGATGGTGAACTGCGCCCCAAGTAGATAATGCCTCCACACTTGCAAGCAATGGATGATGGTCGTCATCTCTTTCTCTTGAACGGTGTATCTCCGTTCCGCCTCATTGAGTTTCCGACTCTCAAAAGCTAAGGGGTGACCATCTTACATTAGCACTCCTCCAATTGCAAAGTCCGATGCATCTGTATGCAACTCGAACCTTTTGCTAAAGTCCGGCAAAGCAAGCACCGGTTTCGTACAAACCGCTGCCTTCAAGTCTTCAAAAGCGCTTTGGCATTCCTCCGTCCAAAGCCAAGCCTTGCTCTTCTTCAACAGGTCCGTCAACGGTACTGCCCTCCTTGAGTAATCCTTGATGAACCTGCGATAGTAGTTCACCAAGCCCAAAAATGATCGTAAGTCCGGTACCTTCGTTGGCGGTTCCCATTCATCAATTGCCTTGATCTTTGTCATGTCCATTCGCAAGCTCCCATGCCCGATGACATGACCAAGAAAGTGTATCTCCTCTTGTCCAAATGAGCATTTGGACTTCTTCACGTACAGCTCATTCTCCCGCAACACTTGGAAGACTCGGCTAAGATGCTCCACATGCTCCTCGATGGTGTTGCTATATACCATAATATCATCCAAGTATACCACCACAAAGTTATCCAAGTAGGGGCGGAATATTTGGTTCATCAACGTGCAGAAAGTAGCCGGGGCGTTAGTTAAGCCAAATGACATCACTAACCATTCGAATGCTCCATACCTCGTGACATATGTGGTCTTCGGCTCATCTCCTTCCGCAATCCGCACTTGATGATATCCCTTTTGCAAATCCATCTTGGAGTAGATTCTTGCACTTCCAAGCATGTCAAAAAGATCAGCAATGAGAGGAATTGAATACTTGTTCTTTACCGTTACCTTGTTTAGTGTCCGGTAGTCTGTGCACAACCGCAACGATCCGCCCTTCTTCTTTTGAAATAGCACCGGGGCACCAAATAGCGCCTTAGACGGCCTGATCATTCCCGATTCTAGCAAAACTTGGAGTTGCTTCCTCAACTCCTCTAGTTCAGGGGGAGCCATCCGGTATGGTGCCTTAGCTGGGGGCTTCGTCCCTGGCTCCAACTCAATTTTGTGATCCACCTCCCGCCGAGGTGGTAGCTTCAGTGGCAACTCTGCGGGCATGATGTCTTCATTTCTTGCCAACACGTCCGCAATGATAGGAGGCACCTCCTCCATCGTGTCACCGACTTCCTCCTTTAGGGTGGCCAAGTACGTTGGTTCACCCTTCTTGAACCCTTTTGCCAACTGCATGGCCGATAGCTGTTTCGGCCCCTCCTTTGCTGGTCCTTGCACCGTGGGAACCATGCAAGCATTTCCTTCCTCCAAGATGCAAACTGAGCGATGCGCCGGCATGACGATGGCTTGCATCTTCTCCAAGAAGTCCATTCCAAGAACGACCTTGAAGTCATCCATGGGTGCGATTGAGAAGTCCACCCGGCCCTTCCAGGTGCCCATGCATAGCTCTACATGACGTGCGACTCCTTCTAGTGGCCTCGCTTGACCGTTCACAGTCTTGATCCAACCTCCGCCCTTCACAACCTGCAAGCCCAACCTCTTGGCTTCTCCTTCGATCATGAAGTTGTGTGAAGCCCATGTGTCAATCAGGGCTTTTGTAGCCTTCCCCTTGATGACTGCTTCCACATACATCAGCCCCTTGCTTGATGTGACTTTTGTTGGTTGCACGTTCAAAGCATTCAACAATTGTAATAAAATCATTTGAGAAGTGCCTTCCTCCGATGGGGTGACATTTTGACTCTCCACCATAGCCGATAATGATCCCAACTTTGGGCAGTTGCTCGTCGGATGTGGCCCCTTGCACACATAACATATGCCTCTGGGTGTGAAGTTCTTCTTCCTCTCCTCGAACTCCTTCCTTTGATCGGGCAATGTCTTTGACCCTCCTTTGAAATGCGCCGCCTTGTTGTCTTGTCGGTCTCCCCCACCTTTTCCATAGCCCACCTTGTCCTTCTTCTCCTTGATAGGATTTGGTTGGCGATGGAACTCAATAAGAGACTCGGCGATGGCAATAGCATCCCTGGTGGTTCTTGGGTCCTTCCTCTTGACCTCTTGTTTCACCCAATTTTGCAGCCCATCGATGAAGTTGAAGAGAAGGATATGTTCGGGGACATCGAATACCTGGAGTGATAAAGCGGTGAACTCCTTGACATAGTCTCCGATACTTCCCTTTTGCCTCAACTCCCTAAGCTTCCGCAAGTTTTCATCCTTCACATTCTCGGGGATGAAGTTCCTTCTTAACTCCTGCTTGAAGTCCTCCCAAGTATCGATCCAATAGAGTCCCTTTGCAATATCTGTTTGGATTTTCCTCCACCACAAGGAAGCAAGGTCCTCCAAGTAATAACCAGCATGACGTATCTTTAGTGCCTCGTCTGTGATGTCATATCCTTTCAAGTATTTCTCCATGTGCCAAAGGAAGTTCTCCACCTCCAACGCATCTCGCTTTCCCGCAAATTTCTTGGGTTTGGGCACATCAAGCTTTGCATTTACCATGGCTGCACCATTCCCACCATTTCCACCATTGGTAGCACCTCGCCTACGCAAGTCATCCACTTCGTTTTCAAGACTTGTGAGGAGCTCTTCCAAGTCGCTTATGATGGTATCAAAAGCGTCTTCCGACTTGCCCATAGTTTGCTCCTTGAGATGGTCAAGATCCGGCTACAACTTCTCTTGCTCAACATGAAAAGTGTCAAAGTACTTACATATTTGATCCACTTTCCGATGAAGAGTAAGATGCGCCTCCCGTAGAGCTTCAAATTCAGCTGGATCAACCATATTTTGCTCAGAGCTGGAACCATCGCGACCCTTGCTCTGGTCCCTCTTATTCCTTCTATCTCTTTTCTCCTCGGCCGCCCTGCCGCGCTCATCAACAATGCTAGAGTTGTTATTCCCTTCCAAAGCTATCTACTCTTGATTTTCACGAACCACGTACTAGAGTCAACCCGAGTCAACCTAGCTCTGATACCAACTGTCACGGACTTGTCCCCTTGACAACGTCGCGTGCGGCCTTAGCTCCTTTGTGCGTCCCTTCGCAACTAGCTAAGTCAGCCTTCTCCAACGATCGTGTCGGCAAGATGAGTAAGAGAGCACTTTGTAAGAGAGAGCAAGTGAGATTGAGAGAGCAAAGAACTTGTTTTGCTTGATTGCTTGTAACTTGGTGATTTACAAATGAGGGGGCCTTCCCCTTTTATAGGCCCCAAAAGAATTTCCCTCCAAAAGATGGAAGGATCTAGAATGCCTACATTTCTAGATCATTCTACAACCCTCATGTATTTACAACCTTCCCGAGTTCTCTAGAATGTTCCCATGAGATCATTCTAGAGTGCTTCTACCATTCTCTAGAACACTATGTACAAAGTATTCTACATGCTCCTAGATTTCTCTAGAAAGCTCCAAAGGTTAACCCCGTAGAGGTTAAGCCGTGACATGGCGCTCTCTCCGATGGTGGTCTGGTGGCCTGCCGTCGCAGGCCACCGTCGGAGTTTTTTTTTTTAAATTTGAATGGAGGAGAGGGGGGAACGGCGACGGCGCTCTGGCCGTCGGAGTTCGCATGCGACACGTCCGAAATTTAGGGAGCAAGGAGAGGAGGAGGTCCCATCTGGTTTGGAGGCCTTTGGGAGCTCTCGGCGAGATCCTCCATGGAAGGTGGTAGGACAATTGGTTCCTGTATCAAAACATCGAAATTTAACTTCAGAATTTGAAAGCTTGGGGTTCTTTTTTAACTGACCTGGAGCAAGTTCTCTTGCCTTTAGAATATCCGTACCCGACCAACATATCTTATGCTCCTTTTGAACACTAAAACTCACTTTGCGAGCATAGATACAATACATTTCATATGCTTCTTATTCGGTTTGAACTATTTCGAAAGTAGGAGTATTACTATATTACAATATCCAAAAAAAAATACTTGTATGAATCTGTAAATTATGAGATAGTCTAATCTTCTCCTAAAGGAGGGGTGAATAGATGATGTCTGCCTTTATAAACTAATTGCGGAATAATAAAAGTATTAAGAAGAAAAACACAGAAAGCACAAAAAACATAGAAAGTTATAGTGGTTCCCCGAGTTGGGTAGTCCACTTTCCTCCTTCGCCTATCTAGCAGTGTGCCAGCCACGAACACTTCAACCAAAACACCTCAGATCCGCAGATCTTACAACTCGGAGTCAAATCCTACCTCAAGGATACTAGATAATCCCCTACCTCGGATCCCCCAGCTCAGGATCCTACCCTCAAATTCACAACTAGATTCATGTACATAGATTTCTTGTTGTATCTGTCTTTCTGAGAGAGAGGGAGGAAGGGAGAGAGCACTTTAGAAAAAAGAAGATGATAACTGATATAATTGTTGTTGTCTGAATCTATCTCAATATTCTTATTCTTCTGTCAAATAAAATTCAAATTCTTTTCCTTTTCTGTTGTATCCCTAATAGGAAAGTCCACAGGATAATAACATTCTCTTTCCATTTTGATGACCCATCAAATCCTTTTAGAATAACTTCCAGAAATATCTTTATTATCTCTTTGTAGTCCTTTCCATTCTTGGATATAATCGACCCGTTAGAGATCAAAACTATTCCATGTATAACCTCTGAATCACCTTTAGAAAGGAATAAAGGAGAAATTCTAATTCTGTCGGTATTCGACGTAGCGTCGAATACATTTGTCTTCTTATCGACGCACCTCTGAGTTCTATTAGAAGCTGCGTCGAAATCCTCAGCTTAGAAATGATCTCTGCAGTCGACATTGCGTCGAATAGTTATCGGCGTATCCGTCGAGATGAAATCCTGAACTCAGATCACTTCCTTCTGCGTAAATTATAAGTCCAAGTTGCGTCAACTTCAAATATTGCTTCGACTGAATCTGTCTTCTGTGTCGAGTACATCTCGACGTTGCGTCGACTTCAACTTATACATCGACTTCAGTCCGAGTTAATGTTACTTCTATTCGAAGTTACTTCGACTTGCAATCAAAGCTGCGTCGACTTCTATTCGATGCATGTTTAACTCAACTGAATTTTGGACTCTTTTTGGATTGGTCTTTGACACTCTAATGAGAGTGTGACATCCTAAGACATCTAATGACCAAATTACCCTTTCTATACAGCATGTGTAATACATCCTAGATAATGAAATCACTTGTATATAATTTGTGAGATAAATCAAAGGGTGTTTTTCCGAACAGATCTGATCTGAACCTAGATATCAGAGAAAATGACTTGCTCTTGAGAGATTTGAGAGTGAATAACCTGGAGCAATCTTAGGAGCACTTGAGTTAATCTTTTGAGTGTCTCCTTCTTAATATTTTCTCTGCACTTGGAGTTTGCGGTTGTTCTTCAGAAAGACTGTTCGAATGATTCAGAATCTCAGAATTAAGGTTTTCCCTTCACATCTCATATTTATTTATGTGACTGTGGTTACTAACTGTCGAATCGAAGAAAGTTTATGTCAGAAATCTCTTTCCCTAAAGGACTGATCTGATTGACGCAATCGACGGCGGCAGAGATTTGAATTCCCGTGACTTGAACTGTCTCAACGACATTTGCACTGTCTCGACGACATCTCATCTCTTCACAACGACAATTGAGTTTTCAAGCCGATACCAACTCTTTCAGACTTGGAGTTAACTTCTATCAAAGATGTATAACCATCAAGCAGATAAAACCTCATCTAGACGATACCTATGGTCTTCAAGACGATATTTGAATTCAACACGACCACTATCTTCAAGCCGATTATTAAGCATATCTAGACGATATTTCAGCTTATCAAGACGATATTTGAATTCAACACGACCACTGCATTCAAACCAACTGTTAAGCTTATCAAGACGATATTTCAGTGTGTCAAGACGATAAGACTTAACACTTAGATCTGAGAATTTGTTTTGGCAACAGGGGAGTCATATCTAGACGAAGTGGATCATTCTCAATTCAACATGCTTTTGAATTGTCGTTTAGACTTCTCGACGACATTTCATTTCGTCTCGACGACAATTGACTTAGAGTAATTTCATCTTCAATGAAGGGCTTCCAAACGATATTCTTTTATCTCCATGATCTTTACTTAGCGTGAGACCTTCTCTATGAAAAACTTTCAGTCATCAACATGATGTGTATAAACTTCAGCTCTGTCAAGATGATAACTATCTTGTTTATCTTCTTCAAGACGATATTTGTATAACTGATCTCTGTCAAAGTGATGTCGTCTTGAACTGTGTATTATCAAGACGATATTTGTGACTTTAGCTGTAAAGCTTCAAGACGATATCGTCTTGAAGCTTAAGGTCTTCAAGACGATATATCTACCTCTTCAAGACGATATTTGACTACTTGAATTCTGATCTTTTACTCAATCCAACTTTTCTAGACCTTTCTTCCTGATGTATATGAGTGATTGACAAGTCTAACATAGTCTAGATCTTAGGTTGACATGGTGTTTTGCACAATGAGGGATTACAACGACTTTATGAACGTTGTCGCGTGAAAAATAACGAATATAATCACACAACATTCCAATGTGTTTGGCAGTACATATGGCTAACGTCCTCCTTCATTGGAATAGTATCCATCATTAACAATCTGACAAAGCTTCTGCAGTCCAACAATGTCGATAAGATGTATGGATCGATCAAAAGCAGGAAAAGTGAATGCAATTTTGACCTATCTGCGACTAAGAAGGCGTTTCTCCATTTCGAGTAAAGTTGAGCAGGAAAGAAAGATTCGCAAAGAAGCGATATTTATATAAGAACGGAACGCCGCATGTAATAATCGTGACAGACTTGTCTCCAAATCTAGAGAAGGGGCCCATATAGAAAAATTTCTCCTCCATACCACTACCACATTGGCACTGCACTCCCTCTCTGACTCTCCCACGGGTAGAAGGTCGGACACATGGGCAACCCCTTCTCAATCACTGTCTCCTCTATCACCACGACTTTGCACGCCACCACACATCACCGATTCTCAAACTCTGACTACAGTCCCCTCCAAGCAGTCAGCAACATGGCAATCAGGAGTAGGAACTATAAGTCCATCCCAAGTTTATTTTGACAAATGAAGAAATTATCAAATGTTTCATCATTGAATGATCGACCCATGTAAATATAAATAGGATTTGATATTCCCCTGTGATTATAAGGCTCCAAGTAGTAGGTAGATATACTGTTTACTATCAATTAGTGCTACAACTTTTTTTGCTCAGCAAAAAACATTGATTTTAAAGATTTCAGCTAGTACAACCACATGCAAAATTGAACTGACCCAAACTGAACCAGTTGGTGGGATTTGGGTGGGTAAAAATAAACCACCTTGGGTGGGTAAAGATCGATGTTCGGTTCGGGGTCGATTCAGATCTAAATTGTCCAGAACCGAATCATTTTCAAGCCCAAAAAGATGGCGGAGCTGGTGGATCATACCAATGTTAGAGGTGGCGAAATGAGATCCAACTCTAATCAACATTGACGAGGAGGATGCAAAAGACGAGAAAATCCACCAAGAGCAACTCAGTCGATATCCTCAAAGAGCAACACTAATCTTTTCTTGACCTCCAAAAGATGAATACAAGAGTTTCTATTCCAATATTACAATAATATCTAATGACAAAAGAAAAAATGCAATTAAATTAATTCAATATTAAAATTGATAGGGTTTTCTTGAAGGCTCTAACCGCATCCCATTCATGGGTGTGCGGTTATCCAAAGAAACCCCACTATCCCCGTAACCACCCAACATGTGGGTGCAAATAGTAAAATCCCCCATTACGGGGTGCAAATAGTAAAATCCTCCAACATGGAGGTGCAAATAGTAAAATTCTGCATCATGGGGTGCAAATAGTAAAATCTCACATCATGGGGTGCAAATAGTAAAATCCCCCATTACGGGGTGCAAATAGTAAAATCCTCCAACATGGGGGTGCAAATAGTAAAATCTCACATCATGGGGTGCAAATAGTAAAATCCTCCAACATGGGGGTGCAAATAGTAAAATCTCACATCATGGGGTGCAAATAGTAAAATCCCCCATTACGGGGTGCAAATAGTAAAATCCCCCATTACGAGGTGCAAATAGTAAAATCCTCCAACATGGGGGTGCAAATAGAAAAATCCCCCATTACGGGGTGCAAATAGTAAAATCCTCCAACATGGGGGTGCAAATATTAAAACTTCAATACGGTCTGCGTATAGCAAATAATATGGTTATGGTGTGCGCATAACCATATACGTCATATGAATACATATCACCGCAAAACTATACAAACTGGTGTGCGCGTAGCTATATTCATGATAAGTGTGCGTATAACACATAAATTAGTTATGGTGTGCGGGTAGCCGCATAACCACCATAACTACCTTAACCACCCATTTAATTACGAAAGTCCCACCCTCAAAAACTATAAATAGAACCCCAAGGCTTCTATTTTTTGGGATCTTCTCCTCCTCCATCTCTCCCCTCTTTGAGACTTTCTCTCTCTCCGGCCGGGAAAATCCTCCTACGGATTTTCTCTCTCCTCTTTCTTCCTTGCGCTCTAACAAGCGCGCGTCCTCCTTGCGCGCTCACAAGCGCGCGTCCTCCTTGCGCGCTCACAAGCGCGCGTCCTCCTTGCGCGCTCACAGGCGCGCCTCCTCCTTGCGCGCTCACAGGCGCGCGTCCTCCTTGCGCGCTCACAAGCGCGCGTCCTCCTTGCGCGCTCACAAGCGCGCCTCCTCCTTGGGCGCTCACAGGCGCGCCTCCTCCTTGCGCGCTCACACGCGCACGTCCTCCTTGCACGCTCACAAGCGCGCCTCCTCCTTGCGCGCTCACAAGCGCGCGTCCTCCTTGCGCGCTCACAAGCGCGCCTCCTCCTTGCGCGCTCACAAGCGCGCCTCCTCCTTGCGCGCTCCCAAGCGCGTCACCGTGCGCTCCGCTCTCAAGACCGCTCCAAGCGCGCCTCCGTGCGCTCCGCTCTCAAGACCGCTCCAAGCGCGCCTCTGTGCGCTCCGCTCTCAAGACCGCTCCAAGCGTGCCTCCGTGCGCTCCGCTATCAAGACCGCGCCAAGCGCACCTCCGTGCGCTCCGCTCTCAAGACCGCTCCAAGCGCGCCTCCGTGCGCTCCGCTCTCAAGACCGCTCCAAGCGCGCCTCCGTGCGCTCCGCTCTCAAGACCGCTCCAAGCGCGCCTCCGTGCGCTCCGCTCTCAAGACCGCTCCAAGCGCGCCTCCGTGCGTTCCGCTCTCAAGACCGCTCCAAGCGCGCCTCCGTGCGCTCCGCTCTCAAGACCGCTCCAAGCGCGCCTCCGTGCGCTCCGCTCTCAAGACCCCTCCAAGCGCGCCTCCGTGCGTTCCGCTCTCAAGACCGCTCCAAGCGCGCCTCCGCGCGCTCCGCTCTCAAGACCGCTCCAAGCGCGCCTCCGCGCGCTCCGCTCTCAAGACCGCTCCAAGCGCGCCTCCGTGCGCTCCGCTCTGAAGACTGCTCCAAGAGCGCCTCTGCGCGCTCCGCTCTCAAGACCGTCCAAGCATAACCCTGCGTACTCAGCAACAAGCACTCCGCGCACTCAAGAACAAACGCTCCAGCCTCCAGCAAGAACAGCACTCCAAACTCCTCTCGCGCAGCAGGAGACAACCGACAGAGACAGACGCACAGAGCACATCGATCCAACCTTCAAGCTGCAGTCAAAACCTCTAGAGCGCTTAAAGCGCAGCATCCCCCTCTGCATCAGACAAAAGTCTTAGCTCCAGGAGCGGTGGCTTGTCACCCTCCGAGTATCTCTCTCTCAACAATTGTAACGAGAGGCGGCCTGTCGCCCTCGAGTTCTTTAAAGTAGCTTTGTACAACAACCAACAAATAGCGGAGGTTTCGGCCGGCACAGACCCGGCCGCGTGGTTTTTCACCCAGTTGACGGGTTTTCCACGTTAAAAAAATCGTCTTGTCAGCTTTTCTCTTTTTCTGTGACTGTTTGCGCGCTCAAACGCTCCCGGGCTAAGACGGCCCAATCTAGTCCGATCTACCGGAGCCTTGAGTGGGCCGCAACAGTTTGGCGCCGTCTGTGGGAAAGAGTTCCCCGCATTCCAATAAGATCTGAAAGACAGTATCACCAGCCCAACGATACTCGTGACTTGGCATCATGGCAGGAAAAGCCATCAGCGCCGCCGAAAGATCAATCACTGGGGGGCAAGGTGACCTAGTATCCTCCCGCCGGAAGAAGCTACGCAACCTGGTCGAATTTTCCTTCGCCAGCGCCAACGCGGTCCTCTCAATCGAAAATAGGCGGCACAACCTGGATCGGATCTTCATTCTCCAGCACTAGCGCTAGCCTCCATCCGCAGCCCCCAGATTGAATTTTCATTCTCCGGCGGTCCCCTCAACCGGAAAAGCCAACACAACCTGGATCGAATTTTCATTCTCCAGTGCAAGCGCAGATCTTTACTCGCAGCTCTGGATCGAATTTGCATTCTCCAGTAGTCTTTTCTCCCAGATCGAATACTGGCATTCTCTGACCCGTGGCTAGGCCCCGCAACTAGATCGAATTTACATTCTCTAGCATGACTGCCCGCCGACGCCCCATCGCCAGGGCCTGCCCCTCTCACGATGGACACCGGATTGAATACTTACATTCTCCGGCAAAGCCGCGAGCCAGACTCGTACGAAAAGCCGCGAGCCAGACAGGTGCAAAAAGCCACTGCGCTGCATGGGCACCTCGCCACCGCGCTGCTTGGGCATCTCGCCTCAGCGCTGCTTGGGCACCTCGCCTCCGCGCTGCTGGGGCACCTCGCCTCCGCGCTGCTCGGGCACATCGCCTCCGCGCTGCTTGGGCACCTCGCCTCCGCGCTGCTCGGGCACCTCGCCTCCGCGCTGCTTGGGCATCTCGCCTCCGCGCTGCTCGGGCACCTCGCCTCAGCGCTGCTGGGGCACCTCGCCTCCGCGCTGCTGGGGCACCTCGCCTCAGCGCTGCTTGGGCACCTCGTTCCGCGCTGCTTGGGCACCTCGCCTACGCGCTGCTTGGGCATCTCGCCTCCGCGCTGCTTGGGCACCTCGCCTCCGCGCTGCTTGGGCACCTCGCCTCCGCGCTGCATGGGCACCTCGCCACCGCGCTGCTTGGGCACCTCGCCTCCGTGCTGCTCGGGCACCTCGCCTCAGCGCTGCTCGGGCACCTCGCCTCCGCGCTGCTTGGGCACCTCGCCTCCGCGCTGCTTGGGCACCTCGCCTCCGCGCTGCTTGGGCACCTCGCCACCGCGCTGCATGGGCACCTTGCCACCGCGCTGCTTGGGCATCTCGCCTCCGCGCTGCTCGGGCACCTCGCCACCGCGCTGCTTGGGCATCTCGCCTCCGCGCTGCACAGGCACCACGCCTCCGCGCTGCTTGGGCCCCTCACCACCACGTTGCTTATCCAGCTCGCCACTAAACTCATCAGGCCTCACCGCTAAACGACAAGCTCGTCATGATCTCCGACACTCAATCCGCACACATCGCAACCTCGTGTATGCATGACCAAGCGGAGGGCTTTCCCCCATCCCGCGTGTGAAAGCCACCTCGCGCTCGTCCTCAAGCTGGGGCTCCACCTCCTTGTTCCAGATCTCCTCGCGAAATTATTCCAAAATCCGAGAACAGTCCTACACATAAGCTATAAATGCTTTATACTGGGCGACTCCAACAGCCTTCAACTCAGCAATCCGCTCCAGTAAGGAGAGGCGATCAGCCCCATGATCCGCACCATCCCCTGAGGCGTAAACTGTGACACTGGGACGCCGCAAAATTTCAGGATCTCGATCACCCCCTCGCAGGCCGGGAGGCGAAAGCCGCTCCGAAGCGATGACTCGCAAATGGTCATCCAACCCCGAGGCGGATTCTGTGCTCGCTCCTCAGGATCCGGGATCCGAACCTCCAACTCGGGGGGCAGGTTCAGGCACCTCCTTCCATACCATGTTGCTGACTCCACCACAATCGCCACAACTATTTCGCACAAAAAGTCCCCGCACCTCTCTCGCCCCGGCTCTGAACTTCGGGGACTTGGGGGGCAAATGATAGGGTTTCCTTGAAGGCTCTAACCGCATCCCATTCATGGGTGTGCGGTTATCCAAAGAAACCCCACTATCCCCGTAACCACCCAACATGTGGGTGCAAATAGTAAAATCCCTCATTACGGGGTGCAAATAGTAAAATCCTCCAACATGGGGGTGCAAATAGTAAAATTCTGCATCATGGGGTGCAAATAGTAAAATCTCACATCATGGGGTGCAAATAGTAAAATCCCCCATTACGGGGTGCAAATAGTAAAATCCTCCAACATGGGGTGCAAATAGTAAAATCTCACATCATGGGGTGCAGATAGTAAAATCCCCCATTAGGGGGTGCAAATAGTAAAATCCTCCAACATGGGGGTGCAAATAGTAAAATCTCACATCATGGGGTGCAAATAGTAAAATCCCACATTACGGGGTGCAAATAGTAAAATCCTCCAACATGGGGGTGCAAATAGTAAAATCCCCCATTACGGGGTGCAAATAGTAAAATCCTCCAACATGGGGGTGCAAATATTAAAACTTCAATACAGTCTGTATAGCAAATAATATGGTTATGGTGTGCGCATAACCATATCCGTCATATGAATACATATCACCGCAAAACTATACAAACTGGTGTGTGCGTAGCTATATTCATGATAAGTGTGCGTATAACACATAAATTAGTTATGGTGTGCGGGTAGCCGCATAACCACCATAACTACCTTAACCACCCATTTAATTACGAAAGTGCCACCCTCAAAAACTATAAATAGAACCCCAAGGCTTCTATTTTTTGGGATCTTCTCCTCCATCTCTCCCCTCTTTGAGACTTTCTCTCTCTCCGGCCGGGAAAATCCTCCTACGGATTTTCTCTCTCCTCTTTCTTCCTTGCGCGCTAACATGCGCGCGTCCTCCTTGCGCGCTCACAAGCGCGCGTCCTCCTTGCGCGCTCACAAGCGCGCCTCCTCCTTGCGCGCTCACAGGCGCGCGTCCTCCTTGCGCGCTCACAAGCGCGCCTCCTCCTTGCGCGCTCACAAGCGCGCCTCCTCCTTGCGCGCTCACAAGCGCGCCTCCTCCTTGTGCGCTCACAGGCGCGCCTCCTCCTTGCGCGCTCACAAGCGCACGTCCTCCTTGCACGCTCACAAGCGCGCCTCCTCCTTGCGCGCTCACAAGAGCGCCTCCTCCTTGCGCGCTCACAAGCGCGCGTCCTCCTTGCGCGCTCACAAGCGCGCCTCCTCCTTGCGCGCTCACAAGCGCGCCTCCTCCTTGCGCGCTCACAAGCGCGCCTCCTCCTTGCGCGCTCCCAAGCGCGCCACCGTGCGCTCCGCTCTCAAGACCGCTCCAAGCGCGCCTCCGTGCGCTCCGCTCTCAAGACCGCTCCAAGCGCGCCTCCGTGCGCTCCGCTCTCAAGACCGCTCCAAGCGCGCCTCCGTGCGCTCCGCTATCAAGACCGCTCCAAGCGCGCCTCCGTGCGCTCCGCTCTCAAGACCGCTCCAAGCGCGCCTCCGTGCGCTCCGCTCTCAAGACCGCTCCAAGCGCGCCTCCGTGCGCTCCGCTCTCAAGACCGCTCCAAGCGCGCCTCCGTGCGCTCCGCTCTCAAGACCGCTCCAAGCACGCCTCCGTGCGCTCCGCTCTCAAGACCGCTCCAAGCGCGCCTCCGTGCGTTCCGCTCTCAAGACCGCTCCAAGCGCGCCTCCGTGCGCTCCGCTCTCAAGACCGCTCCAAGCGCGCCTCCGTGCGCTCCGCTCTCAAGACCCCTCCAAGCGCGCCTCCGTGCGTTCCGCTCTCAAGACCGCTCCAAGCGCGCCTCCGTGCGCTCCGCTCTCAAGACCGCTCCAAGCGCGCCTCCGCGCGCTCCGCTCTCAAGACCGCTCCAAGCGCGCCTCCGTGCGCTCTGCTCTGAAGACTGCTCCAAGAGCGCCTCTGCGCGCTCCGCTCTCAAGACCGTCCAAGCATAACCCTGCGTACTCAGCAACAAGCACTCCGCGCACTCAAGAACAAACGCTCCAGCCTCCAGCAAGAACAACATTCCAAACTCCTCTCGCGCAGCAGGAGACAACCGACAGAGACAGACGCACAGAGCACATCGATCCAACCTTCAAGCTGCAGTCAAAACCTCTAGAGCGCTTAAACCGCAGCATCCCCCTCTGCATCAGACAAAAGTCTTAGCTCCAGGAGCGGTGGCTTGTCACCCTCCGAGTATCTCTCTCTCAACAATTGTAACGAGAGGCGGCCTGTCGCCCTCGAGTTCTTTAAAGTAGCTTTGTACAACAACCAACAAATAGCGGAGGTTTCGGCCGGCACAGACCCGGCCGCGTGGTTTTTCACCCAGTTGACGGGTTTTCCACGTTAAAAAAATCGTCTTGTCAGCTTTCTCTTTTTCTGTGACTGTTTGCGCGCTCAAACGCTCCCGGGCTAAGACGGTCCAATCTAGTCCGATCTACCGGAGCCTTGAGTGGGCCGCAACAAAAATAACATGTAATTAGAAGTTTGTAGACCCTCCATCGTGTGGGTTTCGCCATCCCTCTGTTGGGCCCCCCGTAACAATTACACTTAAGCTAACATTAACAATGTGTTGACGAGGGAAGCATAGACGTGGACAATTGTAGGAAACAATGGTGGTGATTCACGATGATGAAACAAGCACTTTTTAATTTCTCGGTAGACTTGAGAGCAAAACAAGAACTAAAGCAAAATGACCACCTTCAAACATTAGTTGATTGGAGTTTATGCTATACAGGAATAGTATGCTCAAACTGGAATGATCCTTATTTATCTCAACTCTTTCTTCTGAATCGACATGCAGTATTCATTAACATCTCACAAGGAAAACACAAATTATTATATACTTGCAGAAATATCAAATCTTATGTGTAAATAAGAGAGGAATAAAGAAAAGAAAAACTGAATAAATCTCGGACTCATCTCAGTTCTCTACTACCTTCGTGATAACCGCCTTTTATGAGAAGTCGGTAAAACATCTGCATGCACAATAAAGGAGAGCCATGTGTGTTTGCCTTTACTAAATCATAGTATAAGGCTTCAAATGAGAGCATATTCCTGATATGAGGTGCACGATCAATGCCCGATGTTGAGGAGAAAATTTTACTTCAACAATTTTTGATCTTATTTTACTTGATACACTCCCTCACATGCATGGTCATTGACATCTAGCACGTAGACTTTTTAATTGAGTGACACAAAAATGAGTCATCGAGCATAGCATGCTCTAATGCTCTAATACCTGTGTTAGATCCACTTCAAAATCAATTGTTTGTAAGTTGAGAAACTTGAGATCTATATTAAGAGCACAAGATTACTCGAGTTTTCCAATGTGGGACTACATTCACAACATTAACCATTGGATTCCAAATGCAAATGCAAAACAAGAAATAAACTATTAAACAAGGGCTCCGTTTGGCATGAAATTTTTGTTGCAGTGAGTTTTGACGAAAACGCCGTCGTCATATAATGTACGTTTGGCATGACAACAGTTATGACAGCCACCAAGAAAAGAAAACTAGTTTTGAAAATAAAAGAGGATGAAGCCTTAGGTGAGGTCGAGCGTTCACGAATGACGGTTCATAACCACCGCTTTTGACGACCACTGCCGCCGCGCCAAACAGAGCCAAGGTATAGAGCTTTATGCTTTAATCAAGATTAAAGATGTTTAGAGAGTTTAAGTCAGAGAATAAACTTAGTTGTACCAAAATAAAGAAGAGAGAAGAAAATAAGACTTAGAATGTTAGCAATTCAAAGGAGTTCAACTGTAATATATTACAATAATAACAAAGTGCACAAATGTCATATATTTTCATAAGAACAGTTAAAGGAGATGCTCAACTTACACACAAGGAGATAAGCACACTTGCAAAGGAAATTAAGCACACTTGAGCAGTATCCATTAATGGGCGAGTTTGAAATATAGTATGAGTAGAATAGCCAGAACCAAGGTGATAATTATGCCTCCAATGATCCACTTGTTTTTGTCCATCCTTCTAGACATGGCCGTGAGGACTTTCTTGCTCTTGCCTATGTTATCATCAACGCCGTGCAGCTGCATGACACACATAGTACAGCAATTTTTCAATATGAGAACTAAAAAGATCTTCTGGCATCAAGTATAGATCTCAACTAGTTGTGAGAAATAATATCTAGAACTTTTTTTTAACAATTTGGGAGAATATCAAATAGATTTTGAATGTAAATGCAGCTATTTAGCATTTCAAGTCATCTGACGGCTTCAGAATAAGATCCTAACACCAAAGTATCAGGTAGGTCAGCCATTGCTCCCTCGAGAAGGGAAAAGCGCCTACCTACAAGTATTACTAAAAGAGTTCAATTGGTCTCCGTACTTCTTTGCATGTAACTCATTGGCAACTTTCACTTCCCAATAGGGCTGTTAGCGATCAGTTCAGCTAGAACCGATTTCGAGTGGGCCCGATATTGTTAGACTTTGAGCCAGTTTGAGACGATTTCGAGGTAGCTCGAAACTAGGGCTCATATTTTTTTACTTATTTTTTAATGGCCCTCAACTCCTTAAGCCATTGAGCTATTAGTTGAGATTGATATCAACCATCATCACGTGATGTTAACAAAGAAACAAAGTAATGAGAATATAAGATCAAGATACAAATCATACAACAACAACAACAACAACAACAACAACAGAACCCATATAGTCCCCAATCATTGGGGGTATGGGCGGGGGAAGATTGGAAACAGACCTAACCTTTGGCACTATGCACAAAGTGGCTTCTCTCAGAGGAGAAAGACCTAACCTTTGACAATAAATGCACAAAGTGGCTGCTCACAGAGTACCACTGAAATAGTGGCCCCCTATACCATCGCGTTTGCTGCGGAATCATGCCCTCAAATCAAAGCCAAAGACATCAGAGAGGGCAGACCCAAGAATCCATTTTGATTTATGTGCACATAACCATGCTTCCTTCATTCAACATCCAGAGCATTGGTGAAGCACAATATACTATTGGACTTAACCATCTGATGCCTTGATGAGTTACTTTATATGATGTTGATGCTCTAAGTTATATACCTATATTGGTTTATACACACTCAAATTATTATCATCAGCACAATGCAATTGCATTCAATGCATTTGGAGTAAAAAAATAAGCAAATAGCAGTCTTTATTGCAGTTAAATCCTCATCATTCAATGCATTCTCAAAGCACATGAATGCTCAGCCCATCACATGCAAATTAATAACAAAATATAATTAAACCTGAATGACAACAAGTCAAAGTTTGATTACTATAAAGAACATATCTTCCAGATTTTAATTTTTTATATGTATTTTTTTCCTTGTTTACACACATAGCAAACTGTATTTGGTTCTCTTAGTGCTGCTTACTTCGAAATTAATGGCGAGCCCACTAATTTCATGCAGAATTAATCACCATCATCTGAAGTCTTTCGTATGTTGATCAAATCCTGCTAGAGTGATGTATAAATCTACGAAGAAAACAAGCAGAGGAGAGGCAGCAAATTTTTCTGGCTATTTTATTCTGGTGTGGGCACGGAATATGAACAAGTTGAGAGCAATGTATTCTGAAGATCGTGGGTTAAGTCTCACAAAAGATCACTTCATAAATAGGATGATTACATTATATAAATACACTTATAAATCTTGTGCACGAGAAGTTCAAATCTTCAATTTTCCAAAGATTACAAGCAATAACATTCCCAATTACTTATATTGCCTGAGCCGATCAATTAGTGGCTGCATTAAAAGATGCAGGTAAATAAACTGTCATTATACTAGCAATAACTTTGAAATAGACCCAAATAAGTAAACTAGATGATGGGGATCAGCCGCGTGATCGTGATCGATGGAGGAGATCGGGCCACCACTCGGCGGAACACACTTTTGCATATTTGCATGGGATGCATTGTTCGGATCGGCAATCCGAGACCGCGAGCGCGTCAGGAGCGTCGTTTTACTATTTATATGTATTTTATTTTTTCTTTGGACTTGTATTTAGTGTTTTAGGACACCGGGCATAACGGACAATCACAGTCGTTCACGCCGGGTGCCCAACCGCCCTTCTCGTATAAATAAGGGAGGATGTTCTCATTTTCAGGGGATTGTTGAATTTGTGAGTGAATCCAGAATCGGCAATCATCCATGGTGCGATACCGCGAGCCCCGGGATGCGGCGTCCTGGTTTCCTTTTCAATTTCCTGTTTATTTTCAGTTATTTACCTAATTCTCGTGAATCCCTCACTGTTTTCCCACGATCCTCTGCATTAACTGCTACTATTCATCGTCACTCCCACGCCTGTAACTGTCGAGCCACACGTCCCTTTGTCCAGAATACCACATCGACCACGATAACACCGTCTTTCGTCACTGTCGTTCTTCCCTGGCCGGTCTAAGGCAGCGTCCAGCCTCTTGGACGGTGTACCAGACTCGTTCCCCTCACCCTTCCTCGACAACGTCAGCCAACAGCGAACCCCACATCTCCCACGCAGATCGACGGGCCTGCTCTTAGTCATTCTCGTGTTCACCTTCTTCCTCCTCGCCCCTTTCTCTGTCAAGGAATCCCACGCCTGTAACTGTCGAGCAACATGTTCCTTCGTCCAGAATACCACATCGACCACGATAACGCCATATTTCATCCCTGTTTTCTTCCCTGGCCGGTCGAAGGCAGCGTCCAGCCTACTGGACGGTGCTCCAGCCTACTGGACGGTGTACCAGACCCGTTCCCCTCACCCTTCCTCAACCCCGTCAGCCACCAATGAACCCCACATCTCACACGCAGATCGACGGGCCTGCTCTTCGTCATTCTCCTGTTCACCTTCTTCCTCCTCGCACCTTTCTCTGTCGTGGAACCACCAACAAAGCCGCAAACCGCACACTTCTTGTTCTGCTCCGTTAATCTGAACCACAAACTCCATACCCAGCAGCCACGCCATTTCCGATCACCTCCTTCCTCTACCCGCTATTGTACCGTCTGCCATTTCCTTGCTTCCATACCAGTCAAGCCCATCATTTGATCCCCCCTAACTCCTGTCCTCTATTACTCAGCCGCAATCTCCATCCATATTCCAACAGCCACTCCTTTGTTTCATGTAACCGCCAACAACCACTCCTCTCCTCCCTTCCTATCTCAACTACTAAAATCCCATCAGACAAGTCAACTTCGGGCACAACTCCAACTCGACTTCAACAGCACGCTATCAGATCTCCGTTGCTATGCGAGTAAGTGTATTGTGTTTTAATTTTTCTATGTTAAATATTGGAAAATAAGTTATGTTTGCTTGAGAATTAATCTTGATGCGTTATTGTTGCATTTTCCTAATTTTATAAGTCCTCATTTGTGAAAATTGTAGTGGATAGAATCTTGTGTGAAAAGAACATGATTATTTTCTTGCACGCGCGAAAATTATTGTGAACACTGTGTTGCTTTGCTAGTCGTGTATAAATTTATTGCTAATGTTAATTCCTGATTGAAAATCTAAAATCCATTTGCACCTCATTTTGATTGCATCTGTTTGAGTCCGTCTTGCATCACAGTCACTTAGGGTGCCATTAGCGTCGGCACATCCCTTTTCACAGACCATCTGTTACGGGTCTTGTAATGTTGCCGGAGGAGAGGCCAGAGGTGGAGGAGATGGCGGTGGTGGAGGATACCGAGGAGCCGGAACCGCGACTGCCTAAGCGGGGTTGCTCATTAGAGGAGAGAGCCACCAAGATCTCGCATTCAAAAGATGAGAACTAGAATACTTTCTTGCTTGATTCATACAACCATCCAATGCCTTTATATAGGCTACAACACATAATAAGACAAAACAATAATGATGATACCTAAATACTAGACCCGGAGCTCGAGGCCCCTACATAATTGTAGGAAAAGCGGAAGCTTGTATGTATTACTTGTGTTATCAAATACAAGGAGAGAATACATATTTATAAGAGAGAAGAGAGGAGAGAAAATCCTATACACAATGTGGGACTAAAGGAGAGAGAGAAATAAATACACTAATAAATACAATAATGGGCCTAACTATGGGCCTTCGATATGGGCTTTTCTAACACTCCCCCGCAAGCTGGAGCGTACAAATCGTAGGCGCCAAGCTTGGATAAGCACTGATGATAGAGAGTACTGGATAGTGCCTTTGTGAGGATATCCGCAACCTGTTCAGTACCCGGAACATGCTTCAATTCAATCTTCTTCATCTGGACTTTCTCTCGAATGAAGTGGCAGTCTACCTCAATATGTTTTGTTCTCTCGTGAAAGACGGGATTCTTGGCTATGTGTATTGCAACTTGGCTGTCACAGAGAAGGTGAGGGAAGCTTCATACCAAGATCCGTGAGAAGGCTTTCAAGCCACGTTAGTTCTGATACTACCGATGCCATTGCCCGATATTCTGCTTCAGCTGAAGATCGTGCAACTACTGCTTGTTTCTTGCTCCGCCAGGTGATCAAGTGTCCTCCAAAGTAAGTGCAAAAACCACTTGTTGATCGCCGATCATCTATGGACCCAGCATAGTCAGCATCTGAATATGCGACTAGATTTGGAGTTGAAGATGAGGTTTTGTACACAAGGCCTTGACCAGGAGCTGTCTTAAGATATCGGAGGATTCGTTCAACAGCCTGCAGGTGAGAACTCTGAGGGGCATGCATGTATCGGCTGACAATACCTACAGCAAATGATATATCTGGTCTTGTCACTGTGAGGTAGATCAATTTTCCGACCAGACGGCGATAATACTCCGGATTTTGCAGCAGAAGATCAGTGTCAGATGCCTGAGCAGAAATCCTGTGATTTACATCCATTGGAGTGTTGACTGGCTTGCATCCAGAGTAACCTGCATCGTGGAGAAGGTCGAGGCAGTATTTCCGCTGAGAGAGGACGAGACCATCAGATCGTCTGGCGACTTCTAAACCCAGGAAGTAGTTGAGATTTCCTAGATCTTTTGTCTGAAAGGCGGTGCTGAGATGTTTTTTGACCTCTGTATCCCTTTGATGTCATCTCCAGAAATGACGATGTCATCCCCATAAACTAGCAGAATGACTGTTCCAGTTGGCTGATGGCGAATGAATAGAGAGGAATCTGCTGAGCTCTGTTTGAAACCAAGTACCCGAAGTTCCTTACTGAACTTGTTGAACCAGTTCCGCGGGGATTGTTTGAGACCATACAGAGACTGCAACAGTAGGCAGACCAGTGACTCCCCCGTGGTCTCAAACCCGGGAGGTTGTTCCATGTACACCGTTTCCTGTAGATCGCCATTGAGGAACGCGTTTTTGATGTCCAATTGATAGAGGGGCCACCGTCGATGTACAGCAACAGAGATGAGCACACGAACGGTATTCAGTTTCGCCACTGGAGAAAAGGTTTCCTCATAGTCAATGTCATGTTGTTGAGTATATCCACGAGCGACCAAGCGAGCTTTCAGCCGATCAATAGTGCCATTGGGAGCATGTTTGATAACGAAGACCCATTTACAGCCAACTGGCTTCTGACCTGGATAAGAGGTGGCCGGTAGGGAGGCGGAGTAGGGAGTGGTTGTGGCAGAGGTGGTGGAGGCGTGTTAACCGGGGTGATGGGTCGCATGACGGGTTGTGGGAGAGAAGGTGATGAAGAAGGTGTTGATGGAGCTGGAAAGAATGGTAGGTCTTCTCGGAAGGTTACGTCAGCGGACACCGAAATTTTCCGAGTGAGAGGAGACTAACAGACGTAGCCTTTCTGTGTATGGGAGTAGCCAACAAACATTTGCTTAGTCGCTCTGGGATCTAGTTTGTCCGTAGATGGTCCCATGGAGTGGACGTAACACGTACAACCGAAGATTCGAGGTGTGAGAGGGAAGGCCGGAGTAGAGGGAAAGAGTAGACTGAACGGACTGGCATTGTTGAGTACGGAGGAGGGAAGACGGTTTATAATGAAGCATGCGGTAGATATCGCAAAGTTCCAATAGACCTTAGGAACGTTCATGTGAATCATGATCGAGCGGGCCATATCAAGGAGATGTCGGTTCTTCCGTTCGGCCACACCGTTTTGTTGAGGGGTGTAAGCACATGAGGTTTGATGAATAATCCCGAATTCAGAGCATAAGCTCGAAAACTCATTGCCAATGTATTCGCGAGCATTATCGGTGCGCAGCGTTTTTACGGTGGTGGAGAAGTGAGTGCGGGTTTCAAGGATAAACGCCTTAAACACACGAGGTAACTCAGAGCGTTCGCGATACTACAAATTTTATAGGGACCCCAGATATCAGAATGAATAAGATCAAAAGGAGCGGGGCTCCGAGTACAATTTGCAGGAAAGGATGAACGCGGCTGTTTGCCGAAAATACATGATTCACATTGAAATGCAGGAAAAGATACATCGGGGAGTGCCTTCTTGAGGATAGGGAGGGGAGCATGGCCAAGACGCTGATGTCAGTCAGCAGAAGAGACAGAGGCGAGGATGGTGGGAGAGTCGTCGAGAAGGTAGAGCCCGTTGCGCAGCTGCCCTTTACCAATGGTAGTCCCCGTCCGTCGATCCTGTATCAGAAAAGAAGAACGTGAAAAGGTGACGGAGCAATCCAAATCAGTAGTGAGACGGCTAACAGAGAGTAAGTTAAACGGGGAGCCCGGAACATGGAGTGCCGGTCGGAGAGAAATGGATGGGCTGAGAGATAGGTCAGCTGAGCCGGACACAGAGACAGTTGCTCCATTGGCCACAGTGATACACTTCGGATGAGGAGTACCCGAATACGTTGGCGGCTGAAGAGAGGTGATATGATGAGTGGCACCCGAATCCACTATCCAGCGAGGACTAGTGGAGAGACAAACGATACCTGGGCTGGAGACGGAGGCGACCGAGGAAGGTGGAGTCATCATCCCTTGGAGTTGCTGGAACTGTAGGCGGAGAGCCTCAAGATCGACATGAGAGGCCGAGGAGCTCTCGTCAACGACTGCAGCAGTCGGTCGTGGAGGAGGAGGAGGGTTGCCAGTCTTCCGAAAGCAGGTGGACTCATAATGGCCATCACGACCACAGAATGAGCACTTCGGTCGTCCTCGTCCACCACGGCCCCTTCCACGGTAGGCCGACCGACCTCCTCGGCTAGAAGGAGGAGGAAATGAAGGAGCAGGGACATTTTGGAGAAGAGTCGGTGAGGGAGGAGCAAGAGCCTCCGGAGGTTGTGATACTTTGAGTAGCATGGAGCAGACAACCGATAAGGAGGGAGTGGGAGTCGAGGCCAAGACTTGTGCCCGAATACTCAGAAGATGTGGAGGAACACGGGCCATTAGCAGAGCAATGCAGACGGCCTCCCTTTGCGCGCGCTGAGTGGCAAGATCAGATGTGGGCGGCTGGTGTTGAAGCCATGCTTCGGAGAGTGACTTGACCCGAGCGACAACAGAGGTAATGTTTGGTCCACAGGTGTCCAGAGCCTGAAGGTCAGAGATAATGTCGAAGAGACTTTGAAGGATGTCCTTGCCGGAGTATAAGGAGTGGAGCTCGTCCCACATCCCTTTGGCCGTGGGCAGGTACATGACCATTTCATATGGTTCGCCCTCCAAAGAGTTAAGGATCCAGGTCTGGACCCGACCATCATTCTTGAGCCATTCAGGAGGAGTTGGAGCCGGGGGGTCATCGGTAAGATGAGCCAGAAGACCCTTGGCCTGGAGGACCCGGCGGATTGAGTGACCCCAAGGAATGAAGTTTTTCTTCCCGGAGAGGGAGAGAGTAGTAATTCGCAGCTCATCACGGAGCTCACTAGGAGGGTGCTGTTGGACGGTCTCAGTAGGCAAAGTCGAGGAGTTCGCAGACGAGCCCATTATACCAGAGAAAGCGGCGGACTGAAGAGTAGAGAGCAAGCCGGCAGGAAGGAGAGCTAGACCGCACGGTCACGGTGAGCACACCAGGTAGAGGAACACGATCGCTGCTAGAAGCTCGGAAGAGGGAGCTCGCAGATGGAGATCGCTGGACAGGAGAGCCCACTGGACTGGAGGTCGCTGGAGGTCGCTGGAGGTCGCTGGAGATCGCGTGAGAGCGCGCTGGAGATCGCTGCGAGCAGAGGATTCCAGGAGGTCGCTGCTATGAGATCGGAGGAGATTGTTGCGGCGGAGATAGCTGGAGATCGCTACGAGACCGCCGCTGGAGGACGAGACCGCTGGAGGACGAGACCGCCGCTGGAGGATGAGACCGCCGCTGGGATTGCTTGAGAGATCGGCAGAGGCCGCTGAGGGCGGCAGAGAAGGTCGCTGAGAGATCGACTTGCGTGCAGAGACGAGACCGCTGCGATTAGTGCGAGCTGTGACTTGGAGACCGACAGGGAGAGAGCGAGGAGGGGCCCACCTGTCAGACGGAGGTTCTATAAGAGCGATGAGGGAGAGGCATTCGCAAGAGGGAGATAACGGAGGATGCGATGCGGTCTAAAAAAGGAGAGACCGCAAGGGGGTGCGGTCTGAAAGAAAAACGCAGGAAACCGCAGGGATGTGCGGTTAGAAAAAAAGAACCAGCTCTGATACCATGTAGGAAAAGCGGAAGCTTGTATGTATTACTTGTGTTATCAAATACAAGGAGAGAATACATATTTATAGGAGAGAAGAGAGGAGAGAAAATCCTATACACAATGTGGGACTAAAGGAGAGAGAGAGAAATAAATACACTAATAAATACAATAATGGGCCTAACTATGGGCCTTCGATATGGGCTTTTCTAACAATAATGATAACACATAGACACCTAGATAATAGCGATAATTATAATAATACGCGATCCATAACACCATCGTGCGTCACTAGCTGTATAACTGATGATTACAAGCCATAACAAGAAGCTTGCATGTCTTCTAAGTAGATGTGCAGCCTCCACAACATCCAGGGACACTTCTTAGCATTCTCCCATTTGTCGTTTTTTATTTCTTGCATTATCCTACGCATTTTTACTTTTCGCGTGTTTTTATTTCTCGCATATAATGTACCGGCTTAACTGGAGTAACCGCACAGTAAGACATTAAATAAATAGGTCCGGCAATTCGGGATAGCTAGGGAGAAAAGGAAAAGCTAAATTTGTTAAAATTAACAATAAATTCAAATAGGCATAAAATAATTTCTAAATCAAAAGAGAATAATAAAAGAGGCATCAAATCTTTGCAATATTAAGGAGGATAAAACACAACAGGAAAAAATTAAATTGCCTATCAAATTGCCCAAATTAAAAAAAAAACTTTTTTAAAAACCCATCTGCCATGAAAGAGACGGCCAATTGATGAGGTCTACTGATAGACTCCCACCACTAACACATCTACTCCTACAGTTAGGACCGTCGGACCCTCTCGTCTGACCATGCCCCAGAATACACATGCTTCCTGTCGCTCCCTCGAGAGACAAGGAGATTATAGGAGCTAAACCTGATGTATTTAGATGTTTTAAGTGTATGGAACTAGGTCACAAATCTTCCGAGTGTCCGCGACGTCACTTCGTCGTCGTCATTGATTATGAAAATTGGTAAGAACCTGAGTATGGAGTCTTTTTAGTGACTCCCAGCCTGACCCTATTTATGAGCCCAAGTTAGAGAGCGAGCTAGAGGTCGAAGGAGAACAATCTGATTAGTTAGTTTGTGTTGTCCAACACAGTTTATTGACCCCTAGGGCCCCTCCGATGATGAATGTTTGAGGAACAATAGTTTTCGTATGACCGCACGCATCGAGAGACAATTTTGTTCCATCATCATTGATAGCGACAGTATGGAGAACTTTGTTTCTTAACGCATGGTCAACCCTAAACCCTAAACCCTAAACCCTAAAAGCGCAACCCCTGGGAAAACCTTACAGTCTTATCATGGGTCACTAGCAACAACACGATACATATCACGCACCAGTGTTCGTAGCGTTTTCCATAGGTAGAAAATATCAGGATGCGGTTTGGTCTTATGTTGCCGTTATCGAGGTCTGTCACATCCTATTAGGACGACCTTGACAGTACAATAGACATGTCTTGCATGACGGTGTAAAGAACTTGTTGAAAGAAATAAAATAGAAATGCTTGATTTATTATTCATCCACATAGAGCATTATATAGGAGTTACAACATGACATAAAACACCGATAGGCGGTGTGAGACTAAACCTCAAATACATAAAGACACTACAAGACCGACATTGACTCGATAATTCCAGCACTCCCCCTCAAGCTGAAGGGAGGACCCTTCAACTTGGACACAACAAATAACGGCAATGGAGGTAGATGATGCGGGGCAAAACATCAGACGAGCCACCGGGGGAAATTCCAAACCGGGGAATCAAGTCGGGGACATAGCCACACACGTCACTGACCCACACACGACGCAGGACCCACACACGACGCGGACTCACTGGAAACCGGTCAACCAACATCAACTACACACAACATGCAAAAAAGGAACGAAAAAATGAGGTGCAAATCATCACCCGAGCAATCGGGGATAATCCGTCGGGGATAATTTGTCGGGGATACATCCGCACAAGAGCGGTCCCACACGTCACAATCCCACACGACACGGTCTCACGCGACACAACTCGATGAGACAAGAACACCAACATAATCGCTCCCCAACACATGACCAATCGAAAGACCAATGGGGAGACACATACAACACACGACATAAGCCTAGAGTCCGTGTGGAACGAAGGCGAAAAGTCGGGAAAGATCATCCGAGTCGCCTTCATCCCAACACTCCCCCTCACGTGCATATAGGCAAACAGCAACATGAAGCAAATACAGTACTAACAACAAAGCAACGACACATACTGACCCAAAAAACGATTAAAAAACTAACATAAAGCTTCTTCATCAGCGAGCAGCATCAGGAATCGAAAGAAATGTTGTAGGCAGTTGCTGGAGTCCACAAAAATAGGCGGCAACAGACGATCCATAGCCCAGAGCAGCGGACAGACAAGGAAGAGAGCTCGACGGGAGCAGTAAACATGCTGGAGAAGATGGCTCGTCGAGAGAAGCATCCATCGGTAGCAGCAGACTACGGGATTGGATCGACGAAATCAACAGAGAACTGTCGTCGATGTCGATGGAAGCAACAACATCGGTCGTTGAGGGACCCCATAGAGTTCTGCTCATGCTCTCCCTAATACACCTTAAAAGGACCGAAACGACGTTGTCGGAGCTTGTGATATGTCTCATTGGGTAATCTCTCCTTCCTGAAATAAAACAATACCCAATCACCTTCTGAAAAATACACTTCGCGCCGATGTATATCGGCGTCGACCTTGTATTTTTCAAATGTTAACTGTAGTTTATTATTAATAGTTTCATACAATGATTTTAAATTTTCAATCCAAGTGGTAGTATAAAAGGAAACGCGCTCATGAGAAGGTAATGAATGGCGGTCAAGAAAATGAGGAATGGGAAATCCATAAACGATCTCAAAAGGGGACTTTTGGGTGGAGCGCTTTAATGTACTTTTGTATGCGAACTCCGCTTGGGCTAGTGCCAAATCCCACTGCTTAGGATGTTCAACGGCCAAACATCGCAATAAATTGCCCAAGCTTCGGTTGACTACTTCAGTTTGCCCGTCAGTTTGAGGGTGGTAGGCGCTGCTGAATTTTAATTTTGTGTCAAGTTTACCCCATAGAGTTTTCCAAAAAAAAAACATAAAGCAAGTGTCCCTATCAGAAGTGAAAGTATGTGGAACCCCATGAAGTCTAAGAACCTCCCTAAAGAAAAGGTGTGACACGTGTGCGACATCGGAGGTTTTCCTACATGGAACAAAGTGAGCTATCTTGAAAAACCTATCGACCACCACAAAAACGGAGTTCACCTTACGGGTCGTACAAGGGAATCCATTAACAAAGTCCATGGAGACCTCATTCCAGGGTCGCTCAGGGATGGGTAATGGAGTGTATAATTTGGTGTTCTGGGACTGACCCTTGTATAACTGGCAGGTGTGACAGGTGCAGACGAGGTGACAATATCTTGCCTCATACGAGGCCAATAGTAGCGTGTAGTCGCTATATCTAACATCTTAGCCTGCCCTACATCTACATGTCCACTTAGCCCAGCTGAGTGCAACTCGGAAAGTAAGGCCTCTCGTAACAGTCCCTGACAAATGCACAGCCTAATGCCCCTAAATAAGTAACCCACACTAACACAGAAATGTCCCGTCGCATCCGCCCCATGTAACTTACACTCTGCCCACACCTCACTGAAATCGGGGTCAGTAGCATACATGTCCTTCAGGGAATCTAAGTCGGTCATCCTAGGTTGTAGAGTCACTAACTAATGTGCTCGACGGCTAAGGGCGTCGACCACTCTGTTGGTAACTCCGAGCTTGTGCCTAATATGAAAAGTGTACTCCTGCAGAAAGACGACCCAGTTAGCGTGGCGTCTGACCTCCTTTTGGGAGTTCAAATAGCGCAATGCCTCGTGATCCGTGTTCAGCACAAACTCGTGCTGAATCAAATAGTAACGCCAGTGTCGAAGGGCCTGGACGATGGCGAAAAACTCAATATCATAAGTCGAATATCTGGTCTTCGCATCATTCAATTTCTCACTGTAAAATGCGATGGGTCGACCCTCTTGGCTCAGCACAACCCCAATACCAACGTGAGATGCATCACAATCAACCTCAAAAATCTGGTCAAAATCAAGTTTGGTAGGCATTGCATGACTTGTCAGCGGTATAAAGGGCACACAAAAAATACTGGATTAAACACCCCTTTACCGATACGTGAGAGGCCATGGGATGACATCTCGATGGACTTCGTGGTAAGACTTCCTCGCACTCAGAGGAAATGATTCTATTTTTGTAGTCGTGGATCGCTTTTCGAAAATGACACATTTTATCCCATGTAGGAAAACCCTAGTGTTGTACACGTCGTTGAACTTTTCTTCAAAGAAATCGTAAGATTACACAGTATTCCTAGATTGATCACCTCTGATAGGGATACTCATTTTATGGGGTATTTTTGGAAAACACTGTGGGCACGATTGGGAACCAAACTCAAGTTTAGTAGCGTCTATCACCCTCAGACCAATGGACAGACTGAGGTCGTTAATAGGAGTTTGGGAGACCTTCTTAGGTGTTTGACTGGGGAGAATCCAAAACAATGAGATCTTATACTGCCATATGTTGAATTTGCATTTAATAATTATATTTATCGCTCCACTAATAAATCTCCTTTTGAGATAGTTTACGGGTTCTCTAAATACCCCATTTACTTGATCGCCACGCCCTTCCCTCTCATGAACGTATTTCCATTGATACGCAAGCTCATGTTGATTATTTAAAGACATTGCATAAAAATACAACAACACTTAAGCCATTATACCACCATAGTGGGGTCGGTTATATGGATCCTATGTCGTCATTGCGCCCTATCTTTAATAATAGTCTCACTAATGCCTAAGTACATCATGTCTTTCCGTATAGTTTCACTCTAAGTCTTTTTTTGGTCTACCCCTCCCCCGTTTAACATGTCTAGTGACTAAACTCTCATAACGCCTAACAGGTGCCTCTAATGGTCTCCTATGTACATGTCCAAACCATCTTAAACGAGCTTCTCGCATCTTCTCTACAATTGGCGTCACTCCTGTCTTATCCCTGATACATTCATTCCTAATTTTATCCAGTCTCGTGTGACCGCACATCCACCAAAGCATTCTCATCTCAACAACTCCCATTTTTTGCTCGTGTACACCATTCACTGCCCAACACTCTGAACCGTAAAGCATTGCTGGTCTAATTGCAGTACGATAAAACTTGTCTTTGAGTTTTAATGGTACTTTACGATCACATAAGATCCCAGACGCGCCTCTCCACTTCAACCAACCTGCTTGGATTATATATATCACATCTTTATCTACACATCCATCTTTTTGAATTATCGATCCCAGATATTTAAAGCACTCACCGCGGGAAATATCTTGGTCACCAAATTTAATGACGGAGTCATCCGACCAAATTTAAGCTCTATATACTCCATCTTTGTCTTGCTCAACCTAAAACCTTTCTTTTGTAAAGTGTCTCGCCAAGATTCAAGTTTAGCGTTTACACCCTCACGCGTCTCATCGACCAAAACAATATCATCTGCAAATAATAAACACCAAGGTATTGCTTGTTGGATATGTCCAGTGAGCTCATCTAAGATAAGGGTAAAGAGATAAGGGCTTAAAGCTGGCCCTTGATGTAAGCCAACAATGATAGGAAATTCATGTGTTAATCCTCAAGATGTCCTCACCCTGGCCACTGAATTTGTATACATATCTTTGATTACGTCAATATATGATACATTTACTTTCTAAGAGTCTCCACAAGACCTCTCTTGGAACACTATCATAAGCCTTCTCCAAATTGATAAATAGCATATGCAAATCTTTTTGTCTTTCCCGATAGTTGTCAATGAGTCTCCTCAAGAGATGTATAGCTTCCATGGTTGACCTCCCTGACATGAATCCAAATTGATTCTCTGAGATACTAGTCTCTCGTCTAACTCTTCTCTCTATTACTCGTTCTCATAGTTTCATAGTATGACTCATTAATTTAATTTTCTTGTAATTGACATAATTTTGTATATCTCCTTTGTTCTTATACAAAGTTACCAAAATACTCTCTCCATTGGTCTGACATCCTCTTTGTCTTCAGTATCTTATTGAAGAAACTTGTAAGTCATAAAATTCATTTCCTGCCTAAGCATTTCCATACTTCAATGGGTATATCATCTGGTCCAACCGCTTTTCTATTTTTCATCTTCTTCAAAGTGTCATCTATCTCTGATGCTTGAATTTTACAATAAAAAGTTATGCTTCTATAATCCTCTGATTTACTTCTCTTCCAAGTTCAGTTCATTGTCTTTTTCTTCATTGTATAGTAGATAAAAGTATCTTTTCCGTCTCTCCTTAATAATCACATCATCCGTCAAAACCGTATCTGTTTCATTTTTTTATGCATTTAACTTGGCTTAAATCTCTTGGCATTGCATAAAAATATTACTAATAAATTGCGAGCAACTTCTGAAAAATATAAATCCATGGCCGATCGACATCGTCGGAAGTTATATTTTTCAGAAGGAGATTGAGTATTTGCTTATTTCAGGAAGCAAAGATTCACTCCGGGTATATATCATAAGCTCCAGCAGAGGAAGTTTGGTTCTTTCCAAGTCCGGAAGCGCATCGGTGAGAATGCAAACCTCCTAGATTTGCCCGTTGAATTCGGTACTTCGTCGATATTTAACGTGGCCGATCTGGCACCATTTTAAGGAGATCCACCAAGTTCCAGCCCCAGTCAACCTGCTGCAGCTCCAGAGATACCACCCAACTTAGCAACAGTGCAGACGCCCACCACAGAGGAGATAGATCAGGTTTTTGATGTACGAAAGTTTCATACTCTACATGGGACTTACCAGTGCTACTTAGTCTCATGGATGGGACGAGACATCACAAACAGTTCTTGGATTAGCATTGACGAGTTACAACCAATGTTTTAAATATCGGATGTCGGCGACATATCAGATTGAGTTTTTAAATATCGGAAGTCAGAGACATGTCGGGGATATTTTAAAATATCAGATTTCCATGTCTTATAAATAAATTTTTTACTTTTTATGTATACTAACTACAATTATATCTTATGAAAATAGAAAATAATATAACAAATAGATAAAAAATGAACCATTTATATTACAAAATAAAATCGAATAGTATCTAAGCTAAAATATTATTAACAAACACAAAATGATACATTGTAAAATATATTTAATAGTATACAGTAATTTTATTTTGATAACAATAAGTTTAATGCAAATAAAGAAGATTTAAATATTTTCATATTTTTTGTAATAAATGTATTAAATATTTTCATCTTTTTTGTAATATGAAATTAAAAAATTGTGAAACAATTATACAAAATTTGTTCTAAGAATAAAACGTTAAAAAAATTGAAACAATAAGTCTTAATCGATTTAAACATACATAATATAATATTCATAGGCGATTTAAACATATGCTGCTAGTCTGCTAATATAACATAAAATAAAATAGCGGACGATATATTTAAAAGTCGTCGGCCGATATATCGGAAAAAATCGGAAAAAATCGGACATGTCGGCCTATATTTTACAAAAGAACATAATCTATATTTTTTAGAAAAACATATTGTTTTGCCCTACAAAATGACATGTCGGGAGACATGACGGACATGTCGGAGGACATTTAAAACAATGGTTACAGCGCTGCCGCCCAGACCTCTTTGTTGCTAGTCTTTGCAAATTCTCGTCAGGGTCGAGCTCTCTAAACTCTGGGGGAATTGATGCATCCTCCGTCGCATCCTAAGTCACACATTTTATTTTTCCAGCTTTTATTTATTGGCATGTATTTCTTTAGCGCATTTTTAATTTTGAAGTTGGTCGGCTAATCGATTAACTACCTGATGAGACCCTGAATAAAAAGGTCCGGTAACTTAGGTAGTTAGGACGGAGAAGGCAAGCTCAAATTACTTAATGACGCATATATCTAATTCGTAAGGATACCTAAATCATATCAAAACAAATCTATGGATTATTTTGAGAGATATTTGAAAACAAGATTATTTGGAAAGAATATAATTTAGGAAAATTTCAAGATGGCTGCCAACGTTGGAAAAATCTTATTTTGGGAAGAGTCTATTTTGGGAAAAGTAATTTGGAAAGAAATATTGGTATAGCTGCTCTACAAAAGGACTCTTCTGTGCAAGAAAAAAAGGGGAAGCCGAATTTCAGAGAAACTTTTCTGTTTCTTTGAGTTGGCGGCTGATCCTTGCTTCCTCTCGCAGTTCGCCCACCGCCTCGGTTCTTGTCGCTGAAGGCAGAGCACGCACTCCCATCCAGATGCTGTCGCCGCTCAAGTCTCGACGCCGATCTCCTACAACTCCATGTCCCGTTTTGGTCGTTGGCATTGCCACCGCCGCAGTGTACCCTCTGTCGATAGAAGCGCCATTGTTGCCTCCTCTTCGAAGGTCTATCGCCGCCCCTTTCCTGCGGTAGTTCATGCTCCAGCGTGCGGTAGCGTCGACGACCGCATTCCTTTCCGCTACCCGCCAAGCCGTCTACCGCCCTGCTCGCCGTCTGTGACAAGGAGTGGGGAAGGATTACTTTTTCTGCATGCGCATGAGGTATCCTTGCTTACAATTTATTAGAAAAATTATGCACACAATTAAATAATTCTGAGCTTGCCTTTATGTTCGTGCTGCTTTGTTATCGCTTATTCATAAATTATTGAATGTGGTTTCGCTTGTGGCCGTTATATTCTCGTGGAGGGTTCGACTCATAAAACACGTTAGAGTTCCACTCAAATAATATTAACGAACTTCTTAAAGTTCAACCGACGAGTTTAATTTGTGCGCGTAAATTCGGTTTTGGGCACTCTCGGCCTACATCACATAGCATTTTTAGTGAGAAGTTGAACGAAGTGAAGATTAGGCATTCCACTTACGACATAGAGTTCTATGTTATCGCTCAAGCTCTCCGCTATTGGAGACACTACCTGATTCAGCGCGAGTTTGTGTTGAACACAGACTATGAGGAATTGAAGCATTTGAACTCTCAGAGAAAGATTAGACGACATGAAAAGTGGCTTGCATATCTTCAAGAGTTTACCTTTCACCTAAAGGACAAACCCGCATCACGAAACGAGTAGCTGACGCCTTTAGCCACCGCTCGCATTTACTAGTCGCCCTTCAACTTCGCTCTACTAACTTAGATTCCCAATGTGCTTTGTACATCATTGATCCTTTCTTTAGAGACATTTGAACGTCTTGTCATCATTGTGGGACTGATCATACTACCCAATACGTGGTGAGTAAGGGATGTTTATTTAAGGGAACCAGCCAATGCATCAGTGAAGGGACTTTTCGTGAGACTACTTAGGAAGCTACACTCATCTCGATTAGGACATGTAGGGCAATCTAAATTGTTAGATCTCGTTAGTTCTAGATATTATTGGCTGAACATGAAACAAGTGTTATCGAGTTTATTCGGCACTACACAAGATGTCAGTTGTATATGGGGCACACCCAAAATACTGGATCATATACCCCCTTACCGATTCCTGAGAGGCCGTGGGATGACATTTTGATGGATTTCATAGTAGGGCTTCCTTGTACACAGAGAAAAGTAGACTCCATTTTTGTAGTTGTAGCCCGTTTCTCAAAAATGACACACTTCATCCCTTGTAAGAAAACCTCTAGTGTCGTACACGTCGCTGAAATTTTCTTTAAAGAGAACATTAGGTTAGATGACATTCCTAGGTCGATTACATCTGATAGGGACACACTTTATGAGACATTTTTGGAAAACCCTTTGGGGAAGATTAGTAGTGCATATCATCCTCAGACGGATGGGCAGGCTGAGGTTGTTAATGAGAGTTTGGGAGATTTTCGCAGGTGTATAACCAGGGAGAATCCAAAACAATGGGATCTTGCACTTCCGCGGGCTGAATTCACATTTAATAACCTAAAAATCGATCTACAAATAAAACACCATTTGAAATTATTTACGACTTTCCCATACCCCACTTACTCGACCGTAATTCACTACCATCCCATGAACATGTTTCCTCTGACGCTCACTCACATATTGATCATTTAAAAGAACTACATAAAAGTATTGCTAATAATTTGCGAGCGACAACTGAAAAATATAAATCCATGGTTTATCGTCATCGCCAGAAGTTATACTTTTCAGAAGGGGGTTGGGTGTTTGCTTATTTCAGGAAACGAAGATTTACCCTAGGTACATGTCACAAGCTGCAGCAACGGAAGTTTGGGTCATTTCAAATTTGGAAACGGATCGGCAAGGACGCCTACCTCTGAGATCTACCCGTTGAAGTTGGTGCTTCCCCAATATTCAACGTGGTGAAACTGACCTAATTCTACTGGGAGTAGCCTACCACCAGTCCCCCTACCACAGCACCAGATATACCGCCCAATTTGGAGCCAGTTCGTGCATAAGACAATTTGGAGCATTGGATGTACATGAGCACCAGACTCGCCATGGAACATATCAACGATAATTAGTTTCATGGCACAGTCGAGACATTGTAGACAGCTCGTGGATTAGCACTGCCGAGTTACAGCGACGACGCCCAGACCTTTCGATTGTCAGCATTTGTAAAATATCAACGACATCGAGCTCTCTCAACCCCGGGAGAATTGATACAGCCTCCGTTGTATCCGGGGACACTTCTTAGCGTCCTCCTCTTTCTTGTTTTTTTTTATTTCCCGCATTGTCTTATGCATTTTTACTTTCCGCATGTTTTTATTTCCCGTATATATTGTACCAGATTAACTGGAGTGACCGCCCAGTAAGACCTTGAATAAATAAGTTTGACAATTTAGGATAGCAAGGGCGAAAAAGACAAAGCTCAATTTGTTTAAATTAACATTAAATTCAAAAGGCATAAAATATATTCTAAATCAAAAGAGAATAAAAGAGACATCAAATTTGTGCAATATTAAAGTGGATAAAGCACAAAAGGAAAAAAATCAAATTGCCCATCAAATCTCCCAAATTAAAAAACTTTTTAAAAACCCATCTGCCATGAAAGAAGCAGTGGCCAATTGACACAGGAAAGGGAATTTTCCTCATTTCCCGCTGTCCGCCTGTAGCAGCAACCCGCCCGATTCCACCTTCGTTCCGAGATAGCAGAACGTTGTTGATCTCATCCATATTCTGACATCTGCGTGTAACCTCACATACCCCCAGCAACGTGCTTTCCGTCGTCGACATCGGTGGACCATTCCGATGGCACGCACCCCTCCGACGACGCAGCCTGTAGAACTGCCTAGCGGCCCCGTCGACATTCTTTCTGGTGGCCGCCAGCGATCCATCCTCTTCTGCCTGGGGAAGGTTGATCAGTGATATTTTCCCGTGGAGTTCGCTTTCGCTATCCTTGATTTGTCAGTATTTATCCATAAGTTTTAAATGTAATTAAGCTTGTGAAAAATATGACCATTACTAAGGAATGAACAGTGATCGTTTGAGAAAATTAGGCTTGATGACGATTATTTTAACTTATGTTTGATCTATTTCGTCTTGAGTTTGAAAGCGTGCGCAAAACTCGTCTTAATTTACCATCATCGAAATTGATTCCTCAAGCGGTTTACATTCATAGATCATACCAATAAAAAACCAATAACTTGATTGCAAGGCTCGAGTTATCAACACTTAGGTGAGAAAACAATATTGCATGCAAAGTAGCAAAAAATAAGAAACATAAAAAGGAGGACAACAAAATTCAATCTATAAGCTCTCCCTCTCTATTACAAATATAATATATATATATGAATTAGCCAATGAAGACCATACTATGTTAAGAGCACAAAATGATTTTAACAAAATTCAAAATGCAAATGGTGCAAAGAACATACCGTGTTATGAGCATGTAGAAGAGATTGCCTTTGTTGATGCAGGTCCTGCAGAATTGAAACACCAAGTTCTTCCGTCTCCAGCATGGTTCGCCTACTCTCCTTTATCCTCTCACTAGAATTATTCAACCTTTCAGTTGACATTAGCAATCTCCCCCTTTGATCGGCAGACACCTGAATCATTGAAGGATCAGTGTTCACAGCACACCAATGAATACAAAATGACCTTCTAATTTAATTAGAAAGAAACATTCATATCATACAATTTAAATATTCAAATGACAGAAGGTACCACAAATCATTCTTAACAAGGAATCAATCTTTTGAGCTGATAATAATGGCTTGTGATTTACATAAGACTGCTTAGAGTTTATGTATAATAATCATAAATAATGTCAAATATCTAATTATCAAAATTGACAATGTCAACTTCAAGTGTTATAATCTTGGCAAACATTATAGACCATGGTTAACAACTGAAGAAAAGGAACTCAAACTAAAAGGTCTCATTAAACTTTGATCAACTTAAATCTTTTCTGTTTATGCTAAAATCATGAATTCAATAGTATAGAACTAGAGGGACGGAGTAAATATAACTGAGATCTACCATAACACATAAAAATACTGCCTTTGGTACATTATTAACAAGAAAGAGGACAATAGGAAGACAGCTATAAGCCATTATAGGGTAGACAAGAAGAAAACGAAGCATGCAACATGAAATAAAAAATAAAAGAAATATCATACAGCTAATGTATCTGCCAACCCAGATTCCAACAATTCTTCCCTTGAAGCATTTTTCCCATTAGGTGTAGTGATTCTTTTAACTTCAGACTTAAGGTTATTAAGATCTGATTTGTATTCCCGTAACTTGGCAAGCAATCCTGCCTTCACACTTGGCTGCAGGCTTCGAGCCTCCAGGTCCATTTTCCGAATCTACACAAGACAAAATCAATTATCTAAAATCAGTAATCGCAAATTAACCAAAGAGGGAATTATCAAGGGACTTTTAAAATCATCAATCAAGTCAAACTACCAAGTTTTCAGCATCCTCCAAGCCAGATTTGATCTCAGAAACCTTCTGCTTTTTCTGCTCTGCACAATCACAAAAAGGCAAATAATATTTGATGAATGCATTAAAAGAGGTGAATATGTTAAGAGTCTACATCACATAGTTTCATAAAATAGGAAAGAAATTAAGAAGATCCACAAACCTCCATCAAGGGCGGCCGCACCGGTGCACTTCCGCGTTAGAGAAGCGGAGATTTCACAATACTGACGCTCGTATCCTTCGAATACCTCACTCATCGCGATAGATTTTTGCGCAGTAGAACAAAGTATCGATGCTTACTTCAGACTAGCTAGTAAAATTATCGGAATCAAGAAAACCTGAAAAAGACATGGAAACATGCTAAAATCAAACAACCCCCAAGAAAAATCTACAAAATATTGATCAGCCATATGGAAAACGGTTGCCAAGAAAAGGTTAAGCCTAATCGAGATACCAATCTCAGCCCTAGCAACGTTAACCTCCGATATGGGTTCCAGAGATCAGATAGATCAAAAATGAACACCAGGTAGAAAGATTGAAGAGAGAGGAGAAAGAAACCCTCGTCGCCGGAGTCCGATGCCTAATATTTATATGAGTATAAAAAAATATGATTATTGAAATAAGAGTAGTGCCTCTGGATTCTCCGATACCGTGTAGTAATTTCATTCCCATTCCTCATGTGTTATGTGTTTAAGCATTGATTATAAGCACGAAAAATAAGTGTGTTGTTATAAGTAAATATTGTTTGGCTATTAGCGGCTCAAGAAAATTAAGTTCAAATAGAATAGTTGGTTTTATTTTAACATGTGTTTTTACGAGCAAACCAAAGCCACTCTCCCAAGTGACACCCCACGCTCCCGACGAAACCCTACATTCGTGACATCTGCTTGGGCGGGGAAGAAGTCGGCGCTCACGAGAGCTCTCTTGGGTCGTTGCTCGTAGGATAGGTAGCCGGTGGTCACAGTCTACGTAGCACGGGGACGGAAACGAGATACGGGATACGATACGGAACGGATACGAGAAACGTTATTTAAAAAAAATAAGGATACGGGAAATGTTTTTAAAAAAATTAATTATTTTAATATAAGTAACACCGCTACTTGAATCCATGTTACGCACGATAAGACCTAATTCAAACAACAAATAAAAGTGTTATAATGCTATGCTCAGGGAAAATATAAAGCCACTAATCACAAATATTAATATATCCTTCAGTAAAGAATAAAATAAATCTTTGTTTCATTAAAATGGAAGACATAAAACCATTAATTTGAGAAAGTAGATAAATGGAAACTCAACATAAAAATACAAGAACAATTAACAATAAAAGTAAGAATCTGGCAGTGAGATGAAGAATAAAAGCATTCCAGTTGTAATAACAATTTTGATTCATTTCAAGAATTAATGCATAAACGGGTGGAGATTGGAAGAGGGGTGCTGGCAGTGAGATGAAGAATAAAAGCATTCCAGTTGTAATGTATGCACTTTAGAAATTTATTAGCATAAGAATGAGTTAAATGATGCAGTTTTCATAGCGAAGAGTAGTGAAATAACAGTTATTTTTGTAATCAATTTTATATAGCTTTTTGTCTTCTATAACAATTAGTTGTAAGGGTTATAAAAATATATTGGCTGTGAAATAACAAGAGAAGAGCAGTGAAATAAGAAATCGAGAAGCAACACCCCACGTTATTCTAGTTCCTCTTCCTCGGTTGTGAATCAAAATATGGATGATGCAAGGCTTCATCAACACTAAAACGATCCTCCTGAAATAGTACTCTCCTCTCTTGCTACCCTACCTTCGTCTACGATTTTTAGACGGAAAATAAGGGCGAGCATAAATCAATCACCATCAAAGTTTTATCCTAAATCAGGTGTGATTCTATGTATTTACATGATTTTTTCTAAAAACGCAATAAAGAATGAAGAGTAAGAAGAAGACGAAGAAGAAATAAAATGCGGAGGAGAACTCACCAGAGAGGAGAGTTGTAGCAGAGAACTCTTCGATGGGCGCACGAAAAGTAGCAAGAGAGGAGAACTTCAGGACGGGCTTTCGACGCAGAGAGGGCGAGCTTGATGTCGGAGAGCTTCGACGCAGAGAGCTCTCTTCTCGACGACGGCGTGATGCGGGAGAACTTCGGGACGCACGAAAGGAGATTTCGTAAACTTAAAGCGCTGCGTGAAATGAATAGGCCGGGTGAAATGAAATGAATTTTTTTATTTAGGGTTTAGGGTCGCGGGAGGGGGGTCCGCGCGGGAATCACGTATCCCGCTTGTGGGATACGCGATTCCGAAATATTTTTTTTTTAATTTAAAAATTACATTTCCAACGTTTTTGGGCGTTTCCCGTATCCGATACGCAAAGCATTTTTAAGTATATGTGATTCGTAGGTCACTGTTGGGTCTATAGGTAGTCGATGCTCAATGCTTCGAAAGAGACCAGACTGCGCAAGGTCGGTGATCGATGCAGTGAGATTTTACTGAGCCGACGCAAGAAATGCTGTCATTTCCCTAGATTTGCTTCCAGGTCACTTATCTTTTTGTTGTTTTCTATTAGCATTACTCTTCTCTAATTGCAATTTGACCCCCTTTACCTCTTGCGTGATTTCTAAGTCATTTCCCCCATTGTTAGGTTATTCATGCGCGATTTCACAGCCATTTCCTTCTGACTCACTCTAATGCCTCTTCTTCTCATCAATTTGGCATGCAATACACTTAAATCATAAAAAACTTCAGGAATTGCATCGCTCGACGGAGGCATTATTTGCACATTTTTGAGATATTGTATTTGTAATGCATTGCAATAGGAGAACTGCAATAGATGTTTTTCAGTTTAAATGGAGTAAGGTGATCTCGTCCTAGAGCTATTTCTGGATAAGGCGATCTCGTCCTTCTAGTAGCTCTACTTCAGGTAGGGAGACTTGTGATGAGTACAACTTTAGTAATATCAATAAGGAGAAGAGCAAGTCGTAAGAAACCTCTAACAGTTTTCGATTTTACTATTCTTTCCTCTATTTTAAATATGTAATAAAAAGAGTAATTAAAACTATTTTCAATGTTTTCCCCTAACTATTGTCATTGTTTACAAAGAATCAAGGAACTCCCCATGTAATGGAAAGAATCAAGGAACTACCCATGTTACTGAAAGAATCAAGGAACTACCCATGTAACGAAAAGAATCAAGGAACTACCCATGTAACGAAAAGAATCAAGGAACCACCGATGTAAAGTCAGTTGTGCTTTTCCCATAACTATTGTCAATGTTTACTGATTAAGAATTTTTGTTTTTTTTTTTGTACTTTTTTGTATAATTGCATAATGGAGGTTGAGGCGAATGATCACAATCACTTGGGTTAAGGTAACTTGGTCTAGAATTTTTTGCTTACGGTTTTGCTTGGGTGTATGAGCTTTTCCCTAAATTAGCATTGTATGTGTTTTCATCTTGCAAGTCAATGTTGGATCTCACTTCCAAACTGATACCATGTTTCCATCATGAGAAGGGTTGGTTGATTGGGTGCGTAATATCACTAAATGTCTTAAGTGTTGTCATTACTATTAATGGTTATGATAAATTGTGTGATGGTAGAATTAGACCATGTGTATTACTTGGTTGCGACAAAAGTGGATTCAATCATGGAAACCAATGCAAGAAATGATGGGTTAAAAAGAACGTTAGGAAAACGATCTCTAAACGATGTGGTTGTCCATTTTTATTGATAGGCACAAACGTAAGTTTATGTGAAGGGTGGAAAATTAAAGTAAAGTGTGGAACACATAATCACGAGGTGGTACACTTAGAAGCACATGCTTTTATCAGAAGAATAAATAGCGAAGAATAAAAAATAGTACACTACATGTATATGTCTAATGTGAAACCCAAACAAAATACTTTCAACAATAAAAAAAATACAGGTAATAGCTCAGTTATGAGAACTATATAAAATGAGAGATTCAGATTGCATAAGAAGGAATTACAAGGTGGTACACCAATATAATTTTTATATAAATGTATAAATGAAAGTGGTTATGATAGCTTTAGCAAGGTGAATGAGGAGACACAAAATATAAAGAGTTTGTTTTTGCCCATCTAATTGCAATTCGATTGAGCAAAATATTTTCATATGTTTTTATGCTTGATTGCATGTATAAGACAGATAGGTGTCGACTGCCGCTATTGTACATCGTTGATATGACATCAACACAACAAAAAAAATTTCTCAGCCTTTGTATTTTTGTCAAATGAAACTGAGGCAGTTATAGGTGGACGCTTGATTATTTCAAATGCATTTTAGATCAAAAATCATTACTCCTTATGCTTGTAACCGATAAAGATTTGGCAGTGTTGAATGCAATAAAGTTCAATTTTCCATATTCAAAACATATCTTATGTCAAGTCGTCATACATGCATAAAATGAGACCTAAACTACTGGAATGATTAAAGGAAAGAACAAAGAAATCCAATCGCAAGCTGCATACAGCGATTACTTGGTATGGAGTCATCATACATGCATAAAATGAGACCTAAACTGCTGGAATGATTAAAGGAAAGAACAAGGAAATCCAATCGCAAGCTGCAAACAGCGATTACTTGGTATGGAGTCATCATACATGCATAAAATGAGACCTAAACTGCTGGAATGATTAATGGAATGAACAAAGAAACCTAATCGCCAGCTGTAAACATCGATTACATGGTATGGACTATGGAGTCATCATACATGCATAAAATGTAAAGTACTGGAATGATTAAGGGAAAGAACAGAGAGACCTAATCGCAAGCTGTAAAAGTAATAGCAAGCTGTAAAAGTAATCGCAAGCTGTAAAAGGCATTGAGTCAGTGGTTCCTTGCGGCGCCACCATAGATTTTGGATACCAAAAGCATCCGCTGTTGAAATAGGAAGAAGAGAAACGTACATTGAGTCACCGGAGATTTTGGAGGCAGCGGTTCCTTGCGGCTTGAAGATGAGCGTCGAGAAGAGGAGGTTTGCGGCGGAGGAGGCAAACAGCTTACAAATCTGGAGTGGAGGTTTGCGGAAGCGGCGGCGTGAGCAGATCGCGGAAGCGGCGGCGTGAGCAGATCGCGGAAGCGGCGGCGTGAGCAGATCGCGGAAGCGGCGGCGTGAGCAGATCGCGGAAGCGGCGGCGTGAGGAGATCGCGGAAGCGGCGGCGTGAGGAGGGTCAGGAGCGACCGCGATACCTAGCAATCGCATTACCTAGCGGGAGGGCTTTTATCAATGAATCGATTGAATAATAGAACGGTGGAATTCTTTCATCAATAAACGACAAGGATTAGAAGGCCTCACATTGTTAACATATTTTACTAGTCACCATAAATCTCTTCAAATTACTATGGATTAGTATAGATATATTATTATCAATAATGTTATTCTTATTTTATTTTAGAATTAATGCACTTTTTAGTTAATACTATTTATTTTAATTAATATTCATTAAAAAATTAATCAATAATCATTATATTTTTAAATTTTTATATTAGTGACAAAAAAATTTGAACACCAAATGATATTTTTGGGTCGTCGTGTTACTTAATCATGAACTCAGAATGTCAACGTCTCTGATGTTCATAGAAATCATACGCAGACATTTTTGTTGTATTCCTATTGATCATTGTAATTCATTGATATTTACTGTGGGCAAATTTCTCAATTCTCGTCAGACGTGAATGAAACGAACGACATCGAGTTTGTATCGATCATACGAGTTTGTATCGGTCATAATCGGGTAAATGAGTCGCGGGAGCCCAACTAGACCGCTCACTATGGGTCAAGTGAATCTACTAGACCTATTGAAAATGAGATGTTACTGGAGCAAAAGATTCCTTCTACATTTCCTGATCATATTTAGATTATCACACTTAAGATTAGCTCTCCCTTAATTTCTACAAACACTCAAACACTCATTGTTATATGTGTCTTGATTGAGAGTTAATTTGTAAATATATAAATAATTAAGATTGTTGCGTGTCGCTCAGCGTTCTTTCAGACTGGGCGAATTTTACCGTCTTAGCCCAAGAGTGAACCGAGCGCGCGCCCGGCGGCGAGGGAGGCCGGCCGACACCGCGCCCACCGCCCGGCCGCGTGTGGTGTCGGGCGGTACCGCGCGGTGCCGGGCGCGCGGTGCCGGGCGCGCGGTGCCGGGCGCGCGGTCCCGCGCGGCGTTAGGCGCGCGGCACCGCGCGGTGCCCGGCATGCGGTGCCGCGCACGGTACCGCGCGGCCACGCGCGGCGCCGCGCGGCCGCGCGCGGCACCGCGTGGCTGCGCGGTTCCGCGGTTCCGCGGTCGTGCGGTCGTGCGGTCGTGCGGTCGTGCGGTCGTGCGGTCGTGCGGTCGTGCGGTCGTGCGGTCGTGCGGTCGTGCGGTCGTGCGGTCGTGCGGTCGTGTGGTCGTGCGGTCGTGCGGTCGTGCGGTCGTGCGGTCGTGCGGTGCCGCGGGGCCGCTGGATGCCGCGCGGCCGGGTGGTGTCGCGCGGCCGTGCGGTGGTTGCGGCGGTTGTGGTTGTGGTTGTGGGCGGTTTCCTCCTCTTTCTTGCTCATACCTCCACCATCTTAGTGGGGAGTTGGGTTTTTGGCTAAATGCAACCCGTATTTCTCTACAAAATGGATGAGGACCCATCAATTGCCTCCCAAATCCTCGGAGTTCGCTCATCTTGCTTAGAGAAGTACGAGGATTTTATCATCCTTTGGCGCGGTCCAGTTGTGGTGGCGTTATGGCGGAGGTATTTTGCTATATTCTTCCATCTTATTTTGTCGCTTGTTGTTTCGCCTTTTGTAATAATCTCCGCATTGTGCGGTGATAATCCGCACAATTTTTGTCGATTATTTTTTGTTTATTTCTTTTTCCTCTTTTCAGACGTCAAGGAACGGTGCACGATCAAAATCCATGCGGATGCGTTCCTCGCTAACCATTGAGCGTGTCGAAGCTTGGCGCAAGCGGTTTAGACTCCCGTCATCTGTTGAAGTGAAGATTCCATATCCGGAGGCACGTGCTCAGAACCCCCCGACCCGCTTTATTACCATTTCTGAGAGTTGTTTGAAGTCGGGGTTCCGCTTCCCCCCATCGCAGGAGGCGATTGAGATTTTCAGATTTTGCGGCGTTTCTATCTCGCAATTTACCCCAGCCGGGATGGCGAGAATCATGGGGTTGATTGCGTTTTTTCGGGAGCATGGCTCGCAATTCTCTTTGGAGATCTTCAAAGATTGGCGTGAAGTCTTCACGGATCCGGGAGTCCGGATTAATGTTTGCAGCAACAAGATGTGGTTCCGTTTTGAGGAAAGGAACGACTATCGCCATGGGAACACTTTGTATGGGTACGCCCGCAACCGATGGGATTTGCCAGAGCTTTGGAGGAACCTCCCGGGACGTTGCCGCCATCAAGTGGGGCGAGAGAATGAATTCCAACCCCTTCCTGGTTTTCCTGGTCGTGATGATTTGTCGAAGGCTCTTTATGGCGTAGTTCATTATGCGGAGGAGAAGAAATTGTTGCTGGTCGGCCTTTCATCGGATGCCGAGCGTGATGCCGCTGTTGCTTTGTCGCATGATAGGAAGAGGAAGCTTGTTATCAGATGCGGAGGTTCAGAGATGGTGCCACCTCCACCTCCATCGAAGAGCCGTTCTGATGGTGCGGGTCCCAGCGGAGTCGTGCCCGAGGCGATTCCTATTGACGTTGATGCTGAGATCGTGGCTTCTCCCGTGGCGGAAGCGCTTCCTCGGAGCGATCCTCCTCCTCCTTCATTGGTGACGGCGAAGAGGGTATCCTCTTCATTACGGGCGATGACTTCGGCGGTTAGTCATGTCTTTTTGTTGTTTATCTTTTATGTGTTCTCTTTTCCTAAGATTCTTATCCTGTTTTTTTTTCACAGGCTGATGTCATGACTAGCGTCGCTCGTACTTGGAACGATTGCTATGTTGGGCTGAAGGATGGGTTTTTTGCTCTTCAAGAGGAGCTTCGTGTTGCGAAGAGTTCGCTGGAGGATTCCCAGAAGAAGAGGGAGCACGAGATATCACGTGGGCTCAAATTGGAGTCTGATCTTGCCCACGCTCGTTCCGAGGTAGAGCGTCTTCAGAGGGGGCTTAGCGCAGAGAAAGCCGCCGCCGAGAGTGCCTCCCTGTTGGTCCAAGATTTGCAGGGTGATATGTTCCGTCAAGATGGCGAGCTGGGGTTTTTGAGAAGCGAGGTGGAGAGGCTTTCTTCCCTTGAGCCAGATATCAAGGCCATTAAGGCCGAGGGAGTTGCCGAGTACAAGGACTCCCTGGAATTCGTAGAGGAGCGCTCTAGGATCTCTGAGGAGCTTCGAGCCGAGATCATGACCAAGGAGGTGGACCCCCTATTGGAAGATGAGTGCGAGATTTCTTTCAAGAGGGGGATCGGGAAGACCCTTCGTATGGTGGAGCGGAAGCTTGGGTGCAGTACGTCCGGGATTGGCGCAGGCGACCTTTCTGAGGACGACTGCACTGATGTAGATGTTGAGGGCTGATTGTCTTTGTCTTTATTTGTTTGTATGTTTTGTTTTCTTTCGTTATGTATCGTACTTCCTTGTTCCTGTATTTGCGTCTCTTGTAGTGGAGTTGTACAACTCTTTGCTTTGTTATATTGATTGATGGCTACTTGTTTGTCCACCGCTTACTTCTATTTTTCTCATTTCTGCGTGAGGTTAGTGGGGATCTGGTCCTGAGTAGCGGTGAAGGGCAGACGCTTCAAACCGTGGGCGACCGTGAGGGGGGCAGGCCCTGGCGGTGCCGTGATCTTACTATCGGGGAAGGGCGGACGCTTCGGACCGGGTAGCGCGAGATCACTGGGAACTTGCCCCGAGTGGCGGTGAAGGGCGGACGCTTCGAACCGTGGGCGACCGTGAGGGGGGCAGGCCCTGGCGGTGACGTGATCTTACTACCCGGGAAGGGTGGACGCTTCGGACTGGGTAGCGTGAGATCACTGGGGGACTGGCCCCGAGTAGCGGTGAAGGGCGGACGCTTCGAACTGTGGGCGACCGTGAGGGGGGCAGGCCCTGGCGGTGCCGTGATCTTACTACCGGGGAAGGACGGACGCTTCGGACCGGGTAGCGCGAGATCACTGGGGAACTGGCCCCGAGCAATATTGAGCCATCGTTGGGAGATAACTTGCGTGAGTCGGGGCTCGCGGCTTCCGTAATAATTGCAGAGAAATAATTTGCGCGAATCGAGGTTCACGGCTTGTACATAAAGTTTTAGTAAAGTAGTTTGCGCGGGTCGAGGCTCGCGGCTTGTACATAAAGTTTTAGTAAAGTAGTTTGCGCGGGTCGAGGCTCGCGGCTTGTACATAAAATCATAGTAAGATAAGTTTGCGCGAGTCGAGGCTCGCGACTTGTACACAAAATCATAATAAGAGAATTTGCGCGAGTCGAAGCTCGCGGCTTGCATACAAAATCATAGTAAGATAGTTTGCGCGAGTCGAAGCTCGCGGCTTGTACACAAAATCATAATAAGATAGTTTGCGCGAGTCGAGGCTCGCGGCTTGTACATAATAGAGTAAGAAAAATCACTGATAAAAGCGGCGCAGATTCTGTGCGTTCCAAGTGCGCGGGAGGGTCTTTCCTTCCGCCATTTTGAGTTTGAATGTTCCAGGATTCACCACCGCGGTGACCACATAGGGTCCTTCCCATGCTGGAGAGAGTTTGTCTTTCTGCGGGCCCTTCCCGGCTGCTTCAACGTTGCGCAGGACGAGATCTCCGACGTTGATCGTCCTGGGCTTAACCCTCCTGTCGTAGAGCCGTGCCACTCGCCTTTGGTAGATAGCGATGCGCTGAGCGGCATTGTCTCGAATTTTGGAGATTAAATCGAGGTTTTCGCGGAGCAGTCCGTCGTTCTTACTGGGATCGAAAGTCAGCACCCGGATGCTTGGCACTCCGATGTCGACGGGGATGACAGCTTCAGTCCCGTAGCAGAGGTTATATGGCGTCTCTCCTGTTGGAGTCCTCTCTGTTGTACGGTATGCCCACAACACATTTGGGAGCGCATACACCCACTCCCCCCCAGCTTCTTCGAGACGCGTCTTCAGCCCTTTGAGGATGGTGCGGTTGGTGACGTCCACCTGCCCATTTGTCTGTGGATGTGCTACGGCAGTGTGGCGGAGATTGATCTTCAGGTCTTCGCACATCTTGGTGAATGACTTCCCAGTACACTGAGTGTCATTGTCGGCGATGATCATTGCTGGGATTTCGAAGCGGAAGATTATGTTCTTCCAGACGAACTGCTTAGCATTCTCCTCCGTGATTTTCGCCAGGGGCTCAGCTTCCACCCACTTGGTGAAGTAATCGATGGCTAGGATGATGAATTTTCTCTGCCCGGATGCCAGGGGCAGGGGGCCGAGGAGATCAATCCCCCACTGTGCGAAGGGCCACGCACTCTGGAGCGCGGTGAGCGCGACTGGGAGCTGGTGAGGTACGTTCGCGTGAAGCTGACAGCTCCTGCATTTCTGGATGAGTTCGGTCGCGTCTTTCTTCATCGTTGGCCAATAGAAACCTTGACGCAAGATCTTCTGGGCCAACGCTTTTCCTCCCAGATGTTCTCCGCAGACCCCTCCGTGCACCTCTCTTAGGGCATAGTCTGCTTCGCCGGCTGGTAGACATTTTAGGTAGGGCCCCGAGAACGCCCGCTTATAGATCTCCCCGTCTATGATGGTGAACGACGCCGCTCGCATTCGCAATCTGCGCGCCTCCAGGCGGTCCTCGGGGAGACGCCCCTGCTCAAGGTAGGCCCGCAGGGGGGTCATCCAAGATGGCTCCTCTTCATTGATTGCTGCAATCTCCCATGGCCCTGGGATACTTGGGACCATGATTTCTTCGACTCGGCGTCTTCGCGATTGATAGCGGGTGGATGAAGTTGCCAACTTAGAGAGCGTCTGCTCTAGAATTCTGCTCTCGGGGTACGTGCAGGATTTGGTATGACGGAATCTTCTGAAGGAGCGACTTTACGCATGTGAGGTAATGCGCCATTTGATCACTCTTGGCCTCGTAATCTCCCTCGACTTGCGAGACTACAAGTTGGGAGTCGGCGTGAATCGTCGGGCTCTCAACTCTACAATCGATGGCGAGCCGGAGGCCGGCGATCAAAGCCTCGTACTCTGCGACGTTGTTAGTTGCTGGGAACTTCAATCTGAGGCCATACTCCAAAGTGATCTCATCGGGGCTTATGAGAAGTAATCCTGCTCCGGCTCCTTCAGCTCCTGAAGCACCGTCGACGTAGAGAGTCCAACGGGGTGTGGTGATATCTTTGACAGGAGTTGTTTCCGGTGGGATCGATGGTGTATTCTACAATAAAGTCAGCGAGCACTTGCGACTTGATGTCCGGCCGAGGCAAGAATTGAATGTCGAATTCGCCGAGCTCCACCGCCCACTTCACTAGTCTTCCTAAAACTTCTGGTTTCTGGAGGATTGTTCGTAGCGGGAGCTGAGTTAATACTTTTACTGTGTGCGCCTGGAAGTAGGGCCGAAGCTTTCGCGCTGAGAAGACGAGTGCTAAGGCCGTTTTTTCTGCCGGATACCTGGTTTCGGTATCAGTGAGGACCTTGCTGAGGTAGTAGATCGGCTGTTGCACCCGTCCTTCATCCTTTACAAACACTGAACTGAGGGCCGTAGGCGAAACTGCAAGGTACAAGAACAGGGTTTCCCCGGGGATTGGCTTTGACAGAAGCGGCGGCGAGGCCAGGTACCGTTTGAGAAGCTCGAAAGCCATCTGGCACTCGTTCGTCCATTGGAACCCAGTGTGGCGCGCTCCCCGGAGAATCTTGAAGAAAGGAAGGTACTTGTCCCCTGTCCTTGACAGGAAGCGGGACAACGCGACGATCCTCCCGTTCAGGCGTTGTACTTCTTTGATTGAACGAGGCTGCGACATGTCCTCCAACGCCTTGATCTTCTCGGGGTTGGCCTCGATTCCCCGATGGGTTACCATGAAGCCCAGGAACTTCCCCGCCGTCACGCCAAACACGCATTTGCTGGGGTTGAGCCGCATCTGGAAGCGACGAAGAAGCTGAAAGCACTTTCCCAAGTCTTTCAAATGGTCGCGACGGTGGATGCTCTTCACTAACATGTCGTCCATGTATACCTCCATCGTCTCCCCGATGAGGTCTTTGAAGACTTTGTTCATCAATCTTTGGTATGTCGCTCCGGCGTTTTTAAGGCCGAACGACATCACCTTGTAGCAGTACTCCTTTATCGGTGCGGAAGGCGGTGTGTTCCTCGTCCGCGGGATTCATTCTTATCTGGTTGTAGCCTGAGTATGCGTCCATGAAGCTGAGCAGCTCGTGGCCGGCCGTTGCATCGACAAGCTGGTCGATCCTTGGAAGAGGGAAACTGTCTTTTGGGCAGGCCTGGTTCAGGTTGCTGTAGTCGACGCACATCCGCCACTTCCCGGAGGCCTTCTTTACCATCACCACGTTAGCGAGCCACGTGGGATAATCTACTTCGCGTATGAACCGCGCCTCCAGAAGCTTGGCCACTTCTTCTTCGATTTCCTTTACTCGCTCGGGGGCGAAGTTCCTCTTCTTTTGAATCACGGGCCTGCAGGCAGGGTTAACATTTAATGAGTGAAAAATGACTTCAGGATCTACCCCAGGCATGTCCTCCGGGCTCCAAGAGAAAATGTCTTCGTTCTCTTGCAAGAAAGTTGCGAATTCTTCTCGTTCTCCTGGCGACAAGAGGGACCCGACCTGGACAGTTTGGGTCGAATCCCGCTGGGAGAGCGGCACTTCCACCAATCCTTCAACGGGTGCCCCCCGCTGCAGAGTAGCTTCATCTCGCAGGTCGAAGTTGTCGATGTTGAGGGCCGTCGCCTTTGTGGGTTGAGCTTGCTTCAGATAGCAGGTCCTGGCTGCCTCTTGATTCCCGCGAACGACTCCTACTCCAGCGGCCGTCGGAAACTTCATGGCTAAGTGTGAGATTGATGGGATGGCTTTGAAGACAGACTGGAGTGGTCTCTCGAAGATTGCGTTGTAGGCGGAGTTTGATTCCACGACTACGAACTGAATGTTGTGGCTTGATTGTCTTGGAAACTCACCGAGTGTTACCGGAAGGGTGATCATGCCCTGGACCGGGACGGGGCGATTATCAAAACCGTAGACGGGCCCTGCTGCCGGGCTAAGGTGCTCCTTGGTGAGATTCATGCTCTGCAGAGTGGAGAGGAACAGGACGTCGACTGAGCTCCCGTTGTCGACTAGTATTCTCTTGACGTTGAAACAGGGATCCCCGATCCCAGCATTGATCACGAGCGGGTCTTGGTGTGGCAGTCGCAACCCCTCTAGATCTTCATCTCCGAAGGAGATGATGGTGTCTTGCTTCAGCTTCTTGTCTTCGTGCCCTCTCTCCGGCCTAGCAATGGAGAGGATTTGTGCGGCGAGGTTAGGAGACCCGGCTATTGTTGAATTTATTGAAGTGGAAGTGGAGGAGGCTTTTGGACCTGGGCGGTCTGGGAAGAGACCGGGCGGTCTGGCGTGACCGCACGGTCTGGCGGTCTGACAATGGCGATCTGTTCTATTGGTCAGCTGCGGCTTCCGGGGTTGACCGCTGGTCTGGTCCAAGGGCTGCTGGAGGAGGAGGTCGTGCGGTCTGGCTGTGACCGCATGACGGCTGATCATCCTCAGGGTCTCGCGGTCTGTCTCTGACCGCGTGATAAGTTGTTCTCTTCAAGGACGTGCCGGTCTGGCGTGACCGCACGGGTTGGCTCTTGAATCCGGTCTGGTGGCTTTCCAGAGGGTTCTGAAGGAGTTCGCGGACTAAGTCATTCTTAGTCGCGCGGTCTCAGTTCGCGGTCTCAGGAGGAGACCAGGAGGGCGAGCTGGCTGTGTTTGCGGTCTCAGGCGAACACAGGTGGTGGGTGACTTCTAGGCGGTCTGGCGATCTCCGTGTGGAGTCGTGTTCAGACTAAGGGAGTAGCGATCTCCCGCGGTCTGGAGTGAAGTCGGCGCTCACCAAAATGAAGCAGGAGGGTTGCAGTGATTGCGCGGGTTGACCGGTAAGGTCGCGCGATCTGATGGGTGGTGACTCTATCTCATAGGGTGGTGACTGGATCAGGTCTCACGCCTATAAATAGGGAGCCACTGTTGCAACAACAAGAACACACCAAGTGTAAGCCGAGTTTGCCTAGTTCCTGCGGTCTGTGTTTATCTGACCGAGCGGTCTCTGATTGAATTCTTCCTTGTGCAGCTTCTGCGGATAGTGTGGGCGGCAGCGATCACCTCTTCCTCTGAAAGTGTTCGGGCGGTCTGCGGCTTGGAGTTGTGGTGCTGGAGTTCGGGAATCAGGAGATCGGCAAAGGAGCGGTCTGGTGCAGCGGTTTGGTGGAGTTTCGAGATCGGGAACGGTTGCGGTCTGGCAGCAGCGGTCTGGCAAGCTGCTGAGTTCGGCAAGAGACCGTGCGGTCTCAGTTATCTTCATTTTCTGTTCTTTCTCTTTGAAGTTTTGTGCTGACGAAATCATGTCTCGTCGAGCATGTCTTGCCCTGTAATTGAAGTGTTGCTATCAATAAAGATCGTTTTGTTCGCCTAAGATTGTCTCTGGTTGTTTGGCTTGTATCTCTAGTTGTTATTCCTGCTTACTCTCACAAGGTCCGGAAAATTTCACATGGTATCAGAGCTAGGTTGGAGTTGAAAGAGCAGTGAATAACTTAGAGTAGCCATCGCCTTTGTGAAGAAGGAACCAGAGGAAGAGCAATGGAAGGTGGCTTTGCAAGAGGTCTTGGTATTGAAATGCTTACATCGACTAACTTCAAGAAGTGGAAGTCGTGTATGCAGAGCTATCTTCTGGGTGAGGACCTCTGGGAGGTGGTAGGAGGAGATGAAACAGAAGAGGTGAAGGCAGTAGAAGGAGGTGATAATGGACCGGCCGTGAGGGCATGGAGGAAGACCAACGCCAAGGCCGAGTTCACCTTGAAGCGTGCCATTTCACCTGATCTCTTTGATCACATCTTGGGGTGTGGATCAGCTGCTGAGATCTGGAGAGCCCTGGATGGGCTGTTTAACAAAAAGAATATAGCAAGGCTACAGTTCTTAGAGAATGAGTTGGCGAGGTCAGCTCAAGGTGATCTTTCTATCTCAAACTTCTTTTTGAAGATGAAGAATCTCTGCGCTGAGATATCAGCACTGGATCCTGATGAGCCAATTTCTGAGGCGAAGCTGAAGAGGCACATCATCCGCGGCTTGCGGAAGGAATATGTGGCCTTTGTGACGTCGGTACAGGGATGGGCAAATCAGCCGTCTCTGCTAGAGCTGGAGAATCTGCTAGCGTCGCAGGAAAGTCTGGCAAGGCAGATGGCGGGGGTGTCAGTGACTGGGGGAGATGGCTGTAACATCCCGACTTTTAATTAGGTCAGTCGGCCCGACTGACCTAATTAAAAGCACGATAAGGCACACTAGGAGAGAAAGAAACCCCGAAATCACTTTTTGAGTAAACGAACCCCGATCTGAGTTCTGTCAGTTGTCTTAGACTCGTATAGTCAACACGATCGCAACGGAACCTGTTCCACCCCGATTCGAGGTCATTCGGCGAAAATGACCGATCCGGGTGACGACGAGCACCAAAGTGACGCAGAAATCACTTTTTGAGTAAACGAACCCCGATTTGAGTTCTGTCAGTCACATTCGACTCGTATGGACCATACGAGTGCAATGAAACCCGTTTCGCCGCGATTCAAGGAGATTCGGTCAAAGTTGACCAAAAAAAAAAAACGAGTCTGATAAACCTAATACCCTATCGCAATGCGTACGCGCACGGATAATCCTCCGACGCTCCAACTTTGACTCAACCCTCGACGACCCGGACCCATGAGGACTTTGACCATCATGGGGGACCCACCCGAGGGTTGACCAAGTCAAACCTCCCATAAAAAGAGAGGAAAATGCCAAATTTTTCTTCCCCCCTTAAAACCAATCAGCTTCCCCACTGATTTGGGCCTTAATCCAGCCCAATTAGGCTCTAAGTGGGGTGCCAAACAGCTAGCAAGCATTATAATCCCAAGGCTAAGGCTTGGGTGGGCTTCTCTCTCCTCCAAACCTAGCTCCAACCCTATCCAAACCCACCCAAATCCCATCTCAGCCAAGGAGGTACACTCCAAGCCTCCCATCAGCTGCCACCTCAAACCCAACTCAACCATGGTAGAATTAAACCCTAATTAGTGGATTTAAATCCTATGGGAGATGTGGGACTATTCCCTCTATAAAAGGAGACCCAAACCCAGCCATAAGAGCTCACCCCATCCCTCTCCCTCAGGTACAACCCCACCTGGCCGGAGCTCTACCTCCCCTCGCCGGAAACCACCACCCAAAAGCTCCACCACCACCTTCCCATGGCCTATCACCAAGGAGAAGCTTCCAGAGCTCCCCCTCAGGTGAACTCCCTCCCCTTCCTCCTCCTCTACCCTCTGGACGAGGCGGCGCGGCGCTCCGGCCGTCGGAGCGCCGCCGCTTAGGCAAAAAAAAAAAATGCCTCCTCCCCTTTTTTTTTTAGGTTTTCCGGCGGCGGCCGGCGGCACCACGGCCGCCGGACCACCGCCGGAGGGGAGCCCCATCCCTCGGCGAGTCGGCCGGGGGTGGTAGCACGGCACCCCGCTGTCTCCCCGGCGGCGGGGAGAGCCCGCAAGGGGGGGGGGGGGGGTGGCGGAATAATAACCGCCCCCCCCCCCCCCCCCCCCCCCCCCCCCCCCCCTCTTTTATTCTGAATCCCAGGCGACGGCCGGTGGCCGGACGGCCACCAGGCCGCCACCCACGGCGGCGCCCACCCCCCGGCGAGTCGGCCGGGGGTGGTGCCGAGCCCCCCCGCCGCATCACCGGCGGCGGGGACAGCCCGCAACAGCGGGAGGGGGGGGGGGTGGCGGTGCGTGCATGCACCCCCCCTCTGTCTCGATAACCGGCGGCGGCCGGTGGCCGGCCGGCCACCAGACCACCGCCGGCAGGTGCGCCCACCCCCGACGAGTTGGCCGGGGGTGGAGGCGCGGCGATCCGGCCGCCCGCCGGCGGCCAGGCAAGCCCGCAAGGGGGGCGGCCACCAGCGAGCTACAGGAGCCGTCTAATCCCATGCATGGGATCAGACGGCTCTGATCACCTTGATCCTTGCGAAGCAATGATTGGCCCGCACAGCGGATCCGCGCCAGATCCGCTGTGGGGCCAATTGTTCATCCGTCCGGCGCCATCAGAGCTGTCCGATCTGCAAAAACTTATGTGCTGTGTATTATTTTGAATGGACCAGAGGGTTTTGATTTTTCTGGGGCTAATCCATGGACCTGCTCAAAAATCTTTGAATACCAAAGTTGTAGATCTCAGTGAGTAGAACAATCAGTAATTTTTTGGGATTTTTTGGACAACATTTAGTATTTTAATTATTTAAAATACACAGATTTTTGCACCATTTATTTGAATTAGGATGATCAGCCCACTAATAAATTCCCAAATATTTTACAGAGGTATGTGGGATCATTATACAGCAGTTGTAATCTTGTTTGGGATGTTTAGACTTCATTTGATAGTCCCCATAAATTTTAAACACTTATTTTGGTATAATATTTTAATTCGGAAATAATTATGCAATGAAATATTCCCAAATTATTTCCAGGAGTTCATAGGGACATTCTTACAGCTGCTCTAATTGTTTGGAGTTTTTTTTTGGAAATCAATATAAGCCCCCATGAATTTATAGTCCATTATTCAATTTTATGGATACAAAATTATAAAATTTAGTACTATGAAAATATTGATAAATTACAATGAGTATGAGAAATTGGAGGATTTTTCGGCAACTCGTTATTTTACGAGGTTGAGTTGGGGCTTGAACGTCATTTTGAAAATTATATCAGAAACGATAATTCGGACGAGGGATACCAAAGATTCTATCGAAGACAGTAAATGAGTCATCTTTTATCATTAATGTCGGAACTAAATTACGGATTCGGAAGTCACCTCAGATCGGGCGTTTGCGCACTACGAAACATGATTCGATACCGACCATCGGCGCCGGGCCGACGTAATACAATAGGTTGCGGTAATTACGCCTCCTCGAAACAGAGTTGCCTCCCTATAACGGAGATGCCTCCTCGAAATGGAGAAGCCTCCTCGAAACGGAGTTGCCTCCTTATAACGGAGAAGCCTCCTCGGAACGGAGAAGCCTCCTTGTGATGGAGAATCAACAACTAACACTGGTCTGCAGAATTGATTTTTACAATTGCTATTTACTTTCCAGCATTTCAATTCTTGTTATTTGTCCTACTCATTAATTATTGTTGTCACTAACGTTTGTTGTTTTGTTCTCTCAAAATGTGGCGGGTCGAACATGCCCGTAGACCGCTCGTACCGGTACGGGAGGGTTGACGACTCACGGCAATAGGGAGGAGTGCACCCCGGGTGCTTGATGTCCCGCTGGGTCCCTCCGCTAGATGTCAACTTTACGGTTTCCGGATGTCTCCTACATCCAAGAATGCACTCGGGTGCATTAGGGCCTGAGTAATGCGGTACGAGCTTACCCAGAAGCGGTAGGACCGGCCGCTGTCACCGATGGCCACCTCGGTGAGGCCCGCAGGGTTCGCTACCCCGCTAGAACAAAGAGGTCAAACTATGTCGACATAGGGTTTGCACGGGTTTTTGAATACCTGTTTACTTTTAAGCAGTTCTTTCGTGTAATATTGTACCTGCAATCTTTTATACAGCACTCCTTATGTTAATGCTTGTTTATTAATATGCTGCTTCGGCTATTTCTAATTTTTAGGTTCACCCTCGTCCCCAAGGTAGAGTTTTGGGGAGGAGAGGTGAGTCCACTAGTCTTTTGACTAATGTGTTGTTGTACACCTCTTTTAGGCAACGGAGCAGCACGAGGCCCGACCGGAGCTTGAGAGAGAGACCGCCTTAGGGCCGGCACGAGTCGACGTACCAGACTCGCCCTCCGACTTCCGAGATGTGAGCCTATAAAGTTTAGGAGGAGCGATGGTTTTGCTACTTTTGTATTGCCCGAGCGGGCTTATGTAAATTGCGACTACGCCAGCACGTTTGTAATCAAATGTTCGGTTATATAAATATATGATTCTGTTTCACTCCCCCATTGTGATCTGATGTGATGATTCTCGTAGGCCTGACAAGACGAACACCCCGGGCATGTGCAGCTCGGGGTGGTCGCCTTGGGCGGTAGGACCCTCTTCCGCCCTTCGGTTCGAGGGCGGGGGACTTGGGTCTTACAAATGGGATCAGAGCATTTACGATCTGTCCATGTGGGATGCCTTAGAATCCTCTTTCCCGCTTCGCCCTTGGTTCGAGGCCGAACCTTGCAGCGGAAGCGTGGTGGACCTTTAGGACGTAAGCTTAAGGATTCTAGGCAACACATCACTCACCGCACTTCCGCACTTGTACGTTTACGCTTCAGTCATTTTTGCAAATTCCCTTATTTTGCAAATTCTGACTTACTTCCTGTTACTTCTCCAGATACCGGAGTCCAGTAACGGGCGATCGTCCTCGAGAGACCAGTACCGCCCCAGTACTCCACCACCCGCTCCTGCTGTTCCTACTACTCCTGCAGTTCCTTTTGCGGAGACGGAGCTGGGACAGACCTTAGTTGCGTTGCTTGGCACCTTCCAGGCAGCGATGACCCAGCAGCGACAGCAGTTGACACTGCCCACTGACCTTTTGACGACTTTCCGAGGCTTGAGGCCCCCGACCTACAGAGGTTCTGAGACGGCAATGCAGACCGAGGAGTGGGTGGAGCGCATCGAGGAACTACTTGTCGGGATGAGATGCCCGGCAGTGGCCGCAGTTTCCTTAGTTGTGACTCTTCTAGAGGGATATGCTCGGGACTGGTGGAGGGCATCCAGTCGCTCCACCTTCTTGGGACGACCGCTTAGCAGCATCACATGGGGAGAGTTCGCAGAGGCTTTTCTAGAGCACTTTATTCCCGACACCGATCGAGCACAGCTGCAGGAACGCTTCCTGCACCTACGTCAGGGGAGCATGACTGTACCGGAGTACCAGCGGGAGTTCATACACTTAGCCAGATTTGCTGGGACGCTTGCTCAGACTGACAGAGATAGGGCCGCTCGTTTTTATAGAGGTCTGCGCGACGATCTACGACAGCCCCTCATTATGATTGCCCAGACGACATTACATAACATCGCTACACATGCCGCCGCTCTGGAGTTGGATCAGATGGGTGTGACACAGCAGCAGAATAGGCGCGACGAAGCACCGCCAGGACGAGCGGAAAGACCAGCTCCGCGACGTGTTGCACAGGACAGGAGACAGCGTCAGCGCTATCGAGCATACCACCGGGCACGACTACCTCGTCCTCAGCCAGAGCAGGCACCACCACCTCCACCAGCACCTCAGCAGGCACCGGTCCTCCCTCGACCAGCACCTCAGCAGGCACCGGTCCTCCCTCGACCGGCACCTCAGCCGGCACCGATACCTCGACGAGAGACCCCCTTTGCGGGGAACTGTTTTCTGTGCCACCAGCCCGGGCACATCCGAGCCTTCTGCCCACAGGCTGCGAGGGGACCAGGACTAGGAGCAGTACAGGGAGCCAAAGCCGACCGTAGGGCTCGCGGCCAAGGAGGCCGAAGAGGCCGACCGGGCAGGAGGGAGCCACGGAGGGACGATAGAGTTGCAGCACCGGAGAACTATGCCCTTGACTTGCAGAGCGGACCAGGACCAGATGTTGTCGTCGGTATATATCTGCAGTTTCCTTATTATGACGCATAGCTAGCTGGCTTATCGATATATATATAGAGGTATGGGTATATATAGGTTTGTAGTATCTTGGAAACCGTGTAACTCTCGTAAATCTTTTCAGGAATAATTTTAGTAGAAGGTCAACCCGCCAAAGCCTTATTTGATACGGGTGCTACAGACACATTTGCGTCGCGAACATTTATGGCATCCAAGAAGAATTACGTTCGATCAGAAGGACTGGTAACCCGAATTAAACTACCAGATGGGTCAGCTATGTTCTCCACCGAAAAATGTTCGTTCCGAGCCCACCTAGGACGCAAGGACTTTGAAGTCAACGCCACGATGTTACCACTAACGGAGTTCGATATCATACTTGGAATGGACTGGTTGACTAAGCATAAAGCAATAATAGACTGCGTAACCCGGGAAGTCTGCCTCGAAAGCCCAGACGGTCAAATTATTACAATAAAAGGTATACCTTCTTCAAATCGCATCGTATTAACCTCTGCGCAAGCCGCCCGAGCACTTCGACAAAAGAGTGAGGTGTTCTTGATATATTTCGAAATGGAAACTGAAACTAAAGTACTCTCACAAGTGCCAATTGTTCGCGATTTCCCAGACGTTTTTCCGGAGGCACTTCCAGGATTGCCCCCACCACGAGAGATGGATTTTCAAATTAATCTTGTACCTGGAGCACGACCAGTATCTCGGGCACCCTATCGAATGGCCCCCAAAGAATTAGCTGAGTTTCGAGTTCAGCTCCAAGATCTAATCAATGCAGGCTTTGTTCGACCAAGCTCTTCACCCTGGGGAGCCCCGGTATTATTTGTCAAAAAGAAGGACGGATCCTTACGCCTGTGCATCGACTATAGGGAACTGAACCGGCTCACAGTACGAAATACGTACCCCCTACCAAGAATCGACGAGCTATTCGATCAACTACAAGGCGCCTCCATTTTTTCAAAAATGGACTTGCGTTCTGGCTATTATCAACTCCGCATTCAGGAAGAAGACATACATAAGACTGCCTTCAGTTCTAGGTATGGGCACTACGAGTTTACGGTAATGCCTTTCGGCCTAACTAATGCACCATCCGCTTTCATGGCATTAATGAACACGGTCTTCAAACCCTACCTAGACCACTTCGTGATTGTCTTCATAGACGACATACTCATCTACTCCAAAAGCAAGGAAGAACACGCAAGACACCTTCAATTAGTATTACTGAAATTACGCGAACATTTCCTTTATGCCAAATTCAGCAAATGTGAGTTCTGGCTCGAGGAAGTCGGATTCTTGGGGCATACCATAAACAGGAATGGAGTAGCCGTAGATCAGGCCAAAATACTCGCAGTACGAAACTGGCCCCCACTCAGGTCTGTCACAGAGGTTCGAAGCTTTCTTGGATTAGCGGGCTATTATCGGAAGTTCGTGGAAGGCTTCTCCAAGATAGCCCTGCCCCTTACTACCCTTACCAAAAAGGAGAACGCATTTCAGTGGACTCCTGAGTGCGAAGCAGCCTTCGAAGAACTAAAGAATCGGTTAACCACTGCGCCAATTCTTACTATTCCCTCTGGGACCGAAGGCTTCCAGATATATACGGACGCGTCACTCAAGGGATTGGGAGCTGTTCTAATGCAGCACGACAGGGTAATTGCTTACGCATCACGACAACCAGAACAACATCTTCCAGCACCACCCCTGCCAGTCCAATCAGACAGGTCAATGCCACTACATCCTGTGAAGATTGTGGACTCCAAAGTCAAGAATCTGAGAAATAAAACCATAACGATGGTTAAGATATTATGGTCTAACTGCGGACGAGAAGAGTATACGTGGGAACCAGAGAATCTCGTTAGAGTAAAGCACCCGGAACTTTTCCCTCAGGTAATATATCTCTCCCTTTCAAAAAAAAAAAAAAAAAAAACCTACTTTCGGCAATTTTCGAGGACGAAAATCCTCTTATTTTTATTGGATTGTAACATCCCGACTTTTAATTAGGTCAGTCGGCCCGACTGACCTAATTAAAAGCACGATAAGGCACACTAGGAGAGAAAGAAACCCCGAAATCACTTTTTGAGTAAACGAACCCCGATCTGAGTTCTGTCAGTTGTCTTAGACTCGTATAGTCAACACGATCGCAACGGAACCTGTTCCACCCCGATTCGAGGTCATTCGGCGAAAATGACCGATCCGGGTGACGACGAGCACCAAAGTGACGCAGAAATCACTTTTTGAGTAAACGAACCCCGATTTGAGTTCTGTCAGTCACATTCGACTCGTATGGACCATACGAGTGCAATGAAACCCGTTTCGCCGCGATTCAAGGAGATTCGGTCAAAGTTGACCCAAAAAAAAAAAAAACGAGTCTGATAAACCTAATACCCTATCGCAATGCGTACGCGCACGGATAATCCTCCGACGCTCCAACTTTGACTCAACCCTCGACGACCCGGACCCATGAGGACTTTGACCATCATGGGGGACCCACCCGAGGGTTGACCAAGTCAAACCTCCCATAAAAAGAGAGGAAAATGCCAAATTTTTCTTCCCCCCTTAAAACCAATCAGCTTCCCCACTGATTTGGGCCTTAATCCAGCCCAATTAGGCTCTAAGTGGGGTGCCAAACAGCTAGCAAGCATTATAATCCCAAGGCTAAGGCTTGGGTGGGCTTCTCTCTCCTCCAAACCTAGCTCCAACCCTATCCAAACCCACCCAAATCCCATCTCAGCCAAGGAGGTACACTCCAAGCCTCCCATCAGCTGCCACCTCAAACCCAACTCAACCATGGTAGAATTAAACCCTAATTAGTGGATTTAAATCCTATGGGAGATGTGGGACTATTCCCTCTATAAAAGGAGACCCAAACCCAGCCATAAGAGCTCACCCCATCCCTCTCCCTCAGGTACAACTCCACCTGGCCGGAGCTCTACCTCCCCTCGCCGGAAACCACCACCCAAAAGCTCCACCACCACCTTCCCATGGCCTATCACCAAGGAGAAGCTTCCAGAGCTCCCCCTCAGGTGAACTCCCTCCCCTTCCTCCTCCTCTACCCTCTGGACGAGGCGGCGCGGCGCTCCGGCCGTCGGAGCGCCGCCGCTTAGGCAAAAAAAAAATGCCTCCTCCCCTTTTTTTTTTAGGTTTTCCGGCGGCGGCCGGCGGCACCACGGCCGCCGGACCACCGCCGGAGGGGAGCCCCATCCCTCGGCGAGTCGGCCGGGGGTGGTAGCACGGCACCCCGCTGTCTCCCCGGCGGCGGGGAGAGCCCGCAAGGGGGGGGGGGGGGGGGGTGGCGGAATAATAACCGCCCCCCCCCCCCCCCCCCCCCCCCCCCCCCTCTTTTATTCTGAATCCCAGGCGACGGCCGGTGGCCGGACGGCCACCAGGCCGCCACCCACGGCGGCGCCCACCCCCCGGCGAGTCGGCCGGGGGTGGTGCCGAGCCCCCCCGCCGCATCACCGGCGGCGGGGACAGCCCGCAACAGCGGGAGGGGGGGGGGGGGTGGCGGTGCGTGCATGCACCCCCCCTCTGTCTCGATAACCGGCGGCGGCCGGTGGCCGGCCGGCCACCAGACCACCGCCGGCAGGTGCGCCCACCCCCGACGAGTTGGCCGGGGGTGGAGGCGCGGCGATCCGGCCGCCCGCCGGCGGCCAGGCAAGCCCGCAAGGGGGGCGGCCACCAGCGAGCTACAGGAGCCGTCTAATCCCATGCATGGGATCAGACGGCTCTGATCACCTTGATCCTTGCGAAGCAATGATTGGCCCGCACAGCGGATCCGCGCCAGATCCGCTGTGGGGCCAATTGTTCATCCGTCCGGCGCCATCAGAGCTGTCCGATCTGCAAAAACTTATGTGCTGTGTATTATTTTGAATGGACCAGAGGGTTTTGATTTTTCTGGGGCTAATCCATGGACCTGCTCAAAAATCTTTGAATACCAAAGTTGTAGATCTCAGTGAGTAGAACAATCAGTAATTTTTTGGGATTTTTTGGACAACATTTAGTATTTTAATTATTTAAAATACACAGATTTTTGCACCATTTATTTGAATTAGGATGATCAGCCCACTAATAAATTCCCAAATATTTTACAGAGGTATGTGGGATCATTATACAGCAGTTGTAATCTTGTTTGGGATGTTTAGACTTCATTTGATAGTCCCCATAAATTTTAAACACTTATTTTGGTATAATATTTTAATTCGGAAATAATTATGCAATGAAATATTCCCAAATTATTTCCAGGAGTTCATAGGGACATTCTTACAGCTGCTCTAATTGTTTGGAGTTTTTTTTTGGAAATCAATATAAGCCCCCATGAATTTATAGTCCATTATTCAATTTTATGGATACAAAATTATAAAATTTAGTACTATGAAAATATTGATAAATTACAATGAGTATGAGAAATTGGAGGATTTTTCGGCAACTCGTTATTTTACGAGGTTGAGTTGGGGCTTGAACGTCATTTTGAAAATTATATCAGAAACGATAATTCGGACGAGGGATACCAAAGATTCTATCGAAGACAGTAAATGAGTCATCTTTTATCATTAATGTCGGAACTAAATTACGGATTCGGAAGTCACCTCAGATCGGGCGTTTGCGCACTACGAAACATGATTCGATACCGACCATCGGCGCCGGGCCGACGTAATACAATAGGTTGCGGTAATTACGCCTCCTCGAAACAGAGTTGCCTCCCTATAACGGAGATGCCTCCTCGAAATGGAGAAGCCTCCTCGAAACGGAGTTGCCTCCTTATAACGGAGAAGCCTCCTCGGAACGGAGAAGCCTCCTTGTGATGGAGAATCAACAACTAACACTGGTCTGCAGAATTGATTTTTACAATTGCTATTTACTTTCCAGCATTTCAATTCTTGTTATTTGTCCTACTCATTAATTATTGTTGTCACTAACGTTTGTTGTTTTGTTCTCTCAAAATGTGGCGGGTCGAACATGCCCGTAGACCGCTCGTACCGGTACGGGAGGGTTGACGACTCACGGCAATAGGGAGGAGTGCACCCCGGGTGCTTGATGTCCCGCTGGGTCCCTCCGCTAGATGTCAACTTTACGGTTTCCGGATGTCTCCTACATCCAAGAATGCACTCGGGTGCATTAGGGCCTGAGTAATGCGGTACGAGCTTACCCAGAAGCGGTAGGACCGGCCGCTGTCACCGATGGCCACCTCGGTGAGGCCCGCAGGGTTCGCTACCCCGCTAGAACAAAGAGGTCAAACTATGTCGACATAGGGTTTGCACGGGTTTTTGAATACCTGTTTACTTTTAAGCAGTTCTTTCGTGTAATATTGTACCTGCAATCTTTTATACAGCACTCCTTATGTTAATGCTTGTTTATTAATATGCTGCTTCGGCTATTTCTAATTTTTAGGTTCACCCTCGTCCCCAAGGTAGAGTTTTGGGGAGGAGAGGTGAGTCCACTAGTCTTTTGACTAATGTGTTGTTGTACACCTCTTTTAGGCAACGGAGCAGCACGAGGCCCGACCGGAGCTTGAGAGAGAGACCGCCTTAGGGCCGGCACGAGTCGACGTACCAGACTCGCCCTCCGACTTCCGAGATGTGAGCCTATAAAGTTTAGGAGGAGCGATGGTTTTGCTACTTTTGTATTGCCCGAGCGGGCTTATGTAAATTGCGACTACGCCAGCACGTTTGTAATCAAATGTTCGGTTATATAAATATATGATTCTGTTTCACTCCCCCATTGTGATCTGATGTGATGATTCTCGTAGGCCTGACAAGACGAACACCCCGGGCATGTGCAGCTCGGGGTGGTCGCCTTGGGCGGTAGGACCCTCTTCCGCCCTTCGGTTCGAGGGCGGGGGACTTGGGTCTTACAATGGCGAGGTTCTCTTCTCAGGGAAGAAGAAGTGGGAGAAGAAGAAGAAGACCACGGAAGGCCATGGGCCTTCAACTTCTGGGAAGCAGGAAAGGGGGTATGCTCCCAAGGCTGACGGGAAGAAGAAGAAGGAAGGTCTCAAATGCTTCAAGTGCGGAAAGGTTGGGCACTTTAGGAAGGACTGCAGGCTGAATACTCAGCCAGGGCATGCTGCTGAGAAGGAGGAAGCACCAGCCAGGCACCTTGATGGAGGATGGGGAGGAGCCTTCTCGGCTTCTATTGGAGCCTCGGCTCCTATCAACTATCAGGAGGACTGGATCGTGGACTCGGGGTGTGGTCATCACCTCACCGGGGACGAGTCGAAGCTTTCTTCAGCAGAGCCGTACACAGGTAACAATGCTATCATTACTGCAGATAATACTGTGCATGCAGTCGAGAAGGTGGGGGTTGTTTCTTTGGGCAGTGATAGAGGGCCACTTACCTTGAAGAGTGTCTATCATGTGCCCGGAATGAAGAAAAACCTCTTCTCCGTGACCAACGCTGTTGACGCTGGGTATCACGTTCTGTTCGGCCCAACAGAAGTCAAATTTCTGCGAAATGTAGAGGCCGTGAAGGCCGAGGTCGTCCATGTCGGGAGAAGGGCGAAGGACTTGTTCGTTTTGTCGACAAGTTCCTACGTTGACAAGATGAAGACGAATGATGGTGCCGTGATATGGCATGAGAGGTTGGGGCATGTAGGGATGGACAAGCTGAAAGCTATGGCGGTGAGAGGTCTGGTCAAGGGCCTGCCAAGTCTATCTTCATACGGAGAAGGTCATGTTTGCGCGGGATGTCAGTTCGGCAAGTCTCATCGACTACCGTTTGACAAGTCGCAGACAAAGAGTAGTGTGCCGTTGGAGTGCATCCACGGTGACTTGATGGGACCTACTGCTACCCCAAGCCTCGGAGGCAGCAGGTATATGCTGGTGTTGATCGATGATTACACCAGATATGTCTGGGTATATTTCCTGAAGGAGAAGGCGGAGGCGTTTGCCAAGTTTGTGGAGTTCAAGGAGCTCGTGGAAGGTCGGCTGGGACTGCGGGTGAAGAAGCTGAGGACTGACAACGGAGGGGAGTTCACCTCCAGTGAGTTCTCTACTTTTTGCAGGAAGGCGGGCATCCGGAGAGAGCTCACTTGTGCTCATACTCCACAACAGAACGGAGTTGCAGAACGGAAGATCCGTCATCTGACGGAGACCTGCAAGTGTTGGCTGCATGCCAAGAGTATCCCAAAGTCCTTCTGGGCGGAGGGAATGTCTTGTGCTGCCTACGTCATCAACAGGATGCCTCTAAGCCCCATCAACATGCTGACTCCACATGAGATGATGTTCAAGGAGAAGCCAAGTGTGGCACACCTTAGGGTGTTTGGTTCCACCTGCTACGTGCATGTTCCAGATGCTCTTCGGACGAAGCTAGATGCGAAAGCAAGGAAACTAGTCTTCGTGGGATACGATGAGCGGAAGAAAGGGTGGAAGTGCATGGACCCGGAGACGCGGAGATTTGTTGTATCTCGCGACGTCGTGTTCGATGAGGTGACATCTTACAAGGGGTCTTCTGATGTGGAGTTACCAGAGAGCAGGGTGGAGTTGCCAGAGAAAGCTGTGGAAAATCTTCAGGTGGAGCTACCTGTGTCACCAGGTGGTCCATCTCCTTCTAGTTCCGAGACGGGGGCTTCTGGTTCTGGGAGCAGGGGGAGCAATGCTCCTAGCACGTCTGGAAGGGGAGCTAGGGAAGAAGCAGCTGGAGATGAAGCGGTTCAGGGGAAGGAGCTGAGGAGATCGAAGCGATCTATCATTGCCCCTGATCGTTATACAGGAGGAAACGCAGTGAGCTTTGTCTCATGTTTCTTTGCTGGTCCCTTGGATGAGAGGGAGCCGTCGAGCTTTGAGAAGGCCCAAGGCGTGAAGGAGTGGGATGTTGCGATGCAAGAAGAGATGGCAGCTCTCGAGAAGAATGAGACCTGGTCTCTTGTGCCCAAGCCGAAGGGCATCGCTCCTGTGACATGCAAGTGGGTCTACAAGCTGAAGAAGAAAGCTGACGGCAGTATCGAGCGTTACAAGGCTCGTCTTGTAGCTCGGGGGTTCTCGCAGCAATACGGTGAAGACTATGATGAGACATTCAGTCCGGTGGCAAAAATGACTTCAGTTCGGTTCATCATTGCCTTGGCGGCGTTCAGTGGATGGGAGATTTGGCAGCTCGACGTCAAGAACGCCTTCTTGTACGGCGAGATTGACAAGGACATCTTTATGATTCAGCCACCAGGCTTTGTGTCTGAAGATCTTCCGGAGTATGTCTGCAAGCTGAAGAAGGCCCTGTATGGGTTGAAGCAAGCGCCGAGGGCGTGGTACGGGAAGATCGCAGAATATCTCCTATTCTGTGGATTTGTTGCTTCAGACTCAGACTCGAGCTTGTTCGTCAAGAAGAGCGGGGAGCTTCAGGTCATCGTGCTGCTATACGTTGACGATATGATCGTGACGGGGAACTCGAAGGAGGAGGTAGCACAGCTTCGGGCCGAGCTGGCCATCAGGTTCGAGATGAAGGACTTAGGTGAGCTTCACCATTTCCTTGGACTTGAGGTGCAGAGGAAGGAAGGTGGAGTGCTGGTGACCCAAGCCGGATATGCGGAGCGGATCGTGGAGCGGTTCGGCATGAAGGAAGGGAAGTGCACTTCCACACCTCTGGAGAAGGCTATGAAGCTTCGGAAGGATGAGGGAAGGATCATGCAAGATCCGTTGGTGTTCCGAGCTCTGGTTGGGAGCTTAATCTATCTGACGATCACGAGGCCGGACATTGCATATGCAGTGGGCAGGGTGAGTCGGTTTATGGCGGAACCACGAGTACCTCATCTGCTAGCGGCCAAGAACATTCTGAAGTATGTCAAGGCAACCTCGGACATGGGTCTCCTATACAGGAAGGATGCGGGCTTCGAGGTGCATGGATACATGGATGCCGATTACGGGGGAGATTCGGATGATCGAAAGTCGACATCTGGATTCGTCTTCATGGCGGGCCCTACGGCTATATCATGGTGCAGCAAGAAGTAGGATTCCGTGTCAGTCTCTACCACGGAAGCGGAATACAAGGCTTCGGCCTTGGCAGCTCAGGAAGCCATCTGGCTTAGGAGGTTGGTAGAAGACGTCCACAAGGAGGTTCGGGAGCCGACTCTGCTACGCGGTGACAACGAGAGTGCTCTCAAACTGGTAACCAATCCAGTTTGTCACGCGAGGACCAAGCATATTGAGATCGAGCATCACTTCATACGGGAGAAGGTGCTGGAGGGATCTCTTTCGGTCGAGCATGTGCGGAGTGCGGACAATGTCGCAGACATCTTCACAAAGGCGCTGGCAAAGGGGCCGTTCACACGGCTAAGGGAGCTACTTGGGCTAGTTTCCACTTCCCACTTCAAGGGGGAGTGTTGAATTTATTGAAGTGGAAGTGTAGGAGGCTTTTGGACCTGGGCGGTCTGGGAAGAGACCGGGCGGTCTGGCGTGACCGCACGGTCTGGCGGTCTGACAATGGCGATCTGTTCTATTGGTCAGCTGCGGCTTCCGGGGTTGACCGCTGGTCTGGTCCAAGGGCTGCTGGAGGAGGAGGTCGTGCGGTCTGGCTGTGACCGCATGACGGCTGATCATCCTCAGGGTCTCGCGGTCTGTCTCTGACCGCGTGATAAGTTGTTCTCTTCAAGGACGTGCCGGTCTGGCGTGACCGCACGGGTTGGCTCTTGAATCCGGTCTGGTGGCTTTCCAGAGGGTTCTGAAGGAGTTCGCGGACTAAGTCATTCTTAGTCGCGCGGTCTCAGTTCGCGGTCTCAGGAGGAGACCAGGAGGGCGAGCTGGCTGTGTTTGCGGTCTCAGGCGAACACAGGTGGTGGGTGACTTCTAGGCGGTCTGGCGATCTCCGTGTGGAGTGA